>CM061538.1:269428797-270028797 GCA_030864215.1 Capsicum pubescens
CTTTATGTTCAGGACCCTCCTGAAAAAATGGGATTTTACTTTATGTTCAGGACCTTCCTGAAAAATGGGACTTTACTTTCTGTTCAGGACCCTCCTGAAAAATGGGATTTTACTTTATGTTCAGGACCCTCCTGAAAAATGGGACTTTAGTTTTAGTTCAGGACCCTCCTGAAAAATGGGATTTTACTTTATGTTCAGGACCCTCCTGAAAAATGGGATTTTACTTTCTGTTCAGGACCCTCCTGAAAAATGGGATTTTACTTTATGTTCAGGACCCTCCTGAAAAATGGGACTTTACTTTCTGTTCAGGACCCTCCTGAAAAATGGGATTTTACACTATGTTCAGGACCTTCCTGAAAAATGGGAATTTACTTTCTGTTCAGGACCCTCCTGAAAAATGGGATTTTACTATCTGTTCAGGACCCTCCTGAAAAATGGGATTTTACTTTCTGTTTAGGACCCTCCTGAAAAATGGGATTTTACTTTATGTTCAGGACCCTCCTGAAAAATGGGATTTTACTTTCTGCTCAGGACCCTCCTGAAAAATGGGATTGTACTTTCTGTTCAGCACCCTCCTGAAAAATGGGATTTTACTTTCTGTTCAGGACCCTCCTGAAAAATGTGACTTTACTTTCTGTTCAGGACCCTCCTGAAAAATGGGATTTTACTTTATGTTCAGGACCCTCCTGAAAAATGAGACTTTACTTTCTGTTCAGGACCCTCCTGAAAAATGGGACTTTACTTTTTGTTCAGGACCCTCCTGAAAAATGGGATTTTACTTTCTGTTCAGGACCCTCCTGAAAAATGGGATTTTACTTTATGTTCAGGACCCTCCAGAAAAATGGGACTTTACTTTCTGTTCAGGACCCTCCTGAAAATGGGACTTTACTTTCTGTTCAGGACCCTCCTGAAAAATGGGATTTTACTTTATGTTCAGGACCCTCCTGTAAAATGGGACTTGCTTTCTATTCAGTACCCTCCTGAAAAATGGGACTTTACTTTCTGTTCAGGACCCTCCTGAAAAATGGGACTTTACTTTCTGTTCAGGACCCTCCTGAAAAATGGGACTTTACTTTCTGTTCAGGACCCTCCTGAAAAATAGGATTTTACTTTCTGTTCAGGACCCTCCTGAAAAATGGGATTATACTTTCTGCTCAGGACCCTCCTGAAAAATGGGATTTTACTTTCTGTTCAGGACCCTCCTGAAAAATGGGATTTTACCTTATATTCAGGACCCTCCTGAAAAATGGAAATTTACTTTCAGTTCAGGACCCTCCTGAAAAATAGGAATTTACTTTATGTTTAGGACCCTCCTGAAAAATGGGATTTTACTTTATGTTCAGGACCCTCCTGAAAAATAGGACTTTACTTTCTGTTCAGGACCCTCCTGAAAAATGGGATTTTATTTTCTGTTCAGGACCCTCCTGAAAAATGGGATATTACTTTATGTTCAGGACCCTCCTGAAAAATGGGACTTTACTATCTGTTCAGGACCCTCCTGAAAAATGGGATTTTACTTTATTTTCAGGACCCTCCTGAAAAATAGGACTTTACTTTTAGTTCAGGACCCTCCTGAAAAATGGGATTTTACTTTCTGTTCAGGACCCTCCTGAAAAATGGGACTTTACTTTCTGTTCAGGACCCTCCTGAAAAATGGGATTTTTACATTCTGTTCAGGACCCTCCTGAAAAATGGGATTTTACTTTCTGTTCAGGACCCTCCTGAAAAATGGGAATTTACTTTCTGTTCAGGACCCTCCTGAAAAATGGGAATTTACTTTCTGTTCAGGACCCTCCTGAAAAATGGGATTTTACTTTCTGTTCAGGACCCTCCTGAAAAATGGGATTTTACTTTCTGTTCAGGACCCTCCTGAAATATGGGACTTTACTTTCTGTTCAGGACCCTCCTGAAAATGGGACTTTACTTTCTGTTCAGGACCCTCCTGAAAAATGGGATTTTACTTTATGTTCAGGACCTTCCTGTAAAATGGGACTTTACTTTCTTTTCAGGACCCTCCTGAAAAATGGGACCTTACTTTCTGTTCAGGACCCTCCTGAAAAATGGGACCTTACTTTCTGTTCAGGACCCTCCTGAAAAATGGGACCTTACTTTCTGTTCAGGACCCTCCTAAAAAATGGGATTTTACTTTCTGCTCAGGCCCCTCCTGAAAAATGGGATTTTACTTTCTGTTCAGGACCCTCCTGAAAAATAGGATTTTACCTTATATTCAGGACCCTCCTGAAAAATGGAAATTTACTTTCAGTTCAGGACCCTCCTGAAAAATGGGAATTTACTTTATGTTCAGGACCCTCCTGAAAAATGGGATTTTACTTTATGTTCAGGACCCTCCTGAAAAATGGGACTTTACTTTCTGTTCAGGACCCTCCTGAAAAATGGGATTTTACTTTCTGTTCAGGACCCTCCTGAAAAATCGGATTTTACTTTATGTTCAGGACCCTCCTGAAAAATGGGACTTTACCTTCTGTTCAGGACCCTCCTGAAAAATGGGATTTTACTTTATGTTCAGGACCCTCCTGAAAAATAGGACTTTACTTTTAGTTCAGGACCCTCCTGAAAAAAGGGATTTTACTTACTGTTCAGGACCCACCTGAAAAATGGGACTTTACTTTTTGTTCAGGACCCTCCTGTAAAATGGGATTTTACTTTCTGTTCAGGACCCTCCTGAAAAATGGGAATTTACTTTCTGTTCAGGACCCTCCTGAAAAATGGGATTTTACTTTCTGTTCAGGACTCTCCTGAAAAATGGGATTTTACTTTCTGTTCAGGACCCTCCTGAAAAATGGGACTTTACTTTCTGTTCAGGACCCTCCTGAAAAATGAGATTTTACTTTATGTTCAGGACCCTCCTGAAAAATGGGATTTTACTTTCTGTTCAGGACCCTCCTGAAAAATGGGACTTTACTTTCTATTTAGGACCCTCCTGAAAAATGGGATTTTACTTTCTGTTCAGGACCCCCTTGAAAAATGGGATTAAACTTTATGTTCAGGACCCTCCTGAAAAATGGGACTTTACTTTATGATCAGGACCCTCCGGAAAAATGGGAATTTACTTTCAGTTCAGGACCCTCCTGAAAAATGGGAATTTACTTTATGATCAGGACCCTCCTAAAAAATGGGATTTTACTTTATGTTCAGAACCCTCCTGAAAAATGGGACTTTACGTTCTGTTCAGGACCCTCCTGATAAATGGGATTTTACTTTCCGTTCAGGACCCTCCTGAAAAAATGGGATTTTACTTTATGTTCAGGACCCTCCTGAAAAATGGGACTTTACTTTCTGTTCAGGACCCTCCTGAAAAATGGGATTTTACTTTATGTTCAGGACCCTCCTGAAAAATGGGACTTTAGTTTTAGTTCAGGACCCTCCTGAAAAATAGGATTTTACTTTATATTCAGGACCCTCCTGAAAAATGGGATTTTACTTTCTGTTCAGGACCCTCCTGAAAAATGGGATTTTACTTTATGTTCAGGACCCTCCTGAAAAATGGGACTTTACTTTCTGTTCAGGACCCTCTTGAAAAATGGGATTTTACACTATGTTCAGGACCTTCCTGAAAAATGGGACTTTACTTTCTGTTCAGGACCCTCCTGAAAAATGGGATTTTACTATCTGTTCAGGACCCTCCTGAAAAATGGGATTTTACTTTCTGTTAAGGACCCTCCTGAACAATGGGAATTTACTTTCTGTTCAGGACCCTCCTGAAAAATGGGATTTTACTTTCTGTTCAGGACCCTCCTGAAAAATGGGATTTTACTTTCTGTTCAGGACCCTCCTGAAAAATGGGACTTTACTTTCTGTTCAGGACCCTCCTGAAAAATGAGATTTTACTTTATGTTCAGGACCCTCCTGAAAAATGGGATTTTACTTTCTGTTCAGGACCCTCCTGAAAAATGGGACTTTATTTTCTATTCAGGACCCTCCTGAAAAATGGGATTTTACTTTCTGTTCAGGACCCCCTTGAAAAATGGGATTTTACTTTCTGTTCAGGACCCTCCTGAAAAATGGGAATTTACTTTCTGTTCAGGACCCTCCTGAAAAATGGGAATTTACTTTCTATTCAGGACCCTCCTGAAAAATGGGATTTTACTTTCTGTTCAGGACCCTCCTGAAAAATGGGATTTTACTTTCTTTTCAGGACCCTCCTGAAAAATGGGACTCTACTTTCTGTTCAGGACCCTCCTGAAAATGGGACTTTACTTTCTATTCAGGACCCTCCTGAAAAATGGGATTTTACTTTATGTTCAGGACCCTCCTGTAAAATGGGACTTTACTTTCTTTTCAGGACCCTCCTGAAAAATGGGACTTTACTTTCTGTTCAGGACCCTCCTGAAAAATGGGACCTTACTTTCTGTTCAGGACCCTCCTGAAAAATGGGACCTTACTTTCTGTTCAGGACCCTCCTGAAAAATGGGATTTTACTTTCTGTTCAGGACCCTCCAGAAAAATGGGATTTTACTTTCTGCTCAGGACCCTCCTGAAAAATGGGATTTTACTTTCTGTTCAGGACCCTCCTGAAAAATAGGATTTTACCTTATATTCAGGACCCTCCTGAAAAATGGAAATTTACTTTCAGTTCAGGACCCTCCTGAAAAATGGGAATTTACTTTATGTTCAGGACCCTCCTGAAAAATGGGATTTTACTTTATGTTCAGGACCCTCCTGAAAAATGGGACTTTACTTTCTGTTCAGGACCCTCCTGAAAAATGGGATTTTACTTTCTGTTCAGGACCCTCCTGAAAAATCGGATTTTACTTTATGTTCAGGACCCTCCTGAAAAATGGGACTTTACCTTCTGTTCAGGACCCTCCTGAAAAATGGGATTTTACTTTATGTTCAGGACCCTCCTGAAAAATAGGAATTTACTTTTAGTTCAGGACCCTCCTGAAAAATGGGATTTTACTTACTGTTCAGGACCCACCTGAAAAATGGGACTTTACTTTTTGTTCAGGACCCTCCTGAAAAATGGGATTTTACTTTCTGTTCAGGACCCTCCTGAAAAATGGGAATTTACTTTCTGTTCAGGACTCTCCTGAAAAATGGGATTTTACTTTCTGTTCAGGACCCTCCTGAAAAATGGAATTTTACTTTCTGTTCAGGACCCTCCTGAAAAATGTGACTTTACTTTCTGTTCAGGACCCTCCTGAAAAATGGGATTTTACTTTATGTTCAGGACCCTCCTGAAAAATGAGACTTTACTTTCTGTTCAGGACCCTCCTGAAAAATGGGACTTTACTTTTTGTTCAGGACCCTCCTGAAAAATGGGATTTTACTTTCTGTTCAGGACCCTCCTGAAAAATGGGATTTTACTTTATGTTCAGGACCCTCCAGAAAAATGGGACTTTACTTTCTGTTCAGGACCCTCCTGAAAATGGGACTTTACTTTCTGTTCAGGACCCTCCTGAAAAATGGGATTTTACTTTATGTTCAGGACCCTCCTGTAAAATGGGACTTGCTTTCTATTCAGTACCCTCCTGAAAAATAGGACTTTACTTTCTGTTCAGGACCCTCCTGAAAAATGGGACTTTACTTTCTGTTCAGGACCCTCCTGAAAAATGGGACTTTACTTTCTGTTCAGGACCCTCCTGAAAAATAGGATTTTACTTTCTGTTCAGGACCCTCCTGAAAAATGGGATTATACTTTCTGCTCAGGACCCTCCTGAAAAATGGGATTTTACTTTCTGTTCAGGACCCTCCTGAAAAATGGGATTTTACCTTATATTCAGGACCCTCCTGAAAAATGGAAATTTACTTTCAGTTCAGGACCCTCCTGAAAAATGGGAATTTACTTTATGTTTAGGACCCTCCTGAAAAATGGGATTTTACTTTATGTTCAGGACCCTCCTGAAAAATAGGACTTTACTTTCTGTTCAGGACCCTCCTGAAAAATGGGATTTTATTTTCTGTTCAGGACCCTCCTGAAAAATGGGATATTACTTTATGTTCAGGACCCTCCTGAAAAATGGGACTTTACTATCTGTTCAGGACCCTCCTGAAAAATGGGATTTTACTTTATTTTCAGGACCCTCCTGAAAAATAGGACTTTACTTTTAGTTCAGGACCCTCCTGAAAAATGGGATTTTACTTTCTGTTCAGGACCCTCCTGAAAAATGGGACTTTACTTTCTGTTCAGGACCCTCCTGAAAAATGGGATTTTTACATTCTGTTCAGGACCCTCCTGAAAAATGGGATTTTACTTTCTGTTCAGGACCCTCCTGAAAAATGGGAATTTACTTTCTGTTCAGGACCCTCCTGAAAAATGGGAATTTACTTTCTGTTCAGGACCCTCCTGAAAAATGGGATTTTACTTTCTGTTCAGGACCCTCCTGAAAAATGGGATTTTACTTTCTGTTCAGGACCCTCCTGAAATATGGGACTTTACTTTCTGTTCAGGACCCTCCTGAAAATGGGACTTTACTTTCTGTTCAGGACCCTCCTGAAAATGGGATTTTACTTTATGTTCAGGACCTTCCTGTAAAATGGGACTTTACTTTCTTTTCAGGACCCTCCTGAAAAATGGGACCTTACTTTCTGTTCAGGACCCTCCTGAAAAATGGGACCTTACTTTCTGTTCAGGACCCTCCTGAAAAATGGGACCTTACTTTCTGTTCAGGACCCTCCTAAAAAATGGGATTTTACTTTCTGCTCAGGCCCCTCCTGAAAAATGGGATTTTACTTTCTGTTCAGGACCCTCCTGAAAAATAGGATTTTACCTTATATTCAGGACCCTCCTGAAAAATGGAAATTTACTTTCAGTTCAGGACCCTCCTGAAAAATGGGAATTTACTTTATGTTCAGGACCCTCCTGAAAAATGGGATTTTACTTTATGTTCAGGACCCTCCTGAAAAATGGGACTTTACTTTCTGTTCAGGACCCTCCTGAAAAATGGGATTTTACTTTCTGTTCAGGACCCTCCTGAAAAATCGGATTTTACTTTATGTTCAGGACCCTCCTGAAAAATGGGACTTTACCTTCTGTTCAGGACCCTCCTGAAAAATGGGATTTTACTTTATGTTCAGGACCCTCCTGAAAAATAGGACTTTACTTTTAGTTCAGGACCCTCCTGAAAAAAGGGATTTTACTTACTGTTCAGGACCCACCTGAAAAATGGGACTTTACTTTTTGTTCAGGACCCTCCTGTAAAATGGGATTTTACTTTCTGTTCAGGACCCTCCTGAAAAATGGGAATTTACTTTCTGTTCAGGACCCTCCTGAAAAATGGGATTTTACTTTCTGTTCAGGACTCTCCTGAAAAATGGGATTTTACTTTCTGTTCAGGACCCTCCTGAAAAATGGGACTTTACTTTCTGTTCAGGACCCTCCTGAAAAATGAGATTTTACTTTATGTTCAGGACCCTCCTGAAAAATGGGATTTTACTTTCTGTTCAGGACCCTCCTGAAAAATGGGACTTTACTTTCTATTTAGGACCCTCCTGAAAAATGGGATTTTACTTTCTGTTCAGGACCCCCTTGAAAAATGGGATTAAACTTTATGTTCAGGACCCTCCTGAAAAATGGGACTTTACTTTATGATCAGGACCCTCCGGAAAAATGGGAATTTACTTTCAGTTCAGGACCCTCCTGAAAAATGGGAATTTACTTTATGATCAGGACCCTCCTAAAAAATGGGATTTTACTTTATGTTCAGAACCCTCCTGAAAAATGGGACTTTACGTTCTGTTCAGGACCCTCCTGATAAATGGGATTTTACTTTCTGTTCAGGACCCTCCTGAAAAAATGGGATTTTACTTTATGTTCAGGACCCTCCTGAAAAATGGGACTTTACTTTCTGTTCAGGACCCTCCTGAAAAATGGGATTTTACTTTATGTTCAGGACCCTCCTGAAAAATGGGACTTTAGTTTTAGTTCAGGACCCTCCTGAAAAATGGGATTTTACTTTATATTCAGGACCCTCCTGAAAAATGGGATTTTACTTTCTGTTCAGGACCCTCCTGAAAAATGGGATTTTACTTTATGTTCAGGACCCTCCTGAAAAATGGGACTTTACTTTCTGTTCAGGACCCTCTTGAAAAATGGGATTTTACACTATGTTCAGGACCTTCCTGAAAAATGGGACTTTACTTTCTGTTCAGGACCCTCCTGAAAAATGGGATTTTACTATCTGTTCAGGACCCTCCTGAAAAATGGGATTTTACTTTCTGTTAAGGACCCTCCTGAACAATGGGAATTTACTTTCTGTTCAGGACCCTCCTGAAAAATGGGATTTTACTTTCTGTTCAGGACCCTCCTGAAAAATGGGATTTTACTTTCTGTTCAGGACCCTCCTGAAAAATGGGACTTTACTTTCTGTTCAGGACCCTCCTGAAAAATGAGATTTTACTTTATGTTCAGGACCCTCCTGAAAAATGGGATTTTACTTTCTGTTCAGGACCCTCCTGAAAAATGGGACTTTATTTTCTATTCAGGACCCTCCTGAAAAATGGGATTTTACTTTCTGTTCAGGACCCCCTTGAAAAATGGGATTTTACTTTCTGTTCAGGACCCTCCTGAAAAATGGGAATTTACTTTCTGTTCAGGACCCTCCTGAAAAATGGGAATTTACTTTCTATTCAGGACCCTCCTGAAAAATGGGATTTTACTTTCTGTTCAGGACCCTCCTGAAAAATGGGATTTTACTTTCTTTTCAGGACCCTCCTGAAAAATGGGACTCTACTTTCTGTTCAGGACCCTCCTGAAAATGGGACTTTACTTTCTGTTCAAGACCCTCCTGAAAAATGGGATTTTACTTTATGTTCAGGACCCTCCTGTAAAATGGGACTTTACTTTCTTTTCAGGACCCTCCTGAAAAATGGGACTTTACTTTCTGTTCAGGACCCTCCTGAAAAATGGGACCTTACTTTCTGTTCAGGACCCTCCTGAAAAATGGGACCTTACTTTCTGTTCAGGACCCTCCTGAAAAATGGGATTTTACTTTCTGTTCAGGACCCTCCTGAAAAATGGGATTTTACTTTCTGCTCAGGACCCTCCTGAAAAATGGGATTTTACTTTCTGTTCAGGACCCTCCTGAAAAATAGGATTTTACCTTATATTCAGGACCCTCCTGAAAAATGGAAATTTACTTTCAGTTCAGGACCCTCCTGAAAAATGGGAATTTACTTTATGTTCAGGACCCTCCTGAAAAATGGGATTTTACTTTATGTTCAGGACCCTCCTGAAAAATGGGACTTTACTTTCTGTTCAGGACCCTCCTGAAAAATGGGATTTTACTTTCTGTTCAGGACCCTCCTGAAAAATCGGATTTTACTTTATGTTCAGGACCCTCCTGAAAAATGGGACTTTACCTTCTGTTCAGGACCCTCCTGAAAAATGGGATTTTACTTTATGTTCAGGACCCTCCTGAAAAATAGGAATTTACTTTTAGTTCAGGACCCTCCTGAAAAATGGGACTCTACTTTCTGTTCAGGACCCTCCTGAAAATGGGACTTTACTTTCTGTTCAGGACCCTCCTGAAAAATGGGATTTTACTTTCTGTTCAGGACCCTCCTGAAAAATGGGAATTTACTTTCTGTTCAGGACTCTCCTGAAAAATGGGATTTTACTTTCTGTTCAGGACCCTCCTGAAAAATGGGATTTTACTTTCTGTTCAGGACCCTCCTGAAAAATGTGACTTTACTTTCTGTTCAGGACCCTCCTGAAAAATGGGATTTTACTTTATGTTCAGGACCCTCCTGAAAAATGAGACTTTACTTT
The DNA here is from genome assembly GCA_030864215.1 of Capsicum pubescens. NCBI lineage: Eukaryota > Viridiplantae > Streptophyta > Magnoliopsida > Solanales > Solanaceae > Capsicum > Capsicum pubescens. The sequence goes on from CM061538.1 coordinate 269,438,528, forward strand.
CTGTTCAGGACCCTCCTGAAAAATGGGACTTTACTTTTTGTTCAGGACCCTCCTGAAAAATGGGATTTTACTTTCTGTTCAGGACCCTCCTGAAAAATGGGATTTTACTTTATGTTCAGGACCCTCCAGAAAAATGGGACTTTACTTTCTGTTCAGGACCCTCCTGAAAATGGGACTTTACTTTCTGTTCAGGACCCTCCTGAAAAATGGGATTTTACTTTATGTTCAGGACCCTCCTGTAAAATGGGACTTGCTTTCTATTCAGTACCCTCCTGAAAAATGGGACTTTACTTTCTGTTCAGGACCCTCCTGAAAAATGGGACTTTACTTTCTGTTCAGGACCCTCCTGAAAAATGGGACTTTACTTTCTGTTCAGGACCCTCCTGAAAAATAGGATTTTACTTTCTGTTCAGGACCCTCCTGAAAAATGGGATTATACTTTCTGCTCAGGACCCTCCTGAAAAATGGGATTTTACTTTCTGTTCAGGACCCTCCTGAAAAATGGGATTTTACCTTATATTCAGGACCCTCCTGAAAAATGGAAATTTACTTTCAGTTCAGGACCCTCCTGAAAAATGGGAATTTACTTTATGTTTAGGACCCTCCTGAAAAATGGGATTTTACTTTATGTTCAGGACCCTCCTGAAAAATAGGACTTTACTTTCTGTTCAGGACCCTCCTGAAAAATGGGATTTTATTTTCTGTTCAGGACCCTCCTGAAAAATGGGATATTACTTTATGTTCAGGACCCTCCTGAAAAATGGGACTTTACTATCTGTTCAGGACCCTCCTGAAAAATGGGATTTTACTTTATTTTCAGGACCCTCCTGAAAAATAGGACTTTACTTTTAGTTCAGGACCCTCCTGAAAAATGGGATTTTACTTTCTGTTCAGGACCCTCCTGAAAAATGGGACTTTACTTTCTGTTCAGGACCCTCCTGAAAAATGGGATTTTTACATTCTGTTCAGGACCCTCCTGAAAAATGGGATTTTACTTTCTGTTCAGGACCCTCCTGAAAAATGGGAATTTACTTTCTGTTCAGGACCCTCCTGAAAAATGGGAATTTACTTTCTGTTCAGGACCCTCCTGAAAAATGGGATTTTACTTTCTGTTCAGGACCCTCCTGAAAAATGGGATTTTACTTTCTGTTCAGGACCCTCCTGAAATATGGGACTTTACTTTCTGTTCAGGACCCTCCTGAAAATGGGACTTTACTTTCTGTTCAGGACCCTCCTGAAAAATGGGATTTTACTTTATGTTCAGGACCTTCCTGTAAAATGGGACTTTACTTTCTTTTCAGGACCCTCCTGAAAAATGGGACCTTACTTTCTGTTCAGGACCCTCCTGAAAAATGGGACCTTACTTTCTGTTCAGGACCCTCCTGAAAAATGGGACCTTACTTTCTGTTCAGGACCCTCCTAAAAAATGGGATTTTACTTTCTGCTCAGGCCCCTCCTGAAAAATGGGATTTTACTTTCTATTCAGGACCCTCCTGAAAAATAGGATTTTACCTTATATTCAGGACCCTCCTGAAAAATGGAAATTTACTTTCAGTTCAGGACCCTCCTGAAAAATGGGAATTTACTTTATGTTCAGGACCCTCCTGAAAAATGGGATTTTACTTTATGTTCAGGACCCTCCTGAAAAATGGGACTTTACTTTCTGTTCAGGACCCTCCTGAAAAATGGGATTTTACTTTCTGTTCAGGACCCTCCTGAAAAATCGGATTTTACTTTATGTTCAGGACCCTCCTGAAAAATGGGACTTTACCTTCTGTTCAGGACCCTCCTGAAAAATGGGATTTTACTTTATGTTCAGGACCCTCCTGAAAAATAGGACTTTACTTTTAGTTCAGGACCCTCTTGAAAAAAGGGATTTTACTTACTGTTCAGGACCCACCTGAAAAATGGGACTTTACTTTTTGTTCAGGACCCTCCTGTAAAATGGGATTTTACTTTCTGTTCAGGACCCTCCTGAAAAATGGGAATTTACTTTCTGTTCAGGACCCTCCTGAAAAATGGGATTTTACTTTCTGTTCAGGACTCTCCTGAAAAATGGGATTTTACTTTCTGTTCAGGACCCTCCTGAAAAATGGGACTTTACTTTCTGTTCAGGACCCTCCTGAAAAATGAGATTTTACTTTATGTTCAGGACCCTCCTGAAAAATGGGATTTTACTTTCTGTTCAGGACCCTCCTGAAAAATGGGACTTTACTTTCTATTTAGGACCCTCCTGAAAAATGGGATTTTACTTTCTGTTCAGGACCCCCTTGAAAAATGGGATTAAACTTTATGTTCAGGACCCTCCTGAAAAATGGGACTTTACTTTATGATCAGGACCCTCCGGAAAAATGGGAATTTACTTTCAGTTCAGGACCCTCCTGAAAAATGGGAATTTACTTTATGATCAGGACCCTCCTAAAAAATGGGATTTTACTTTATGTTCAGAACCCTCCTGAAAAATGGGACTTTACGTTCTGTTCAGGACCCTCCTGATAAATGGGATTTTACTTTCCGTTCAGGACCCTCCTGAAAAAATGGGATTTTACTTTATGTTCAGGACCCTCCTGAAAAATGGGACTTTACTTTCTGTTCAGGACCCTCCTGAAAAATGGGATTTTACTTTATGTTCAGGACCCTCCTGAAAAATGGGACTTTAGTTTTAGTTCAGGACCCTCCTGAAAAATGGGATTTTACTTTATATTCAGGACCCTCCTGAAAAATGGGATTTTACTTTCTGTTCAGGACCCTCCTGAAAAATGGGATTTTACTTTATGTTCAGGACCCTCCTGAAAAATGGGACTTTACTTTCTGTTCAGGACCCTCTTGAAAAATGGGATTTTACACTATGTTCAGGACCTTCCTGAAAAATGGGACTTTACTTTCTGTTCAGGACCCTCCTGAAAAATGGGATTTTACTATCTGTTCAGGACCCTCCTGAAAAATGGGATTTTACTTTCTGTTAAGGACCCTCCTGAACAATGGGAATTTACTTTCTGTTCAGGACCCTCCTGAAAAATGGGATTTTACTTTCTGTTCAGGACCCTCCTGAAAAATGGGATTTTACTTTCTGTTCAGGACCCTCCTGAAAAATGGGACTTTACTTTCTGTTCAGGACCCTCCTGAAAAATGAGATTTTACTTTATGTTCAGGACCCTCCTGAAAAATGGGATTTTACTTTCTGTTCAGGACCCTCCTGAAAAATGGGACTTTATTTTCTATTCAGGACCCTCCTGAAAAATGGGATTTTACTTTCTGTTCAGGACCCCCTTGAAAAATGGGATTTTACTTTCTGTTCAGGACCCTCCTGAAAAATGAGAATTTACTTTCTGTTCAGGACCCTCCTGAAAAATGGGAATTTACTTTCTATTCAGGACCCTCCTGAAAAATGGGATTTTACTTTCTGTTCAGGACCCTCCTGAAAAATGGGATTTTACTTTCTTTTCAGGACCCTCCTGAAAAATGGGACTCTACTTTCTGTTCAGGACCCTCCTGAAAATGGGACTTTACTTTCTGTTCAGGACCCTCCTGAAAAATGGGATTTTACTTTATGTTCAGGACCCTCCTGTAAAATGGGACTTTACTTTCTTTTCAGGACCCTCCTGAAAAATGGGACTTTACTTTCTGTTCAGGACCCTCCTGAAAAATGGGACCTTACTTTCTGTTCAGGACCCTCCTGAAAAATGGGACCTTACTTTCTGTTCAGGACCCTCCTGAAAAATGGGATTTTACTTTCTGTTCAGGACCCTCCAGAAAAATGGGATTTTACTTTCTGCTCAGGACCCTCCTGAAAAATGGGATTTTACTTTCTGTTCAGGACCCTCCTGAAAAATAGGATTTTACCTTATATTCAGGACCCTCCTGAAAAATGGAAATTTACTTTCAGTTCAGGACCCTCCTGAAAAATGGGAATTTACTTTATGTTCAGGACCCTCCTGAAAAATGGGATTTTACTTTATGTTCAGGACCCTCCTGAAAAATGGGACTTTACTTTCTGTTCAGGACCCTCCTGAAAAATGGGATTTTACTTTCTGTTCAGGACCCTCCTGAAAAATCGGATTTTACTTTATGTTCAGGACCCTCCTGAAAAATGGGACTTTACCTTCTGTTCAGGACCCTCCTGAAAAATGGGATTTTACTTTATGTTCAGGACCCTCCTGAAAAATAGGAATTTACTTTTAGTTCAGGACCCTCCTGAAAAATGGGATTTTACTTACTGTTCAGGACCCACCTGAAAAATGGGACTTTACTTTTTGTTCAGGACCCTCCTGAAAAATGGGATTTTACTTTCTGTTCAGGACCCTCCTGAAAAATGGGAATTTACTTTCTGTTCAGGACTCTCCTGAAAAATGGGATTTTACTTTCTGTTCAGGACCCTCCTGAAAAATGGGATTTTACTTTCTGTTCAGGACCCTCCTGAAAAATGGGACTTTACTTTCTGTTCAGGACCCTCCTGAAAAATGAGATTTTACTTTATGTTCAGGACCCTCCTGAAAATGGGATTTTACTTTCTGTTCAGGACCCTCCTGAAAAATGGGACTTTACTTTCTATTCAGGACCCTCCTGAAAAATGGGATTTTACTTTCTGTTCAGGACCCCCTTGAAAAATGGGATTTTACTTTATGTTCAGGACCCTCCTGAAAAATGGGACTTTACTTTATGATCAGGACCCTCCTGAAAAATGGGAATTTACTTTCAGTTCAGGACCCTCCTGAAAAATGGGAATTTACTTTATGATCAGGACCCTCCTAAAAAATGGGATTTTACTTTATGTTCAGAACCCTCCTGAAAAATGGGACTTTACTTTCTGTTCAGGACCCTCCTGATAAATGGGATTTTACATTCTGTTCAGGACCCTCCTGAAAAAATGGGATTTTACTTTATGTTCAGGACCCTCCTGAAAAATGGGACTTTACTTTCTGTTCAGGACCCTCCATAAAAATGGGATTTTACTTTATGTTCAGGACCCTCCTGACAAATGGGACTTTAGTTTTAGTTCAGGACCCTCCTGAAAAATGGGATTTTACTTTATGTTCAGGACCCTCCTGAAAAATGGGATTTTACTTTCTGTTCAGGACCCTCCTGAAAAATGGGATTTTACTTTATGTTCAGGACCCTCCTGAAAAATGGGACTTTACTTTCTGTTCAGAACCCTCCTGAAAAATGGGATTTTACACTATGTTCAGGACCTTCCTGAAAAATGGGACTTTACTTTCAGTTCAGGACCCTCCTGAAAAATGGGATTTTACTATCTGTTCAGGACACTCCTGAAAAATGGGATTTTACTTTCTGTTTAGGACCCTCCTGAAAAATGGGATTTTACTTTATGTTCAGGACCCTCCTGAAAAATGGGATTTTACTTTCTGCTCAGGACCCTCCTGAAAAATGGGATTGTACTTTCTGTTCAGCACCCTCCTGAAAAATGGGATTTTACTTTCTGTTCAGGACCCTCCTGAAAAATGTGACTTTACTTTCTGTTCAGGACCCTCCTGATAAATGGGATTTTACTTTCTGTTCAGGACCCTCCTGAAAAAATGGGATTTTACTTTATGTTCAGGACCCTCCTGAAAAATGGGACTTTACTTTCTGTTCAGGACCCTCCTGATAAATGGGATTTTACATTCTGTTCAGGACCCTCCTGAAAAAATGGGATTTTACTTTATGTTCAGGACCCTCCTGAAAAATGGGACTTTACTTTCTGTTCAGGACCCTCCATAAAAATGGGATTTTACTTTATGTTCAGGACCCTCCTGAAAAATGGGACTTTAGTTTTAGTTCAGGACCCTCCTGAAAAATGGGATTTTACTTTATGTTCAGGACCCTCCTGAAAAATGGGATTTTACTTTCTGTTCAGGACCCTCCTGAAAAATGGGATTTTACTTTATGTTCAGGACCCTCCTGAAAAATGGGACTTTACTTTCTGTTCAGAACCCTCCTGAAAAATGGGATTTTACACTATGTTCAGGACCTTCCTGAAAAATGGGACTTTACTTTCAGTTCAGGACCCTCCTGAAAAATGGGATTTTACTATCTGTTCAGGACCCTCCTGAAAAATGGGATTTTACTTTCTGTTTAGGACCCTCCTGAAAAATGGGATTTTACTTTATGTTCAAGACCCTCCTGAAAAATGGGATTTTACTTTCTGCTCAGGACCCTCCTGAAAAATGGGATTTTACTATCTGTTCAGGACCCTCCTGAAAAATGGGATTTTACTTTCTGTTAAGGACCCTCCTGAACAATGGGAATTTACTTTCTGTTCAGGACCCTCCTGAAAAATGGGATTTTACTTTCTGTTCAGGACCCTCCTGAAAAATGGGATTTTACTTTCTATTCAGGACCCTCCTGAAAAATGGGACTTTACTTTCTGTTCAGGACCCTCCTGAAAAATGAGATTTTACTTTATGTTCAGGACCCTCCTGAAAAATGGGATTTTACTTTCTGTTCAGGACCCTCCTGAAAAATGGGACTTTATTTTCTATTCAGGACCCTCCTGAAAAATGGGATTTTACTTTCTGTTCAGGACCCCCTTGAAAAATGGGATTTTACTTTCTGTTCAGGACCCTCCTGAAAAATGGGAATTTACTTTCTGTTCAGGACCCTCCTGAAAAATGGGAATTTACTTTCTATTCAGGACCCTCCTGAAAAATGGGATTTTACTTTCTGTTCAGGACCCTCCTGAAAAATGGGATTTTACTTTCTTTTCAGGACCCTCCTGAAAAATGGGACTCTACTTTCTGTTCAGGACCCTCCTGAAAATGGGACTTTACTTTCTGTTCAGGACCCTCCTGAAAAATGGGATTTTACTTTATGTTCAGGACCCTCCTGTAAAATGGGACTTTACTTTCTTTTCAGGACCCTCCTGAAAAATGGGACTTTACTTTCTGTTCAGGACCCTCCTGAAAAATGGGACCTTACTTTCTGTTCAGGACCCTCCTGAAAAATGGGACCTTACTTTCTGTTCAGGACCCTCCTGAAAAATGGGATTTTACTTTCTGTTCAGGACCCTCCAGAAAAATGGGATTTTACTTTCTGCTCAGGACCCTCCTGAAAAATGGGATTTTACTTTCTGTTCAGGACCCTCCTGAAAAATAGGATTTTACCTTATATTCAGGACCCTCCTGAAAAATGGAAATTTACTTTCAGTTCAGGACCCTCCTGAAAAATGGGAATTTACTTTATGTTCAGGACCCTCCTGAAAAATGGGATTTTACTTTATGTTCAGGACCCTCCTGAAAAATGGGACTTTACTTTCTGTTCAGGACCCTCCTGAAAAATGGGATTTTACTTTCTGTTCAGGACCCTCCTGAAAAATCGGATTTTACTTTATTTTCAGGACCCTCCTGAAAAATGGGACTTTACCTTCTGTTCAGGACCCTCCTGAAAAATGGGATTTTACTTTATGTTCAGGACCCTCCTGAAAAATAGGAATTTACTTTTAGTTCAGGACCCTCCTGAAAAATGGGATTTTACTTACTGTTCAGGACCCACCTGAAAAATGGGACTTTACTTTTTGTTCAGGACCCTCCTGAAAAATGGGATTTTACTTTCTGTTCAGGACCCTCCTGAAAAATGGGAATTTACTTTCTGTTCAGGACTCTCCTGAAAAATGGGATTTTACTTTCTGTTCAGGACCCTCCTGAAAAATGGGATTTTACTTTCTGTTCAGGACCCTCCTGAAAAATGGGACTTTACTTTCTGTTCAGGACCCTCCTGAAAAATGAGATTTTACTTTATGTTCAGGACCCTCCTGAAAATGGGATTTTACTTTCTGTTCAGGACCCTCCTGAAAAATGGGACTTTACTTTCTATTCAGGACCCTCCTGAAAAATGGGATTTTACTTTCTGTTCAGGACCCCCTTGAAAAATGGGATTTTACTTTATGTTCAGGACCCTCCTGAAAAATGGGACTTTACTTTATGATCAGGACCCTCCTGAAAAATGGGAATTTACTTTCAGTTCAGGACCCTCCTGAAAAATGGGAATTTACTTTATGATCAGGACCCTCCTAAAAAATGGGATTTTACTTTATGTTCAGAACCCTCCTGAAAAATGGGACTTTACTTTCTGTTCAGGACCCTCCTGATAAATGGGATTTTACATTCTGTTCAGGACCCTCCTGAAAAAATGGGATTTTACTTTATGTTCAGGACCCTCCTGAAAAATGGGACTTTACTTTCTGTTCAGGACCCTCCATAAAAATGGGATTTTACTTTATGTTCAGGACCCTCCTGACAAATGGGACTTTAGTTTTAGTTCAGGACCCTCCTGAAAAATGGGATTTTACTTTATGTTCAGGACCCTCCTGAAAAATGGGATTTTACTTTCTGTTCAGGACCCTCCTGAAAAATGGGATTTTACTTTATGTTCAGGACCCTCCTGAAAAATGGGACTTTACTTTCTGTTCAGAACCCTCCTGAAAAATGGGAATTTACACTATGTTCAGGACCTTCCTGAAAAATGGGACTTTACTTTCAGTTCAGGACCCTCCTGAAAAATGGGATTTTACTATCTGTTCAGGACACTCCTGAAAAATGGGATTTTACTTTCTGTTTAGGACCCTCCTGAAAAATGGGATTTTACTTTATGTTCAGGACCCTCCTGAAAAATGGGATTTTACTTTCTGCTCAGGACCCTCCTGAAAAATGGGATTGTACTTTCTGTTCAGCACCCTCCTGAAAAATGGGATTTTACTTTCTGTTCAGGACCCTCCTGAAAAATGTGACTTTACTTTCTGTTCAGGACCCTCCTGATAAATGGGATTTTACTTTCTGTTCAGGACCCTCCTGAAAAAATGGGATTTTACTTTATGTTCAGGACCCTCCTGAAAAATGGGACTTTACTTTCTGTTCAGGACCCTCCTGATAAATGGGATTTTACATTCTGTTCAGGACCCTCCTGAAAAAATGGGATTTTACTTTATGTTCAGGACCCTCCTGAAAAATGGGACTTTACTTTCTGTTCAGGACCCTCCATAAAAATGGGATTTTACTTTATGTTCAGGACCCTCCTGAAAAATGGGACTTTAGTTTTAGTTCAGGACCCTCCTGAAAAATGGGATTTTACTTTATGTTCAGGACCCTCCTGAAAAATGGGATTTTACTTTCTGTTCAGGACCCTCCTGAAAAATGGGATTTTACTTTATGTTCAGGACCCTCCTGAAAAATGGGACTTTACTTTCTGTTCAGAACCCTCCTGAAAAATGGGATTTTACACTATGTTCAGGACCTTCCTGAAAAATGGGACTTTACTTTCAGTTCAGGACCCTCCTGAAAAATGGGATTTTACTATCTGTTCAGGACCCTCCTGAAAAATGGGATTTTACTTTCTGTTTAGGACCCTCCTGAAAAATGGGATTTTACTTTATGTTCAAGACCCTCCTGAAAAATGGGATTTTACTTTCTGCTCAGGACCCTCCTGAAAAATGGGATTGTACTTTCTGTTCAGCACCCTCCTGAAAAATGGGATTTTACTTTCTGTTCAGGACCCTCCTGAAAAATGTGACTTTACTTTCTGTTCAGGACCCTCCTGATAAATGGGATTTTACTTTCTGTTCAGGACCCTCCTGAAAAATGGGACTTTACTTTCTGTTCAGGACCCTCCTGAAAAATGAGATTTTACTTTATGTTCAGGACCCTCCTGAAAATGGGATTTTACTTTCTGTTCAGGACCCTCCTGAAAAATGGGACTTTACTTTCTATTCAGGACCCTCCTGAAAAATGGGATTTTACTTTCTGTTCAGGACCCCCTTGAAAAATGGGATTTTACTTTATGTTCAGGACCCTCCTGAAAAATGGGACTTTACTTTATGATCAGGACCCTCCTGAAAAATGGGAATTTACTTTCAGTTCAGGACCCTCCTGAAAAATGGGAATTTACTTTATGATCAGGACCCTCCTAAAAAATGGGATTTTACTTTATGTTCAGAACCCTCCTGAAAAATGGGACTTTACTTTCTGTTCAGGACCCTCCTGATAAATGGGATTTTACATTCTGTTCAGGACCCTCCTGAAAAAATGGGATTTTACTTTATGTTCAGGACCCTCCTGAAAAATGGGACTTTACTTTCTGTTCAGGACCCTCCATAAAAATGGGATTTTACTTTATGTTCAGGACCCTCCTGACAAATGGGACTTTAGTTTTAGTTCAGGACCCTCCTGAAAAATGGGATTTTACTTTATGTTCAGGACCCTCCTGAAAAATGGGATTTTACTTTCTGTTCAGGACCCTCCTGAAAAATGGGATTTTACTTTATGTTCAGGACCCTCCTGAAAAATGGGACTTTACTTTCTGTTCAGAACCCTCCTGAAAAATGGGATTTTACACTATGTTCAGGACCTTCCTGAAAAATGGGACTTTACTTTCAGTTCAGGACCCTCCTGAAAAATGGGATTTTACTATCTGTTCAGGACACTCCTGAAAAATGGGATTTTACTTTCTGTTTAGGACCCTCCTGAAAAATGGGATTTTACTTTATGTTCAGGACCCTCCTGAAAAATGGGATTTTACTTTCTGCTCAGGACCCTCCTGAAAAATGGGATTGTACTTTCTGTTCAGCACCCTCCTGAAAAATGGGATTTTACTTTCTGTTCAGGACCCTCCTGAAAAATGTGACTTTACTTTCTGTTCAGGACCCTCCTGATAAATGGGATTTTACTTTCTGTTCAGGACCCTCCTGAAAAAATGGGATTTTACTTTATGTTCAGGACCCTCCTGAAAAATGGGACTTTACTTTCTGTTCAGGACCCTCCTGATAAATGGGATTTTACATTCTGTTCAGGACCCTCCTGAAAAAATGGGATTTTACTTTATGTTCAGGACCCTCCTGAAAAATGGGACTTTACTTTCTGTTCAGGACCCTCCATAAAAATGGGATTTTACTTTATGTTCAGGACCCTCCTGAAAAATGGGACTTTAGTTTTAGTTCAGGACCCTCCTGAAAAATGGGATTTTACTTTATGTTCAGGACCCTCCTGAAAAATGGGATTTTACTTTCTGTTCAGGACCCTCCTGAAAAATGGGATTTTACTTTATGTTCAGGACCCTCCTGAAAAATGGGACTTTACTTTCTGTTCAGAACCCTCCTGAAAAATGGGATTTTACACTATGTTCAGGACCTTCCTGAAAAATGGGACTTTACTTTCAGTTCAGGACCCTCCTGAAAAATGGGATTTTACTATCTGTTCAGGACCCTCCTGAAAAATGGGATTTTACTTTCTGTTTAGGACCCTCCTGAAAAATGGGATTTTACTTTATGTTCAAGACCCTCCTGAAAAATGGGATTTTACTTTCTGCTCAGGACCCTCCTGAAAAATGGGATTTTACTATCTGTTCAGGACCCTCCTGAAAAATGGGATTTTACTTTCTGTTAAGGACCCTCCTGAACAATGGGAATTTACTTTCTGTTCAGGACCCTCCTGAAAAATGGGATTTTACTTTCTGTTCAGGACCCTCCTGAAAAATGGGATTTTACTTTCTATTCAGGACCCTCCTGAAAAATGGGACTTTACTTTCTGTTCAGGACCCTCCTGAAAAATGAGATTTTACTTTATGTTCAGGACCCTCCTGAAAAATGGGATTTTACTTTCTGTTCAGGACCCTCCTGAAAAATGGGACTTTATTTTCTATTCAGGACCCTCCTGAAAAATGGGATTTTACTTTCTGTTCAGGACCCCCTTGAAAAATGGGATTTTACTTTCTGTTCAGGACCCTCCTGAAAAATGGGAATTTACTTTCTGTTCAGGACCCTCCTGAAAAATGGGAATTTACTTTCTATTCAGGACCCTCCTGAAAAATGGGATTTTACTTTCTGTTCAGGACCCTCCTGAAAAATGGGATTTTACTTTCTTTTCAGGACCCTCCTGAAAAATGGGACTCTACTTTCTGTTCAGGACCCTCCTGAAAATGGGACTTTACTTTCTGTTCAGGACCCTCCTGAAAAATGGGATTTTACTTTATGTTCAGGACCCTCCTGTAAAATGGGACTTTACTTTCTTTTCAGGACCCTCCTGAAAAATGGGACTTTACTTTCTGTTCAGGACCCTCCTGAAAAATGGGACCTTACTTTCTGTTCAGGACCCTCCTGAAAAATGGGACCTTACTTTCTGTTCAGGACCCTCCTGAAAAATGGGATTTTACTTTCTGTTCAGGACCCTCCAGAAAAATGGGATTTTACTTTCTGCTCAGGACCCTCCTGAAAAATGGGATTTTACTTTCTGTTCAGGACCCTCCTGAAAAATAGGATTTTACCTTATATTCAGGACCCTCCTGAAAAATGGAAATTTACTTTCAGTTCAGGACCCTCCTGAAAAATGGGAATTTACTTTATGTTCAGGACCCTCCTGAAAAATGGGATTTTACTTTATGTTCAGGACCCTCCTGAAAAATGGGACTTTACTTTCTGTTCAGGACCCTCCTGAAAAATGGGATTTTACTTTCTGTTCAGGACCCTCCTGAAAAATCGGATTTTACTTTATGTTCAGGACCCTCCTGAAAAATGGGACTTTACCTTCTGTTCAGGACCCTCCTGAAAAATGGGATTTTACTTTATGTTCAGGACCCTCCTGAAAAATAGGAATTTACTTTTAGTTCAGGACCCTCCTGAAAAATGGGATTTTACTTACTGTTCAGGACCCACCTGAAAAATGGGACTTTACTTTTTGTTCAGGACCCTCCTGAAAAATGGGATTTTACTTTCTGTTCAGGACCCTCCTGAAAAATGGGAATTTACTTTCTGTTCAGGACTCTCCTGAAAAATGGGATTTTACTTTCTGTTCAGGACCCTCCTGAAAAATGGGATTTTACTTTCTGTTCAGGACCCTCCTGAAAAATGGGACTTTACTTTCTGTTCAGGACCCTCCTGAAAAATGAGATTTTACTTTATGTTCAGGACCCTCCTGAAAATGGGATTTTACTTTCTGTTCAGGACCCTCCTGAAAAATGGGACTTTACTTTCTATTCAGGACCCTCCTGAAAAATGGGATTTTACTTTCTGTTCAGGACCCCCTTGAAAAATGGGATTTTACTTTATGTTCAGGACCCTCCTGAAAAATGGGACTTTACTTTATGATCAGGACCCTCCTGAAAAATGGGAATTTACTTTCAGTTCAGGACCCTCCTGAAAAATGGGAATTTACTTTATGATCAGGACCCTCCTAAAAAATGGGATTTTACTTTATGTTCAGAACCCTCCTGAAAAATGGGACTTTACTTTCTGTTCAGGACCCTCCTGATAAATGGGATTTTACATTCTGTTCAGGACCCTCCTGAAAAAATGGGATTTTACTTTATGTTCAGGACCCTCCTGAAAAATGGGACTTTACTTTCTGTTCAGGACCCTCCATAAAAATGGGATTTTACTTTATGTTCAGGACCCTCCTGACAAATGGGACTTTAGTTTTAGTTCAGGACCCTCCTGAAAAATGGGATTTTACTTTATGTTCAGGACCCTCCTGAAAAATGGGATTTTACTTTCTGTTCAGGACCCTCCTGAAAAATGGGATTTTACTTTATGTTCAGGACCCTCCTGAAAAATGGGACTTTACTTTCTGTTCAGAACCCTCCTGAAAAATGGGAATTTACACTATGTTCAGGACCTTCCTGAAAAATGGGACTTTACTTTCAGTTCAGGACCCTCCTGAAAAATGGGATTTTACTATCTGTTCAGGACACTCCTGAAAAATGGGATTTTACTTTCTGTTTAGGACCCTCCTGAAAAATGGGATTTTACTTTATGTTCAGGACCCTCCTGAAAAATGGGATTTTACTTTCTGCTCAGGACCCTCCTGAAAAATGGGATTGTACTTTCTGTTCAGCACCCTCCTGAAAAATGGGATTTTACTTTCTGTTCAGGACCCTCCTGAAAAATGTGACTTTACTTTCTGTTCAGGACCCTCCTGATAAATGGGATTTTACTTTCTGTTCAGGACCCTCCTGAAAAAATGGGATTTTACTTTATGTTCAGGACCCTCCTGAAAAATGGGACTTTACTTTCTGTTCAGGACCCTCCTGATAAATGGGATTTTACATTCTGTTCAGGACCCTCCTGAAAAAATGGGATTTTACTTTATGTTCAGGACCCTCCTGAAAAATGGGACTTTACTTTCTGTTCAGGACCCTCCATAAAAATGGGATTTTACTTTATGTTCAGGACCCTCCTGAAAAATGGGACTTTAGTTTTAGTTCAGGACCCTCCTGAAAAATGGGATTTTACTTTATGTTCAGGACCCTCCTGAAAAATGGGATTTTACTTTCTGTTCAGGACCCTCCTGAAAAATGGGATTTTACTTTATGTTCAGGACCCTCCTGAAAAATGGGACTTTACTTTCTGTTCAGAACCCTCCTGAAAAATGGGATTTTACACTATGTTCAGGACCTTCCTGAAAAATGGGACTTTACTTTCAGTTCAGGACCCTCCTGAAAAATGGGATTTTACTATCTGTTCAGGACCCTCCTGAAAAATGGGATTTTACTTTCTGTTTAGGACCCTCCTGAAAAATGGGATTTTACTTTATGTTCAAGACCCTCCTGAAAAATGGGATTTTACTTTCTGCTCAGGACCCTCCTGAAAAATGGGATTGTACTTTCTGTTCAGCACCCTCCTGAAAAATGGGATTTTACTTTCTGTTCAGGACCCTCCTGAAAAATGTGACTTTACTTTCTGTTCAGGACCCTCCTGATAAATGGGATTTTACTTTCTGTTCAGGACCCTCCTGAAAAAATGGGATTTTACTTTATGTTCAGGACCCTCCTGAAAAATGGGACTTTACTTTCTGTTCAGGACCCTCCATAGAAATGGGATTTTACTTTATGTTCAGGACCCTCCTGAAAAATGGGACATTAGTTTTAGATCAGGACCCTCCTGAAAAATGGGATTTTACTTTATGTTCAGGACCCTCCTGAAAAATGGGATTTTACTTTCTGTTCAGGACCCTCCTGAAAAATGGGATTTTACTTTATGTTCAGGACCCTCCTGAAAAATGGGATTTTACACTATGTTCAGGACCTTCCTGAAAAATGGGACTTTACTTTCAGTTCAGGACCCTCCTGAAAAATGGGATTTTACTATCTGTTCAGGACCCTCCTGAAAAATGGGATTTTACTTTCTGTTTAGGACCCTCCTGAAAAATGGGATTTTACTTTATGTTCAGGACCCTCCTGAAAAATGGGATTTTACTTTCTGCTCAGGACCCTCCTGAAAAATGGGATTGTACTTTCTGTTCAGCACCCTCCTGAAAAATGGGATTTTACTTTCTGTTCAGGACCCTCCTGAAAAATGTGACTTTACTTTCTGTTCAGGACCCTCCTGAAAAATGGGATTTTACTTTATGTTCAGGACCCTCCTGAAAAATGGGACTTTACTTTCTGTTCAGGACCCTCCTGAAAAATGGGACTTTACGTTTTGTTCAGGACCCTCCTGAAAAATGGGATTTTACTTTCTGTTCAGGACCCTCCTGAAAAATGGGATTTTACTTTATGTTCAGGACCCTCCTGAAAAATGGGACTTTACTTTCTGTTCAGGACCCTTCTGAAAATGGGACTTTACTTTCTGTTCAGGACCTTCCTGAAAAATGGGATTTTACTTTATGTTCAGGACCCTCCTGTAAAATGGGACTTTACTTTCTATTCAGGACCCTCCTGAAAAATGGGACTTTACTTTCTGTTCAGGACCCTCCTGAAAAATGGGACTTTACTTTCTGTTCAGGACCCTCCTGAAAAATGGGACTTTACTTTCTTTTCAGGACCCTCCTGAAAAATAGGATTTTACTTTCTGTTCAGGACCCTCCTGAAAAATGGGAATTTACTTTCTATTCAGGACCCTCCTGAAAAATGGGAATTTACTTTCTGTTCAGGACCCTCCTGAAAAATGGGATTTTTACATTCTGTTCAGGACCCTCCTGAAAAATGGGAATTTAGTTTTAGTTCAGGACCCTCCTGAAAAATGGGATTTTACTTTATGTTCAGGACCCTCCTGAAAAATAGGATTTTACTTTCTGTTCAGGACCCTCCTGAAAAATGGGATTTTACTTTATGTTCAGGACCCTCCTGAAAAATGGGACTTTACTTTCTGTTCAGGACCCTCCTGAAAAATGGGATTTTACACTATGTTCAGGACCTTCCTGAAAAATGGGACTTTACTTTCAGTTCAGGACCCTCCTGAAAAATGGGATTTTACTATCTGTTCAGGACCCTCCTGAAAAATGGGATTTTACTTTCTGTTTAGGACCCTCCTGAAAAATGGGATTTTACTTTATGTTCAGGACCCTCCTGAAAAATGGGATTTTACTTTCTGCTCAGGACCCTCCTGAAAAATGGGATTGTACTTTCTGTTCAGCACCCTCCTGAAAAATGGGATTTTACTTTCTGTTCAGGACCCTCCTGAAAAATGTGACTTTACTTTCTGTTCAGGACCCTCCTGATAAATGGGATTTTACTTTCTGTTCAGGACCCTCCTGAAAAAATGGAATTTTACTTTATGTTCAGGACCCTCCTGAAAAATGGGACTTTACTTTCTGTTCAGGACCCTCCATAAAAATGGGATTTTACTTTATGTTCAGGACCCTCCTGAAAAATGGGACTTTAGTTTTAGTTCAGGACCCTCCTGAAAAATGGGATTTTACTTTATGTTCAGGACCCTCCTGAAAAATGGGATTTTACTTTCTGTTCAAGACCCTCCTGAAAAATGGGATTTTACTTTATGTTCAGGACCCTCCTGAAAAATGGGACTTTACTTTCTGTTCAGGACCCTCCTGAAAAATGGGATTTTACACTATGTTCAGGACCTTCCTGAAAAATGGGACTTTACTTTCAGTTCAGGACCCTCCTGAAAAATGGGATTTTACTATCTGTTCAGGACCCTCCTGAAAAATGGGATTTTACTTTCTGTTTAGGACCCTCCTGAAAAATGGGATTTTACTTTATGTTCAGGACCCTCCTGAAAAATGGGATTTTACTTTCTGCTCAAGACCCTTCTGAAAAATGGGATTGTACTTTATGTTTAGCACCCTCCTGAAAAATGGGATTTTACTTTCTGTTCAGGACCCTCCTGAAAAATGTGACTTTACTTTCTGTTCAGGACCCTCATGAAAAATGGGATTTTACTTTATGTTCAGGACCCTCCTGAAAAATGGGACTTTACTTTCTGTTCAGGACCCTCCTGAAAAATGGGACTTTACGTTTTGTTCAGGACCCTCCTGAAAAATGGGATTTTACTTTCTGTTCAGGACCCTCCTGAAAAATGGGATTTTACTTTATGTTCAGGACCCTCCTGAAAAATGGGACTTTACTTTCTGTTCAGGACCCTTCTGAAAATGGGACTTTACTTTCTGTTCAGGACCCTCCTGAAAAATGGGATTTTACTTTATGTTCAGGACCCTCCTGTAAAATGGGACTTTACTTTCTATTCAGGACCCTCCTGAAAAATGGGACTTTACTTTCTGTTCAGGACCCTCCTGAAAAATGGGACTTTACTTTCTGTTCAGGACCCTCCTGAAAAATGGGACTTTACTTTCTTTTCAGGACCCTCCTGAAAAATAGGATTTTACTTTCTGTTCAGGACCCTCCTGAAAAATGGGAATTTACTTTCTGTTCAGGACCCTCCTGAAAAATGGGAATTTACTTTCTGTTCAGGACCCTCCTGAAAAATGGGATTTTACTTTCTGTTCAGCACCCTCCTGAAAAATGGGAATTTACTTTATGTTCAGGACCCTCCTGAAAAATGGGATTTTACTTTATGTTCAGGACCCTCCTGAAAAATGGGATTTTACTTTATGTTCAGGACCCTCCTGAAAAATGGGACTTTACTATCTGTTCAGGACCCTCCTGAAAAATGGGATTATACTTTATTTTCAGGACCCTCCTGAAAAATAGGACTTTACTTTTAGTTCAGGACCCTCCTGAAAAATGGGATTTTACTTTCTGTTCAGGACCCTCCTGAAAAATGGGACTTTACTTTCTGTTCAGGACCCTCCTGAAAAATGGGATTTTTACATTCTGTTCAGGACCCTCCTGAAAAATGGGATTTTACTTTCTGTTCAGGACCCTCCTGAAAAATGGGAATTTACTTTCTGTTCAGGACCCTCCTGAAAAATGGGAATTTACTTTCTGTTCAGGACCCTCCTGAAAAATGGGATTTTACTTTCTGTTCAGGACCCTCCTGAAAAATGGGACTTTACTTTCTGTTCAGGACCCTCCTGAAAATGGGACTTTACTTTCTGTTCAGGACCCTCCTGAAAAATGGGATTTTACTTTATGTTCAGGACCCTCCTGTAAAATGGGACTTTACTTTCTTTTCAGGACCCTCCTGAAAAATGGGACTTTACTTTCTGTTCAGGACCCTCCTGAAAAATGGGACCTTACTTTCTGTTCAGGACCCTCCTGAAAAATGGGACCTTACTTTCTGTTCAGGACCCTCCTGAAAAATGGGATTTTACATTCTGTTCAGGACCCTCCTGAAAAATGGGATTTTACTTTCTGCTCAGGACCCTCCTGAAAAATGGGATTTTACTTTCTGTTCAGGACCCTCCTGAAAAATAGGATTTTACCTTATATTCAGGACCCTCCTGAAAAATGGAAATTTACTTTCAGTTTAGGACCCTCCTGAAAAATGGGAATTTACTTTATGTTCAGGACCCTCCTGAAAAATGGGATTTTACTTTATGTTCAGGACCCTACTGAAAAATGGGACTTTACTTTCTGTTCAGGACCCTCCTGAAAAATGGGATTTTACTTTCTGTTCAGGACCCTCCTGAAAAATCGGATTTTACTTTATGTTCAGGACCCTCCTGAAAAATGGGACTTTACCTTCTGTTCAGGACCCTCCTGAAAAATGGGATTTTACTTTATGTTCAGGACCCTCCTGAAAAATAGGACTTTACTTTTAGTTCAGGACCCTCCTGAAAAATGGGATTTTACTTACTGTTCAGGACCCACCTGAAAAATGGGACTCTACTTTTTGTTCAGGACCCTCCTGAAAAATGGGATTTTACTTTCTGTTCAGGACCCTCCTGAAAAATGGGAATTTACTTTCTGTTCAGGACCCTCCTGAAAAATGGGATTTTACTTTCTGTTCAGGACCCTCCTGAAAAATGGGATTTTACTTTCTGTTCAGGACCCTCCTGAAAAATGGGACTTTACTTTCTGTTCAGGACCCTCCTTAAAAATGAGATTTTACTTTATGTTCAGGACCCTCCTGAAAAATGGGATTTTACTTTCTGTTCAGGACCCTCCTGAAAAATGGGACTTTACTTTCTATTCAGGACCCTCCTGAAAAATGGGATTTTACTTTCTGTTCAGGACCCTCCTGAAAAATGGGATTTTACTTTATGTTCAGGACCCTCCAAAAAAATGGGACTCTACTTTCTGTTCAGGACCCTCCTGAAAAATGGGATTTTACCTTATATTCAGGACCCTCCTGAAAAATGGAAATTTACTTTCAGTTCAGGACCCTCCTGAAAAATGGGATTTTACTTTCTGTTCAGGACCCTCCTGAAAAATGGGATTTTACTTTCTGTTCAGGACCCTCCTGAAAAATGGGACTTTACTTTCTGTTCAGGACCCTCCTGAAAAATGGGATTTTACTTTATGTTCAGGACCCTACTGAAAAATGGGATTTTACTTTCTGTTCAGGACCCTACTCAAAAATGGGATTTTACTTTATTTTCAGGACCCTCCTGAAAAATAGGACTTTACTTTTAGTTCAGGACCCTCCTGAAAAATGGGATTTTACTTTCTGTTCAGGACCCTCCTGAAAAATGGGACTTAACTTTCTGTTCAGGACCCTCCTGAAAAATGGGATTTTACTTTCTGTTCAGGACCCTCCTGAAAAATGGGAATTTACTTTCTGTTCAGGACCCTCCTGAAAAATGGGAATTTACTTTATGTTCAGGACCCTCCTGAGAAATGGGATTTTACTTTCTGTTCAGGACCCTCCTGAAAAATGGGATTTTACTTTCTGTTCAGGACCCTCCTGAAAAATGGGACTTTACTTTCTGTTCAGGACCCTCCTGAAAATGGGACTTTACTTTATGTTCAGGACCCTCCTGAAAAATAGGACTTTACTTTCTGTTCAGGACCCTCCTGAAAAATGGGATTTTACTTTCTGTTCAGGACCCTCCTGAAAAATGGGACTTTACTTTCTGTTCAGGACCCTCCTGAAAATGGGACTTTACTTTCTGTTCAGGACCCTCCTGAAAAATGGGATTTTACTTTATGTTCAGGACCCTCCTGTAAAATGGGACTTTACTTTCTTTTCAGGACCCTCCTGAAAAATGGGACTTTACTTTCTATTCAGGACCCTCCTGAAAAATGGGACTTACTTTCTGTTCAGGACCCTCCTGAAAAATGGGACCTTACTTTCTGTTCAGGACCCTCCTGAAAAATGGGATTTTACATTCTGTTCAGGACCCTCCTGAAAAATGGGATTTTACTTTCTGTTCAGGACCCTCCTGAAAAATGGAAATTTACTTTCAGTTTAGGACCCTCCTGAAAAATGGGAATTTACTTTATGTTCAGGACCCTCCTGAAAAATGGGATTTTACTTTATGTTCAGGACCCTACTGAAAAATGGGACTTTACTTTCTGTTCAGGACCCTCCTGAAAAATGGGATTTTACTTTCTGTTCAGGACCCTCCTGAAAAATCGGATTTTACTTTATGTTCAGGACCCTCCTGAAAAATGGGACTTTACCTTCTGTTCAGGACCCTCCTGAAAAATGGGATTTTACTTTATGTTCAGGACCCTCCTGAAAAATAGGACTTTACTTTTAGTTCAGGACCCTCCTGAAAAATGGGATTTTACTTACTGTTCAGGACCCACCTGAAAAATCGGACTCTACTTTTTGTTCAGGACCCTCCTGAAAAATGGGATTTTACTTTCTGTTCAGGACCCTCCTGAAAAATGGGAATTTACTTTCTGTTCAGGACCCTCCTGAAAAATGGGATTTTACTTTCTGTTCAGGACCCTCCTGAAAAATGGGATTTTACTTTCTGTTCA
This sequence comes from Capsicum pubescens, assembly GCA_030864215.1. Classification (NCBI taxonomy): domain Eukaryota; kingdom Viridiplantae; phylum Streptophyta; class Magnoliopsida; order Solanales; family Solanaceae; genus Capsicum; species Capsicum pubescens. The sequence continues at coordinate 269,459,516 of CM061538.1, forward strand.
GGACCCTCCTGAAAAATGGGACTTTACTTTCTGTTCAGGACCCTCCTGAAAAATGAGATTTTACTTTATGTTCAGGACCCTCCTGAAAAATGGGATTTTACTTTCTGTTCAGGACCCTCCTGAAAAATGGGATTTTACTTTCTGCTCAGGACCCTCCTGAAAAATGGGATTGTACTTTCTGTTCAGCACCCTCCTGAAAAATGGGATTTTACTTTCTGTTCAGGACCCTCCTGAAAAATGTGACTTTACTTTCTGTTCAGGACCCTCCTGATAAATGGGATTTTACTTTCTGTTCAGGACCCTCCTGAAAAAATGGGATTTTACTTTATGTTCAGGACCCTCCTGAAAAATGGGACTTTACTTTCTGTTCAGGACCCTCCTGATAAATGGGATTTTACATTCTGTTCAGGACCCTCCTGAAAAAATGGGATTTTACTTTATGTCCAGGACCCTCCTGAAAAATGGGACTTTACTTTCTGTTCAGGACCCTCCTGAAAAATGGGACTTAACTTTCTGTTCAGGACCCTCCTGAAAAATGGGATTTTTACATTCTGTTCAGGACCCTCCTGAAAAATGGGATTTTACTTTCTGTTCAGGACCCTCCTGAAAAATGGGAATTTACTTTCTGTTCAGGACCCTCCTGAAAAATGGGAATTTACTTTATGTTCAGGACCCTCCTGAGAAATGGGATTTTACTTTCTGTTCAGGACCCTCCTGAAAAATGGGATTTTACTTTCTGTTCAGGACCCTCCTGAAAAATGGGACTTTACTTTCTGTTCAGGACCCTCCTGAAAATGGGACTTTACTTTATGTTCAGGACCCTCCTGAAAAATAGGACTTTACTTTCTGTTCAGGACCCTCCTGAAAAATGGGATTTTACTTTCTGTTCAGGACCCTCCTGAAAAATGGGACTTTACTTTCTGTTCAGGACCCTCCTGAAAATGGGACTTTACTTTCTGTTCAGGACCCTCCTGAAAAATGGGATTTTACTTTATGTTCAGGACCCTCCTGTAAAATGGGACTTTACTTTCTTTTCAGGACCCTCCTGAAAAATGGGACTTTACTTTCTGTTCAGGACCCTCCTGAAAAATGGGACCTTACTTTCTGTTCAGGACCCTCCTGAAAAATGGGACCTTACTTTCTGTTCAGGACCCTCCTGAAAAATGGGATTTTACATTCTGTTCAGGACCCTCCTGAAAAATGGGATTTTACTTTCTGTTCAGGACCCTCCTGAAAAATGGAAATTTACTTTCAGTTTAGGACCCTCCTGAAAAATGGGAATTTACTTTATGTTCAGGACCCTCCTGAAAAATGGGATTTTACTTTATGTTCAGGACCCTACTGAAAAATGGGACTTTACTTTCTATTCAGGACCCTCCTGAAAAATGGGATTTTACTTTCTGTTCAGGACCCTCTTGAAAAATCGGATTTTACTTTATGTTCAGGACCCTCCTGAAAAATGGGACTTTACCTTCTGTTCAGGACCCTCCTGAAAAATGGGATTTTACTTTATGTTCAGGACCCTCCTGAAAAATAGGACTTTACTTTTAGTTCAGGACCCTCCTGAAAAATGGGATTTTACTTACTGTTCAGGACCCACCTGAAAAATGGGACTCTACTTTTTGTTCAGGACCCTCCTGAAAAATGGGATTTTACTTTCTGTTCAGGACCCTCCTGAAAAATGGGAATTTACTTTCTGTTCAGGACCCTCCTGAAAAATGGGATTTTACTTTCTGTTCAGGACCCTCCTGAAAAATGGGATTTTACTTTCTGTTCAGGACCCTCCTGAAAAATGGGACTTTACTTTCTGTTCAGGACCCTCCTGAAAAATGAGATTTTACTTTATGTTCAGGACCCTCCTGAAAAATGGGATTTTACTTTCTGTTCAGGACCCTCCTGAAAAATGGGATTTTACTTTCTGCTCAGGACCCTCCTGAAAAATGGGATTGTACTTTCTGTTCAGCACCCTCCTGAAAAATGGGATATTACTTTCTGTTCAGGACCCTCCTGAAAAATGTGACTTTACTTTCTGTTCAGGACCCTCCTGATAAATGGGATTTTACTTTCTGTTCAGGACCCTCCTGAAAAAATGGGATTTTACTTTATGTTCAGGACCCTCCTGAAAAATGGGACTTTACTTTCTGTTCAGGACCCTCCTGATAAATGGGATTTTACATTCTGATCAGGACCCTCCTGAAAAAATGGGATTTTACTTTATGTTCAGGACCCTCCTGAAAAATGGGACTTTACTTTCTGTTCAGGACCCTCCATAAAAATGGGATTTTACTTTATGTTCAGGACCCTCCTGAAAAATGGGACTTTAGTTTTAGTTCAGGACCCTCCTGAAAAATGGGATTTTACTTTATGTTCAGGACCCTCCTGAAAAATGGGATTTTACTTTCTGTTCAGGACCCTCCTGAAAAATGGGATTTTACTTTATGTTCAGGACCCTCCTGAAAAATGGGACTTTACTTTCTGTTCAGAACCCTCCTGAAAAATGGGATTTTACACTATGTTCAGGACCTTCCTGAAAAATGGGACTTTACTTTCAGTTTAGGACCCTCCTGAAAAATGGGATTTTACTATCTGTTCAGGACCCTCCTGAAAAATGGGATTTTACTTTCTGTTTAGGACCCTCCTGAAAAATGGGATTTTACTTTATGTTCAAGACCCTCCTGAAAAATGGGATTTTACTTTCTGCTCAGGACCCTCCTGAAAAATGGGATTGTACTTTCTGTTCAGCACCCTCCTGAAAAATGGGATTTTACTTTCTGTTCAGGACCCTCCTGAAAAATGTGACTTTACTTTCTGTTCAGGACCCTCCTGATAAATGGGATTTTACTTTCTGTTCAGGACCCTCCTGAAAAAATGGGATTTTACTTTATGTTCAGGACCCTCCTGAAAAATGGGACTTTACTTTCTGTTCAGGACCCTCCATAGAAATGGGATTTTACTTTATGTTCAGGACCCTCCTGAAAAATGGGACTTTAGTTTTAGTTCAGGACCCTCCTGAAAAATGGGATTTTACTTTATGTTCAGGACCCTCCTGAAAAATGGGATTTTACTTTCTGTTCAGGACCCTCCTGAAAAATGGGATTTTACTTTATGTTCAGGACCCTCCTGAAAAATGGGATTTTACACTATGTTCAGGACCTTCCTGAAAAATGGGACTTTACTTTCAGTTCAGGACCCTCCTGAAAAATGGGATTTTACTATCTGTTCAGGACCCTCCTGAAAAATGGGATTTTACTTTCTGTTTAGGACCCTCCTGAAAAATGGGATTTTACTTTATGTTCAGGACCCTCCTGAAAAATGGGATTTTACTTTCTGCTCAGGACCCTCCTGAAAAATGGGATTGTACTTTCTGTTCAGCACCCTCCTGAAAAATGGGATTTTACTTTCTGTTCAGGACCCTCCTGAAAAATGTGACTTTACTTTCTGTTCAGGACCCTCCTGAAAAATGGGATTTTACTTTATGTTCAGGACCCTCCTGAAAAATGGGACTTACTTTCTGTTCAGGACCCTCCTGAAAAATGGGACCTTACTTTCTGTTCAGGACCCTCCTGAAAAATGGGATTTTACATTCTGTTCAGGACCCTCCTGAAAAATGGGATTTTACTTTCTGTTCAGGACCCTCCTGAAAAATGGAAATTTACTTTCAGTTTAGGACCCTCCTGAAAAATGGGAATTTACTTTATGTTCAGGACCCTCCTGAAAAATGGGATTTTACTTTATGTTCAGGACCCTACTGAAAAATGGGACTTTACTTTCTGTTCAGGACCCTCCTGAAAAATGGGATTTTACTTTCTGTTCAGGACCCTCCTGAAAAATCGGATTTTACTTTATGTTCAGGACCCTCCTGAAAAATGGGACTTTACCTTCTGTTCAGGACCCTCCTGAAAAATAGGACTTTACTTTTAGTTCAGGACCCTCCTGAAAAATGGGATTTTACTTTCTGTTCAGGACCCTCCTGAAAAATGGGACTTAACTTTCTGTTCAGGACCCTCCTGAAAAATGGGATTTTACTTTCTGTTCAGGACCCTCCTGAAAAATGGGAATTTACTTTCTGTTCAGGACCCTCCTGAAAAATGGGAATTTACTTTATGTTCAGGACCCTCCTGAGAAATGGGATTTTACTTTCTGTTCAGGACCCTCCTGAAAAATGGGATTTTACTTTCTGTTCAGGACCCTCCTGAAAAATGGGACTTTACTTTCTGTTCAGGACCCTCCTGAAAATGGGACTTTACTTTATGTTCAGGACCCTCCTGAAAAATAGGACTTTACTTTCTGTTCAGGACCCTCCTGAAAAATGGGATTTTACTTTCTGTTCAGGACCCTCCTGAAAAATGGGACTTTACTTTCTGTTCAGGACCCTCCTGAAAATGGGACTTTACTTTCTGTTCAGGACCCTCCTGAAAAATGGGATTTTACTTTATGTTCAGGACCCTCCTGTAAAATGGGACTTTACTTTCTTTTCAGGACCCTCCTGAAAAATGGGACTTTACTTTCTGTTCAGGACCCTCCTGAAAAATGGGACTTACTTTCTGTTCAGGACCCTCCTGAAAAATGGGACCTTACTTTCTGTTCAGGACCCTCCTGAAAAATGGGATTTTACATTCTGTTCAGGACCCTCCTGAAAAATGGGATTTTACTTTCTGTTCAGGACCCTCCTGAAAAATGGAAATTTACTTTCAGTTTAGGACCCTCCTGAAAAATGGGAATTTACTTTATGTTCAGGACCCTCCTGAAAAATGGGATTTTACTTTATGTTCAGGACCCTACTGAAAAATGGGACTTTACTTTCTGTTCAGGACCCTCCTGAAAAATGGGATTTTACTTTCTGTTCAGGACCCTCCTGAAAAATCGGATTTTACTTTATGTTCAGGACCCTCCTGAAAAATGGGACTTTACCTTCTGTTCAGGACCCTCCTGAAAAATGGGATTTTACTTTATGTTCAGGACCCTCCTGAAAAATAGGACTTTACTTTTAGTTCAGGACCCTCCTGAAAAATGGGATTTTACTTACTGTTCAGGACCCACCTGAAAAATGGGACTCTACTTTTTGTTCAGGACCCTCCTGAAAAATGGGATTTTACTTTCTGTTCAGGACCCTCCTGAAAAATGGGAATTTACTTTCTGTTCAGGACCCTCCTGAAAAATGGGATTTTACTTTCTGTTCAGGACCCTCCTGAAAAATGGGATTTTACTTTCTGTTCAGGACCCTCCTGAAAAATGGGACTTTACTTTCTGTTCAGGACCCTCCTGAAAAATGAGATTTTACTTTATGTTCAGGACCCTCCTGAAAAATGGGATTTTACTTTCTGTTCAGGACCCTCCTGAAAAATGGGATTTTACTTTCTGCTCAGGACCCTCCTGAAAAATGGGATTGTACTTTCTGTTCAGCACCCTCCTGAAAAATGGGATTTTACTTTCTGTTCAGGACCCTCCTGAAAAATGTGACTTTACTTTCTGTTCAGGACCCTCCTGATAAATGGGATTTTACTTTCTGTTCAGGACCCTCCTGAAAAAATGGGATTTTACTTTATGTTCAGGACCCTCCTGAAAAATGGGACTTTACTTTCTGTTCAGGACCCTCCTGATAAATGGGATTTTACATTCTGTTCAGGACCCTCCTGAAAAAATGGGATTTTACTTTATGTCCAGGACCCTCCTGAAAAATGGGACTTTACTTTCTGTTCAGGACCCTCCTGAAAAATGGGACTTAACTTTCTGTTCAGGACCCTCCTGAAAAATGGGATTTTTACATTCTGTTCAGGACCCTCCTGAAAAATGGGATTTTACTTTCTGTTCAGGACCCTCCTGAAAAATGGGAATTTACTTTCTGTTCAGGACCCTCCTGAAAAATGGGAATTTACTTTATGTTCAGGACCCTCCTGAGAAATGGGATTTTACTTTCTGTTCAGGACCCTCCTGAAAAATGGGATTTTACTTTCTGTTCAGGACCCTCCTGAAAAATGGGACTTTACTTTCTGTTCAGGACCCTCCTGAAAATGGGACTTTACTTTATGTTCAGGACCCTCCTGAAAAATAGGACTTTACTTTCTGTTCAGGACCCTCCTGAAAAATGGGATTTTACTTTCTGTTCAGGACCCTCCTGAAAAATGGGACTTTACTTTCTGTTCAGGACCCTCCTGAAAATGGGACTTTACTTTCTGTTCAGGACCCTCCTGAAAAATGGGATTTTACTTTATGTTCAGGACCCTCCTGTAAAATGGGACTTTACTTTCTTTTCAGGACCCTCCTGAAAAATGGGACTTTACTTTCTGTTCAGGACCCTCCTGAAAAATGGGACCTTACTTTCTGTTCAGGACCCTCCTGAAAAATGGGACCTTACTTTCTGTTCAGGACCCTCCTGAAAAATGGGATTTTACATTCTGTTCAGGACCCTCCTGAAAAATGGGATTTTACTTTATGTTCAGGACCCTCCTGAAAAATGGGATTTTACTTTCTGTTCAGGACCCTCCTGAAAAATGGGATTTTACTTTATGTTCAGGACCCTCCTGAAAAATGGGACTTTACTTTCTGTTCAGAACCCTCCTGAAAAATGGGATTTTACACTATGTTCAGGACCTTCCTGAAAAATGGGACTTTACTTTCAGTTTAGGACCCTCCTGAAAAATGGGATTTTACTATCTGTTCAGGACCCTCCTGAAAAATGGGATTTTACTTTCTGTTTAGGACCCTCCTGAAAAATGGGATTTTACTTTATGTTCAAGACCCTCCTGAAAAATGGGATTTTACTTTCTGCTCAGGACCCTCCTGAAAAATGGGATTGTACTTTCTGTTCAGCACCCTCCTGAAAAATGGGATTTTACTTTCTGTTCAGGACCCTCCTGAAAAATGTGACTTTACTTTCTGTTCAGGACCCTCCTGATAAATGGGATTTTACTTTCTGTTCAGGACCCTCCTGAAAAAATGGGATTTTACTTTATGTTCAGGACCCTCCTGAAAAATGGGACTTTACTTTCTGTTCAGGACCCTCCATAGAAATGGGATTTTACTTTATGTTCAGGACCCTCCTGAAAAATGGGACTTTAGTTTTAGTTCAGGACCCTCCTGAAAAATGGGATTTTACTTTATGTTCAGGACCCTCCTGAAAAATGGGATTTTACTTTCTGTTCAGGACCCTCCTGAAAAATGGGATTTTACTTTATGTTCAGGACCCTCCTGAAAAATGGGATTTTACACTATGTTCAGGACCTTCCTGAAAAATGGGACTTTACTTTCAGTTCAGGACCCTCCTGAAAAATGGGATTTTACTATCTGTTCAGGACCCTCCTGAAAAATGGGATTTTACTTTCTGTTTAGGACCCTCCTGAAAAATGGGATTTTACTTTATGTTCAGGACCCTCCTGAAAAATGGGATTTTACTTTCTGCTCAGGACCCTCCTGAAAAATGGGATTGTACTTTCTGTTCAGCACCCTCCTGAAAAATGGGATTTTACTTTCTGTTCAGGACCCTCCTGAAAAATGTGACTTTACTTTCTGTTCAGGACCCTCCTGAAAAATGGGATTTTACTTTATGTTCAGGACCCTCCTGAAAAATGGGACTTACTTTCTGTTCAGGACCCTCCTGAAAAATGGGACCTTACTTTCTGTTCAGGACCCTCCTGAAAAATGGGATTTTACATTCTGTTCAGGACCCTCCTGAAAAATGGGATTTTACTTTCTGTTCAGGACCCTCCTGAAAAATGGAAATTTACTTTCAGTTTAGGACCCTCCTGAAAAATGGGAATTTACTTTATGTTCAGGACCCTCCTGAAAAATGGGATTTTACTTTATGTTCAGGACCCTACTGAAAAATGGGACTTTACTTTCTGTTCAGGACCCTCCTGAAAAATGGGATTTTACTTTCTGTTCAGGACCCTCCTGAAAAATCGGATTTTACTTTATGTTCAGGACCCTCCTGAAAAATGGGACTTTACCTTCTGTTCAGGACCCTCCTGAAAAATAGGACTTTACTTTTAGTTCAGGACCCTCCTGAAAAATGGGATTTTACTTTCTGTTCAGGACCCTCCTGAAAAATGGGACTTAACTTTCTGTTCAGGACCCTCCTGAAAAATGGGATTTTACTTTCTGTTCAGGACCCTCCTGAAAAATGGGAATTTACTTTCTGTTCAGGACCCTCCTGAAAAATGGGAATTTACTTTATGTTCAGGACCCTCCTGAGAAATGGGATTTTACTTTCTGTTCAGGACCCTCCTGAAAAATGGGATTTTACTTTCTGTTCAGGACCCTCCTGAAAAATGGGACTTTACTTTCTGTTCAGGACCCTCCTGAAAATGGGACTTTACTTTATGTTCAGGACCCTCCTGAAAAATAGGACTTTACTTTCTGTTCAGGACCCTCCTGAAAAATGGGATTTTACTTTCTGTTCAGGACCCTCCTGAAAAATGGGACTTTACTTTCTGTTCAGGACCCTCCTGAAAATGGGACTTTACTTTCTGTTCAGGACCCTCCTGAAAAATGGGATTTTACTTTATGTTCAGGACCCTCCTGTAAAATGGGACTTTACTTTCTTTTCAGGACCCTCCTGAAAAATGGGACTTTACTTTCTGTTCAGGACCCTCCTGAAAAATGGGACTTACTTTCTGTTCAGGACCTTCCTGAAAAATGGGACCTTACTTTCTGTTCAGGACCCTCCTGAAAAATGGGATTTTACATTCTGTTCAGGACCCTCCTGAAAAATGGGATTTTACTTTCTGTTCAGGACCCTCCTGAAAAATGGAAATTTACTTTCAGTTTAGGACCCTCCTGAAAAATGGGAATTTACTTTATGTTCAGGACCCTCCTGAAAAATGGGATTTTACTTTATGTTCAGGACCCTACTGAAAAATGGGACTTTACTTTCTGTTCAGGACCCTCCTGAAAAATGGGATTTTACTTTCTGTTCAGGACCCTCCTGAAAAATCGGATTTTACTTTATGTTCAGGACCCTCCTGAAAAATGGGACTTTACCTTCTGTTCAGGACCCTCCTGAAAAATGGGATTTTACTTTATGTTCAGGACCCTCCTGAAAAATAGGACTTTACTTTTAGTTCAGGACCCTCCTGAAAAATGGGATTTTACTTACTGTTCAGGACCCACCTGAAAAATGGGACTCTACTTTTTGTTCAGGACCCTCCTGAAAAATGGGATTTTACTTTCTGTTCAGGACCCTCCTGAAAAATGGGAATTTACTTTCTGTTCAGGACCCTCCTGAAAAATGGGATTTTACTTTCTGTTCAGGACCCTCCTGAAAAATGGGATTTTACTTTCTGTTCAGGACCCTCCTGAAAAATGGGACTTTACTTTCTGTTCAGGACCCTCCTGAAAAATGAGATTTTACTTTATGTTCAGGACCCTCCTGAAAAATGGGATTTTACTTTCTGTTCAGGACCCTCCTGAAAAATGGGATTTTACTTTCTGCTCAGGACCCTCCTGAAAAATGGGATTGTACTTTCTGTTCAGCACCCTCCTGAAAAATGGGATTTTACTTTCTGTTCAGGACCCTCCTGAAAAATGTGACTTTACTTTCTGTTCAGGACCCTCCTGATAAATGGGATTTTACTTTCTGTTCAGGACCCTCCTGAAAAAATGGGATTTTACTTTATGTTCAGGACCCTCCTGAAAAATGGGACTTTACTTTCTGTTCAGGACCCTCCTGATAAATGGGATTTTACATTCTGTTCAGGACCCTCCTGAAAAAATGGGATTTTACTTTATGTCCAGGACCCTCCTGAAAAATGGGACTTTACTTTCTGTTCAGGACCCTCCTGAAAAATGGGACTTAACTTTCTGTTCAGGACCCTCCTGAAAAATGGGATTTTTACATTCTGTTCAGGACCCTCCTGAAAAATGGGATTTTACTTTCTGTTCAGGACCCTCCTGAAAAATGGGAATTTACTTTCTGTTCAGGACCCTCCTGAAAAATGGGAATTTACTTTATGTTCAGGACCCTCCTGAGAAATGGGATTTTACTTTCTGTTCAGGACCCTCCTGAAAAATGGGATTTTACTTTCTGTTCAGGACCCTCCTGAAAAATGGGACTTTACTTTCTGTTCAGGACCCTCCTGAAAATGGGACTTTACTTTATGTTCAGGACCCTCCTGAAAAATAGGACTTTACTTTCTGTTCAGGACCCTCCTGAAAAATGGGATTTTACTTTCTGTTCAGGACCCTCCTGAAAAATGGGACTTTACTTTCTGTTCAGGACCCTCCTGAAAATGGGACTTTACTTTCTGTTCAGGACCCTCCTGAAAAATGGGATTTTACTTTATGTTCAGGACCCTCCTGTAAAATGGGACTTTACTTTCTTTTCAGGACCCTCCTGAAAAATGGGACTTTACTTTCTGTTCAGGACCCTCCTGAAAAATGGGACCTTACTTTCTGTTCAGGACCCTCCTGAAAAATGGGACCTTACTTTCTGTTCAGGACCCTCCTGAAAAATGGGATTTTACATTCTGTTCAGGACCCTCCTGAAAAATGGGATTTTACTTTCTGTTCAGGACCCTCCTGAAAAATGGAAATTTACTTTCAGTTTAGGACCCTCCTGAAAAATGGGAATTTACTTTATGTTCAGGACCCTCCTGAAAAATGGGATTTTACTTTATGTTCAGGACCCTACTGAAAAATGGGACTTTACTTTCTATTCAGGACCCTCCTGAAAAATGGGATTTTACTTTCTGTTCAGGACCCTCTTGAAAAATCGGATTTTACTTTATGTTCAGGACCCTCCTGAAAAATGGGACTTTACCTTCTGTTCAGGACCCTCCTGAAAATGGGATTTTACTTTATGTTCAGGACCCTCCTGAAAAATAGGACTTTACTTTTAGTTCAGGACCCTCCTGAAAAATGGGATTTTACTTACTGTTCAGGACCCACCTGAAAAATGGGACTCTACTTTTTGTTCAGGACCCTCCTGAAAAATGGGATTTTACTTTCTGTTCAGGACCCTCCTGAAAAATGGGAATTTACTTTCTGTTCAGGACCCTCCTGAAAAATGGGATTTTACTTTCTGTTCAGGACCCTCCTGAAAAATGGGATTTTACTTTCTGTTCAGGACCCTCCTGAAAAATGGGACTTTACTTTCTGTTCAGGACCCTCCTGAAAAATGAGATTTTACTTTATGTTCAGGACCCTCCTGAAAAATGGGATTTTACTTTCTGTTCAGGACCCTCCTGAAAAATGGGATTTTACTTTCTGCTCAGGACCCTCCTGAAAAATGGGATTGTACTTTCTGTTCAGCACCCTCCTGAAAAATGGGATATTACTTTCTGTTCAGGACCCTCCTGAAAAATGTGACTTTACTTTCTGTTCAGGACCCTCCTGATAAATGGGATTTTACTTTCTGTTCAGGACCCTCCTGAAAAAATGGGATTTTACTTTATGTTCAGGACCCTCCTGAAAAATGGGACTTTACTTTCTGTTCAGGACCCTCCTGATAAATGGGATTTTACATTCTGATCAGGACCCTCCTGAAAAAATGGGATTTTACTTTATGTTCAGGACCCTCCTGAAAAATGGGACTTTACTTTCTGTTCAGGACCCTCCATAAAAATGGGATTTTACTTTATGTTCAGGACCCTCCTGAAAAATGGGACTTTAGTTTTAGTTCAGGACCCTCCTGAAAAATGGGATTTTACTTTATGTTCAGGACCCTCCTGAAAAATGGGATTTTACTTTCTGTTCAGGACCCTCCTGAAAAATGGGATTTTACTTTATGTTCAGGACCCTCCTGAAAAATGGGACTTTACTTTCTGTTCAGAACCCTCCTGAAAAATGGGATTTTACACTATGTTCAGGACCTTCCTGAAAAATGGGACTTTACTTTCAGTTTAGGACCCTCCTGAAAAATGGGATTTTACTATCTGTTCAGGACCCTCCTGAAAAATGGGATTTTACTTTCTGTTTAGGACCCTCCTGAAAAATGGGATTTTACTTTATGTTCAAGACCCTCCTGAAAAATGGGATTTTACTTTCTGCTCAGGACCCTCCTGAAAAATGGGATTGTACTTTCTGTTCAGCACCCTCCTGAAAAATGGGATTTTACTTTCTGTTCAGGACCCTCCTGAAAAATGTGACTTTACTTTCTGTTCAGGACCCTCCTGATAAATGGGATTTTACTTTCTGTTCAGGACCCTCCTGAAAAAATGGGATTTTACTTTATGTTCAGGACCCTCCTGAAAAATGGGACTTTACTTTCTGTTCAGGACCCTCCATAGAAATGGGATTTTACTTTATGTTCAGGACCCTCCTGAAAAATGGGACTTTAGTTTTAGTTCAGGACCCTCCTGAAAAATGGGATTTTACTTTATGTTCAGGACCCTCCTGAAAAATGGGATTTTACTTTCTGTTCAGGACCCTCCTGAAAAATGGGATTTTACTTTATGTTCAGGACCCTCCTGAAAAATGGGATTTTACACTATGTTCAGGACCTTCCTGAAAAATGGGACTTTACTTTCAGTTCAGGACCCTCCTGAAAAATGGGATTTTACTATCTGTTCAGGACCCTCCTGAAAAATGGGATTTTACTTTCTGTTTAGGACCCTCCTGAAAAATGGGATTTTACTTTATGTTCAGGACCCTCCTGAAAAATGGGATTTTACTTTCTGCTCAGGACCCTCCTGAAAAATGGGATTGTACTTTCTGTTCAGCACCCTCCTGAAAAATGGGATTTTACTTTCTGTTCAGGACCCTCCTGAAAAATGTGACTTTACTTTCTGTTCAGGACCCTCCTGAAAAATGGGATTTTACTTTATGTTCAGGACCCTCCTGAAAAATGGGACTTACTTTCTGTTCAGGACCCTCCTGAAAAATGGGACCTTACTTTCTGTTCAGGACCCTCCTGAAAAATGGGATTTTACATTCTGTTCAGGACCCTCCTGAAAAATGGGATTTTACTTTCTGTTCAGGACCCTCCTGAAAAATGGAAATTTACTTTCAGTTTAGGACCCTCCTGAAAAATGGGAATTTACTTTATGTTCAGGACCCTCCTGAAAAATGGGATTTTACTTTATGTTCAGGACCCTACTGAAAAATGGGACTTTACTTTCTGTTCAGGACCCTCCTGAAAAATGGGATTTTACTTTCTGTTCAGGACCCTCCTGAAAAATCGGATTTTACTTTATGTTCAGGACCCTCCTGAAAAATGGGACTTTACCTTCTGTTCAGGACCCTCCTGAAAAATGGGATTTTACTTTATGTTCAGGACCCTCCTGAAAAATAGGACTTTACTTTTAGTTCAGGACCCTCCTGAAAAATGGGATTTTACTTACTGTTCAGGACCCACCTGAAAAATGGGACTCTACTTTTTGTTCAGGACCCTCCTGAAAAATGGGATTTTACTTTCTGTTCAGGACCCTCATGAAAAATGGGAATTTACTTTCTGTTCAGGACCCTCCTGAAAAATGGGATTTTACTTTCTGTTCAGGACCCTCCTGAAAAATGGGATTTTACTTTCTGTTCAGGACCCTCCTGAAAAATGGGACTTTACTTTCTGTTCAGGACCCTCCTGAAAAATGAGATTTTACTTTATGTTCAGGACCCTCCTGAAAAATGGGATTTTACTTTCTGTTCAGGACCCTCCTGAAAAATGGGATTTTACTTTCTGCTCAGGACCCTCCTGAAAAATGGGATTGTACTTTCTGTTCAGCACCCTCCTGAAAAATGGGATTTTACTTTCTGTTCAGGACCCTCCTGAAAAATGTGACTTTACTTTCTGTTCAGGACCCTCCTGATAAATGGGATTTTACTTTCTGTTCAGGACCCTCCTGAAAAAATGGGATTTTACTTTATGTTCAGGACCCTCCTGAAAAATGGGACTTTACTTTCTGTTCAGGACCCTCCTGATAAATGGGATTTTACATTCTGTTCAGGACCCTCCTGAAAAAATGGGATTTTACTTTATGTCCAGGACCCTCCTGAAAAATGGGACTTTACTTTCTGTTCAGGACCCTCCTGAAAAATGGGACTTAACTTTCTGTTCAGGACCCTCCTGAAAAATGGGATTTTTACATTCTGTTCAGGACCCTCCTGAAAAATGGGATTTTACTTTCTGTTCAGGACCCTCCTGAAAAATGGGAATTTACTTTCTGTTCAGGACCCTCCTGAAAAATGGGAATTTACTTTATGTTCAGGACCCTCCTGAGAAATGGGATTTTACTTTCTGTTCAGGACCCTCCTGAAAAATGGGATTTTACTTTCTGTTCAGGACCCTCCTGAAAAATGGGACTTTACTTTCTGTTCAGGACCCTCCTGAAAATGGGACTTTACTTTATGTTCAGGACCCTCCTGAAAAATAGGACTTTACTTTCTGTTCAGGACCCTCCTGAAAAATGGGATTTTACTTTCTGTTCAGGACCCTCCTGAAAAATGGGACTTTACTTTCTGTTCAGGACCCTCCTGAAAATGGGACTTTACTTTCTGTTCAGGACCCTCCTGAAAAATGGGATTTTACTTTATGTTCAGGACCCTCCTGTAAAATGGGACTTTACTTTCTTTTCAGGACCCTCCTGAAAAATGGGACTTTACTTTCTGTTCAGGACCCTCCTGAAAAATGGGACCTTACTTTCTGTTCAAGACCCTCCTGAAAAATGGGACCTTACTTTCTGTTCAGGACCCTCCTGAAAAATGGGATTTTACATTCTGTTCAGGACCCTCCTGAAAAATGGGATTTTACTTTCTGTTCAGGACCCTCCTGAAAAATGGAAATTTACTTTCAGTTTAGGACCCTCCTGAAAAATGGGAATTTACTTTATGTTCAGGACCCTCCTGAAAAATGGGATTTTACTTTATGTTCAGGACCCTACTGAAAAATGGGACTTTACTTTCTATTCAGGACCCTCCTGAAAAATGGGATTTTACTTTCTGTTCAGGACCCTCCTGAAAAATCAGATTTTACTTTATGTTCAGGACCCTCCTGAAAAATGGGACTTTACCTTCTGTTCAGGACCCTCCTGAAAAATGGGATTTTACTTTATGTTCAGGACCCTCCTGAAAAATAGGACTTTACTTTTAGTTCAGGACCCTCCTGAAAAATGGGATTTTACTTACTGTTCAGGACCCACCTGAAAAATGGGACTCTACTTTTTGTTCAGGACCCTCCTGAAAAATGGGATTTTACTTTCTGTTCAGGACCCTCCTGAAAAATGGGAATTTACTTTCTGTTCAGGACCGTCCTGAAAAATGGGATTTTACTTTCTGTTCAGGACCCTCCTGAAAAATGGGATTTTACTTTCTGTTCAGGACCCTCCTGAAAAATGGGACTTTACTTTCTGTTCAGGACCCTCCTGAAAAATGAGATTTTACTTTATGTTCAGGACCCTCCTGAAAAATGGGATTTTACTTTCTGTTCAGGACCCTCCTGAAAAATGGGATTTTACTATCTGTTCAGGACCCTCCTGAAAAATGGGATTTTACTTTCTGTTTAGGACCCTCCTGAAAAATGGGATTTTACTTTATGTTCAAGACCCTCCTGAAAAATGGGATTTTACTTTCTGCTCAGGACCCTCCTGAAAAATGGGATTGTACTTTCTGTTCAGCACCCTCCTGAAAAATGGGATTTTACTTTCTGTTCAGGACCCTCCTGAAAAATGTGACTTTACTTTCTGTTCAGGACCCTCCTGATAAATGGGATTTTACTTTCTGTTCAGGACCCTCCTGAAAAAATGGGATTTTACTTTATGTTCAGGACCCTCCTGAAAAATGGGACTTTACTTTCTGTTCAGGACCCTCCATAAAAATGGGATTTTACTTTATGTTCAGGACCCTCCTGAAAAATGGGACTTTAGTTTTAGTTCAGGACCCTCCTGAAAAATGGGATTTTACTTTATGTTCAGGACCCTCCTGAAAAATGGGATTTTACTTTCTGTTCAGGACCCTCCTGAAAAATGGGATTTTACTTTATGTTCAGGACCCTCCTGAAAAATGGGACTTTACTTTCTGTTCAGAACCCTCCTGAAAAATGGGATTTTACACTATGTTCAGGACCTTCCTGAAAAATGGGACTTTACTTTCAGTTTAGGACCCTCCTGAAAAATGGGATTTTACTATCTGTTCAGGACCCTCCTGAAAAATGGGATTTTACTTTATGTTCAGGACCCTCCTGAAAAATGGGACTTTAGTTTTAGTTCAGGACCCTCCTGAAAAATGGGATTTTACTTTATGTTCAGGACCCTCCTGAAAAATGGGATTTTACTTTCTGTTCAGGACCCTCCTGAAAAATGGGATTTTACTTTATGTTCAGGACCCTCCTGAAAAATGGGACTTTACTTTCTGTTCAGGACCCTCCTGAAAAATGGGATTTTACACTATGTTCAGGACCTTCCTGAAAAATGGGACTTTACTTTCAGTTCAGGACCCTCCTGAAAAATGGGATTTTACTATCTGTTCAGGACCCTCCTGAAAAATGGGATTTTACTTTCTGTTTAGGACCCTCCTGAAAAATGGGATTTTACTTTATGTTCAGGACCCTCCTGAAAAATGGGATTTTACTTTCTGCTCAGGACCCTCCTGAAAAATGGGATTGTACTTTCTGTTTAGCACCCTCCTGAAAAATGGGATTTTACTTTCTGTTCAGGACCCTCCTGAAAAATGTGACTTTACTTTCTGTTCAGGACCCTCCTGAAAAATGGGATTTTACTTTATGTTCAGGACCCTCCTGAAAAATGGGACTTTACTTTCTGTTCAGGACCCTCCTGAAAAATGGGACTTTACGTTTTGTTCAGGACCCTCCTGAAAAATGGGATTTTACTTTCTGTTCAGGACCCTCCTGAAAAATGGGATTTTACTTTATGTTCAGGACCCTCCTGAAAAATGGGACTTTACTTTCTGTTCAGGACCCTTCTGAAAATGGGACTTTACTTTCTGTTCAGGACCCTCCTGAAAAATGGGATTTTACTTTATGTTCAGGACCCTCCTGTAAAATGGGACTTTACTTTCTATTCAGGACCCTCCTGAAAAATGGGACTTTACTTTCTGTTCAGGACCCTCCTGAAAAATGGGACTTTACTTTCTGTTCAGGACCCTCCTGAAAAATGGGACTTTACTTTCTTTTCAGCACCCTCCTGAAAAATAGGATTTTACTTTCTGTTCAGGACCCTCCTGAAAAATGGGAATTTACTTTCTGTTCAGGACCCTCCTGAAAAATGGGAATTTACTTTCTGTTCAGGACCCTCCTGAAAAATGGGATTTTACTTTCTGTTCAGCACCCTCCTGAAAAATGGGAATTTACTTTATGTTCAGGACCCTCCTGAAAAATGGGATTTTACTTTATGTTCAGGACCCTCCTGAAAAATAGGACTTTACTTTCTGTTCAGGACCCTCCTGAAAAATGGGATTTTATTTTCTGTTCAGGACCCTCCTGAAAAATGGGATTTTACTTTATGTTCAGGACCCTCCTGAAAAATGGGACTTTACTATCTGTTCAGGACCCTCCTGAAAAATGGGATTATACTTTATTTTCAGGACCCTCCTGAAAAATAGGACTTTACTTTTAGTTCAGGACCCTCCTGAAAAATGGGATTTTACTTTCTGTTCAGGACCCTCCTGAAAAATGGGACTTTACTTTCTGTTCAGGACCCTCCTGAAAAATGGGATTTTTACATTCTGTTCAGGACCCTCCTGAAAAATGGGATTTTACTTTCTGTTCAGGACCCTCCTGAAAAATGGGAATTTACTTTCTGTTCAGGACCCTCCTGAAAAATGGGATTTTACTTTCTGTTCAGGACCCTCCTGAAAAATGGGACTTTACTTTCTGTTCAGGACCCTCCTGAAAATGGGACTTTACTTTATGTTCAGGACCCTCCTGAAAAATAGGACTTTACTTTCTGTTCAGGACCCTCCTGAAAAATGGGATTTTACTTTCTGTTCAGGACCCTCCTGAAAAATGGGACTTTACTTTCTGTTCAGGACCCTCCTGAAAATGGGACTTTACTTTCTGTTCAGGACCCTCCTGAAAAATGGGATTTTACTTTATGTTCAGGACCCTCCTGTAAAATGGGACTTTACTTTCTTTTCAGGACCCTCCTGAAAAATGGGACTTTACTTTCTGTTCAGGACCCTCCTGAAAAATGGGACCTTACTTTCTGTTCAAGACCCTCCTGAAAAATGGGACCTTACTTTCTGTTCAGGACCCTCCTGAAAAATGGGATTTTACATTCTGTTCAGGACCCTCCTGAAAAATGGGATTTTACTTTCTGTTCAGGACCCTCCTGAAAAATGGAAATTTACTTTCAGTTTAGGACCCTCCTGAAAAATGGGAATTTACTTTATGTTCAGGACCCTCCTGAAAAATGGGATTTTACTTTATGTTCAGGACCCTACTGAAAAATGGGACTTTACTTTCTATTCAGGACCCTCCTGAAAAATGGGATTTTACTTTCTGTTCAGGACCCTCCTGAAAAATCAGATTTTACTTTATGTTCAGGACCCTCCTGAAAAATGGGACTTTACCTTCTGTTCAGGACCCTCCTGAAAAATGGGATTTTACTTTATGTTCAGGACCCTCCTGAAAAATAGGACTTTACTTTTAGTTCAGGACCCTCCTGAAAAATGGGATTTTACTTACTGTTCAGGACCCACCTGAAAAATGGGACTCTACTTTTTGTTCAGGACCCTCCTGAAAAATGGGATTTTACTTTCTGTTCAGGACCCTCCTGAAAAATGGGAATTTACTTTCTGTTCAGGACCGTCCTGAAAAATGGGATTTTACTTTCTGTTCAGGACCCTCCTGAAAAATGGGATTTTACTTTCTGTTCAGGACCCTCCTGAAAAATGGGACTTTACTTTCTGTTCAGGACCCTCCTGAAAAATGAGATTTTACTTTATGTTCAGGACCCTCCTGAAAAATGGGATTTTACTTTCTGTTCAGGACCCTCCTGAAAAATGGGATTTTACTATCTGTTCAGGACCCTCCTGAAAAATGGGATTTTACTTTCTGTTTAGGACCCTCCTGAAAAATGGGATTTTACTTTATGTTCAAGACCCTCCTGAAAAATGGGATTTTACTTTCTGCTCAGGACCCTCCTGAAAAATGGGATTGTACTTTCTGTTCAGCACCCTCCTGAAAAATGGGATTTTACTTTCTGTTCAGGACCCTCCTGAAAAATGTGACTTTACTTTCTGTTCAGGACCCTCCTGATAAATGGGATTTTACTTTCTGTTCAGGACCCTCCTGAAAAAATGGGATTTTACTTTATGTTCAGGACCCTCCTGAAAAATGGGACTTTACTTTCTGTTCAGGACCCTCCATAAAAATGGGATTTTACTTTATGTTCAGGACCCTCCTGAAAAATGGGACTTTAGTTTTAGTTCAGGACCCTCCTGAAAAATGGGATTTTACTTTATGTTCAGGACCCTCCTGAAAAATGGGATTTTACTTTCTGTTCAGGACCCTCCTGAAAAATGGGATTTTACTTTATGTTCAGGACCCTCCTGAAAAATGGGACTTTACTTTCTGTTCAGAACCGTCCTGAAAAATGGGATTTTACACTATGTTCAGGACCTTCCTGAAAAATGGGACTTTACTTTCAGTTTAGGACCCTCCTGAAAAATGGGATTTTACTATCTGTTCAGGACCCTCCTGAAAAATGGGATTTTACTTTATGTTCAGGACCCTCCTGAAAAATGGGACTTTAGTTTTAGTTCAGGACCCTCCTGAAAAATGGGATTTTACTTTATGTTCAGGACCCTCCTGAAAAATGGGATTTTACTTTCTGTTCAGGACCCTCCTGAAAAATGGGATTTTACTTTATGTTCAGGACCCTCCTGAAAAATGGGACTTTACTTTCTGTTCAGGACCCTCCTGAAAAATGGGATTTTACACTATGTTCAGGACCTTCCTGAAAAATGGGACTTTACTTTCAGTTCAGGACCCTCCTGAAAAATGGGATTTTACTATCTGTTCAGGACCCTCCTGAAAAATGGGATTTTACTTTCTGTTTAGGACCCTCCTGAAAAATGGGATTTTACTTTATGTTCAGGACCCTCCTGAAAAATGGGATTTTACTTTCTGCTCAGGACCCTCCTGAAAAATGGGATTGTACTTTCTGTTTAGCACCCTCCTGAAAAATGGGATTTTACTTTCTGTTCAGGACCCTCCTGAAAAATGTGACTTTACTTTCTGTTCAGGACCCTCCTGAAAAATGGGATTTTACTTTATGTTCAGGACCCTCCTGAAAAATGGGACTTTACTTTCTGTTCAGGACCCTCCTGAAAAATGGGACTTTACGTTTTGTTCAGGACCCTCCTGAAAAATGGGATTTTACTTTCTGTTCAGGACCCTCCTGAAAAATGGGATTTTACTTTATGTTCAGGACCCTCCTGAAAAATGGGACTTTACTTTCTGTTCAGGACCCTTCTGAAAATGGGACTTTACTTTCTGTTCAGGACCCTCCTGAAAAATGGGATTTTACTTTATGTTCAGGACCCTCCTGTAAAATGGGACTTTACTTTCTATTCAGGACCCTCCTGAAAAATGGGACTTTACTTTCTGTTCAGGACCCTCCTGAAAAATGGGACTTTACTTTCTGTTCAGGACCCTCCTGAAAAATGGGACTTTACTTTCTTTTCAGCACCCTCCTGAAAAATAGGATTTTACTTTCTGTTCAGGACCCTCCTGAAAAATGGGAATTTACTTTCTGTTCAGGACCCTCCTGAAAAATGGGAATTTACTTTCTGTTCAGGACCCTCCTGAAAAATGGGATTTTACTTTCTGTTCAGCACCCTCCTGAAAAATGGGAATTTACTTTATGTTCAGGACCCTCCTGAAAAATGGGATTTTACTTTATGTTCAGGACCCTCCTGAAAAATAGGACTTTACTTTCTGTTCAGGACCCTCCTGAAAAATGGGATTTTATTTTCTGTTCAGGACCCTCCTGAAAAATGGGATTTTACTTTATGTTCAGGACCCTCCTGAAAAATGGGACTTTACTATCTGTTCAGGACCCTCCTGAAAAATGGGATTATACTTTATTTTCAGGACCCTCCTGAAAAATAGGACTTTACTTTTAGTTCAGGACCCTCCTGAAAAATGGGATTTTACTTTCTGTTCAGGACCCTCCTGAAAAATGGGACTTTACTTTCTGTTCAGGACCCTCCTGAAAAATGGGATTTTTACATTCTGTTCAGGACCCTCCTGAAAAATGGGATTTTACTTTCTGTTCAGGACCCTCCTGAAAAATGGGAATTTACTTTATGTTCAGGACCCTCCTGAGAAATGGGATTTTACTTTCTGTTCAGGACCCTCCTGAAAAATGGGATTTTACTTTCTGTTCAGGACCCTCCTGAAAAATGGGACTTTACTTTCTGTTCAGGACCCTCCTGAAAATGGGACTTTACTTTATGTTCAGGACCCTCCTGAAAAATAGGACTTTACTTTCTGTTCAGGACCCTCCTGAAAAATGGGATTTTACTTTCTGTTCAGGACCCTCCTGAAAAATGGGACTTTACTTTCTGTTCAGGACCCTCCTGAAAATGGGACTTTACTTTCTGTTCAGGACCCTCCTGAAAAATGGGATTTTACTTTATGTTCAGGACCCTCCTGTAAAATGGGACTTTACTTTCTTTTCAGGACCCTCCTGAAAAATGGGACTTTACTTTCTGTTCAGGACCCTCCTGAAAAATGGGACCTTACTTTCTGTTCAAGACCCTCCTGAAAAATGGGACCTTACTTTCTGTTCAGGACCCTCCTGAAAAATGGGATTTTACATTCTGTTCAGGACCCTCCTGAAAAATGGGATTTTACTTTCTGTTCAGGACCCTCCTGAAAAATGGAAATTTACTTTCAGTTTAGGACCCTCCTGAAAAATGGGAATTTACTTTATGTTCAGGACCCTCCTGAAAAATGGGATTTTACTTTATGTTCAGGACCCTACTGAAAAATGGGACTTTACTTTCTATTCAGGACCCTCCTGAAAAATGGGATTTTACTTTCTGTTCAGGACCCTCCTGAAAAATCAGATTTTACTTTATGTTCAGGACCCTCCTGAAAAATGGGACTTTACCTTCTGTTCAGGACCCTCCTGAAAAATGGGATTTTACTTTATGTTCAGGACCCTCCTGAAAAATAGGACTTTACTTTTAGTTCAGGACCCTCCTGAAAAATGGGATTTTACTTACTGTTCAGGACCCACCTGAAAAATGGGACTCTACTTTTTGTTCAGGACCCTCCTGAAAAATGGGATTTTACTTTCTGTTCAGGACCCTCCTGAAAAATGGGAATTTACTTTCTGTTCAGGACCGTCCTGAAAAATGGGATTTTACTTTCTGTTCAGGACCCTCCTGAAAAATGGGATTTTACTTTCTGTTCAGGACCCTCCTGAAAAATGGGACTTTACTTTCTGTTCAGGACCCTCCTGAAAAATGAGATTTTACTTTATGTTCAGGACCCTCCTGAAAAATGGGATTTTACTTTCTGTTCAGGACCCTCCTGAAAAATGGGATTTTACTATCTGTTCAGGACCCTCCTGAAAAATGGGATTTTACTTTCTGTTTAGGACCCTCCTGAAAAATGGGATTTTACTTTATGTTCAAGACCCTCCTGAAAAATGGGATTTTACTTTCTGCTCAGGACCCTCCTGAAAAATGGGATTGTACTTTCTGTTCAGCACCCTCCTGAAAAATGGGATTTTACTTTCTGTTCAGGACCCTCCTGAAAAATGTGACTTTACTTTCTGTTCAGGACCCTCCTGATAAATGGGATTTTACTTTCTGTTCAGGACCCTCCTGAAAAAATGGGATTTTACTTTATGTTCAGGACCCTCCTGAAAAATGGGACTTTACTTTCTGTTCAGGACCCTCCATAAAAATGGGATTTTACTTTATGTTCAGGACCCTCCTGAAAAATGGGACTTTAGTTTTAGTTCAGGACCCTCCTGAAAAATGGGATTTTACTTTATGTTCAGGACCCTCCTGAAAAATGGGATTTTACTTTCTGTTCAGGACCCTCCTGAAAAATGGGATTTTACTTTATGTTCAGGACCCTCCTGAAAAATGGGACTTTACTTTCTGTTCAGAACCCTCCTGAAAAATGGGATTTTACACTATGTTCAGGACCTTCCTGAAAAATGGGACTTTACTTTCAGTTTAGGACCCTCCTGAAAAATGGGATTTTACTATCTGTTCAGGACCCTCCTGAAAAATGGGATTTTACTTTATGTTCAGGACCCTCCTGAAAAATGGGACTTTAGTTTTAGTTCAGGACCCTCCTGAAAAATGGGATTTTACTTTATGTTCAGGACCCTCCTGAAAAATGGGATTTTACTTTCTGTTCAGGACCCTCCTGAAAAATGGGATTTTACTTTATGTTCAGGACCCTCCTGAAAAATGGGACTTTACTTTCTGTTCAGGACCCTCCTGAAAAATGGGATTTTACACTATGTTCAGGACCTTCCTGAAAAATGGGACTTTACTTTCAGTTCAGGACCCTCCTGAAAAATGGGATTTTACTATCTGTTCAGGACCCTCCTGAAAAATGGGATTTTACTTTCTGTTTAGGACCCTCCTGAAAAATGGGATTTTACTTTATGTTCAGGACCCTCCTGAAAAATGGGATTTTACTTTCTGCTCAGGACCCTCCTGAAAAATGGGATTGTACTTTCTGTTTAGCACCCTCCTGAAAAATGGGATTTTACTTTCTGTTCAGGACCCTCCTGAAAAATGTGACTTTACTTTCTGTTCAGGACCCTCCTGAAAAATGGGATTTTACTTTATGTTCAGGACCCTCCTGAAAAATGGGACTTTACTTTCTGTTCAGGACCCTCCTGAAAAATGGGACTTTACGTTTTGTTCAGGACCCTCCTGAAAAATGGGATTTTACTTTCTGTTCAGGACCCTCCTGAAAAATGGGATTTTACTTTATGTTCAGGACCCTCCTGAAAAATGGGACTTTACTTTCTGTTCAGGACCCTTCTGAAAATGGGACTTTACTTTCTGTTCAGGACCCTCCTGAAAAATGGGATTTTACTTTATGTTCAGGACCCTCCTGTAAAATGGGACTTTACTTTCTATTCAGGACCCTCCTGAAAAATGGGACTTTACTTTCTGTTCAGGACCCTCCTGAAAAATGGGACTTTACTTTCTGTTCAGGACCCTCCTGAAAAATGGGACTTTACTTTCTTTTCAGCACCCTCCTGAAAAATAGGATTTTACTTTCTGTTCAGGACCCTCCTGAAAAATGGGAATTTACTTTCTGTTCAGGACCCTCCTGAAAAATGGGAATTTACTTTCTGTTCAGGACCCTCCTGAAAAATGGGATTTTACTTTCTGTTCAGCACCCTCCTGAAAAATGGGAATTTACTTTATGTTCAGGACCCTCCTGAAAAATGGGATTTTACTTTATGTTCAGGACCCTCCTGAAAAATAGGACTTTACTTTCTGTTCAGGACCCTCCTGAAAAATGGGATTTTATTTTCTGTTCAGGACCCTCCTGAAAAATGGGATTTTACTTTATGTTCAGGACCCTCCTGAAAAATGGGACTTTACTATCTGTTCAGGACCCTCCTGAAAAATGGGATTATACTTTATTTTCAGGACCCTCCTGAAAAATAGGACTTTACTTTTAGTTCAGGACCCTCCTGAAAAATGGGATTTTACTTTCTGTTCAGGACCCTCCTGAAAAATGGGACTTTACTTTCTGTTCAGGACCCTCCTGAAAAATGGGATTTTTACATTCTGTTCAGGACCCTCCTGAAAAATGGGATTTTACTTTCTGTTCAGGACCCTCCTGAAAAATGGGAATTTACTTTCTGTTCAGGACCCTCCTAAAAATGGGAATTTACTTTCTGTTCAGGACCCTCCTGAAAAATGGGATTTTACTTTCTGTTCAGGACCCTCCTGAAAAATGGGACTTTACTTTCTGTTCAGGACCCTCCTGAAAATGGGACTTTACTTTCTGTTCAGGACCCTCCTGAAAAATGGGATTTTACTTTATGTTCAGGACCCTCCTGTAAAATGGGACTTTACTTTCTTTTCAGGACCCTCCTGAAAAATGGGACTTTACTTTCTGTTCAGGACCCTCCTGAAAAATGGGACCTTACTTTCTGTTCAGGACCCTCCTGAAAAATGGGACCTTACTTTCTGTTCAGGACACTCCTGAAAAATGGGATTTTACATTCTGTTCAGGACCCTCCTGAAAAATGGGATTTTACTTTCTGCTCAGGACCCTCCTGAAAAATGGGATTTTACTTTCTGTTCAGGACCCTCCTGAAAAATAGGATTTTACCTTATATTCAGGACCCTCCTGAAAAATGGAAATTTACTTTCAGTTTAGGACCCTCCTGAAAAATGGGAATTTACTTTATGTTCAGGACCCTCCTAAAAAATGGGATTTTACTTTATGTTCAGGACCCTACTGAAAAATGGGACTTTACTTTCTGTTCAGGACCCTCCTGAAAAATGGGATTTTACTTTCTGTTCAGGACCCTCCTGAAAAATCGGATTTTACTTTATGTTCAGGACCCTCCTGAAAAATGGGACTTTACCTTCTGTTCAGGACCCTCCTGAAAAATGGGATTTTACTTTATGTTCAGGACCCTCCTGAAAAATAGGACTTTACTTTTAGTTCAGGACCCTCCTGAAAAATGGGATTTTACTTACTGTTCAGGACCCACCTGAAAAATGGGACTCTACTTTTTGTTCAGGACCCTCCTGAAAAATGGGATTTTACTTTCTGTTCAGGACCCTCCTGAAAAATGGGAATTTACTTTCTGTTCAGGACCCTCCTGAAAAATGGGATTTTACTTTCTGTTCAGGACCCTCCTGAAAAATGGGATTTTACTTTCTGTTCAGGACCCTCCTGAAAAATGGGACTTTACTTTCTGTTCAGGACCCTCCTGAAAAATGAGATT
Organism: Capsicum pubescens; assembly: GCA_030864215.1. NCBI lineage: Eukaryota > Viridiplantae > Streptophyta > Magnoliopsida > Solanales > Solanaceae > Capsicum > Capsicum pubescens. Next base: position 269,485,363 of record CM061538.1, read on the forward strand.
TTACTTTATGTTCAGGACCCTCCTGAAAAATGGGATTTTACTTTCTGTTCAGGACCCTCCTGAAAAATGGGACTTTACTTTCTATTCAGGACCCTCCTGAAAAATTGGATTTTACTTTCTGTTCAGGACCCTCCTGAAAAATGGGATTTTACTTTATGTTCAGGACCCTCCAAAAAAATGGGACTTTACTTTCTGTTCAGGACCCTCCTGAAAAATGGGATTTTACCTTATATTCAGGACCCTCCTGAAAAATGGAAATTTACTTTCAGTTCAGGACCCTCCTGAAAAATGGGATTTTACTTTCTGTTCAGGACCCTCCTGAAAAATGGGATTTTTACTTTCTGTTCAGGACCCTCCTGAAAAATGGGACTTTACTTTCTGTTCAGGACCCTCCTGAAAAATGGGATTTTACTTTATGTTCAGGACTCTACTGAAAAATGGGATTTTACTTTCTGTTCAGGACCCTACTCAAAAATGGGATTTTACTTTATTTTCAGGACCCTCCTGAAAAATAGGACTTTACTTTTAGTTCAGGACCCTCCTGAAAAATGGGATTTTACTTTCTGTTCAGGACCCTCCTGAAAAATGGGACTTTACTTTCTGTTCAGGACCCTCCTGAAAAATGGGATTTTTACATTCTGTTCAGGACCCTCCTGAAAAATGGGATTTTACTTTCTGTTCAGGACCCTCCTGAAAAATGGGAATTTACTTTCTGTTCAGGACCCTCCTGAAAAATGGGAATTTACCTTATGTTCAGGACCCTCCTGAGAAATGGGATTTTACTTTCTGTTCAGGACCCTCCTGAAAAATGGGATTTTACTTTCTGTTCAGGACCCTCCTGAAAAATGGGACTTTACTTTCTGTTCAGGACCCTCCTGAAAATGGGACTTTACTTTATGTTCAGGACCCTCCTGAAAAAATAGGACTTTACTTTCTGTTCAGGACCCTCCTGAAAAATGGGATTTTACTTTCTGTTCAGGACCCTCCTGAAAAATGGGACTTTACTTTCTGTTCAGGACCCTCCTGAAAATGGGACTTTACTTTCTGTTCAGGACCCTCCTGAAAAATGGGATTTTACTTTATGTTCAGGACCCTCCTGTAAAATGGGACATTACTTTCTTTTCAGGACCCTCCTGAAAAATGGGACTTTACTTTCTGTTCAGGACCCTCCTGAAAAATGGGACCTTACTTTCTGTTCAGGACCCTCCTGAAAAATGGGACCTTACTTTTTGTTCAAGACCCTCCTGAAAAATGGGATTTTACATTCTGTTCAGGACCCTCCTGAAAAATGGGATTTTACTTTCTGTTCAGGACCCTCCTGAAAAATGGAAATTTACTTTCAGTTTAGGACCCTCCTGAAAAATGGGAATTTACTTTATGTTCAGGACCCTCCTGAAAAATGGGATTTTACTTTATGTTCAGGACCCTACTGAAAAATAGGACTTTACTTTCTGTTCAGGACCCTCCTGAAAAATGGGATTTTACTTTCTGTTCAGGACCCTCCTGAAAAATCGGATTTTACTTTATGTTCAGGACCCTCCTGAAAAATGGGACTTTACCTTCTGTTCAGGACCCTCTTGAAAAATGGGATTTTACTTTATGTTCAGGACCCTCCTGAAAAATAGGACTTTACTTTTAGTTCAGGACCCTCCTGAAAAATGGGATTTTACTTACTGTTCAGGACCCACCTGAAAAATGGGACTCTACTTTTTGTTCAGGACCCTCCTGAAAAATGGGATTTTACTTTCTGTTCAGGACCCTTGGGATTTTACTTTCTGTTCAGGACCCTCCTGAAAAATGGGATTTTACTTTCTGTTCAGGACCCTCCTGAAAAATGGGACTTTACTTTCTGTTCAGGACCCTCCTGAAAAATGAGATTTTACTTTATGTTCAGGACCCTCCTGAAAAATGGGATTTTACTTTCTGTTCAGGACCCTCCTGAAAAATGGGACTTTACTTTCTATTCAGGACCCTCCTGAAAAATGGGATTTTACTTTCTGTTCAGGACCCTCCTGAAAAATGGGATTTTACTTTATGTTCAGGACCCTCCAAAAAAATGGGACTTTACTTTCTGTTCAGGACCCTCCTGAAAAATGGGATTTTACCTTATATTCAGGACCCTCCTGAAAAATGGAAATTTACTTTCAGTTCAGGACCCTCCTGAAAAATGGGATTTTACTTTCTGTTCAGGACCCTCCTGAAAAATGGGATTTTACTTTCTGTTCAGGACCCTCCTGAAAAATGGGACTTTACTTTCTGTGCAGGACCCTCCTGAAAAATGGGATTTTACTTTATGTTCAGGACCCTACTGAAAAATGGGATTTTACTTTCTGTTCAGGACCCTACTCAAAAATGGGATTTTACTTTATTTTCAGGACCCTCCTGAAAAATAGGACTTTACTTTTAGTTCAGGACCCTCCTGAAAAATGGGATTTTACTTTCTGTTCAGGACCCTCCTGAAAAATGGGACTTTACTTTCTGTTCAGGACCCTCCTGAAAAATGGGATTTTTACATTCTGTTCAGGACCCTCCTGAAAAATGGGATTTTACTTTCTGTTCAGGACCCTCCTGAAAAATGGGAATTTACTTTCTGTTCAGGACCCTCCTGAAAAATGGGAATTTACTTTATGTTCAGGACCCTCCTGAGAAATGGGATTTTACTTTCTGTTCAGGACCCTCCTGAAAAATGGGATTTTACTTTCTGTTCAGGACCCTCCTGAAAAATGGGACTTTACTTTCTGTTCAGGACCCTCCTGAAAATGGGACTTTACTTTCTGTTCAGGACCCTCCTGAAAAATGGGATTTTACTTTATGTTCAGGACCCTCCTGTAAAATGGGACTTTACTTTCTTTTCAGGACCCTCCTGAAAAATGGGACTTTACTTTCTGTTCAGGACCCTCCTGAAAAATGGGACCTTACTTTCTGTTCAGGACCCTCCTGAAAAATGGGACCTTACTTTCTGTTCAGGACCCTCCTGAAAAATGGGATTTTACTTTCTGTTCAGGACCCTCCTGAAAAATGGGATTTTACTTTCTGCTCAGGACCCTCCTGAAAAATGGGATTTTACTTTCTGTTCAGGACCCTCCTGAAAAATAGGATTTTACCTTATATTCAGGACCCTCCTGAAAAATGGGAATTTACTTTCTCTTCAGGACCCTCCTGAAAAATGGGATTTTACTTTCTGTTCAGGACCCTCCTGAAAAATGGGATTTTACTTTCTGTTCAGGACCCTCCTGAAAAATGGGACTTTACTTTCTGTTCAGGACCCTCCTGAAAAATGAGATTTTACTTTATGTTCAGGACCCTCCTGAAAAATGGGATTTTACTTTCTGTTAAGGATCCTCCTGAAAAATGGGACTTTACTTTCTATTCAGGACCCTCCTGAAAAATGGGATTTTACTTTCTGTTCAGGACCCACCTGAAAAATGGGATTTTACTTTATGTTCAGGACCCTCCTAAAAAATGGGACTTTACTTTCTGTTCAGGACCCTCCTGAAAAATGGGATTTTACTTTCTGTTCAGGACCCCCTGAAAAATGGGATTTTACTTTATGTTCAGGACCCTCCTGGAAAATGGGACTTTACTTTATGTTCAGGACCCTCCTGAAAAATGGGATTTTACTTTATGTTCAGGACCCTCCTGAAAAATAGGACTTTACTTTCTGTTTAGGACCCTCCTGAAAAATGGGATTTTACTTTCTGTTCAGGACCCTCCTGAAAAATGGGACTTTACTTTCTGTTCAGGACCCTCCTGAAAAATGGGATTTTTACTTTCTGTTCAGGACCCTCCTGAAAAATGGGATTTTACTTTCTGTTCAGGACCCTCCTGAAAAATGGGACTTTACTTTCTGTTCAGGACCCTCCTGAAAAATGGGATTTTTACTTTCTGTTCAGGACCCTCCTGAAAAATGGGATTTTACTTTCTGTTCAGGACCCTCCTGAAAAATGGGACTTTACTTTCTGTTCAGGACCCTCCTGAAAAATGGGAATTTACTTTCTGTTCAGGACCCTCCTGAAAAATGGGATTTTACTTTCTGTTCAGGACCCTCCTGAAAAATGGGATTTTACTTTCTGTTCAGGACCCTCCTGAAAAATGGACCCTCCTGAAAAATGGGACTTTACTTTCTGTTCAGGACCCTCCTGAAAAATGGGATTTTACTTTATGTTCAGGACCCTACTGAAAAATGGGACTTTACTTTCTGTTCAGGACCCTCCTGAAAAATGGGATTTTACTTTCTGTTCAGGACCCTCCTGAAAAATCGGATTTTACTTTATGTTCAGGACCCTTCTGAAAAATGGGACTTTACCTTCTGTTCAGGACCCTCCTGAAAAATGGGATTTTACTTTCTGTTCAGGACCCTCCTGAAAAATGGGAATTTACTTTCTGTTCAGGACCCTCCTGAAAAATGGGATTTTACTTACTGTTCAGGACCCACCTGAAAAATGGGACTCTACTTTTTGTTCAGGACCCTCCTGAAAAATGGGATTTTACTTTCTGTTCAGGACCCTCCTGAAAAATGGGAATTTACTTTCTGTTCAGGACCCTCCTGAAAAATGGGATTTTACTTTCTGTTCAGGACCCTCCTGAAAAATGGGATTTTACTTTCTGTTCAGGACCCTCCTGAAAAATGGGACTTTACTTTCTGTTCAGGACCCTCCTGAAAAATGAGATTTTACTTTATGTTCAGGACCCTCCTGAAAAATGGGATTTTACTTTCTGTTCAGGACCCTCCTGAAAAATGGGACTTTACTTTCTATTCAGGACCCTCCTGAAAAATGGGATTTTACTTTCTGTTCAGGACCCTCCTGAAAAATGGGATTTTACTTTATGTTCAGGACCCTCCAAAAAAATGGGACTTTACTTTCTGTTCAGGACCCTCCTGAAAAATGGGATTTTACCTTATATTCAGGACCCTCCTGAAAAATGGAAATTTACTTTCAGTTCAGGACCCTCCTGAAAAATGGTATTTTACTTTCTGTTCAGGACCCTCCTGAAAAATGGGATTTTAATTTCTGTCCAGGACCCTCCTGAAAAATGGGACTTTACTTTCTGTTCAGGACCCTCCTGAAAAATGGGATTTTACTTTATATTCAGGACCCTACTGAAAAATGGGATTTTACTTTCTGTTCAGGACCCTACTCAAAAATGGGATTTTACTTTATTTTCAGGACCCTCCTGAAAATTAGGACTTTACTTTTAGTTCAGGACCCTCCTGAAAAATGGGACTTTACTTTCTGTTCAGGACCCTCCTGAAAAATGAGATTTTACTTTATGTTCAGGACCCTCCTGAAAAATGGGATTTTACTTTCTGTTCAGGACCCTCCTGAAAAATGGGACTTTACTTTCTATTCAGGACCCTCCTGAAAAATGGGATTTTACTTTCTGTTCAGGACCCTCCTGAAAAATGGGATTTTACTTTATGTTCAGGACCCTCCAAAAAAATGGGACTTTACTTTCTGTTCAGGACCCTCCTGAAAAATGGGATTTTACCTTATATTCAGGACCCTCCTGAAAAATGGAAATTTACTTTCAGTTCAGGACCCTCCTGAAAAATGGGATTTTACTTTCTGTTCAGGACCCTCCTGAAAAATGGGATTTTACTTTCTGTTCAGGACCCTCCTGAAAAATGGGACTTTACTTTCTGTGCAGGACCCTCCTGAAAAATGGGATTTTACTTTATGTTCAGGACCCTACTGAAAAATGGGATTTTACTTTCTGTTCAGGACCCTACTCAAAAATGGGATTTTACTTTATTTTCAGGACCCTCCTGAAAAATAGGACTTTACTTTTAGTTCAGGACCCTCCTGAAAAATGGGATTTTACTTTCTGTTCAGGACCCTCCTGAAAAATGGGACTTTACTTTCTGTTCAGGACCCTCCTGAAAAATGGGATTTTTACATTCTGTTCAGGACCCTCCTGAAAAATGGGATTTTACTTTCTGTTCAGGACCCTCCTGAAAAATGGGAATTTACTTTCTGTTCAGGACCCTCCTGAAAAATGGGAATTTACTTTATGTTCAGGACCCTCCTGAGAAATGGGATTTTACTTTCTGTTCAGGACCCTCCTGAAAAATGGGATTTTACTTTCTGTTCAGGACCCTCCTGAAAAATGGGACTTTACTTTCTGTTCAGGACCCTCCTGAAAATGGGACTTTACTTTCTGTTCAGGACCCTCCTGAAAAATCGGATTTTACTTTATGTTCAGGACCCTTTTGTAAAATGGGACTTTACTTTCTTTTCAGGACCCTCCTGAAAAATGGGACTTTACTTTCTGTTCAGGACCCTCCTGAAAAATGGGACCTTACTTTCTGTTCAGGACCCTCCTGAAAAATGGGACCTTACTTTCTGTTCAGGACCCTCCTGAAAAATGGGATTTTACTTTCTGTTCAGGACCCTCCTGAAAAATGGGATTTTACTTTCTGCTCAGGACCCTCCTGAAAAATGGGATTTTACTTTCTGTTCAGGACCCTCCTGAAAAATAGGATTTTACCTTATATTCAGGACCCTCCTGAAAAATGGGAATTTACTTTCTGTTCAGGACCCTCCTGAAAAATGGGATTTTACTTTCTGTTCAGGACCCTCCTGAAAAATGGGATTTTACTTTCTGTTCAGGACCCTCCTGAAAAATGGGACTTTACTTTCTGTTCAGGACCCTCCTGAAAAATGAGATTTTACTTTATGTTCAGGACCCTCCTGAAAAATGGGATTTTACTTTCTGTTAAGGATCCTCCTGAAAAATGGGACTTTACTTTCTATTCAGGACCCTCCTGAAAAATGGGATTTTACTTTCTGTTCAGGACCCACCTGAAAAATGGGATTTTACTTTATGTTCAGGACCCTCCTAAAAAATGGGACTTTACTTTCTGTTCAGGACCCTCCTGAAAAATGGGATTTTACTTTCTGTTCAGGACCCCCCTGAAAAATGGGATTTTACTTTATGTTCAGGACCCTCCTGGAAAATGGGACTTTACTTTATGTTCAGGACCCTCCTGAAAAATGGGATTTTACTTTATGTTCAGGACCCTCCTGAAAAATAGGACTTTACTTTCTGTTTAGGACCCTCCTGAAAAATGGGATTTTACTTTCTGTTCAGGACCCTCCTGAAAAATGGGACTTTACTTTCTGTTCAGGACCCTCCTGAAAAATGGGATTTTTACTTTCTGTTCAGGACCCTCCTGAAAAATGGGATTTTACTTTCTGTTCAGGACCCTCCTGAAAAATGGGACTTTACTTTCTGTTCAGGACCCTCCTGAAAAATGGGAATTTACTTTCTGTTCAGGACCCTCCTGAAAAATGGGATTTTACTTTCTGTTCAGGACCCTCCTGAAAAATGGGATTTTACTTTCTGTTCAGGACCCTCCTGAAAAATGAACCCTCCTGAAAAATGGGACTTTACTTTCTGTTCAGGACCCTCCTGAAAAATGGGATTTTACTTTATGTTCAGGACCCTACTGAAAAATGGGACTTTACTTTCTGTTCAGGACCCTCCTGAAAAATGGGATTTTACTTTCTGTTCAGGACCCTCCTGAAAAATCAGATTTTACTTTATGTTCAGGACCCTTCTGAAAAATGGGACTTTACCTTCTGTTCAGGACCCTCCTGAAAAATGGGATTTTACTTTATGTTCAGGACCCTCCTGAAAAATAGGACTTTACTTTTAGTTCAGGACCCTCCTGAAAAATGGGATTTTACTTACTGTTCAGGACCCACCTGAAAAATGGGACTCTACTTTTTGTTCAGGACCCTCCTGAAAAATGGGATTTTACTTTCTGTTCAGGACCCTCCTGAAAAATGGGAATTTACTTTCTGTTCAGGACCCTCCTGAAAAATGGGATTTTACTTTCTGTTCAGGACCCTCCTGAAAAATGGGATTTTACTTTCTGTTCAGGACCCTCCTGAAAAATGGGACTTTACTTTCTGTTCAGGACCCTCCTGAAAAATGAGATTTTACTTTATGTTCAGGACCCTCCTGAAAAATGGGATTTTACTTTCTGTTCAGGACCCTCCTGAAAAATGGGACTTTACTTTCTATTCAGGACCCTCCTGAAAAATGGGATTTTACTTTCTGTTCAGGACCCTCCTGAAAAATGGGATTTTACTTTATGTTCAGGACCCTCCATAAAAATGGGACTTTACTTTCTGTTCAGGACCCTCCTGAAAAATGGGATTTTACCTTATATTCAGGACCCTCCTGAAAAATGGAAATTTACTTTCAGTTCAGGACCCTCCTGAAAAATGGGATTTTACTTTCTGTTCAGGACCCTCCTGAAAAATGGGATTTTAATTTCTGTCCAGGACCCTCCTGAAAAATGGGACTTTACTTTCTGTTCAGGACCCTCCTGAAAAATGGGATTTTACTTTATATTCAGGACCCTACTGAAAAATGGGATTTTACTTTCTGTTCAGGACCCTACTCAAAAATGGGATTTTACTTTATTTTCAGGACCCTCCTGAAAAATAGGACTTTACTTTTAGTTCAGGACCCTCCTGAAAAATGGGATTTTACTTTCTGTTCAGGACCCTCCTGAAAAATGGGACTTTACTTTCTGTTCAGGACCCTCCTGAAAAATGGGATTTTTACATTCTGTTCAGGACCCTCCTGAAAAATGGGATTTTACTTTCTGTTCAGGACCCTCCTGAAAAATGGGAATTTACTTTCTGTTCAGGACCCTCCTGAAAAATGGGAATTTACTTTATGTTCAGGACCCTCCTGAGAAATGGGATTTTACTTTCTGTTCAGGACCCTCCTGAAAAATGGGATTTTACTTTCTGTTCAGGACCCTCCTGAAAAATGGGACTTTACTTTCTGTTCAGGACCCTCCTGAAAATGGGACTTTACTTTCTGTTCAGGACCCTCCTGAAAAATGGGATTTTACTTTATGTTCAGGACCCTCCTGTTAAATGGGACTTTACTTTCTTTTCAGGACCCTCCTGAAAAATGGGACTTTACTTTCTGTTCAGGACCCTCCTGAAAAATGGGACCTTACTTTCTGTTCAGGACCCTCCTGAAAAATGGGACTTTACTTTCTGTTCAGGACCCTCCTGAAAAATGGGATTTTTACATTCTGTTCAGGACCCTCCTGAAAAATGGGATTTTACTTTCTGTTCAGGACCCTCCTGAAAAATGGGAATTTACTTTCTGTTCAGGACCCTCCTGAAAAATGGGAATTTACTTTATGTTCAGGACCCTCCTGAGAAATGGGATTTTACTTTCTGTTCAGGACCCTCCTGAAAAATGGGATTTTACTTTCTGTTCAGGACCCTCCTGAAAAATGGGACTTTACTTTCTGTTCAGGACCCTCCTGAAAATGGGACTTTACTTTCTGTTCAGGACCCTCCTGAAAAATCGGATTTTACTTTATGTTCAGGACCCTTTTGTAAAATGGGACTTTACTTTCTTTTCAGGACCCTCCTGAAAAATGGGACTTTACTTTCTGTTCAGGACCCTCCTGAAAAATGGGACCTTACTTTCTGTTCAGGACCCTCCTGAAAAATGGGACCTTACTTTCTGTTCAGGACCCTCCTGAAAAATGGGATTTTACTTTCTGTTCAGGACCCTCCTGAAAAATGGGATTTTACTTTCTGCTCAGGACCCTCCTGAAAAATGGGATTTTACTTTCTGTTCAGGACCCTCCTGAAAAATAGGATTTTACCTTATATTCAGGACCCTCCTGAAAAATGGGAATTTACTTTCTGTTCAGGACCCTCCTGAAAAATGGGATTTTACTTTCTGTTCAGGACCCTCCTGAAAAATGGGATTTTACTTTCTGTTCAGGACCCTCCTGAAAAATGGGACTTTACTTTCTGTTCAGGACCCTCCTGAAAAATGAGATTTTACTTTATGTTCAGGACCCTCCTGAAAAATGGGATTTTACTTTCTGTTAAGGATCCTCCTGAAAAATGGGACTTTACTTTCTATTCAGGACCCTCCTGAAAAATGGGATTTTACTTTCTGTTCAGGACCCACCTGAAAAATGGGATTTTACTTTATGTTCAGGACCCTCCTAAAAAATGGGACTTTACTTTCTGTTCAGGACCCTCCTGAAAAATGGGATTTTACTTTCTGTTCAGGACCCCCCTGAAAAATGGGATTTTACTTTATGTTCAGGACCCTCCTGGAAAATGGGACTTTACTTTATGTTCAGGACCCTCCTGAAAAATGGGATTTTACTTTATGTTCAGGACCCTCCTGAAAAATAGGACTTTACTTTCTGTTTAGGACCCTCCTGAAAAATGGGATTTTACTTTCTGTTCAGGACCCTCCTGAAAAATGGGACTTTACTTTCTGTTCAGGACCCTCCTGAAAAATGGGATTTTTACTTTCTGTTCAGGACCCTCCTGAAAAATGGGATTTTACTTTCTGTTCAGGACCCTCCTGAAAAATGGGACTTTACTTTCTGTTCAGGACCCTCCTGAAAAATGGGAATTTACTTTCTGTTCAGGACCCTCCTGAAAAATGGGATTTTACTTTCTGTTCAGGACCCTCCTGAAAAATGGGATTTTACTTTCTGTTCAGGACCCTCCTGAAAAATGAACCCTCCTGAAAAATGGGACTTTACTTTCTGTTCAGGACCCTCCTGAAAAATGGGATTTTACTTTATGTTCAGGACCCTACTGAAAAATGGGACTTTACTTTCTGTTCAGGACCCTCCTGAAAAATGGGATTTTACTTTCTGTTCAGGACCCTCCTGAAAAATCAGATTTTACTTTATGTTCAGGACCCTTCTGAAAAATGGGACTTTACCTTCTGTTCAGGACCCTCCTGAAAAATGGGATTTTACTTTATGTTCAGGACCCTCCTGAAAAATAGGACTTTACTTTTAGTTCAGGACCCTCCTGAAAAATGGGATTTTACTTACTGTTCAGGACCCACCTGAAAAATGGGACTCTACTTTTTGTTCAGGACCCTCCTGAAAAATGGGATTTTACTTTCTGTTCAGGACCCTCCTGAAAAATGGGAATTTACTTTCTGTTCAGGACCCTCCTGAAAAATGGGATTTTACTTTCTGTTCAGGACCCTCCTGAAAAATGGGATTTTACTTTCTGTTCAGGACCCTCCTGAAAAATGGGACTTTACTTTCTGTTCAGGACCCTCCTGAAAAATGAGATTTTACTTTATGTTCAGGACCCTCCTGAAAAATGGGATTTTACTTTCTGTTCAGGACCCTCCTGAAAAATGGGACTTTACTTTCTATTCAGGACCCTCCTGAAAAATGGGATTTTACTTTCTGTTCAGGACCCTCCTGAAAAATGGGATTTTACTTTATGTTCAGGACCCTCCATAAAAATGGGACTTTACTTTCTGTTCAGGACCCTCCTGAAAAATGGGATTTTACCTTATATTCAGGACCCTCCTGAAAAATGGAAATTTACTTTCAGTTCAGGACCCTCCTGAAAAATGGGATTTTACTTTCTGTTCAGGACCCTCCTGAAAAATGGGATTTTAATTTCTGTCCAGGACCCTCCTGAAAAATGGGACTTTACTTTCTGTTCAGGACCCTCCTGAAAAATGGGATTTTACTTTATATTCAGGACCCTACTGAAAAATGGGATTTTACTTTCTGTTCAGGACCCTACTCAAAAATGGGATTTTACTTTATTTTCAGGACCCTCCTGAAAAATAGGACTTTACTTTTAGTTCAGGACCCTCCTGAAAAATGGGATTTTACTTTCTGTTCAGGACCCTCCTGAAAAATGGGACTTTACTTTCTGTTCAGGACCCTCCTGAAAAATGGGATTTTTACATTCTGTTCAGGACCCTCCTGAAAAATGGGATTTTACTTTCTGTTCAGGACCCTCCTGAAAAATGGGAATTTACTTTCTGTTCAGGACCCTCCTGAAAAATGGGAATTTACTTTATGTTCAGGACCCTCCTGAGAAATGGGATTTTACTTTCTGTTCAGGACCCTCCTGAAAAATGGGATTTTACTTTCTGTTCAGGACCCTCCTGAAAAATGGGACTTTACTTTCTGTTCAGGACCCTCCTGAAAATGGGACTTTACTTTCTGTTCAGGACCCTCCTGAAAAATGGGATTTTACTTTATGTTCAGGACCCTCCTGTTAAATGGGACTTTACTTTCTTTTCAGGACCCTCCTGAAAAATGGGACTTTACTTTCTGTTCAGGACCCTCCTGAAAAATGGGACCTTACTTTCTGTTCAGGACCCTCCTGAAAAATGGGACCTTACTTTCTGTTCAGGACCCTCCTGAAAAATGGGATTTTACTTTCTGTTCAGGACCCTCCTGAAAAATGGGATTTTACTTTCTGCTCAGGACCCTTCTGAAAAATGGGATTTTACTTTCTGTTCAGGACCCTCCTGAAAAATAGGATTTTACCTTATATTCAAGACCCTCCTGAAAAATGGGAATTTACTTTCTGTTCAGGACCCTCCTGAAAAATGGGATTTTACTTTCTGTTCAGGACCCTCCTGAAAAATGGGATTTTACTTTCTGTTCAGGACCCTCCTGAAAAATGGGACTTTACTTTCTGTTCAGGACCCTCCTGAAAAATGAGATTTTACTTTATGTTCAGGACCCTCCTGAAAAATGGGATTTTACTTTCTGTTAAGGACCCTCCTGAAAAATGGGACTTTACTTTCTATTCAGGACCCTCCTGAAAAATGGGATTTTACTTTCTGTTCAGGACCCTCCTGAAAAATGGGATTTTACTTTATGTTCAGGACCCTCCTAAAAAATGGGACTTTACTTTCTGTTCAGGACCCTCCTGAAAAATGGGATTTTACTTTCTGTTCAGGACCCCCCTGAAAAATGGGATTTTACTTTATGTTCAGGACCCTCCTGAAAAATGGGACTTTACTTTATGTTCAGGACCCTCCTGAAAAATGGGATTTTACTTTATGTTCAGGACCCTCCTGAAAAATAGGACTTTACTTTCTGTTTATGACCCTCCTGAAAAATGGGATTTTACTTTCTGTTCAGGACCCTCCTGAAAAATGGGACTTTACTTTCTGTTCAGGACCCTCCTGAAAAATGGGATTTTTACTTTCTGTTCAGGACCCTCCTGAAAAATGGGATTTTACTTTCTGTTCAGGACCCTCCTGAAAAATGGGAATTTACTTTCTGTTCAGGACCCTCCTGAAAAATGGGATTTTACTTTCTGTTCAGGACCCTCCTGAAAAATGGGATTTTACTTTCTGTTCAGGACCCTCCTGAAAAATGGACCCTCCTGAAAAATGGGACTTTACTTTCTGTTCAGGACCCTCCTGAAAAATGGGATTTTACTTTATGTTCAGGACCCTACTGAAAAATGGGATTTTACTTTCTGTTCAGGACCCTACTGAAAAATGGGATTTTACTTTATGTTCAGGACCCTCCTGAAAAATGGGATTTTACTTTATGTTCAGAACCCTCCTGAAAAATGGGAATTTACTTTCTGATCAGGACCCTCCTGAAAAATGGGATTTTACTTTCTGTTCAGGACCCCCCTGAAAAATGGGACTTTACTTTCTGTTCAGGACCCTCCTGAAAAATGGGATTTTACTTTATGTTCAGGACCCTACTGAAAAATGGGATTTTACTTTCTGTTCAGGACCCTACTCAAAAATGGGATTTTACTTTATTTTCAGGACCCTCCTGAAAAATAGGACTTTACTTTTAGTTCAGGACCCTCCTGAAAAATGGGATTTTACTTTCTGTTCAGGACCCTCCTGAAAAATGGGACTTTACTTTCTGTTCAGGACCCTCCTGAAAAATGGGATTTTTACATTCTGTTCAGGACCCTCCTGAAAAATGGGATTTTACTTTCTGTTCAGGACCCTCCTGAAAAATGGGAATTTACTTTCTGTTCAGGACCCTCCTGAAAAATGGGAATTTACTTTATGTTCAGGACCCTCCTGAGAAATGGGATTTTACTTTCTGTTCAGGACCCTCCTGAAAAATGGGATTTTACTTTCTGTTCAGGACCCTCCTGAAAAATGGGACTTTACTTTCTGTTCAGGACCCTCCTGAAAATGGGACTTTACTTTCTGTTCAGGACCCTCCTGAAAAATCGGATTTTACTTTATGTTCAGGACCCTCCTGAAAAATGGGACTTTACCTTCTGTTCAGGACCCTCCTGAAAAATAGGATTTTACTTTATGTTCAGGACCCTCCTGAAAAATAGGACTTTACTTTTAGTTCAGGACCCTCCTGAAAAATGGGATTTTACTTACTGTTCAGGACCCACCTGAAAAATGGGACTCTACTTTTTGTTCAGGACCCTCCTGAAAAATGGGATTTTACTTTCTGTTCAGGACCCTCCTGAAAAATGGGAATTTACTTTCTGTTCAGGACCCTCCTGAAAAATGGGATTTTACTTTCTGTTCAGGACCCTCCTGAAAAATGGGATTTTACTTTCTGTTCAGGACCCTCCTGAAAAATGGGACTTTACTTTCTGTTCAGGACCCTCCTGAAAAATGAGATTTTACTTTATGTTCAGGACCCTCCTGAAAAATGGGATTTTACTTTCTGTTCAGGACCCTCCTGAAAAATGGGACTTTACATTCTATTCAGGACCCTCCTGAAAAATGGGATTTTACTTTCTGTTCAGGACCCTCCTGAAAAATGGGATTTTACTTTATGTTTAGGACCCTCCAAAAAAATGGGACTTTACTTTCTGTTCAGGACCCTCCTGAAAAATGGGATTTTACCTTATATTCAGGACCCTCCTGAAAAATGGAAATTTACTTTCAGTTCAGGACCCTCCTGAAAAATGGGATTTTACTTTCTGTTCAGGACCCTCCTGAAAAATGGGATTTTACTTTCTGTTCAGGACCCTCCTGAAAAATGGGACTTTACTTTCTGTTCAGGACCCTCCTGAAAAATGGGATTTTACTTTATGTTCAGGACCCTACTGAAAAATGGGATTTTACTTTCTGTTCAGGACCCTACTCAAAAATGGGATTTTACTTTATTTTCAGGACCCTCCTGAAAAATAGGACTTTACTTTTAGTTCAGGACCCTCCTGAAAAATGGGATTTTACTTTCTGTTCAGGACCCTCCTGAAAAATGGGACTTTACTTTCTGTTCAGGACCCTCCTGAAAAATGGGATTTTTACATTCTGTTCAGGACCCTCCTGAAAAATGGGATTTTACTTTCTGTTCAGGACCCTCCTGAAAAATGGGAATTTACTTTCTGTTCAGGACCCTCCTGAAAAATGGGAATTTACTTTATGTTCAGGACCCTCCTGAGAAATGGGATTTTACTTTCTGTTCAGGACCCTCCTGAAAAATGGGATTTTACTTTCTGTTCAGGACCCTCCTGAAAAATGGGACTTTACTTTCTGTTCAGGACCCTCCTGAAAATGGGACTTTACTTTCTGTTCAGGACCCTCCTGAAAAATGGGATTTTACTTTATGTTCAGGACCCTCCTGTAAAATGGGACTTTACTTTCTTTTCAGGACCCTCCTGAAAAATGGGACTTTACTTTCTGTTCAGGACCCTCCTGAAAAATGGGACCTTACTTTCTGTTCAGGACCCTCCTGAAAAATGGGACCTTACTTTCTGTTCAGGACCCTCCTGAAAAATGGGATTTTACTTTCTGTTCAGGACCCTCCTGAAAAATGGGATTTTACTTTCTGCTCAGGACCCTTCTGAAAAATGGGATTTTACTTTCTGTTCAGGACCCTCCTGAAAAATAGGATTTTACCTTATATTCAGGACCCTCCTGAAAAATGGGAATTTACTTTCTGTTCAGGACCCTCCTGAAAAATGGGATTTTACTTTCTGTTCAGGACCCTCCTGAAAAATGGGATTTTACTTTCTGTTCAGGACCCTCCTGAAAAATGGGACTTTACTTTCTGTTCAGGACCCTCCTGAAAAATGAGATTTTACTTTATGTTCAGGACCCTCCTGAAAAATGGGATTTTACTTTCTGTTAAGGACCCTCCTGAAAAATGGGACTTTACTTTCTATTCAGGACCCTCCTGAAAAATGGGATTTTACTTTCTGTTCAGGACCCTCCTGAAAAATGGGATTTTACTTTATGTTCAGGACCCTCCTAAAAAATGGGACTTTACTTTCTGTTCAGGACCCTCCTGAAAAATGGGATTTTACTTTCTGTTCAGGACCCCCCTGAAAAATGGGATTTTACTTTATGTTCAGGACCCTCCTGAAAAATGGGACTTTACTTTATGTTCAGGACCCTCCTGAAAAATGGGATTTTACTTTATGTTCAGGACCCTCCTGAAAAATAGGACTTTACTTTCTGTTTAGGACCCTCCTGAAAAATGGGATTTTACTTTCTGTTCAGGACCCTCCTGAAAAATGGGACTTTACTTTCTGTTCAGGACCCTCCTGAAAAATGGGATTTTTACTTTCTGTTCAGGACCCTCCTGAAAAATGGGATTTTACTTTCTGTTCAGGACCCTCCTGAAAAATGGGACTTTACTTTCTGTTCAGGACCCTCCTGAAAAATGGGAATTTACTTTCTGTGCAGGACCCTCCTGAAAAATGGGATTTTACTTTCTGTTCAGGACCCTCCTGAAAAATGGGATTTTACTTTCTGTTCAGGACCCTCCTGAAAAATGGACCCTCCTGAAAAATGGGACTTTACTTTCTGTTCAGGACCCTCCTGAAAAATGGGATTTTACTTTATGTTCAGGACCCTACTGAAAAATGGGATTTTACTTTCTGTTCAGGACCCTACTGAAAAATGGGATTTTACTTTATGTTCAGGACCCTCCTGAAAAATGGGATTTTACTTTATGTTCAGAACCCTCCTGAAAAATGGGAATTTACTTTCTGATCAGGACCCTCCTGAAAAATGGGAATTTACTTTCTGTTCAGGACCCTCCTGAAAAATGGTATTTTTACTTTCTGTTCAGGACCCTCCTGAAAAATGGGATTTTACTTTATGTTCAGGACCCTCCTGAAAAATGGGATTTTACTTTATGTTCAGGACCCTCCTGAAAAATGGGACTTTACTTTCTGTTCAGGACCCTCCTGAAAAATGGGATTTTACTTTATGTTCAGGACCCTCCTGAAAAATGGGACTTTACTTTCTGTTCAGGACCCTCCTGAAAAATGGGATTTTACTTTCTGTTCAGGACCCTCCTGAAAAATGGGATTTTACTTTCTGTTCTGGACCCTCCTGTAAAATGGGATTTTACATTATGTTCAGGACCCTCCTGAAAAATGGGATTTTCCTTTCTGCTCAGGACCCTTCTGAAAAATGGGATTTTACTTTCTGTTCAGGACCCTCCTGAAAAATGGGATTTTACTTTCTGTTCAGGAACCTCCTGAAAAATGGGACTTTACTTTCTGTTCAGGACCCTCCTGAAAAATGAGATTTTACTTTATGTTCAGGACCCTCCTGAAAAATGGGACTTTACTTTCTGTTCAGGACCCTCCTGAAAAATGGGACTTTACTTTCTATTCAGGACCCTCCTGAAAAATGGGATTTTACTTTATGTTCAGGACCCTCCTGAAAATGGGACTTTACATTCTGTTCAGGACCCTCCTGAAAAATGGGATTTTACTTTCTGTTCAGGACCCTCCTGAAAAATGGGACTTTACTTTCTGTTCAGGACCCTCCTGAAAAATTGGACTTTACTTTCTGTTCAGGACCCTCCTGAAAAATGGGACTTTACTTTCTGTTCAGGACCCTCCTGAAAAATGGGATTTTACTTTCTGTTCAGGACCCTCCTGAAAAATGGGATTTTACTTTCTGCTCAGGACCCTCCTGAAAAATGGGATTTTACTTTCTGTTCAGGACCCTCCTGAAAAATGGGATTTTACTTTCTGTTCAGGACCCTCCTGAAAAATGGACCCTCCTGAAAAATGGGACTTTACTTTCTGTTCAGGACCCTCCTGAAAAATGGGATTTTACTTTATGTTCAGGACCCTACTGAAAAATGGGATTTTACTTTCTGTTCAGGACCCTACTGAAAAATGGGATTTTACTTTATGTTCAGGACCCTCCTGAAAAATGGGATTTTACTTTATGTTCAGAACCCTCCTGAAAAATGGGAATTTATTTTCTGATCAGGACCCTCCTGAAAAATGGGAATTTACTTTCTGTTCAGGACCCTCCTGAAAAATGGTATTTTTACTTTCTGTTCAGGACCCTCCTGAAAAATGGGATTTTACTTTATGTTCAGGACCCTCCTGAAAAATGGGATTTTACTTTATGTTCAGGACCCTCCTGAAAAATGGGACTTTACTTTCTGTTCAGGACCCTCCTGAAAAATGGGATTTTACTTTATGTTCAGGACCCTCCTGAAAAATGGGACTTTACTTTCTGTTCAGGACCCTCCTGAAAAATGGGATTTTACTTTCTGTTCAGGACCCTCCTGAAAAATGGGATTTTACTTTCTGTTCTGGACCCTCCTGTAAAATGGGATTTTACATTATGTTCAGGACCCTCCTGAAAAATGGGATTTTCCTTTCTGCTCAGGACCCTTCTGAAAAATGGGATTTTACTTTCTGTTCAGGACCCTCCTGAAAAATGGGATTTTACTTTCTGTTCAGGAACCTCCTGAAAAATGGGACTTTACTTTCTGTTCAGGACCCTCCTGAAAAATGAGATTTTACTTTATGTTCAGGACCATCCTGAAAAATGGGACTTTACTTTCTGTTCAGGACCCTCCTGAAAAATGGGACTTTACTTTCTATTCAGGACCCTCCTGAAAAATGGGATTTTACTTTATGTTCAGGACCCTCCTGAAAATGGGACTTTACATTCTGTTCAGGACCCTCCTGAAAAATGGGATTTTACTTTCTGTTCAGGACCCTCCTGAAAAATGGGACTTTACTTTCTGTTCAGGACCCTCCTGAAAAATTGGACTTTACTTT
Organism: Capsicum pubescens; assembly: GCA_030864215.1. Taxonomy (NCBI): domain Eukaryota; kingdom Viridiplantae; phylum Streptophyta; class Magnoliopsida; order Solanales; family Solanaceae; genus Capsicum; species Capsicum pubescens. Next base: position 269,504,154 of record CM061538.1, read on the forward strand.
CTGTTCAGGACCCTCCTGAAAAATGGGACTTTACTTTCTGTTCAGGACCCTCCTGAAAAATGGGATTTTACTTTCTGTTCAGGACCCTCCTGAAAAATGGGATTTTACTTTCTGCTCAGGACCCTCCTGAAAAATGGGATTTTACATTCTGTTCAGGACCCTCCTGAAAAATGGGAATTTACTTTATGTTCAGGACCCTCCTGAAAAATGGGATTTTACTTTCTGTTCAGGACCCTCCTGAAAAATGGGACTTTACTTTCTGTTCAGGACCCTCCTGAAAATGGGACTTTACTTTCTGTTCAGGACCCTCCTGAAAAATGGGATTTTACTTTATGTTCAGGACCCTCCTGTAAAATGGGACTTTACTTTCTTTTCAGGACCCTCCTGAAAAATGGGACTTTACTTTCTGTTCAGGACCCTCCCTAAAAATGGGACCTTACTTTCTGTTCAGGACCCTCCTGAAAAATGGGACCTTACTTTCTGTTCAGGACCCTCCTGAAAAATGGGACTTTACTTTCTGTTCAGGACCCTCCTGAAAAATGGGATTTTTACATTCTGTTCAGGACCCTCCTGAAAAATGGGATTTTACTTTCTGTTCAGGACCCTCCTGAAAAATGGGAATTTACTTTCTGTTCAGGACCCTCCTGAAAAATGGGAATTTACTTTATGTTCAGGACCCTCCTGAGAAATGGGATTTTACTTTCTGTTCAGGACCCTCCTGAAAAATGGGATTTTACTTTCTGTTCAGGACCCTCCTGAAAAATGGGACTTTACTTTCTGTTCAGGACCCTCCTGAAAATGGGACTTAACTTTCTGTTCAGGACCCTCCTGAAAAATGGGATTTTACTTTATGTTCAGGACCCTCCTGTAAAATGGGACTTTACTTTCTTTTCAGGACCCTCCTGAAAAATGGGACTTTACTTTCTGTTCAGGACCCTCCTGAAAAATGGGACCTTACTTTCTGTTCAGGACCCTCCTGAAAAATGGGACCTTACTTTCTGTTCAGGACCCTCCTGAAAAATGGGATTTTACTTTCTGTTCAGGACCCTCCTGAAAAATGGGATTTTACTTTCTGCTCAGGACCCTCCTGAAAAATGGGATTTTACTTTCTGTTCAGGACCCTCCTGAAAAATAGGATTTTACCTTATATTCAGGACCCTCCTGAAAAATGGGAATTTACTTTCTGTTCAGGACCCTCCTGAAAAATGGGATTTTACTTTCTGTTCAGGACCCTCCTGAAAAATGGGATTTTACTTTCTGTTCAGGACCCTCCTGAAAAATGGGACTTTACTTTCTGTTCAGGACCCTCCTGAAAAATGAGATTTTACTTTATGTTCAGGACCCTCCTGAAAAATGGGATTTTACTTTCTGTTAAGGACCCTCCTGAAAAATGGGACTTTACTTTCTGTTCAGGACCCTCCTGAAAAATGGGAATTTACTTTCTGTTCAGGACCCTCCTGAAAAATGGGATTTTACTTTCTGTTCAGGACCCTCCTGAAAAATGGGATTTTACTTTCTGTTCAGGACCCTCCTGAAAAATGGACCCTCCTGAAAAATGGGACTTTACTTTCTGTTCAGGACCCTCCTGAAAAATGGGATTTTACTTTATGTTCAGGACCCTACTGAAAAATGGGATTTTACTTTATGTTCAGGACCCTCCTGAAAAATAGGACTTTACTTTATGTTCAGGACCCTCCTGAAAAATAGGACTTTACTTTCTGTTTAGGACCCTCCTGAAAAATGGGATTTTATTTTCTGTTCAGGACCCTCCTGAAAAATGGGACTTTACTTTCTGTTCAGGACCCTCCTGAAAAATGGGATTTTACTTTCTGTTCAGGACCCTCCTGAAAAATGGGACTTTACTTTCTGTTCAGGACCCTCCTGAAAAATGAGATTTTACTTTATGTTCAGGACCCTCCTGAAAAATGGGATTTTACTTTCTGTTAAGGACCCTCCTGAAAAATGGGACTTTACTTTCTGTTCAGGACCCTCCTGAAAAATGGGAATTTACTTTCTGTTCAGGACCCTCCTGAAAAATGGGATTTTACTTTCTGTTCAGGACCCTCCTGAAAAATGGGATTTTACTTTCTGTTCAGGACCCTCCTGAAAAATGGACCCTCCTGAAAAATGGGACTTTACTTTCTGTTCAGGACCCTCCTGAAAAATGGGATTTTACTTTATGTTCAGGACCCTACTGAAAAATGGGATTTTACTTTATGTTCAGGACCCTCCTGAAAAATAGGACTTTACTTTATGTTCAGGACCCTCCTGAAAAATAGGACTTTACTTTCTGTTTAGGACCCTCCTGAAAAATGGGATTTTATTTTCTGTTCAGGACCCTCCTGAAAAAATGGGACTTTACTTTCTGTTCAGGACCCTCCTGAAAAATGGGATTTTTACTTTCTATTCAGGACCCTCCTGAAAAATGGGATTTTACTTTCTGTTCAGGACCCTCCTGAAAAATGGGACTTTACTTTCTGTTCAGGACCCTCCTGAAAAATGGGAATTTACTTTCTGTTCAGGACCCTCCTGAAAAATGGGATTTTACTTTCTGTTCAGGACCCTCCTGAAAAATGGGATTTTACTTTCTGTTCAGGACCCTCCTGAAAAATGGACCCTCCTGATAAATGGGACTTTACTTTCTGTTCAGGACCCTCCTGAAAAATGGGATTTTACTTTATGTTCAGGACCCTACTGAAAAATGGGATTTTACTTTCTGTTCAGGACCCTACTGAAAAATGGGATTTTACTTTATGTTCAGGACCCTCCTGAAAAATGGGATTTTACTTTATGTTCAGAACCCTCCTGAAAAATGGGAATTTACTTTCTGATCAGGACCCTCCTGAAAAATGGGATTTTACTTTCTGTTCAGGACCCTCCTGAAAAATGGGACTTTACTTTCTGTTCAGGACCCTCCTGAAAAATGGGATTTTACTTTATGTTCAGGACCCTACTGAAAAATGGGATTTTACTTTCTGTTCAGGACCCTACTCAAAAATGGGATTTTACTTTATTTTCAGGACCCTCCTGAAAAATAGGACTTTACTTTTAGTTCAGGACCCTCCTGAAAAATGGGATTTTACTTTCTGTTCAGGACCCTCCTGAAAAATGGGACTTTACTTTCTGTTCAGGACCCTCCTGAAAAATGGGATTTTTACATTCTGTTCAGGACCCTCCTGAAAAATGGGATTTTACTTTCTGTTCAGGACCCTCCTGAAAAATGGGAATTTACTTTCTGTTCAGGACCCTCCTGAAAAATGGGAATTTACTTTATGTTCAGGACCCTCCTGAGAAATGGGATTTTACTTTCTGTTCAGGACCCTCCTGAAAAATAGGATTTTACTTTCTGTTCAGGACCCTCCTGAAAAATGGGACTTTACTTTCTGTTCAGGACCCTCCTGAAAATGGGACTTTACTTTCTGTTCAGGACCCTCCTGAAAAATGGGATTTTACTTTATGTTCAGGACCCTCCTGTAAAATGGGACTTTACTTTCTTTTCAGGACCCTCCTGAAAAATGGGACTTTACTTTCTGTTCAGGACCCTCCTGAAAAATGGGACCTTACTTTCTGTTCAGGACCCTCCTGAAAAATGGGACCTTACTTTCTGTTCAGGACCCTCCTGAAAAATGGGATTTTTCTTTCTGTTCAGGACCCTCCTGAAAAATGGGATTTTACTTTCTGCTCAGGACCCTCCTGAAAAATGGGATTTTACTTTCTGTTCAGGACGCTCCTGAAAAATAGGATTTTACCTTATATTCAGGACCCTCCTGAAAAATGGGATTTTACTTTCTGTTCAGGACCCTCCTGAAAAATGGGATTTTACTTTCTGTTCAGGACCCTCCTGAAAAATGGGATTTTACTTTCTGTTCAGGACCCTCCTGAAAAATGGGACTTTACTTTCTGTTCAGGACCCTCCTGAAAAATGAGATTTTACTTTATGTTCAGGACCCTCCTGAAAAATGGGATTTTACTTTCTGTTAAGGACCCTCCTGAAAAATGGGACTTTACTTTCTATTCAGGACCCTCCTGAAAAATGGGATTTTACTTTCTGTTCAGGACCCTCCTGAAAAATGGGATTTTACTTTATGTTCAGGACCCTCCTAAAAAATGGGACTTTACTTTCTGTTCAGGACCCTCCTGAAAAATGGGATTTTACTTTCTGTTCAGGACCCCCCTGAAAAATGGGATTTTACTTTATGTTCAGGACCCTCCTGAAAAATGGGACTTTACTTTATGTTCAGGACCCTCCTGAAAAATGGGATTTTACTTTATGTTCAGGACCCTCCTGAAAAATAGGACTTTACTTTCTGTTTAGGACCCTCCTGAAAAATGGGATTTTACTTTCTGTTCAGGACCCTCCTGAAAAATGGGACTTTACTTTCTGTTCAGGACCCTCCTGAAAAATGGGATTTTTACTTTCTGTTCAGGACCCTCCTGAAAAATGGGATTTTACTTTCTGTTCAGGACCCTCCTGAAAAATGGGACTTTACTTTCTGTTCAGGACCCTCCTGAAAAATGGGAATTTACTTTCTGTTCAGGACCCTCCTGAAAAATGGGATTTTACTTTCTGTTCAGGACCCTCCTGAAAAATGGGATTTTACTTTCTGTTCAGGACCCTCCTGAAAAATGGACCCTCCTGAAAAATGGGACTTTACTTTCTGTTCAGGACCCTCCTGAAAAATGGGATTTTACTTTATGTTCAGGACCCTACTGAAAAATGGGATTTTACTTTCTGTTCAGGACCCTACTGAAAAATGGGATTTTACTTTATGTTCAGGACCCTCCTGAAAAATGGGATTTTACTTTATGTTCAGAACCCTCCTGAAAAATGGGAATTTACTTTCTGATCAGGACCCTCCTGAAAAATGGGAATTTACTTTCTGTTCAGGACCCTCCTGAAAAATGGTATTTTTACTTTCTGTTCAGGACCCTCCTGAAAAATGGGATTTTACTTTATGTTCAGGACCCTCCTGAAAAATGGGATTTTACTTTATGTTCAGGACCCTCCTGAAAAATGGGACTTTACTTTCTGTTCAGGACCCTCCTGAAAAATGGGATTTTACATTATGTTCAGGACCCTCCTGAAAAATGGGACTTTACTTTCTGTTCAGGACCCTCCTGAAAAATGGGATTTTACTTTCTGTTCAGGACCCTCCTGAAAAATGGGATTTTACTTTCTGTTCAGGACCCTCCTGTAAAATGGGATTTTACATTATGTTCAGGACCCTCCTGAAAAATGGGATTTTCCTTTCTGCTCAGGACCCTTCTGAAAAATGGGATTTTACTTTCTGTTCAGGACCCTCCTGAAAAATGGGATTTTACTTTCTGTTCAGGAACCTCCTGAAAAATGGGACTTTACTTTCTGTTCAGGACCCTCCTGAAAAATGAGATTTTACTTTATGTTCAGGACCCTCCTGAAAAATGGGACTTTACTTTCTGTTCAGGACCCTCCTGAAAAATGGGATTTTACTTTCTATTCAGGACCCTCCTGAAAAATGGGATTTTACTTTATGTTCAGGACCCTCCTGAAAATGGGACTTTACATTCTGTTCAGGACCCTCCTGAAAAATGGGATTTTACTTTCTGTTCAGGACCCTCCTGAAAAATGGGACTTTACTTTCTGTTCAGGACCCTCCTGAAAAATTGGACTTTACTTTCTGTTCAGGACCCTCCTGAAAAATGAAACTTTACTTTCTGTTCAGGACCCTCCTGAAAAATGGGATTTTACTTTCTGTTCAGGACCCTCCTGAAAAATGGGATTTTACTTTCTGCTCAGGACCCTCCTGAAAAATGGGATTTTACATTCTGTTCAGGACCCTCCTGAAAAATGGGAATTTACTTTATGTTCAGGACCCTCCTGAAAAATGGGATTTTACTTTCTGTTCAGGACCCTCCTGAAAAATGGGACTTTACTTTCTGTTCAGGACCCTCCTGAAAATGGGACTTTACTTTCTGTTCAGGACCCTCCTGAAAAATGGGATTTTACTTTATGTTCAGGACCCTCCTGTAAAATGGGACTTTACTTTCTTTTCAGGACCCTCCTGAAAAATGGGACTTTACTTTCTGTTCTGGACCATCCCTAAAAATGGGACCTTACTTTCTGTTCAGGACCCTCCTGAAAAATGGGACCTTACTTTCTGTTCAGGACCCTCCTGAAAAATGGGATTTTACTTTCTGTTCAGGACCCTCCTGAAAAATGGGATTTTACTTTCTGCTCAGGACCCTCCTGAAAAATGGGATTTTACTTTCTGTTCAGGACCCTCCTGAAAAATAGGATTTTACCTTATATTCAGGACCCTCCTGAAAAATGGGAATTTACTTTCTGTTCAGGACCCTCCTGAAAAATGGGATTTTACTTTCTGTTCAGGACCCTCCTGAAAAATGGGATTTTACTTTCTGTTCAGGACCCTCCTGAAAAATGGGACATTACTTTCTGTTCAGGACCCTCCTGAAAAATGAGATTTTACTTTATGTTCAGGACCCTCCTGAAAAATAGGATTTTACTTTCTGTTAAGGACCCTCCTGAAAAATGGGACTTTACTTTCTATTCAGGACCCTCCTGAAAAATGGGATTTTACTTTCTGTTCAGGACCCTCCTGAAAAATGGGATTTTACTTTATGTTCAGGACCCTTCTAAAAAATGGGACTTTACTTTCTGTTCAGGACCCTCCTGAAAAATGGGATTTTACTTTCTGTTCAGGACCCCCCTGAAAAATGGGATTTTACTTTATGTTCAGGACCCTCCTGAAAAATGGGACTTTACTTTATGTTCAGGACCCTCCTGAAAAATGGGATTTTACTTTATGTTCAGGACCCTCCTAAAAAATAGGACTTTACTTTCTGTTTAGGACCCTCCTGAAAAATGGGATTTTACTTTCTGTTCAGGACCCTCCTTAAAAATGGGACTTTACTTTCTGTTCAGGACCCTCCTGAAAAATGGGATTTTTACTTTCTGTTCAGGACCCTCCTGAAAAATGGGATTTTACTTTATGTTCAGGACCCTCCTGAAAAATGGGACTTTACTTTCTGTTCAGGACCCTCCTGAAAAATGGGAATTTACTTTCTGTTCAGGACCCTCCTGAAAAATGGGATTTTACTTTCTGTTCAGGACCCTCCTGAAAAATGGGATTTTACTTTCTGTTCAGGACCCTCCTGAAAAATGGACCCTCCTGAAAAATGGGACTTTACTTTCTGTTCAGGACCCTCCTGAAAAATGGGATTTTACTTTATGTTCAGGACCCTACTGAAAAATGGGATTTTACTTTCTGTTCAGGACCCTACTGAAAAATGGGATTTTACTTTATGTTCAGGACCCTCCTGAAAAATGGGATTTTACTTTATGTTCAGAACCCTCCTGAAAAATGGGAATTTACTTTCTGATCAGGACCCTCCTGAAAAATGGGACTTTACTTTCTGTTCAGGACCCTCCTGAAAAATGGTATTTTTACTTTCTGTTCAGGACCCTCCTGAAAAATGGGATTTTACTTTATGTTCAGGACCCTCCTGAAAAATGGGATTTTACTTTATGTTCAGGACCCTCCTGAAAAATGGGACTTTACTTTCTGTTCAGGACCCTCCTGAAAAATGGGATTTTACATTATGTTCAGGACCCTCCTGAAAAATGGGACTTTACTTTCTGTTCAGGACCCTCCTGAAAAATGGGATTTTACTTTCTGTTCAGGACCCTCCTGTAAAATGGGATTTTACTTTATGTTCAGGACCCTCCTGAAAAATGGGATTTTACTTTCTGCTCAGGACCCTTCTGACAAATGGGATTTTACTTTCTGTTCAGGACCCTCCTGAAAAATGAGATTTTACTTTCTGTTCAGGAACCTCCTGAAAAATGGGACTTTACTTTCTGTTCAGGACCCTCCTGAAAAATGAGATTTTACTTTATGTTCAGGAACCTCCTGAAAAATGGGACTTTACTTTCTGTTCAGGACCCTCCTGAAAAATGGGACTTTACTTTCTATTCAGGACCCTCCTGAAAAATGGGATTTTACTTTCTGTTCAGGACCCTCCTGAAAAATGGGATTTTACTTTATGTTCAGGACCCTCCTGAAAATGGGACTTTACATTCTGTTCAGGACCCTCCGGAAAAATGGGATTTTACTTTCTGTTCAGGACCCTCCTGAAAAATGGGACTTTACTTTCTGTTCAGGACCCTCCTGAAAAATGGGAAGTTACTTTCTGTTCAGGACCCTCCTGAAAATGGGACTTTATATTTCTGTTCAGGACCCTCCTGAAAAATGGGATTTTACTTTATGTTCAGGACCCTCCTGTAAAATGGGACTTTACTTTCTTTTCAGGACCCTCCTGAAAAATGGGACTTTACTTTCTGTTCAGGACCCTTCTGAAAAATGGGACCTTACTTTCTGTTCAGGACCCTCCTGAAAAATGGGACCTTACTTTCTGTTCAGGACCCTCCTGAAAATGGGATTTTACTTTCTGTTCAGGACCCTCCTGAAAAATGGGATTTTACTTTCTGCTCAGGACCCTCCTGAAAAATGGGATTTTACTTTCTGTTCAGGACCCTCCTGAAAAATAGGATTTTACCTTATATTCAGGACCCTCCTGAAAAATGGGAATTTACTTTCTGTTCAGGACCCTCCTGAAAAATGGGATTTTACTTTCTGTTCAGGACCCTCCTGAAAAATGGGATTTTACTTTCTGTTCAGGACCCTCCTGAAAAATGGGACTTTACTTTCTGTTCAGGACCCTCCTGAAAAATGAGATTTTACTTTATGTTCAGGACCCTCCTGAAAAATGGGATTTTACTTTCTGTTAAGGACCCTCCTGAAAAATGGGACTTTACTTTCTATTCAGGACCCTCCTGAAAAATGGGATTTTACTTTCTGTTCAGGACCCTCCTGAAAAATGGGATTTTACTTTATGTTCAGGACCCTCCTAAAAAATGGGACTTTACTTTCTGTTCAGGACCCTCCTGAAAAATGGGATTTTACTTTCTGTTCAGGACCCCCCTGAAAAATGGGATTTTACTTTATGTTCAGGACCCTCCTGAAAAATGGGACTTTACTTTATGTTCAGGACCCTCCTGAAAAATGGGATTTTACTTTATGTTCAGGACCCTCCTGAAAAATAGGACTTTACTTTCTGTTTAGGACCCTCCTGAAAAATGGGATTTTACTTTCTGTTCAGGACCCTCCTGAAAAATGGGACTTTACTTTCTGTTCAGGACCCTCCTGAAAAATGGGATTTTTACTTTCTGTTCAGGACCCTCCTGAAAAATGGGATTTTACTTTCTGTTCAGGACCCTCCTGAAAAATGGGACTTTACTTTCTGTTCAGGACCCTCCTGAAAAATGGGAATTTACTTTCTGTTCAGGACCCTCCTGAAAAATGGGATTTTACTTTCTGTTCAGGACCCTCCTGAAAAATGGGATTTTACTTTCTGTTCAGGACCCTCCTGAAAAATGGACCCTCCTGAAAAATGGGACTTTACTTTCTGTTCAGGACCCTCCTGAAAAATGGGATTTTACTTTATGTTCAGGACCCTACTGAAAAATGGGATTTTACTTTCTGTTCAGGACCCTACTGAAAAATGGGATTTTACTTTATGTTCAGGACCCTCCTGAAAAATGGGATTTTACTTTATGTTCAGAACCCTCCTGAAAAATGGGAATTTACTTTCTGATCAGGACCCTCCTGAAAAATGGGACTTTACTTTCTGTTCAGGACCCTCCTGAAAAATGGTATTTTTACTTTCTGTTCAGGACCCTCCTGAAAAATGGGATTTTACTTTATGTTCAGGACCCTCCTGAAAAATGGGATTTTACTTTATGTTCAGGACCCTCCTGAAAAATGGGACTTTACTTTCTGTTCAGGACCCTCCTGAAAAATGGGATTTTACATTATGTTCAGGACCCTCCTGAAAAATGGGACTTTACTTTCTGTTCAGGACCCTCCTGAAAAATGGGATTTTACTTTCTATTCAGGACCCTCCTGAAAAATGGGATTTTACTTTCTGTTCAGGACCCTCCTGTAAAATGGGATTTTACTTTATGTTCAGGACCCTCCTGAAAAATGGGATTTTACTTTCTGCTCAGGACCCTTCTGAAAAATGGGATTTTACTTTCTGTTCAGGACCCTCCTGAAAAATGGGATTTTACTTTCTCTTCAGGAACCTCCTGAAAAATGGGACTTTACTTTCTGTTCAGGACCCTCCTGAAAAATGAGATTTTACTTTATGTTCAGGACCCTCCTGAAAAATGGGACTTTACTTTCTGTTCAGGACCCTCCTGAAAAATGGGACTTTACTTTCTATTCAGGACCTTCCTGAAAAATGGGATTTTACTTTCTGTTCAGGACCCTCCTGAAAAATGGGATTTTACTTTATGTTCAGGACCCTCCTGAAAATGGGACTTTATATTCTGTTCAGGACCCTCCTGAAAAATGGGATTTTACTTTCTGTTCAGGACCCTCCTGAAAAATGGGACTTTACTTTCTGTTCAGGACCCTCCTGAAAAATGGGACTTTACTTTCTGTTCAGGACCCTCCTGAAAAATGGGACTTTACTTTCTGTTCAGGACCCTCCTGAAAAATGGGATTTTACTTTCTGTTCAGGACCCTCCTGAAAAATGGGATTTTACTTTCTGCTCAGGACCCTCCTGAAAAATGGGATTTTACTTTCTGTTCAGGACCCTCCTGAAAAATGGACCCTCCTGAAAAATGGGACTTTACTTTCTGTTCAGGACCCTCCTGAAAAATGGGATTTTACTTTCTGTTCAGGACCCTACTGAAAAATGGGATTTTACTTTATGTTCAGGACCCTCCTGAAAAATGGGATTTTACTTTATGTTCAGAACCCTCCTGAAAAATGGGAATTTACTTTCTGATCAGGACCCTCCTGAAAAATGGGACTTTACTTTCTGTTCAGGACCCTCCTGAAAAATGGTATTTTTACTTTCTGTTCAGGACCCTCCTGAAAAATGGGATTTTACTTTCTGTTCAGGACCCTCCTGAAAAATGGGATTTTACTTTATGTTCAGGACCCTCCTGAAAAATGGGACTTTACTTTCTGTTCAGGACCCTCCTGAAAAATGGGATTTTACATTATGTTCAGGACCCTCCTGAAAAATGGGACTTTACTTTCTGTTCAGGACCCTCCTGAAAAATGGGATTTTACTTTATGTTCAGGACCCTCCTGAAAAATGGGATTTTACTTTCTGTTCAGGACCCTCCTGTAAAATGGGATTTTACTTTATGTTCAGGACCCTCCTGAAAAATGGGATTTTACTTTCTGCTCAGGACCCTTCTGAAAAATGGGATTTTACTTTCTGTTCAGGACCCTCCTGAAAAATGGGATTTTACTTTATGTTCAGGACCCTCCTGAAAAATGAAACTTTACTTTCTGTTCAGGACCCTCCTGAAAAATGGGATTTTACTTTCTGTTCAGGACCCTCCTGAAAAATGGGATTTTACTTTCTGCTCAGGACCCTCCTGAAAAATGGGATTTTACATTCTGTTCAGGACCCTCCTGAAAAATGGGAATTTACTTTATGTTCAGGACCCTCCTGAAAAATGGGATTTTACTTTCTGTTCAGGACCCTCCTGAAAAATGGGACTTTACTTTCTGTTCAGGACCCTCCTGAAAATGGGACTTTACTTTCTGTTCAGGACCCTCCTGAAAAATGGGATTTTACTTTATGTTCAGGACCCTCCTGTAAAATGGGACTTTACTTTCTTTTCAGGACCCTCCTGAAAAATGGGACTTTACTTTCTGTTCAGGACCATCCCTAAAAATGGGACCTTACTTTCTGTTCAGGACCCTCCTGAAAAATGGGACCTTACTTTCTGTTCAGGACCCTCCTGAAAAATGGGATTTTACTTTCTGTTCAGGACCCTCCTGAAAAATGGGATTTTACTTTCTGTTCAGGACCCTCCTGAAAAATGGGATTTTACTTTCTGTTCAGGACCCTCCTGAAAAATGGGACTTTACTTTCTGTTCAGGACCCTCCTGAAAAATGAGATTTTACTTTATGTTCAGGACCCTCCTGAAAAATGGGATTTTACTTTCTGTTAAGGACCCTCCTGAAAAATGGGACTTTACTTTCTATTCAGGACCCTCCTGAAAAATGGGATTTTACTTTCTGTTCAGGACCCTCCTGAAAAATGGGATTTTACTTTATGTTCAGGACCCTCCTAAAAAATGGGACTTTACTTTCTGTTCAGGACCCTCCTGAAAAATGGGATTTTACTTTCTGTTCAGGACCCCCCTGAAAAATGGGATTTTACTTTATGTTCAGGACCCTCCTGAAAAATGGGACTTTACTTTATGTTCAGGACCCTCCTGAAAAATGGGATTTTACTTTATGTTCAGGACCCTCCTGAAAAATAGGACTTTACTTTCTGTTTAGGACCCTCCTGAAAAATGGGATTTTACTTTCTGTTCAGGACCCTCCTGAAAAATGGGACTTTACTTTCTGTTCAGGACCCTCCTGAAAAATGGGATTTTTACTTTCTGTTCAGGACCCTCCTGAAAAATGGGATTTTACTTTCTGTTCAGGACCCTCCTGAAAAATGGGACTTTACTTTCTGTTCAGGACCCTCCTGAAAAATGGGAATTTACTTTCTGTTCAGGACCCTCCTGAAAAATGGGATTTTACTTTCTGTTCAGGACCCTCCTGAAAAATGGGATTTTACTTTCTGTTCAGGACCCTCCTGAAAAATGGACCCTCCTGAAAAATGGGACTTTACTTTCTGTTCAGGACCCTCCTGAAAAATGGGATTTTACTTTATGTTCAGGACCCTACTGAAAAATGGGATTTTACTTTCTGTTCAGGACCCTACTGAAAAATGGGATTTTACTTTATGTTCAGGACCCTCCTGAAAAATGGGATTTTACTTTATGTTCAGAACCCTCCTGAAAAATGGGAATTTACTTTCTGATCAGGACCCTCCTGAAAAATGGGACTTTACTTTCTGTTCAGGACCCTCCTGAAAAATGGTATTTTTACTTTCTGTTCAGGACCCTCCTGAAAAATGGGATTTTACTTTATGTTCAGGACCCTCCTGAAAAATGGGATTTTACTTTATGTTCAGGACCCTCCTGAAAAATGGGACTTTACTTTCTGTTCAGGACCCTCCTGAAAAATGGGATTTTACATTATGTTCAGGACCCTCCTGAAAAATGGGACTTTACTTTCTGTTCAGGACCCTCCTGAAAAATGGGATTTTACTTTCTGTTCAGGACCCTCCTGAAAAATGGGATTTTACTTTCTGTTCAGGACCCTCCTGTAAAATGGGATTTTACTTTATGTTCAGGACCCTCCTGAAAAATGGGATTTTACTTTCTGCTCAGGACCCTTCTGAAAAATGGGATTTTACTTTCTGTTCAGGACCCTCCTGAAAAATGGGATTTTACTTTCTCTTCAGGAACCTCCTGAAAAATGGGACTTTACTTTCTGTTCAGGACCCTCCTGAAAAATGAGATTTTACTTTATGTTCAGGACCCTCCTGAAAAATGGGACTTTACTTTCTGTTCAGGACCCTCCTGAAAAATGGGACTTTACTTTCTATTCAGGACCTTCCTGAAAAATGGGATTTTACTTTCTGTTCAGGACCCTCCTGAAAAATGGGATTTTACTTTATGTTCAGGACCCTCCTGAAAATGGGACTTTATATTCTGTTCAGGACCCTCCTGAAAAATGGGATTTTACTTTCTGTTCAGGACCCTCCTGAAAAATGGGACTTTACTTTCTGTTCAGGACCCTCCTGAAAAATGGGACTTTACTTTCTGTTCAGGACCCTCCTGAAAAATGGGACTTTACTTTCTGTTCAGGACCCTCCTGAAAAATGGGATTTTACTTTCTGTTCAGGACCCTCCTGAAAAATGGGATTTTACTTTCTGCTCAGGACCCTCCTGAAAAATGGGATTTTACTTTCTGTTCAGGACCCTCCTGAAAAATGGACCCTCCTGAAAAATGGGACTTTACTTTCTGTTCAGGACCCTCCTGAAAAATGTCTGCTTCGCACCTTTGCTACCGGATTTTACTTTCTGTTCAGGACCCTACTGAAAAATGGGATTTTACTTTATGTTCAGGACCCTCCTGAAAAATGGGATTTTACTTTATGTTCAGAACCCTCCTGAAAAATGGGAATTTACTTTCTGATCAGGACCCTCCTGAAAAATGGGACTTTACTTTCTGTTCAGGACCCTCCTGAAAAATGGTATTTTTACTTTCTGTTCAGGACCCTCCTGAAAAATGGGATTTTACTTTCTGTTCAGGACCCTCCTGAAAAATGGGATTTTACTTTATGTTCAGGACCCTCCTGAAAAATGGGACTTTACTTTCTGTTCAGGACCCTCCTGAAAAATGGGATTTTACATTATGTTCAGGACCCTCCTGAAAAATGGGACTTTACTTTCTGTTCAGGACCCTCCTGAAAAATGGGATTTTACTTTATGTTCAGGACCCTCCTGAAAAATGGGATTTTACTTTCTGTTCAGGACCCTCCTGTAAAATGGGATTTTACTTTATGTTCAGGACCCTCCTGAAAAATGGGATTTTACTTTCTGCTCAGGACCCTTCTGAAAAATGGGATTTTACTTTCTGTTCAGGACCCTCCTGAAAAATGGGATTTTACTTTATGTTCAGGACCCTCCTGAAAAATGAAACTTTACTTTCTGTTCAGGACCCTCCTGAAAAATGGGATTTTACTTTCTGTTCAGGACCCTCCTGAAAAATGGGATTTTACTTTCTGCTCAGGACCCTCCTGAAAAATGGGATTTTACATTCTGTTCAGGACCCTCCTGAAAAATGGGAATTTACTTTATGTTCAGGACCCTCCTGAAAAATGGGATTTTACTTTCTGTTCAGGACCCTCCTGAAAAATGGGACTTTACTTTCTGTTCAGGACCCTCCTGAAAATGGGACTTTACTTTCTGTTCAGGACCCTCCTGAAAAATGGGATTTTACTTTATGTTCAGGACCCTCCTGTAAAATGGGACTTTACTTTCTTTTCAGGACCCTCCTGAAAAATGGGACTTTACTTTCTGTTCAGGACCATCCCTAAAAATGGGACCTTACTTTCTGTTCAGGACCCTCCTGAAAAATGGGACCTTACTTTCTGTTCAGGACCCTCCTGAAAAATGGGATTTTACTTTCTGTTCAGGACCCTCCTGAAAAATGGGATTTTACTTTCTGCTCAGGACCCTCCTGAAAAATGGGATTTTACTTTCTGTTCAGGACCCTCCTGAAAAATAGGATTTTACCTTATATTCAGGACCCTCCTGAAAAATGGGAATTTACTTTCTGTTCAGGACCCTCCTGAAAAATGGGATTTTACTTTCTGTTCAGGACCCTCCTGAAAAATGGGATTTTACTTTCTGTTCAGGACCCTCCTGAAAAATGGGACATTACTTTCTGTTCAGGACCCTCCTGAAAAATGAGATTTTACTTTATGTTCAGGACCCTCCTGAAAAATAGGATTTTACTTTCTGTTAAGGACCCTCCTGAAAAATGGGACTTTACTTTCTATTCAGGACCCTCCTGAAAAATGGGATTTTACTTTCTGTTCAGGACCCTCCTGAAAAATGGGATTTTACTTTATGTTCAGGACCCTTCTAAAAAATGGGACTTTACTTTCTGTTCAGGACCCTCCTGAAAAATGGGATTTTACTTTCTGTTCAGGACCCCCCTGAAAAATGGGATTTTACTTTATGTTCAGGACCCTCCTGAAAAATGGGACTTTACTTTATGTTCAGGACCCTCCTGAAAAATGGGATTTTACTTTATGTTCAGGACCCTCCTGAAAAATAGGACTTTACTTTCTGTTTAGGACCCTCCTGAAAAATGGGATTTTACTTTCTGTTCAGGACCCTCCTTAAAAATGGGACTTTACTTTCTGTTCAGGACCCTCCTGAAAAATGGGATTTTTACTTTCTGTTCAGGACCCTCCTGAAAAATGGGATTTTACTTTATGTTCAGGACCCTCCTGAAAAATGGTACTTTACTTTCTGTTCAGGACCCTCCTGAAAAATGGGAATTTACTTTCTGTTCAGGACCCTCCTGAAAAATGGGATTTTACTTTCTGTTCAGGACCCTCCTGAAAAATGGGATTTTACTTTCTGTTCAGGACCCTCCTGAAAAATGGACCCTCCTGAAAAATGGGACTTTACTTTCTGTTCAGGACCCTCCTGAAAAATGGGATTTTACTTTATGTTCAGGACCCTACTGAAAAATGGGATTTTACTTTCTGTTCAGGACCCTACTGAAAAATGGGATTTTACTTTATGTTCAGGACCCTCCTGAAAAATGGGATTTTACTTTATGTTCAGAACCCTCCTGAAAAATGGGAATTTACTTTCTGATCAGGACCCTCCTGAAAAATGGGACTTTACTTTCTGTTCAGGACCCTCCTGAAAAATGGTATTTTTACTTTCTGTTCAGGACCCTCCTGAAAAATGGGATTTTACTTTATGTTCAGGACCCTCCTGAAAAATGGGATTTTACTTTATGTTCAGGACCCTCCTGAAAAATGGGACTTTACTTTCTGTTCAGGACCCTCCTGAAAAATGGGATTTTACATTATGTTCAGGACCCTCCTGAAAAATAGGACTTTACTTTCTGTTCAGGACCCTCCTGAAAAATGGGATTTTACTTTCTGTTCAGGACCCTCCTGTAAAATGGGATTTTACTTTATGTTCAGGACCCTCCTGAAAAATGGGATTTTACTTTCTGCTCAGGACCCTTCTGACAAATGGGATTTTACTTTCTGTTCAGGACCCTCCTGAAAAATGGGATTTTACTTTCTGTTCAGGAACCTCCTGAAAAATGGGACTTTACTTTCTGTTCAGGACCCTCCTGAAAAATGAGATTTTACTTTATGTTCAGGACCCTCCTGAAAAATGGGACTTTACTTTCTGTTCAGGACCCTCCTGAAAAATGGGACTTTACTTTCTATTCAGGACCCTCCTGAAAAATGGGATTTTACTTTCTGTTCAGGACCCTCCTGAAAAATGGGATTTTACTTTATGTTCAGGACCCTCCTGAAAATGGGACTTTATATTCTGTTCAGGACCCTCCGGAAAAATGGGATTTTACTTTCTGTTCAGGACCCTCCTGAAAAATGGGACTTTACTTTCTGTTCAGGACCCTCCTGAAAAATGGGACTTTACTTTCTGTTCAGGACCCTCCTGAAAATGGGACTTTACATTTCTGTTCAGGACCCTCCTGAAAAATGGGATTTTACTTTATGTTCAGGACCCTCCTGTAAAATGGGACTTTACTTTCTTTTCAGGACCCTCCTGAAAAATGGGACTTTACTTTCTGTTCAGGACCCTCCTGAAAAATGGGACCTTACTTTCTGTTCAGGACCCTCCTGAAAAATGGGACCTTACTTTCTGTTCAGGACCCTCCTGAAAATGGGATTTTACTTTCTGTTCAGGACCCTCCTGAAAAATGGGATTTTACTTTCTGCTCAGGACCCTCCTGAAAAATAGGATTTTACTTTCTGTTCAGGACCCTCCTGAAAAATAGGATTTTACCTTATATTCAGGACCCTCCTGAAAAATGGGAATTTACTTTCTGTTCAGGACCCTCCTGAAAAATGGGATTTTACTTTCTGTTCAGGACCCTCCTGAAAAATGGGATTTTACTTTCTGTTCAGGACCCTCCTGAAAAATGGGACTTTACTTTCTGTTCAGGACCCTCCTGAAAAATGAGATTTTACTTTATGTTCAGGACCCTCCTGAAAAATGGGATTTTACTTTCTGTTAAGGACCCTCCTGAAAAATGGGACTTTACTTTCTATTCAGGACCCTCCTGAAAAATGGGATTTTACTTTCTGTTCAGGACCCTCCTGAAAAATGGGATTTTACTTTATGTTCAGGACCCTCCTAAAAAATGGGACTTTACTTTCTGTTCAGGACCCTCCTGAAAAATGGGATTTTACTTTCTGTTCAGGACCCCCCTGAAAAATGGGATTTTACTTTATGTTCAGGACCCTCCTGAAAAATGGGACTTTACTTTATGTTCAGGACCCTCCTGAAAAATGGGATTTTACTTTATGTTCAGGACCCTCCTGAAAAATAGGACTTTACTTTCTGTTTAGGACCCTCCTGAAAAATGGGATTTTACTTTCTGTTCAGGACCCTCCTGAAAAATGGGACTTTACTTTCTGTTCAGGACCCTCCTGAAAAATGGGATTTTTACTTTCTGTTCAGGACCCTCCTGAAAAATGGGATTTTACTTTCTCTTCAGGAACCTCCTGAAAAATGGGACTTTACTTTCTGTTCAGGACCCTCCTGAAAAATGAGATTTTACTTTATGTTCAGGACCCTCCTGAAAAATGGGACTTTACTTTCTGTTCAGGACCCTCCTGAAAAATGGGATTTTACTTTCTGTTCAGGACCCTCCTGAAAAATGGGATTTTACTTTCTGTTCAGGACCCTCCTGAAAAATGGACCCTCCTGAAAAATGGGACTTTACTTTCTGTTCAGGACCCTCCTGAAAAATGGGATTTTACTTTATGTTCAGGACCCTACTGAAAAATGGGATTTTACTTTCTGTTCAGGACCCTACTGAAAAATGGGATTTTACTTTATGTTCAGGACCCTCCTGAAAAATGGGATTTTACTTTATGTTCAGAACCCTCCTGAAAAATGGGAATTTACTTTCTGATCAGGACCCTCCTGAAAAATGGGACTTTACTTTCTGTTCAGGACCCTCCTGAAAAATGGTATTTTTACTTTCTGTTCAGGACCCTCCTGAAAAATGGGATTTTACTTTATGTTCAGGACCCTCCTGAAAAATGGGATTTTACTTTATGTTCAGGACCCTCCTGAAAAATGGGACTTTACTTTCTGTTCAGGACCCTCCTGAAAAATGGGATTTTACATTATGTTCAGGACCCTCCTGAAAAATGGGACTTTACTTTCTGTTCAGGACCCTCCTGAAAAATGGGATTTTACTTTCTGTTCAGGACCCTCCTGAAAAATGGGATTTTACTTTCTGTTCAGGACCCTCCTGTAAAATGGGATTTTACTTTATGTTCAGGACCCTCCTGAAAAATGGGATTTTACTTTCTGCTCAGGACCCTTCTGAAAAATGGGATTTTACTTTCTGTTCAGGACCCTCCTGAAAAATGGGATTTTACTTTCTCTTCAGGAACCTCCTGAAAAATGGGACTTTACTTTCTGTTCAGGACCCTCCTGAAAAATGAGATTTTACTTTATGTTCAGGACCCTCCTGAAAAATGGGACTTTACTTTCTGTTCAGGACCCTCCTGAAAAATGGGACTTTACTTTCTATTCAGGACCTTCCTGAAAAATGGGATTTTACTTTCTGTTCAGGACCCTCCTGAAAAATGGGATTTTACTTTATGTTCAGGACCTTCCTGAAAATGGGACTTTATATTCTGTTCAGGACCCTCCTGAAAAATGGGATTTTACTTTCTGTTCAGGACCCTCCTGAAAAATGGGACTTTACTTTTTGTTCAGGACCCTCCTGAAAAATGGGACTTTACTTTCTGTTCAGGACCCTCCTGAAAAATGGGACTTTACTTTCTGTTCAGGACCCTCCTGAAAAATGGGATTTTACTTTCTGTTCAGGACCCTCCTGAAAAATGGGATTTTACTTTCTGCTCAGGACCCTCCTGAAAAATGGGATTTTACTTTCTGTTCAGGACCCTCCTGAAAAATGGACCCTCCTGAAAAATGGGACTTTACTTTCTGTTCAGGACCCTCCTGAAAAATGGGATTTTACTTTCTGTTCAGGACCCTACTGAAAAATGGGATTTTACTTTATGTTCAGGACCCTCCTGAAAAATGGGATTTTACTTTATGTTCAGAACCCTCCTGAAAAATGGGAATTTACTTTCTGATCAGGACCCTCCTGAAAAATGGGACTTTACTTTCTGTTCAGGACCCTCCTGAAAAATGGTATTTTTACTTTCTGTTCAGGACCCTCCTGAAAAATGGGATTTTACTTTATGTTCAGGACCCTCCTGAAAAATGGGATTTTACTTTATGTTCAGGACCCTCCTGAAAAATGGGACTTTACTTTCTGTTCAGGACCCTCCTGAAAAATGGGATTTTACATTATGTTCAGGACCCTCCTGAAAAATGGGACTTTACTTTCTGTTCAGGACCCTCCTGAAAAATGGGATTTTACTTTCTGTTCAGGACCCTCCTGAAAAATGGGATTTTACTTTCTGTTCAGGACCCTCCTGTAAAATGGGATTTTACTTTATGTTCAGGACCCTCCTGAAAAATGGGATTTTACTTTCTGCTCAGGACCCTTCTGAAAAATGGGATTTTACTTTCTGTTCAGGACCCTCCTGAAAAATGGGATTTTACTTTCTCTTCAGGAACCTCCTGAAAAATGGGACTTTACTTTCTGTTCAGGACCCTCCTGAAAAATGAGATTTTACTTTATGTTCAGGACCCTCCTGAAAAATGGGACTTTACTTTCTGTTCAGGACCCTCCTGAAAAATGGGACTTTACTTTCTATTCAGGACCTTCCTGAAAAATGGGATTTTACTTTCTGTTCAGGACCCTCCTGAAAAATGGGATTTTACTTTATGTTCAGGACCCTCCTGAAAATGGGACTTTATATTCTGTTCAGGACCCTCCTGAAAAATGGGATTTTACTTTCTGTTCAGGACCCTCCTGAAAAATGGGACTTTACTTTCTGTTCAGGACCCTCCTGAAAAATGGGACTTTACTTTCTGTTCAGGACCCTCCTGAAAAATGGGACTTTACTTTCTGTTCAGGACCCTCCTGAAAAATGGGATTTTACTTTCTGTTCAGGACCCCCCTGAAAAATGGGATTTTACTTTATGTTCAGGACCCTCCTGAAAAATGGGACTTTACTTTATGTTCAGGACCCTCCTGAAAAATGGGATTTTACTTTATGTTCAGGACCCTCCTGAAAAATAGGACTTTACTTTCTGTTTAGGACCCTCCTGAAAAATGGGATTTTACTTTCTGTTCAGGACCCTCCTGAAAAATAGGACTTTACTTTCTGTTCAGGACCCTCCTGAAAAATGGGACTTTACTTTCTGTTCAGGACCCTCCTGAAAAATGGGATTTTACTTTCTGTTCAGGACCCTCCTGAAAAATGGGATTTTACTTTCTGCTCAGGACCCTCCTGAAAAATGGGATTTTACTTTCTGTTCAGGACCCTCCTGAAAAATAGGATTTTACCTTATATTCAGGACCCTCCTGAAAAATGGGAATTTACTTTCTGTTCAGGACCCTCCTGAAAAATGGGATTTTACTTTCTGTTCAGGACCCTCCTGAAAAATGGGATTTTACTTTCTGTTCAGGACCCTCCTGAAAAATGGGACATTACTTTCTGTTCAGGACCCTCCTGAAAAATGAGATTTTACTTTATGTTCAGGACCCTCCTGAAAAATAGGATTTTACTTTCTGTTAAGGACCCTCCTGAAAAATGGGACTTTACTTTCTATTCAGGACCCTCCTGAAAAATGGGATTTTACTTTCTGTTCAGGACCCTCCTGAAAAATGGGATTTTACTTTATGTTCAGGACCCTTCTAAAAAATGGGACTTTACTTTCTGTTCAGGACCCTCCTGAAAAATGGGATTTTACTTTCTGTTCAGGACCCCCCTGAAAAATGGGATTTTACTTTATGTTCAGGACCCTCCTGAAAAATGGGACTTTACTTTATGTTCAGGACCCTCCTGAAAAATGGGATTTTACTTTATGTTCAGGACCCTCCTGAAAAATAGGACTTTACTTTCTGTTTAGGACCCTCCTGAAAAATGGGATTTTACTTTCTGTTCAGGACCCTCCTTAAAAATGGGACTTTACTTTCTGTTCAGGACCCTCCTGAAAAATGGGATTTTTACTTTCTGTTCAGGACCCTCCTGAAAAATGGGATTTTACTTTATGTTCAGGACCCTCCTGAAAAATGGGACTTTACTTTCTGTTCAGGACCCTCCTGAAAAATGGGAATTTACTTTCTGTTCAGGACCCTCCTGAAAAATGGGATTTTACTTTCTGTTCAGGACCCTCCTGAAAAATGGGATTTTACTTTCTGTTCAGGACCCTCCTGAAAAATGGACCCTCCTGAAAAATGGGACTTTACTTTCTGTTCAGGACCCTCCTGAAAAATGGGATTTTACTTTATGTTCAGGACCCTACTGAAAAATGGGATTTTACTTTCTGTTCAGGACCCTACTGAAAAATGGGATTTTACTTTATGTTCAGGACCCTCCTGAAAAATGGGATTTTACTTTATGTTCAGAACCCTCCTGAAAAATGGGAATTTACTTTCTGATCAGGACCCTCCTGAAAAATGGGACTTTACTTTCTGTTCAGGACCCTCCTGAAAAATGGTATTTTTACTTTCTGTTCAGGACCCTCCTGAAAAATGGGATTTTACTTTATGTTCAGGACCCTCCTGAAAAATGGGATTTTACTTTATGTTCAGGACCCTCCTGAAAAATGGGACTTTACTTTCTGTTCAGGACCCTCCTGAAAAATGGGATTTTACATTATGTTCAGGACCCTCCTGAAAAATAGGACTTTACTTTCTGTTCAGGACCCTCCTGAAAAATGGGATTTTACTTTCTGTTCAGGACCCTCCTGTAAAATGGGATTTTACTTTATGTTCAGGACCCTCCTGAAAAATGGGATTTTACTTTCTGCTCAGGACCCTTCTGACAAATGGGATTTTACTTTCTGTTCAGGACCCTCCTGAAAAATGGGATTTTACTTTCTGTTCAGGAACCTCCTGAAAAATGGGACTTTACTTTCTGTTCAGGACCCTCCTGAAAAATGAGATTTTACTTTATGTTCAGGACCCTCCTGAAAAATGGGACTTTACTTTCTGTTCAGGACCCTCCTGAAAAATGGGACTTTACTTTCTATTCAGGACCCTCCTGAAAAATGGGATTTTACTTTCTGTTCAGGACCCTCCTGAAAAATGGGATTTTACTTTATGTTCAGGACCCTCCTGAAAATGGGACTTTATATTCTGTTCAGGACCCTCCGGAAAAATGGGATTTTACTTTCTGTTCAGGACCCTCCTGAAAAATGGGACTTTACTTTCTGTTCAGGACCCTCCTGAAAAATGGGACTTTACTTTCTGTTCAGGACCCTCCTGAAAATGGGACTTTACATTTCTGTTCAGGACCCTCCTGAAAAATGGGATTTTACTTTATGTTCAGGACCCTCCTGTAAAATGGGACTTTACTTTCTTTTCAGGACCCTCCTGAAAAATGGGACTTTACTTTCTGTTCAGGACCCTCCTGAAAAATGGGACCTTACTTTCTGTTCAGGACCCTCCTGAAAAATGGGACCTTACTTTCTGTTCAGGACCCTCCTGAAAATGGGATTTTACTTTCTGTTCAGGACCCTCCTGAAAAATGGGATTTTACTTTCTGCTCAGGACCCTCCTGAAAAATGGGATTTTACTTTCTGTTCAGGACCCTCCTGAAAAATAGGATTTTACCTTATATTCAGGACCCTCCTGAAAAATGGGAATTTACTTTCTGTTCAGGACCCTCCTGAAAAATGGGATTTTACTTTCTGTTCAGGACCCTCCTGAAAAATGGGATTTTACTTTCTGTTCAGGACCCTCCTGAAAAATGGGACTTTACTTTCTGTTCAGGACCCTCCTGAAAAATGAGATTTTACTTTATGTTCAGGACCCTCCTGAAAAATGGGATTTTACTTTCTGTTAAGGACCCTCCTGAAAAATGGGACTTTACTTTCTATTCAGGACCCTCCTGAAAAATGGGATTTTACTTTCTGTTCAGGACCCTCCTGAAAAATGGGATTTTACTTTATGTTCAGGACCCTCCTAAAAAATGGGACTTTACTTTCTGTTCAGGACCCTCCTGAAAAATGGGATTTTACTTTCTGTTCAGGACCCCCCTGAAAAATGGGATTTTACTTTATGTTCAGGACCCTCCTGAAAAATGGGACTTTACTTTATGTTCAGGACCCTCCTGAAAAATGGGATTTTACTTTATGTTCAGGACCCTCCTGAAAAATAGGACTTTACTTTCTGTTTAGGACCCTCCTGAAAAATGGGATTTTACTTTCTGTTCAGGACCCTCCTGAAAAATGGGACTTTACTTTCTGTTCAGGACCCTCCTGAAAAATGGGATTTTTACTTTCTGTTCAGGACCCTCCTGAAAAATGGGATTTTACTTTCTCTTCAGGAACCTCCTGAAAAATGGGACTTTACTTTCTGTTCAGGACCCTCCTGAAAAATGAGATTTTACTTTATGTTCAGGACCCTCCTGAAAAATGGGACTTTACTTTCTGTTCAGGACCCTCCTGAAAAATGGGATTTTACTTTCTGTTCAGGACCCTCCTGAAAAATGGGATTTTACTTTCTGTTCAGGACCCTCCTGAAAAATGGACCCTCCTGAAAAATGGGACTTTACTTTCTGTTCAGGACCCTCCTGAAAAATGGGATTTTACTTTATGTTCAGGACCCTACTGAAAAATGGGATTTTACTTTCTGTTCAGGACCCTACTGAAAAATGGGATTTTACTTTATGTTCAGGACCCTCCTGAAAAATGGGATTTTACTTTATGTTCAGAACCCTCCTGAAAAATGGGAATTTACTTTCTGATCAGGACCCTCCTGAAAAATGGGACTTTACTTTCTGTTCAGGACCCTCCTGAAAAATGGTATTTTTACTTTCTGTTCAGGACCCTCCTGAAAAATGGGATTTTACTTTATGTTCAGGACCCTCCTGAAAAATGGGATTTTACTTTATGTTCAGGACCCTCCTGAAAAATGGGACTTTACTTTCTGTTCAGGACCCTCCTGAAAAATGGGATTTTACATTATGTTCAGGACCCTCCTGAAAAATGGGACTTTACTTTCTGTTCAGGACCCTCCTGAAAAATGGGATTTTACTTTCTGTTCAGGACCCTCCTGAAAAATGGGATTTTACTTTCTGTTCAGGACCCTCCTGTAAAATGGGATTTTACTTTATGTTCAGGACCCTCCTGAAAAATGGGATTTTACTTTCTGCTCAGGACCCTTCTGAAAAATGGGATTTTACTTTCTGTTCAGGACCCTCCTGAAAAATGGGATTTTACTTTCTCTTCAGGAACCTCCTGAAAAATGGGACTTTACTTTCTGTTCAGGACCCTCCTGAAAAATGAGATTTTACTTTATGTTCAGGACCCTCCTGAAAAATGGGACTTTACTTTCTGTTCAGGACCCTCCTGAAAAATGGGACTTTACTTTCTATTCAGGACCTTCCTGAAAAATGGGATTTTACTTTCTGTTCAGGACCCTCCTGAAAAATGGGATTTTACTTTATGTTCAGGACCCTCCTGAAAATGGGACTTTATATTCTGTTCAGGACCCTCCTGAAAAATGGGATTTTACTTTCTGTTCAGGACCCTCCTGAAAAATGGGACTTTACTTTTTGTTCAGGACCCTCCTGAAAAATGGGACTTTACTTTCTGTTCAGGACCCTCCTGAAAAATGGGACTTTACTTTCTGTTCAGGACCCTCCTGAAAAATGGGATTTTACTTTCTGTTCAGGACCCTCCTGAAAAATGGGATTTTACTTTCTGCTCAGGACCCTCCTGAAAAATGGGATTTTACTTTCTGTTCAGGACCCTCCTGAAAAATGGACCCTCCTGAAAAATGGGACTTTACTTTCTGTTCAGGACCCTCCTGAAAAATGGGATTTTACTTTCTGTTCAGGACCCTACTGAAAAATGGGATTTTACTTTATGTTCAGGACCCTCCTGAAAAATGGGATTTTACTTTATGTTCAGAACCCTCCTGAAAAATGGGAATTTACTTTCTGATCAGGACCCTCCTGAAAAATGGGACTTTACTTTCTGTTCAGGACCCTCCTGAAAAATGGTATTTTTACTTTCTGTTCAGGACCCTCCTGAAAAATGGGATTTTACTTTATGTTCAGGACCCTCCTGAAAAATGGGATTTTACTTTATGTTCAGGACCCTCCTGAAAAATGGGACTTTACTTTCTGTTCAGGACCCTCCTGAAAAATGGGATTTTACATTATGTTCAGGACCCTCCTGAAAAATGGGACTTTACTTTCTGTTCAGGACCCTCCTGAAAAATGGGATTTTACTTTCTGTTCAGGACCCTCCTGAAAAATGGGATTTTACTTTCTGTTCAGGACCCTCCTGTAAAATGGGATTTTACTTTATGTTCAGGACCCTCCTGAAAAATGGGATTTTACTTTCTGCTCAGGACCCTTCTGAAAAATGGGATTTTACTTTCTGTTCAGGACCCTCCTGAAAAATGGGATTTTACTTTCTCTTCAGGAACCTCCTGAAAAATGGGACTTTACTTTCTGTTCAGGACCCTCCTGAAAAATGAGATTTTACTTTATGTTCAGGACCCTCCTGAAAAATGGGACTTTACTTTCTGTTCAGGACCCTCCTGAAAAATGGGACTTTACTTTCTATTCAGGACCTTCCTGAAAAATGGGATTTTACTTTCTGTTCAGGACCCTCCTGAAAAATGGGATTTTACTTTATGTTCAGGACCCTCCTGAAAATGGGACTTTATATTCTGTTCAGGACCCTCCTGAAAAATGGGATTTTACTTTCTGTTCAGGACCCTCCTGAAAAATGGGACTTTACTTTCTGTTCAGGACCCTCCTGAAAAATGGGACTTTACTTTCTGTTCAGGACCCTCCTGAAAAATGGGACTTTACTTTCTGTTCAGGACCCTCCTGAAAAATGGGATTTTACTTTCTGTTCAGGACCCCCCTGAAAAATGGGATTTTACTTTATGTTCAGGACCCTCCTGAAAAATGGGACTTTACTTTATGTTCAGGACCCTCCTGAAAAATGGGATTTTACTTTATGTTCAGGACCCTCCTGAAAAATAGGACTTTACTTTCTGTTTAGGACCCTCCTGAAAAATGGGATTTTACTTTCTGTTCAGGACCCTCCTGAAAAATAGGACTTTACTTTCTGTTCAGGACCCTCCTGAAAAATGGGATTTTTACTTTCTGTTCAGGACCCTCCTGAAAAATGGGATTTTACTTTCTGTTCAGGACCCTCCTGAAAAATGGGACTTTACTTTCTGTTCAGGACCCTCCTGAAAAATGGGATTTTACTTTATGTTCAGGACCCTCCTGAAAATGGGACTTTATATTCTGTTCAGGACCCTCCGGAAAAATGGGATTTTACTTTCTGTTCAGGACCCTCCTGAAAAATGGGACTTTACTTTCTGTTCAGGACCCTCCTGAAAAATGGGACTTTACTTTCTGTTCAGGACCCTCCTGAAAATGGGACTTTACATTTCTGTTCAGGACCCTCCTGAAAAATGGGATTTTACTTTATGTTCAGGACCCTCCTGTAAAATGGGACTTTACTTTCTTTTCAGGACCCTCCTGAAAAATGGGACTTTACTTTCTGTTCAGGACCCTCCTGAAAAATGGGACCTTACTTTCTGTTCAGGACCCTCCTGAAAAATGGGACCTTACTTTCTGTTCAGGACCCTCCTGAAAATGGGATTTTACTTTCTGTTCAGGACCCTCCTGAAAAATGGGATTTTACTTTCTGCTCAGGACCCTCCTGAAAAATGGGATTTTACTTTCTGTTCAGGACCCTCCTGAAAAATAGGATTTTACCTTATATTCAGGACCCTCCTGAAAAATGGGAATTTACTTTCTGTTCAGGACCCTCCTGAAAAATGGGATTTTACTTTCTGTTCAGGACCCTCCTGAAAAATGGGATTTTACTTTCTGTTCAGGACCCTCCTGAAAAATGGACCCTCCTGAAAAATGGGACTTTACTTTCTTTTCAGGACCCTCCTGAAAAATGGGATTTTACTTTATGTTCAGGACCCTACTGAAAAATGGGATTTTACTTTCTGTTCAGGACCCTACTGAAAAATGGGATTTTACTTTATGTTCAGGACCCTCCTGAAAAATGGGATTTTACTTTATGTTCAGAACCCTCCTGAAAAATGGGAATTTACTTTCTGATCAGGACCCTCCTGAAAAATGGGAATTTACTTTCTGTTCAGGACCCTCCTGAAAAATGGTATTTTTACTTTCTGTTCAGGACCCTCCTGAAAAATGGGATTTTACTTTATGTTCAGGACCCTCCTGAAAAATGGGATTTTACTTTATGTTCAGGACCCTCCTGAAAAATGGGACTTTACTTTCTGTTCAGGACCCTCCTGAAAAATGGGATTTTACATTATGTTCAGGACCCTCCTGAAAAATGGGACTTTACTTTCTGTTCAGGACCCTCCTGAAAAATGGGATTTTACTTTCTGTTCAGGACCCTCCTGAAAAATGGGATTTTACTTTCTGTTCAGGACCCTCCTGTAAAATGGGATTTTACATTATGTTCAGGACCCTCCTGAAAAATGGGATTTTCCTTTCTGCTCAGGACCCTTCTGAAAAATGGGATTTTACTTTCTGTTCAGGACCCTCCTGAAAAATGGGATTTTACTTTCTGTTCAGGAACCTCCTGAAAAATGGGACTTTACTTTCTGTTCAGGACCCTCCTGAAAAATGAGATTTTACTTTATGTTCAGGACCCTCCTGAAAAATGGGACTTTACTTTCTGTTCAGGACCCTCCTGAAAAATGGGACTTTACTTTCTATTCAGGACCCTCCTGAAAAATGGGATTTTACTTTATGTTCAGGACCCTCCTGAAAATGGGACTTTACATTCTGTTCAGGACCCTCCTGAAAAATGGGATTTTACTTTCTGTTCAGGACCCTCCTGAAAAATGGGACTTTACTTTCTGTTCAGGACCCTCCTGAAAAATTGGACTTTACTTTCTGTTCAGGACCCTCCTGAAAAATGAAACTTTACTTTCTGTTCAGGACCCTCCTGAAAAATGGGATTTTACTTTCTGTTCAGGACCCTCCTGAAAAATGGGATTTTACTTTCTGCTCAGGACCCTCCTGAAAAATGGGATTTTACATTCTGTTCAGGACCCTCCTGAAAAATGGGAATTTACTTTATGTTCAGGACCCTCCTGAAAAATGGGATTTTACTTTCTGTTCAGGACCCTCCTGAAAAATGGGACTTTACTTTCTGTTCAGGACCCTCCTGAAAATGGGACTTTACTTTCTGTTCAGGACCCTCCTGAAAAATGGGATTTTACTTTATGTTCAGGACCCTCCTGTAAAATGGGACTTTACTTTCTTTTCAGGACCCTCCTGAAAAATGGGACTTTACTTTCTGTTCAGGACCATCCCTAAAAATGGGACCTTACTTTCTGTTCAGGACCCTCCTGAAAAATGGGACCTTACTTTCTGTTCAGGACCCTCCTGAAAAATGGGATTTTACTTTCTGTTCAGGACCCTCCTGAAAAATGGGATTTTACTTTCTGCTCAGGACCCTCCTGAAAAATGGGATTTTACTTTCTGTTCAGGACCCTCCTGAAAAATAGGATTTTACCTTATATTCAGGACCCTCCTGAAAAATGGGAATTTACTTTCTGTTCAGGACCCTCCTGAAATATGGGATTTTACTTTCTGTTCAGGACCCTCCTGAAAAATGGGATTTTACTTTCTGTTCAGGACCCTCCTGAAAAATGGGACATTACTTTCTGTTCAGGACCCTCCTGAAAAATGAGATTTTACTTTATGTTCAGGACCCTCCTGAAAAATAGGATTTTACTTTCTGTTAAGGACCCTCCTGAAAAATGGGAATTTACTTTCTATTCAGGACCCTCCTGAAAAATGGGATTTTACTTTCTGTTCAGGACCCTCCTGAAAAATGGGATTTTACTTTATGTTCAGGACCCTTCTAAAAAATGGGACTTTACTTTCTGTTCAGGACCCTCCTGAAAAATGGGATTTTACTTTCTGTTCAGGACCCCCCTGAAAAATGGGATTTTACTTTATGTTCAGGACCCTCCTGAAAAATGGGACTTTACTTTATGTTCAGGACCCTCCTGAAAAATGGGATTTTACTTTATGTTCAGGACCCTCCTGAAAAATAGGACTTTACTTTCTGTTTAGGACCCTCCTGAAAAATGGGATTTTACTTTCTGTTCAGGACCCTCCTTAAAAATGGGACTTTACTTTCTGTTCAGGACCCTCCTGAAAAATGGGATTTTTACTTTCTGTTCAGGACCCTCCTGAAAAATGGGATTTTACTTTCTGTTCAGGACCCTCCTGAAAAATGGGACTTTACTTTCTGTTCAGGACCCTCCTGAAAAATGGGAATTTACTTTCTGTTCAGGACCCTCCTGAAAAATGGGATTTTACTTTCTGTTCAGGACCCTCCTGAAAATTGGGATTTTACTTTCTGTTCAGGACCCTCCTGAAAAATGGACCCTCCTGAAAAATGGGACTTTACTTTCTGTTCAGGACCCTCCTGAAAAATGGGATTTTACTTTATGTTCAGGACCCTACTGAAAAATGGGATTTTACTTTCTGTTCAGGACCCTACTGAAAAATGGGATTTTACTTTATGTTCAGGACCCTCCTGAAAAATGGGATTTTACTTTATGTTCAGAACCCTCCTGAAAAATGGGAATTTACTTTCTGATCAGGACCCTCCTGAAAAATGGGACTTTACTTTCTGTTCAGGACCCTCCTGAAAAATGGTATTTTTACTTTCTGTTCAGGACCCTCCTGAAAAATGGGATTTTACTTTATGTTCAGGACCCTCCTGAAAAATGGGACTTTACTTTCTGTTCAGGACCCTCCTGAAAAATGGGATTTTACATTATGTTCAGGACTCTCCTGAAAAATGGGACTTTACTTTCTGTTCAGGACCCTCCTGAAAAATGGGATTTTACTTTCTGTTCAGGACCCTCCTGTAAAATGGGATTTTACTTTATGTTCGGGACCCTCCTGAAAAATGGGATTTTACTTTCTGCTCAGGACCCTTCTGACAAATGGGATTTTACTTTCTGTTCAGGACCCTCCTGAAAAATGGGATTTTACTTTCTGTTCAGGAACCTCCTGAAAAATGGGACTTTACTTTCTGTTCAGGACCCTCCTGAAAAATGAGATTTTACTTTATGTTCAGGACCCTCCTGAAAAATGGGACTTTACTTTCTGTTCAGGACCCTCCTGAAAAATGGGACTTTACTTTCTATTCAGGACCCTCCTGAAAAATGGGATTTTACTTTCTGTTCAGGACCCTCCTGAAAAATGGGATTTTACTTTATGTTCAGGACCCTCCTGAAAATGGGACTTTACATTCTGTTCAGGACCCTCCGGAAAAATGGGATTTTACTTTCTGTTCAGGACCCTCCTGAAAAATGGGACTTTACTTTCTGTTCAGGACCCTCCTGAAAAATGGGACTTTACTTTCTGTTCAGGACCCTCCTGAAAATGGGACTTTACATTTCTGTTCAGGACCCTCCTGAAAAATGGGATTTTACTTTATGTTCAGGACCCTCCTGTAAAATGGGACTTTACTTTCTTTTCAGGACCCTCCTGAAAAATGGGACTTTACTTTCTGTTCAGGACCCTCCTGAAAAATGGGACATTACTTTCTGTTCAGGACCCTCCTGAAAAATGAGATTTTACTTTATGTTCAGGACCCTCCTGAAAAATAGGATTTTACTTTCTGTTAAGGACCCTCCTGAAAAATGGGACTTTACTTTCTATTCAGGACCCTCCTGAAAAATGGGATTTTACTTTCTGTTCAGGACCCTCTTGAAAAATGGGATTTTACTTTATGTTCAGGACCCTTCTAAAAAATGGGACTTTACTTTCTGTTCAGGACCCTCCTGAAAAATGGGATTTTACTTTCTGTTCAGGACCCCCCTGAAAAATGGGATTTTACTTTATGTTCAGGACCCTCCTGAAAAATGGGACTTTACTTTATGTTCAGGACCCTCCTGAAAAATGGCATTTTACTTTATGTTCAGGACCCTCCTGAAAAATAGGACTTTACTTTCTGTTTAGGACCCTCCTGAAAAATGGGATTTTACTTTCTGTTCAGGACCCTCCTTAAAAATGGGACTTTACTTTCTGTTCAGGACCCTCCTGAAAAATGGGATTTTTACTTTCTGTTCAGGACCCTCCTGAAAAATGGGATTTTACTTTCTGTTCAGGACCCTCCTGAAAAATGGGACTTTACTTTCTGTTCAGGACCCTCCTGAAAAATGGGAATTTACTTTCTGTTCAGGACCCTCCTGAAAAATGGGATTTTACTTTCTGTTCAGGACCCTCCTGAAAATTGGGATTTTACTTTCTGTTCAGGACCCTCCTGAAAAATGGACCCTCCTGAAAAATGGGACTTTACTTTCTGTTCAGGACCCTCCTGAAAAATGGGATTTTACTTTATGTTCAGGACCCTACTGAAAAATGGGATTTTACTTTCTGTTCAGGACCCTACTGAAAAATGGGATTTTACTTTATGTTCAGGACCCTCCTGAAAAATGGGATTTTACTTTATGTTCAGAACCCTCCTTAAAAATGGGAATTTACTTTCTGATCAGGACCCTCCTGAAAAATGGGACTTTACTTTCTGTTCAGGACCCTCCTGAAAAATGGTATTTTTACTTTCTGTTCAGGACCCTCCTGAAAAATGGGATTTTACTTTATGTTCAGGACCCTCCTGAAAAATGGGACTTTACTTTCTGTTCAGGACCCTCCTGAAAAATGGGATTTTACATTATGTTCAGGACCCTCCTGAAAAATGGGACTTTACTTTCTGTTCAGGACCCTCCTGAAAAATGGGATTTTACTTTCTGTTCAGGACCCTCCTGTAAAATGGGATTTTACTTTATGTTCAGGACCCTCCTGAAAAATGGGATTTAACTTTCTGCTCAGGACCCTTCTGACAAATGGGATTTTACTTTCTGTTCAGGACCCTCCTGAAAAATGGGATTTTACTTTCTGTTCAGGAACCTCCTGAAAAATGGGACTTTACTTTCTGTTCAGGACCCTCCTGAAAAATGAGATTTTACTTTATGTTCAGGACCCTCCTGAAAAATGGGACTTTACTTTCTGTTCAGGACCCTCCTGAAAAATGGGACTTTACTTTCTATTCAGGACCCTCCTGAAAAATGGGATTTTACTTTCTGTTCAGGACCCTCCTGAAAAATGGGATTTTACTTTATGTTCAGGACCCTCCTGAAAATGGGACTTTACATTCTGTTCAGGACCCTCCGGAAAAATGGGATTTTACTTTCTGTTCAGGACCCTCCTGAAAAATGGGACTTTACTTTCTGTTCAGGACCCTCCTGAAAAATGGGACTTTACTTTCTGTTCAGGACCCTCCTGAAAATGGGACTTTACATTTCTGTTCAAGACCCTCCTGAAAAATAGGATTTTACTTTATGTTCAGGACCCTCCTGTAAAATGGGACTTTACTTTCTTTTCAGGACCCTCCTGAAAAATGGGACTTTACTTTCTGTTCAGGACCCTCCTGAAAAATGGGACCTTACTTTCTGTTCAGGACCCTCCTGAAAAATGGGACCTTACTTTCTGTTCAGGACCCTCCTGAAAATGGGATTTTACTTTCTGTTCAGGACCCTCCTGAAAAATGGGATTTTACTTTCTGCTCAGGACCCTCCTGAAAAATGGGATTTTACTTTCTGTTCAGGACCCTCCTGAAAAATAGGATTTTACCTTATATTCAGGACCCTCCTGAAAAATGGGAATTTACTTTCTGTTCAGGACCCTCCTGAAAAATGGGATTTTACTTTCTGTTCAGGACCCTCCTGAAAAATGGGATTTTACTTTCTGTTCAGGACCCTCCTGAAAAATGGGACTTTACTTTCTGTTCAGGACCCTCCTGAAAAATGAGATTTTACTTTATGTTCAGGACCCTCCTGAAAAATGGGATTTTACTTTCTGTTAAGGACCCTCCTGAAAAATGGGACTTTACTTTCTATTCAGGACCCTCCTGAAAAATGGGATTTTACTTTCTGTTCAGGACCCTCCTGAAAAATGGGATTTTACTTTATGTTCAGGACCCTCCTAAAAAATGGGACTTTACTTTCTGTTCAGGACCCTCCTGAAAAATGGGATTTTACTTTCTGTTCAGGACCCCCCTGAAAAATGGGATTTTACTTTATGTTCAGGACACTCCTGAAAAATGGGACTTTACTTTATGTTCAGGACCCTCCTGAAAAATGGGATTTTACTTTATGTTCAGGACCCTCCTGAAAAATAGGACTTTACTTTCTGTTTAGGACCCTCCTGAAAAATGGGATTTTACTTTCTGTTCAGGACCCTCCTGAAAAATGGGACTTTACTTTCTGTTCAGGACCCTCCTGAAAAATGGGATTTTTACTTTCTGTTCAGGACCCTCCTGAAAAATGGGATTTTACTTTCTGTTCAGGACCCTCCTGAAAAATGGGACTTTACTTTCTGTTCAGGACCCTCCTGAAAAATGGGAATTTACTTTCTGTTCAGGACCCTCCTGAAAAATGGGATTTTACTTTCTGTTCAAGACCCTCCTGAAAAATGGGATTTTACTTTCTGTTCAGGACCCTCCTGAAAAATGGACCCTCCTGAAAAATGGGACTTTACTTTCTGTTCAGGACCCTCCTGAAAAATGGGATTTTACTTTATGTTCAGGACCCTACTGAAAAATGGGATTTTACTTTCTGTTCAGGACCCTACTGAAAAATGGGATTTTACTTTATGTTCAGGACCCTCCTGAAAAATGGGATTTTACTTTATGTTCAGAACCCTCCTGAAAAATGGGAATTTACTTTCTGATCAGGACCCTCCTGAAAAATGGGACTTTACTTTCTGTTCAGGACCCTCCTGAAAAATGGTATTTTTACTTTCTGTTCAGGACCCTCCTGAAAAATGGGATTTTACTTTATGTTCAGGACCCTCCTGAAAAATGGGATTTTACTTTATGTTCAGGACCCTCCTGAAAAATGGGACTTTACTTTCTGTTCAGGACCCTCCTGAAAAATGGGATTTTACATTATGTTCAGGACCCTCCTGAAAAATGGGACTTTACTTTCTGTTCAGGACCCTCCTGAAAAATAGGATTTTACTTTCTGTTCAGGACCCTCCTGAAAAATGGGATTTTACTTTCTGTTCAGGACCCTCCTGTAAAATGGGATTTTACTTTATGTTCAGGACCCTCCTGAAAAATGGGATTTTACTTTCTGCTCAGGACCCTTCTGAAAAATGGGATTTTACTTTCTGTTCAGGACCCTCCTGAAAAATGGGATTTTACTTTCTCTTCAGGAACCTCCTGAAAAATGGGACTTTACTTTCTGTTCAGGACCCTCCTGAAAAATGAGATTTTACTTTATGTTCAGGACCCTCCTGAAAAATGGGACCTTACTTTCTGTTCAGGACCCTCCTGAAAAATGGGACCTTACTTTCTGTTCAGGACCCTCCTGAAAATGGGATTTTACTTTCTGTTCAGGACCCTCCTGAAAAATGGGATTTTACTTTCTGCTCAGGACCCTCCTGAAAAATGGGATTTTACTTTCTGTTCAGGACCCTCCTGAAAAATAGGATTTTACCTTATATTCAGGACCCTCCTGAAAAATGGGAATTTACTTTCTGTTCAGGACCCTCCTGAAAAATGGGATTTTACTTTCTGTTCAGGACCCTCCTGAAAAATGGGATTTTACTTTCTGTTCAGGACCCTCCTGAAAAATGGGACTTTACTTTCTGTTCAGGACCCTCCTGAAAAATGAGATTTTACTTTATGTTCAGGACCCTCCTGAAAAATGGGATTTTACTTTCTGTTAAGGACCCTCCTGAAAAATGGGACTTTACTTTCTATTCAGGACCCTCCTGAAAAATGGGATTTTACTTTCTGTTCAGGACCCTCCTGAAAAATGGGATTTTACTTTATGTTCAGGACCCTCCTAAAAAATGGGACTTTACTTTCTGTTCAGGACCCTCCTGAAAAATGGGATTTTACTTTCTGTTCAGGACCCCCCTGAAAAATGGGATTTTACTTTATGTTCAGGACACTCCTGAAAAATGGGACTTTACTTTATGTTCAGGACCCTCCTGAAAAATGGGATTTTACTTTATGTTCAGGACCCTCCTGAAAAATAGGACTTTACTTTCTGTTTAGGACCCTCCTGAAAAATGGGATTTTACTTTCTGTTCAGGACCCTCCTGAAAAATGGGACTTTACTTTCTGTTCAGGACCCTCCTGAAAAATGGGATTTTTACTTTCTGTTCAGGACCCTCCTGAAAAATGGGATTTTACTTTCTGTTCAGGACCCTCCTGAAAAATGGGACTTTACTTTCTGTTCAGGACCCTCCTGAAAAATGGGAATTTACTTTCTGTTCAGGACCCTCCTGAAAAATGGGATTTTACTTTCTGTTCAAGACCCTCCTGAAAAATGGGATTTTACTTTCTGTTCAGGACCCTCCTGAAAAATGGACCCTCCTGAAAAATGGGACTTTACTTTCTGTTCAGGACCCTCCTGAAAAATGGGATTTTACTTTATGTTCAGGACCCTACTGAAAAATGGGATTTTACTTTCTGTTCAGGACCCTACTGAAAAATGGGATTTTACTTTATGTTCAGGACCCTCCTGAAAAATGGGATTTTACTTTATGTTCAGAACCCTCCTGAAAAATGGGAATTTACTTTCTGATCAGGACCCTCCTGAAAAATGGGACTTTACTTTCTGTTCAGGACCCTCCTGAAAAATGGTATTTTTACTTTCTGTTCAGGACCCTCCTGAAAAATGGGATTTTACTTTATGTTCAGGACCCTCCTGAAAAATGGGATTTTACTTTATGTTCAGGACCCTCCTGAAAAATGGGACTTTACTTTCTGTTCAGGACCCTCCTGAAAAATGGGATTTTACATTATGTTCAGGACCCTCCTGAAAAATGGGACTTTACTTTCTGTTCAGGACCCTCCTGAAAAATGGGATTTTACTTTCTGTTCAGGACCCTCCTGAAAAATGGGATTTTACTTTCTGTTCAGGACCCTCCTGTAAAATGGGATTTTACTTTATGTTCAGGACCCTCCTGAAAAATGGGATTTTACTTTCTGCTCAGGACCCTTCTGAAAAATGGGATTTTACTTTCTGTTCAGGACCCTCCTGAAAAATGGGATTTTACTTTCTCTTCAGGAACCTCCTGAAAAATGGGACTTTACTTTCTGTTCAGGACCCTCCTGAAAAATGAGATTTTACTTTATGTTCAGGACCCTCCTGAAAAATGGGACTTTACTTTCTGTTCAGGACCCTCCTGAAAAATGGGACTTTACTTTCTATTCAGGACCTTCCTGAAAAATGGGATTTTACTTTCTGTTCAGGACCCTCCTGAAAAATGGGATTTTAATTTATGTTCAGGACCCTCCTGAAAATGGGACTTTATATTCTGTTCAGGACCCTCCTGAAAAATGGGATTTTACTTTCTGTTCAGGACCCTCCTGAAAAATGGGACTTTACTTTCTGTTCAGGACCCTCCTGAAAAATGGGACTTTACTTTCTGTTCAGGACCCTCCTGAAAAATGGGACTTTACTTTCTGTTCAGGACCCTCCTGAAAAATGGGATTTTACTTTCTGTTCAGGACCCTCCTGAAAAATGGGATTTTACTTTCTGCTCCGGACCCTCCTGAAAAATGGGATTTTACATTCTGTTCAGGACCCTCCTGAAAAATAGGAATTTACTTTATGTTCAGGACCCTCCTGAAAAATGGGATTTTACTTTCTGTTCAGGACCCTCCTGAAAAATGGGACTTTACTTTCTGTTCAGGACCCTCCTGAAAATGGGACTTTACTTTCTGTTCAGGACCCTCCTGAAAAATGGTATTTTACTTTATGTTCAGGACCCTCCTATAAAATGGGACTTTACTTTCTGTTCAGGACCCTCCTGAAAAATGGGACTTTACTTTTTGTTCAGGACCCTCCTGAAAAATGGGACTTTACTTTCTGTTCAGGAACCTCCTGAAAAATGGGACCTTACTTTCTGTTCAGGACCCTCCTGAAAAATGGGATTTTACTTTCTGTTCAGGACCCTCCTGAAAAATGGGATTTTACTTTCTGCTCAGGACCCTCCTGAAAAATGGGATTTTACTTTCTGTTCAGGACCCTCCTGAAAAATGGGATTTTACCTTATATTCAGGACCCTCCTGAAAAATGGAAATTTACTTTCAGTTCAGGACCCTCCTGAAAAATGGGAATTTACTTTATGTTCAGGACCCTCCTGAAAAATTGGATTTTACTTTATGTTCAGGACCCTCCTGAAAAATGGGACTTTACTTTCTGTTCAGGACCCTCCTGAAAAATGGGATTTTACTTTCTGTTCAGGACCCTCCTGAAAAATCAGATTTTACTTTATGTTCAGGACCCTCCTGAAAAATGGGACTTTACTTTCTGTTCAGGACCCTCCTGAAAAATGGGATTTTACTTTATGTTCAGGACCCTCCTGAAAAATAGGACTTTACTTTTAGTTCAGGACCCTCCTGAAAAATGGGATTTTACTTACTATTCAGGACCCACCTGAAAAATGGGACTTTACTTTCTGTTCAGGACCCTCCTGAAAAATGGGATTTTACTTTCTGTTCAAGACCCTCCTGAAAAATGGGATTTTACTTTCTGTTCAGGACCCTCCTGAAAAATGGGAATTTACTTTCTGTTCAGGACCCTCCTGAAAAATGGGAATTTACTTTCTGTTCAGGACCCTCCTGAAAAATGGGATTTTACTTTCTGTTCAGGACCCTCCTGAAAAATGGGATTTTACTTTCTGTTCAGGACCCTCCTGAAAAATGGGACTTTACTTTCTGTACAGGACCCTCCTGAAAAATGAGATTTTACTTTATGTTCAGGACCCTCCTGAAAAATGGGATTTTACTTTCTGTTCAGGACCCTCCTGAAAAATGGGACTTTACTTTCTATTCAGGACCCTCCTGAAAAATGGGATTTTACTTTCTGTTCAGGACCCTCCTGAAAAATGGGATTTTACTTTCTGTTCAGGACCCTCCTGAAAAATGGGATTTTACTTTCTGTTCAGGAACCTCCTGAAAAATGGGACTTTACTTTCTGTTCAGGACCCTCCTGAAAAATGAGATTTTACTTTATGTTCAGGACCCTCCTGAAAAATGGGACTTTACTTTCTGTTCAGGACCCTCCTGAAAAATGGGACTTTACTTTCTATTCAGGACCCTCCTGAAAAATGGGATTTTACTTTCTGTTCAGGACCCTCCTGAAAAATGGGATTTTACTTTATGTTCAGGACCCTCCTGAAAAATGGGACTTTACTTTCTGTTCAGGACCCTCCTGAAAAATGGGATTTTACTTTCTGTTCAGGACCCCCTTGAAAAATGGGATTTTACTTTATGTTCAGGACCCTCCTGAAAAATGGGACTTTACTTTCTGTTCAGGACCCTCCTGAAAAATGGGACTTTACTTTCTATTCAGGACCCTCCTGAAAAATGGGATTTTACTTTCTGTTCAGGACCCTCCTGAAAAATGGGATTTTACTTTATGTTCAGGACCCTCCTGAAAATGGGACTTTACATTCTGTTCAGGACCCTCCTGAAAAATGGGATTTTACTTTCTGTTCAGGACCCTCCTGAAAAATGGGACTTTACTTTCTGTTCAGGACCCTCCTGAAAAATGGGACTTTACTTTCTGTTCAGGACCCTCCTGAAAAATGGGACTTTACATTCTGTTCAGGACCCTCCTGAAAAATGGGATTTTACTTTCTGTTCAGGACCCTCCTGAAAAATGGGATTTTACTTTCTGCTCAGGACCCTCCTGAAAAATGGGATTTTACATTCTGTTCAGGACCCTCCTGAAAAATAGGAATTTACTTTATGTTCAGGACCCTCCTGAAAAATGGGATTTTACTTTCTGTTCAGGACCCTCCTGAAAAATGGTGTTTTACTTTATGTTCAGGACCCTCCTATAAAATGGGACTTTACTTTCTGTTCAGGACCCTCCTGAAAAATGGGACTTTACTTTCTGTTCAGGACCCTCCTGAAAAATGGGACTTTACTTTCTGTTCAGGAACCTCCTGAAAAATGGGACCTTACTTTCTGTTCAGGACCCTCCTGAAAAATGGGATTTTACTTTCTGTTCAGGACCCTCCTGAAAAATGGGATTTTACTTTCTGCTCAGGACCCTCCTGAAAAATGGGATTTTACTTTCTGTTCAGGACCCTCCTGAAAAATGGGATTTTACCTTATATTCAGGACCCTCCTGAAAAATGGAAATTTACTTTCAGTTCAGGACCCTCCTGAAAAATGGGAATTTACTTTATGTTCAGGACCCTCCTGAAAAATTGGATTTTACTTTATGTTCAGGACCCTCCTGAAAAATGGGACTTTACTTTCTGTTCAGGACCCTCCTGAAAAATGGGATTTTACTTTCTGTTCAGGACCCTCCTGAAAAATCGGATTTTACTTTATGTTCAGGACCCTCCTGAAAAATAGGACTTTACTTTTAGTTCAGGACCCTCCTGAAAAATGGGATTTTACTTACTATTCAGGACCCACCTGAAAAATGGGACTTTATTTTCTGTTCAGGAGCCTCCTGAAAAATGGGATTTTACTTTCTGTTCAAGACCCTCCTGAAAAATGGGATTTTACTTTCTGTTCAGGACCCTCCTGAAAAATGGGAATTTACTTTCTGTTCAGGACCCTCCTGAAAAATGAGAATTTACTTTCTGTTCAGGACCCTCCTGAAAAATGGGATTTTACTTTCTGTTCAGGACCCTCCTGAAAAATGGGATTTTACTTTCTGTTCAAGACCCTCCTGAAAAATGGGACTTTACTTTCTGTACAGGACCCTCCTGAAAAATGAGATTTTACTTTATGTTCAGGACCCTCCTGAAAAATGGGATTTTACTTTCTGTTCAGGACCCTCCTGAAAAATGGGACTTTACTTTCTATTCAGGACCCTCCTGAAAAATGGGATTTTACTTTCTGTTCAGGACCCTCCTGAAAAATGGGATTTTACTTTATGTTCAGGACCCTCCTGAAAAATGGGACTTTACTTTCTGTTCAGGACCCTCCTGAAAAATGGGATTTTACTTTCTGTTCAGGACCCCCTTGAAAAATGGGATTTTACTTTATGTTCAGGACCCTCCTGAAAAATGGGACTTTACTTTATGTTCAGGACCCTCCTGAAAAATGGGATTTTACTTTATGTTCAGGACCCTCCTGAAAAATAGGACTTTACTTTCTGTTCAGGACCCTCCTGAAAAATGGGATTTTACTTTCTGTTCAGGACCCTCCTGAAAAATGGGACTTTACTTTCTGTTCAGGACCCTCCTGAAAAATGGGATTTTTACTTTCTGTTCAGGACCCTCCTGAAAAATGGGATTTTACTTTCTGTTCAGGACCCTCCTGAAAAATGGGAATTTACTTTCTGTTCAGGACCCTCCTGAAAAATAGGATTTTACTTTCTGTTCAGGACCCTCCTGAAAAATGGGATTTTACTTTCTGTTCAGGACCCTCCTGAAAAATGGGACTTTACTTTCTGTTCGGGACCCTCCTGAAAAATGGGATTTTACTTTATGTTCAGGACCCTACTGAAAAATGGGATTTTACTTTCTGTTCAGGACCCTACTGAAAAATATGATTTTACTTTATGTTGAGGACCCTCCTGAAAAATGGGATTTTCCTTTATGTTCAGAACCCTCCTGAAAAATGGGAATTTACTTTCTGATCAGGACCCTCCTGAAAAATGGGACTTTACTTTCTGTTCAGGACCCTCCTGAAAAATGGTATTTTTACTTTCTGTTCAGGACCCTCCTGAAAAATGGGATTTTACTTTATGTTCAGGACCCTCCTATAAAATGGGACTTTACTTTCTGTTCAGGACCCTCCTGAAAAATGGGACTTTAATTTCTGTTCAGGACCCTCCTGAAAAATGGGACTTTACTTTCTGTTCAGGACCCTCCTGAAAAATGGGACCTTACTTTCTGTTTAGGACCCTCCTGAAAATAGGGATTTTACTTTCTGTTCAGGACCCTCCTGAAAAATGGGATTTTACTTTCTGCTCAGGACCCTCCTGAAAAATGGGATTTTACTTTCTGTTCAGGACCCTCCTGAAAAATGGGATTTTACCTTATATTCAGGACCCTCCTGAAAAATGGAAATTTACTTTCAGTTCAGGACCCTCCTGAAAAATGGGAATTTACTTTATGTTCAGGACCCTCCTGAAAAATTGGATTTTACTTTATGTTCAGGACCCTCCTGAAAAATGGGACTTTACTTTCTGTTCAGGACCCTCCTGAAAAATGGGATTTTACTTTCTGTTCAGGACCCTCCTGAAAAATCGGATTTTACTTTATGTTCAGGACCCTCCTGAAAAATGGGACTTTACTTTCTGTTCAGGACCCTCCTGAAAAATGGGATTTTACTTTATGTTCAGGACCCTCCTGAAAAATAGGACTTTACTTTTAGTTCAGGACCCTCCTGAAAAATGGGATTTTACTTACTGTTCAGGACCCACCTGAAAAATGGGACTTTATTTTCTGTTCAGGAGCCTCCTGAAAAATGGGATTTTACTTTATGTTCAAGACCCTCCTGAAAAATGGGATTTTACTTTCTGTTCAGGACCCTCCTGAAAAATGGGAATTTACTTTCTGTTCAGGACCCTCCTGAAAAATAGGAATTTACTTTCTGTTCAGGACCCTCCTGAAAATGGGATTTTACTTTCTGTTCAGGACCCTCCTGAAAAATGGGATTTTACTTTCTGTTCAGGACCCTCCTGAAAAATGGGACTTTACTTTCTGTACAGGACCCTCCTGAAAAATGATATTTTACTTTATGTTCAGGACCCTCCTGAAAAATGGGATTTTACTTTCTGTTCAGGACCCTCCTGGAAAATGGGATTTTACTTTATGTTCAGGACCCTCCTGAAAAATGGGACTTTACTTTCTGTTCAGGACCCTCCTGAAAAATGGGATTTTACTTTCTGTTCAGGACCCCCTTGAAAAATGGGATTTTACTTTATGTTCAGGACCCTCCTGAAAAATGGGACTTTACTTTATGTTCAGGACCCTCCTGAAAAATGGGATTTTACTTTATGTTCAGGACCCTCCTGAAAAATAGGACTTTACTTTCTGTTCAGGACCCTCCTGAAAAATGGGATTTTTACTTTCTGTTCAGGACCCTCCTGAAAAATGGGATTTTACTTTCTGTTCAGGACCCTCCTGAAAAATGGGAATTTACTTTCTGTTCAAGACCCTCCTGAAAAATGGGATTTTACTTTCTGTTCAGGACCCTCCTGAAAAATGGGATTTTACTTTCTGTTCAGGACCCTCCTGAAAAATGGGACTTTACTTTCTGTTCGGGACCCTCCTGAAAAATGGGATTTTACTTTATGTTCAGGACCCTACTGAAAAATGGGATTTTACTTTCTGTTCAGGACCCTACTGAAATATGGGATTTTACTTTATGTTCAGGACCCTCCTGAAAAATGGGATTTTACTTTATGTTCAGAACCCTCCTGAAAAATGGGAATTTACTTTCTGATCAGGACCCTCCTGAAAAATGGGACTTTACTTTCTGTTCAGGACCCTCCTGAAAAATGGGAATTTACTTTCTGTTCAGGACCCTCCTGAAAAATGGGATTTTACTTTATGTTCAGGACCCTCCTATAAAATGGGACTTTACTTTCTGTTCAGGACCCTCCTGAAAAATGGGACTTTACTTTCTGTTCAGGACCCTCCTGAAAAATGGGACTTTACTTTCTGTTCAGGACCCTCCTGAAAAATGGGACCTTACTTTCTGTTCAGGACCCTCCTGAAAATAGGGATTTTACTTTCTGTTCAGGACCCTCCTGAAAAATGGGATTTTACTTTCTGCTCAGGACCCTCCTGAAAAATGGGATTTTACTTTCTGTTCAGGACCCTCCTGAAAAATGGGATTTTACCTTATATTCAGGACCCTCCAGAAAAATGGAAATTTACTTTCAGTTCAGGACCCTCCTGAAAAATGGGAATTTACTTTATGTTCAGGACCCTCCTGAAAAATTGGATTTTACTTTATGTTCAGGATCCTCCTGAAAAATGGG
Source organism: Capsicum pubescens (assembly GCA_030864215.1). Lineage (NCBI taxonomy): Eukaryota > Viridiplantae > Streptophyta > Magnoliopsida > Solanales > Solanaceae > Capsicum > Capsicum pubescens. The sequence goes on from CM061538.1 coordinate 269,548,024, forward strand.
ACTTTACTTTCTGTTCAGGACCCTCATGAAAAATGGGATTTTACTTTCTGTTCAGGACCCTCCTGAAAAATCGGATTTTACTTTATGTTCAGGACCCTCCTGAAAAATGGGACTTTACTTTCTGTTCAGGACCCTCCTGAAAAATGGGATTTTACTTTATGTTCAGGACCCTCCTGAAAAATAGGACTTTACTTTTAGTTCAGGACCCTCCTGAAAAATGGGATTTTACTTACTGTTCAGGACCCACCTGAAAAATGGGACTTTACTTTCTGTTCAGGACCCTCCTGAAAAATGGGATTTTACTTTCTGTTCAAGACCCTCCTGAAAAATGGGATTTTACTTTCTGTTCAGGACCCTCCTGAAAAATGGGAATTTACTTTCTGTTCAGGACCCTCCTGAAAAATGGGAATTTACTTTTTGTTCAGGACCCTCCTGAAAAATGGGATTTTACTTTCTGTTCAGGACCCTCCTGAAAAATGGGACTTTACTTTCGGTACAGGACCCTCCTGAAAAATGATATTTTACTTTATGTTCAGGACCCTCCTGAAAAATGGGATTTTACTTTTTGTTCAGGACCCTCCTGAAAAATGGGACTTTACTTTCTATTCAGAACCCTCCTAAAAATGGGATTTTACTTTCTGTTCAGGACCCTCCTGAAAAATGGGAATTTACTTTCTGTTCAGGACCCTCCTGAAAAATGGGACTTTGCTTTATGTTCAGGACCCTCCTGAAAAATGGGATTTTACTTTCTGTTCAGGACCCTCCTGAAAAATGGGACTTTACTTTCTGTACAGGACCCTCCTGAAAAATGATATTTTACTTTATGTTCAGGACCCTCCTGAAAAATGGGATTTTACTTTATGTTCAGGACCCTCCTGAAAAATAGGACTTTACTTTCTGTTCAGGACCATCCGGAAAAATGGGATTTTACTTTCTGTTCAGGACCCTCCTGAAAAATGGGACTTTACTTTCTGTTCAGGACCCTCCTGAAAAATGGGATTTTTACTTTCTGTTCAGGACCCTCCTGAAAAATGGGATTTTACTTTCTGTTCAGGACCCTCCTGAAAAATGGGATTTTACTTTATGTTCAGGACCCTCCTGAAAAATAGGACTTTACTTTTAGTTCAGGATCCTCCTGAAAAATGGAATTTTACTTACTGTTCAGGACCCACCTGAAAAATGGGACTTTACTTTCTGTTCAGGACCCTCCTGAAAAATGGGATTTTACTTTCTGTTCAAGACCCTCCTGAAAAATGGGATTTTACTTTCTGTTCAGGACCCTCCTGAAAAATGGGAATTTACTTTCTGTTCAGGACCCTCCTGAAAAATGGGAATTTACTTTCTGTTCAGGACCCTCCTGAAAAATGGGATTTTACTTTCTGTTCAGGACCCTCCTGAAAAATGGGATTTTACTTTCTGTTCAGGACCCTCCTGAAAAATGGGACTTTACTTTCTGTACAGGACCCTCCTGAAAAATGAGATTTTACTTTATGTTCAGGACCCTCCTGAAAAATGGGATTTTACTTTCTGTTCAGGACCCTCCTGAAAAATGGGACTTTACTTTCTATTCAGGACCCTCCTGAAAAATGGGATTTTACTTTCTGTTCAGGACCCTCCTGAAAAATGGAATTTTACTTTATGTTCAGGACCCTCCTGAAAAATGGGACTTTACTTTCTGTTCAGGACCCTTCTGAAAAATGGGATTTTACTTTCTGTTCAGGACCCCCTTGAAAAATGGGATTTTACTTTATGTTCAGGACCCTCCTGAAAAATGGGACTTTACTTTATGTTCAGGACCCTCCTGAAAAATGGGATTTTACTTTATGTTCAGGATCCTCCTGAAAAATAGGACTTTACTTTCTGTTCAGGACCCTCCTGAAAAATGGGATTTTACTTTCTGTTCAGGACCCTCCTGAAAAATGGGACTTTACTTTCTGTTCAGGACCCTCCTGAAAAATGGGATTTTTACTTTCTGTTCAGGACCCTCCTGAAAAATGAGATTTTACTTTCTGTTCAGGACCCTCCTGAAAAATGGGAATTTACTTTCTGTTCAGGACCCTCCTGAAAAATGGGATTTTACTTTCTGTTCAGGACCCTCCTGAAAAATTGGATTTTACTTTCTGTTCAGGACCCTCCTGAAAAATGGGACTTTACTTTCTGTTCGGGACCCTCCTGAAAAATGGGATTTTACTTTATGTTCAGGACCCTACTGAAAAATGGGATTTTACTTTCTGTTCAGGACCCTACTGAAAAATGGGATTTTAGTTTATGTTCAGGACCCTCCTGAAAAATGGGATTTTACTTTATGTTCAGAACCCTCCTGAAAAATGGGAATTTACTTTCTGATCAGGACCCTCCTGAAAAATGGGACTTTACTTTCTGTTCAGGACCCTCCTGAAAAATGGTATTTTTACTTTCTGTTCAGGACCCTCCTGAAAAATGGGATTTTACTTTATGTTCAGGACCCTCCTATAAAATGGGACTTTACTTTCTGTTCAGGACCCTCCTGAAAAATGGGACTTTACTTTCTGTTCAGGACCCTCCTGAAAAATGGGACTTTACTTTCTGTTCAGGACCCTCCTGAAAAATGGGATTTTACTTTCTGTTCAGGACCCTCCTGAAAAATGGGATTTTACTTTCTGCTCAGGACCCTCCTGAAAAATGGGATTTTACATTATGTTCAGGACCCTCCTGAAAAATGGGATTTTACATTATGTTCAGGACCCTCCTGAAAAATGGGACTTTACTTTATGTTCAGGACCCTCCTGAAAAATGGGATTTTACTTTATGTTAAGGACCCTCCTGAAAAATAGGACTTTACTTTCTTTTCAGGACCCTCCGGAAAAATGGGATTTTACTTTCTGTTCAGGACCCTCCTGAAAAATGGGACTTTACTTTCTGTTCAGGACCCTCCTGAAAAATGGGATTTTTACTTTCTGTTCAGGACCCTCCTGAAAAATGGGATTTTACTTTCTGTTCAAGACCCTCCTGAAAAATGGGATTTTACTTTCTGTTCAGGACCCTCCTGAAAAATGGGATTTTACTTTATGTTCAGGACCCTCCTGAAAAATGGGATTTTACTTTATGTTCAGGACCCTCCTGAAAAATGGGATTTTACTTTCTGTTCAGGACCCTCCTGAAAAATGGGAATTTACTTTCTGTTCAGGACCCTCCTGAAAAATGGGATTTTACTTTCTGTTCAGGACCCTCCTGAAAAATGGGATTTTACTTTCTGTTCAGGACCCTCCTGAAAAATGGGACTTTACTTTCTGTACAGGACCCTCCTGAAAAATGAGATTTTACTTTATGTTCAGGACCCTCCTGAAAAATGGGATTTTACTTTCTGTTCAGGACCCTCCTGAAAAATGGGACTTTACTTTCTATTCAGGACCCTCCTGAAAAATGGGATTTTACTTTCTGTTCAGGACCCTCCTGAAAAATGGAATTTTACTTTATGTTCAGGACCCTCCTGAAAAATGGGACTTTACTTTCTGTTCAGGACCCTCCTGAAAAATGGGATTTTACTTTCTGTTCAGGACCCCCTTGAAAAATGGGATTTTACTTTATGTTCAGGACCCTCCTGAAAAATGGGATTTTACTTTCTGTTCAGGACCCTCCTGAAAAATGGGATTTTACTTTATGTTCAGGACCCTCCTGAAAAATAGGACTTTACTTTCTGTTCAGGACCATCCGGAAAAATGGGATTTTACTTTCTGTTCAGGACCCTCCTGAAAAATGGGACTTTACTTTCTGTTCAGGACCCTCCTGAAAAATGGGATTTTTACTTTCTGTTCAGGACCCTCCTGAAAAATGGGATTTTACTTTCTGTTCAGGACCCTCCTGAAAAATGGGATTTTACTTTATGTTCAGGACCCTCCTGAAAAATAGGACTTTACTTTTAGTTCAGGATCCTCCTGAAAAATGGAATTTTACTTACTGTTCAGGACCCACCTGAAAAATGGGACTTTACTTTCTGTTCAGGACCCTCCTGAAAAATGGGATTTTACTTTCTGTTCAAGACCCTCCTGAAAAATGGGATTTTACTTTCTGTTCAGGACCCTCCTGAAAAATGGGAATTTACTTTCTGTTCAGGACCCTCCTGAAAAATGGGAATTTACTTTCTGTTCAGGACCCTCCTGAAAAATGGGATTTTACTTTCTGTTCAGGACCCTCCTGAAAAATGGGATTTTACTTTCTGTTCAGGACCCTCCTGAAAAATGGGACTTTACTTTCTGTACAGGACCCTCCTGAAAAATGAGATTTTACTTTATGTTCAGGACCCTCCTGAAAAATGGGATTTTACTTTCTGTTCAGGACCCTCCTGAAAAATGGGACTTTACTTTCTATTCAGGACCCTCCTGAAAAATGGGATTTTACTTTCTGTTCAGGACCCTCCTGAAAAATGGAATTTTACTTTATGTTCAGGACCCTCCTGAAAAATGGGACTTTACTTTCTGTTCAGGACCCTTCTGAAAAATGGGATTTTACTTTCTGTTCAGGACCCCCTTGAAAAATGGGATTTTACTTTATGTTCAGGACCCTCCTGAAAAATGGGACTTTACTTTATGTTCAGGACCCTCCTGAAAAATGGGATTTTACTTTATGTTCAGGATCCTCCTGAAAAATAGGACTTTACTTTCTGTTCAGGACCCTCCTGAAAAATGGGATTTTACTTTCTGTTCAGGACCCTCCTGAAAAATGGGACTTTACTTTCTGTTCAGGACCCTCCTGAAAAATGGGATTTTTACTTTCTGTTCAGGACCCTCCTGAAAAATGAGATTTTACTTTCTGTTCAGGACCCTCCTGAAAAATGGGAATTTACTTTCTGTTCAGGACCCTCCTGAAAAATGGGATTTTACTTTCTGTTCAGGACCCTCCTGAAAAATTGGATTTTACTTTCTGTTCAGGACCCTCCTGAAAAATGGGACTTTACTTTCTGTTCGGGACCCTCCTGAAAAATGGGATTTTACTTTATGTTCAGGACCCTACTGAAAAATGGGATTTTACTTTCTGTTCAGGACCCTACTGAAAAATGGGATTTTAGTTTATGTTCAGGACCCTCCTGAAAAATGGGATTTTACTTTATGTTCAGAACCCTCCTGAAAAATGGGAATTTACTTTCTGATCAGGACCCTCCTGAAAAATGGGACTTTACTTTCTGTTCAGGACCCTCCTGAAAAATGGTATTTTTACTTTCTGTTCAGGACCCTCCTGAAAAATGGGATTTTACTTTATGTTCAGGACCCTCCTATAAAATGGGACTTTACTTTCTGTTCAGGACCCTCCTGAAAAATGGGACTTTACTTTCTGTTCAGGACCCTCCTGAAAAATGGGACTTTACTTTCTGTTCAGGACCCTCCTGAAAAATGGGATTTTACTTTCTGTTCAGGACCCTCCTGAAAAATGGAATTTTACTTTATGTTCAGGACCCTCCTGAAAAATGGGACTTTACTTTCTGTTCAGGACCCTTCTGAAAAATGGGATTTTACTTTCTGTTCAGGACCCCCTTGAAAAATGGGATTTTACTTTATGTTCAGGACCCTCCTGAAAAATGGGACTTTACTTTATGTTCAGGACCCTCCTGAAAAATGGGATTTTACTTTATGTTCAGGATCCTCCTGAAAAATAGGACTTTACTTTCTGTTCAGGACCCTCCTGAAAAATGGGATTTTACTTTCTGTTCAGGACCCTCCTGAAAAATGGGACTTTACTTTCTGTTCAGGACCCTCCTGAAAAATGGGATTTTTACTTTCTGTTCAGGACCCTCCTGAAAAATGAGATTTTACTTTCTGTTCAGGACCCTCCTGAAAAATGGGAATTTACTTTCTGTTCAGGACCCTCCTGAAAAATGGGATTTTACTTTCTGTTCAGGACCCTCCTGAAAAATTGGATTTTACTTTCTGTTCAGGACCCTCCTGAAAAATGGGACTTTACTTTCTGTTCGGGACCCTCCTGAAAAATGGGATTTTACTTTATGTTCAGGACCCTACTGAAAAATGGGATTTTACTTTCTGTTCAGGACCCTACTGAAAAATGGGATTTTAGTTTATGTTCAGGACCCTCCTGAAAAATGGGATTTTACTTTATGTTCAGAACCCTCCTGAAAAATGGGAATTTACTTTCTGATCAGGACCCTCCTGAAAAATGGGACTTTACTTTCTGTTCAGGACCCTCCTGAAAAATGGTATTTTTACTTTCTGTTCAGGACCCTCCTGAAAAATGGGATTTTACTTTATGTTCAGGACCCTCCTATAAAATGGGACTTTACTTTCTGTTCAGGACCCTCCTGAAAAATGGGACTTTACTTTCTGTTCAGGACCCTCCTGAAAAATGGGACTTTACTTTCTGTTCAGGACCCTCCTGAAAAATGGGATTTTACTTTCTGTTCAGGACCCTCCTGAAAAATGGGATTTTACTTTCTGCTCAGGACCCTCCTGAAAAATGGGATTTTACATTATGTTCAGGACCCTCCTGAAAAATGGGATTTTACATTATGTTCAGGACCCTCCTGAAAAATGGGACTTTACTTTATGTTCAGGACCCTCCTGAAAAATGGGATTTTACTTTATGTTAAGGACCCTCCTGAAAAATAGGACTTTACTTTCTTTTCAGGACCCTCCGGAAAAATGGGATTTTACTTTCTGTTCAGGACCCTCCTGAAAAATGGGACTTTACTTTCTGTTCAGGACCCTCCTGAAAAATGGGATTTTTACTTTCTGTTCAGGACCCTCCTGAAAAATGGGATTTTACTTTCTGTTCAAGACCCTCCTGAAAAATGGGATTTTACTTTCTGTTCAGGACCCTCCTGAAAAATGGGATTTTACTTTATGTTCAGGACCCTCCTGAAAAATGGGATTTTACTTTATGTTCAGGACCCTCCTGAAAAATGGGATTTTACTTTCTGTTCAGGACCCTCCTGAAAAATGGGAATTTACTTTCTGTTCAGGACCCTCCTGAAAAATGGGATTTTACTTTCTGTTCAGGACCCTCCTGAAAAATGGGATTTTACTTTCTGTTCAGGACCCTCCTGAAAAATGGGACTTTACTTTCTGTACAGGACCCTCCTGAAAAATGAGATTTTACTTTATGTTCAGGACCCTCCTGAAAAATGGGATTTTACTTTCTGTTCAGGACCCTCCTGAAAAATGGGACTTTACTTTCTATTCAGGACCCTCCTGAAAAATGGGATTTTACTTTCTGTTCAGGACCCTCCTGAAAAATGGAATTTTACTTTATGTTCAGGACCCTCCTGAAAAATGGGACTTTACTTTCTGTTCAGGACCCTCCTGAAAAATGGGATTTTACTTTCTGTTCAGGACCCCCTTGAAAAATGGGATTTTACTTTATGTTCAGGACCCTCCTGAAAAATGGGATTTTACTTTCTGTTCAGGACCCTCCTGAAAAATGGGATTTTACTTTATGTTCAGGACCCTCCTGAAAAATAGGACTTTACTTTCTGTTCAGGACCATCCGGAAAAATGGGATTTTACTTTCTGTTCAGGACCCTCCTGAAAAATGGGACTTTACTTTCTGTTCAGGACCCTCCTGAAAAATGGGATTTTTACTTTCTGTTCAGGACCCTCCTGAAAAATGGGATTTTACTTTCTGTTCAGGACCCTCCTGAAAAATGGGATTTTACTTTATGTTCAGGACCCTCCTGAAAAATAGGACTTTACTTTTAGTTCAGGATCCTCCTGAAAAATGGAATTTTACTTACTGTTCAGGACCCACCTGAAAAATGGGACTTTACTTTCTGTTCAGGACCCTCCTGAAAAATGGGATTTTACTTTCTGTTCAAGACCCTCCTGAAAAATGGGATTTTACTTTCTGTTCAGGACCCTCCTGAAAAATGGGAATTTACTTTCTGTTCAGGACCCTCCTGAAAAATGGGAATTTACTTTCTGTTCAGGACCCTCCTGAAAAATGGGATTTTACTTTCTGTTCAGGACCCTCCTGAAAAATGGGATTTTACTTTCTGTTCAGGACCCTCCTGAAAAATGGGACTTTACTTTCTGTACAGGACCCTCCTGAAAAATGAGATTTTACTTTATGTTCAGGACCCTCCTGAAAAATGGGATTTTACTTTCTGTTCAGGACCCTCCTGAAAAATGGGACTTTACTTTCTATTCAGGACCCTCCTGAAAAATGGGATTTTACTTTCTGTTCAGGACCCTCCTGAAAAATGGAATTTTACTTTATGTTCAGGACCCTCCTGAAAAATGGGACTTTACTTTCTGTTCAGGACCCTTCTGAAAAATGGGATTTTACTTTCTGTTCAGGACCCCCTTGAAAAATGGGATTTTACTTTATGTTCAGGACCCTCCTGAAAAATGGGACTTTACTTTATGTTCAGGACCCTCCTGAAAAATGGGATTTTACTTTATGTTCAGGATCCTCCTGAAAAATAGGACTTTACTTTCTGTTCAGGACCCTCCTGAAAAATGGGATTTTACTTTCTGTTCAGGACCCTCCTGAAAAATGGGACTTTACTTTCTGTTCAGGACCCTCCTGAAAAATGGGATTTTTACTTTCTGTTCAGGACCCTCCTGAAAAATGAGATTTTACTTTCTGTTCAGGACCCTCCTGAAAAATGGGAATTTACTTTCTGTTCAGGACCCTCCTGAAAAATGGGATTTTACTTTCTGTTCAGGACCCTCCTGAAAAATTGGATTTTACTTTCTGTTCAGGACCCTCCTGAAAAATGGGACTTTACTTTCTGTTCGGGACCCTCCTGAAAAATGGGATTTTACTTTATGTTCAGGACCCTACTGAAAAATGGGATTTTACTTTCTGTTCAGGACCCTACTGAAAAATGGGATTTTAGTTTATGTTCAGGACCCTCCTGAAAAATGGGATTTTACTTTATGTTCAGAACCCTCCTGAAAAATGGGAATTTACTTTCTGATCAGGACCCTCCTGAAAAATGGGACTTTACTTTCTGTTCAGGACCCTCCTGAAAAATGGTATTTTTACTTTCTGTTCAGGACCCTCCTGAAAAATGGGATTTTACTTTATGTTCAGGACCCTCCTATAAAATGGGACTTTACTTTCTGTTCAGGACCCTCCTGAAAAATGGGACTTTACTTTCTGTTCAGGACCCTCCTGAAAAATGGGACTTTACTTTCTGTTCAGGACCCTCCTGAAAAATGGGATTTTACTTTCTGTTCAGGACCCTCCTGAAAAATGGGATTTTACTTTCTGCTCAGGACCCTCCTGAAAAATGGGATTTTACATTATGTTCAGGACCCTCCTGAAAAATGGGATTTTACATTATGTTCAGGACCCTCCTGAAAAATGGGACTTTACTTTATGTTCAGGACCCTCCTGAAAAATGGGATTTTACTTTATGTTAAGGACCCTCCTGAAAAATAGGACTTTACTTTCTTTTCAGGACCCTCCGGAAAAATGGGATTTTACTTTCTGTTCAGGACCCTCCTGAAAAATGGGACTTTACTTTCTGTTCAGGACCCTCCTGAAAAATGGGATTTTTACTTTCTGTTCAGGACCCTCCTGAAAAATGGGATTTTACTTTCTGTTCAAGACCCTCCTGAAAAATGGGATTTTACTTTCTGTTCAGGACCCTCCTGAAAAATGGGAATTTACTTTCTGTTCAGGACCCTCCTGAAAAATGGGAATTTACTTTCTGTTCAGGACCCTCCTGAAAAATGGGATTTTACTTTCTGTTCAGGACCCTCCTGAAAAATGGGATTTTACTTTCTGTTCAGGACCCTCCTGAAAAATGGGACTTTACTTTCTGTACAGGACCCTCCTGAAAAATGAGATTTTACTTTATGTTCAGGACCCTCCTGAAAAATGGGATTTTACTTTCTGTTCAGGACCCTCCTGAAAAATGGGACTTTACTTTCTATTCAGGACCCTCCTGAAAAATGGGATTTTACTTTCTGTTCAGGACCCTCCTGAAAAATGGAATTTTACTTTATGTTCAGGACCCTCCTGAAAAATGGGACTTTACTTTCTGTTCAGGACCCTCCTGAAAAATGGGACTTTACTTTCTGTACAGGACCCTCCTGAAAAATGAGATTTTACTTTATGTTCAGGACCCTCCTGAAAAATGGGATTTTACTTTCTGTTCAGGACCCTCCTGAAAAATGGGACTTTACTTTCTATTCAGGACCCTCCTGAAAAATGGGATTTTACTTTCTGTTCAGGACCCTCCTGAAAAATGGAATTTTACTTTATGTTCAGGACCCTCCTGAAAAATGGGACTTTACTTTCTGTTCAGGACCCTTCTGAAAAATGGGATTTTACTTTCTGTTCAGGACCCCCTTGAAAAATGGGATTTTACTTTATGTTCAGGACCCTCCTGAAAAATGGGACTTTACTTTATGTTCAGGACCCTCCTGAAAAATGGGATTTTACTTTATGTTCAGGACCCTCCTGAAAAATAGGACTTTACTTTCTGTTCAGGACCCTCCTGAAAAATGGGATTTTACTTTCTGTTCAGGACCCTCCTGAAAAATGGGACTTTACTTTCTGTTCAGGACCCTCCTGAAAAATGGGATTTTTACTTTCTGTTCAGGACCCTCCTGAAAAATGAGATTTTACTTTCTGTTCAGGACCCTCCTGAAAAATGGGAATTTACTTTCTGTTCAGGACCCTCCTGAAAAATGGGATTTTACTTTCTGTTCAGGACCCTCCTGAAAAATTGGATTTTACTTTCTGTTCAGGACCCTCCTGAAAAATGGGACTTTACTTTCTGTTCGGGACCCTCCTGAAAAATGGGATTTTACTTTATGTTCAGGACCCTACTGAAAAATGGGATTTTACTTTCTGTTCAGGACCCTACTGAAAAATGGGATTTTAGTTTATGTTCAGGACCCTCCTGAAAAATGGGATTTTACTTTATGTTCAGAACCCTCCTGAAAAATGGGAATTTACTTTCTGATCAGGACCCTCCTGAAAAATGGGACTTTACTTTCTGTTCAGGACCCTCCTGAAAAATGGTATTTTTACTTTCTGTTCAGGACCCTCCTGAAAAATGGGATTTTACTTTATGTTCAGGACCCTCCTATAAAATGGGACTTTACTTTCTGTTCAGGACCCTCCTGAAAAATGGGACTTTACTTTCTGTTCAGGACCCTCCTGAAAAATGGGACTTTACTTTCTGTTCAGGACCCTCCTGAAAAATGGGATTTTACTTTCTGTTCAGGACCCTCCTGAAAAATGGGATTTTACTTTCTGCTCAGGACCCTCCTGAAAAATGGGATTTTACATTATGTTCAGGACCCTCCTGAAAAATGGGATTTTACATTATGTTCAGGACCCTCCTGAAAAATGGGACTTTACTTTATGTTCAGGACCCTCCTGAAAAATGGGATTTTACTTTATGTTAAGGACCCTCCTGAAAAATAGGACTTTACTTTCTGTTCAGGACCCTCCGGAAAAATGGGATTTTACTTTCTGTTCAGGACCCTCCTGAAAAATGGGACTTTACTTTCTGTTCAGGACCCTCCTGAAAAATGGGATTTTTACTTTCTGTTCAGGACCCTCCTGAAAAATGGGATTTTACTTTCTGTTCAGGACCCTCCTGAAAAATGGGATTTTACTTTCTGTTCAGGACCCTCCTGAAAAATGGGAATTTACTTTCTGATCAGGACCCTCCTGAAAAATGGGACTTTACTTTCTGTTCAGGACCCTCCTGAAAAATGGTATTTTTACTTTCTGTTCAGGACCCTCCTGAAAAATGGGATTTTACTTTATGTTCAGGACCCTCCTATAAAATGGGACTTTACTTTCTGTTCTGGACCCTCCTGAAAAATGGGACTTTACTTTCTGTTCAGGACCCTCCTGAAAAATGGGACTTTACTTTCTGTTCAGGACCCTCCTGAAAAATGGGATTTTACTTTCTGTTCAGGACCCTCCTGAAAAATGGGATTTTACTTTCTGCTCAGGACCCTCCTGAAAAATGGGATTTTACATTATGTTCAGGACCCTCCTGAAAAATGGGATTTTACATTATGTTCAGGACCCTCCTGAAAAATGGGACTTTACTTTATGTTCAGGACCCTCCTGAAAAATGGGATTTTACTTTATGTTAAGGACCCTCCTGAAAAATAGGACTTTACTTTCTTTTCAGGACCCTCCGGAAAAATGGGATTTTACTTTCTGTTCAGGACCCTCCTGAAAAATGGGACTTTACTTTCTGTTCAGGACCCTCCTGAAAAATGGGATTTTTACTTTCTGTTCAGGACCCTCCTGAAAAATGGGATTTTACTTTCTGTTCAAGACCCTCCTGAAAAATGGGATTTTACTTTCTGTTCAGGACCCTCCTGAAAAATGGGAATTTACTTTCTGTTCAGGACCCTCCTGAAAAATGGGAATTTACTTTCTGTTCAGGACCCTCCTGAAAAATGGGATTTTACTTTATGTTCAGGACCCTCCTGAAAAATGGGATTTTACTTTCTGTTCAGGACCCTCCTGAAAAATGGGACTTTACTTTCTGTACAGGACCCTCCTGAAAAATGAGATTTTACTTTATGTTCAGGACCCTCCTGAAAAATGGGATTTTACTTTCTGTTCAGGACCCTCCTGAAAAATGGGACTTTACTTTCTATTCAGGACCCTCCTGAAAAATGGGATTTTACTTTCTGTTCAGGACCCTCCTGAAAAATGGAATTTTACTTTATGTTCAGGACCCTCCTGAAAAATGGGACTTTACTTTCTGTTCAGGACCCTCCTGAAAAATGGGACTTTACTTTCTGTACAGGACCCTCCTGAAAAATGAGATTTTACTTTATGTTCAGGACCCTCCTGAAAAATGGGATTTTACTTTCTGTTCAGGACCCTCCTGAAAAATGGGACTTTACTTTCTATTCAGGACCCTCCTGAAAAATGGGATTTTACTTTCTGTTCAGGACCCTCCTGAAAAATGGAATTTTACTTTATGTTCAGGACCCTCCTGAAAAATGGGACTTTACTTTCTGTTCAGGACCCTTCTGAAAAATGGGATTTTACTTTCTGTTCAGGACCCCCTTGAAAAATGGGATTTTACTTTATGTTCAGGACCCTCCTGAAAAATGGGACTTTACTTTATGTTCAGGACCCTCCTGAAAAATGGGATTTTACTTTATGTTCAGGACCCTCCTGAAAAATAGGACTTTACTTTCTGTTCAGGACCCTCCTGAAAAATGGGATTTTACTTTCTGTTCAGGACCCTCCTGAAAAATGGGACTTTACTTTCTGTTCAGGACCCTCCTGAAAAATGGGATTTTTACTTTCTGTTCAGGACCCTCCTGAAAAATGAGATTTTACTTTCTGTTCAGGACCCTCCTGAAAAATGGGAATTTACTTTCTGTTCAGGACCCTCCTGAAAAATGGGATTTTACTTTCTGTTCAGGACCCTCCTGAAAAATTGGATTTTACTTTCTGTTCAGGACCCTCCTGAAAAATGGGACTTTACTTTCTGTTCGGGACCCTCCTGAAAAATGGGATTTTACTTTATGTTAAGGACCCTACTGAAAAATGGGATTTTACTTTCTGTTCAGGACCCTACTGAAAAATGGGATTTTAGTTTATGTTCAGGACCCTCCTGAAAAATGGGATTTTACTTTATGTTCAGAACCCTCCTGAAAAATGGGAATTTACTTTCTGATCAGGACCCTCCTGAAAAATGGGACTTTACTTTCTGTTCAGGACCCTCCTGAAAAATGGTATTTTTACTTTCTGTTCAGGACCCTCCTGAAAAATGGGATTTTACTTTATGTTCAGGACCCTCCTATAAAATGGGACTTTACTTTCTGTTCAGGACCCTCCTGAAAAATGGGACTTTACTTTCTGTTCAGGACCCTCCTGAAAAATGGGACTTTACTTTCTGTTCAGGACCCTCCTGAAAAATGGGATTTTACTTTCTGTTCAGGACCCTCCTGAAAAATGGGATTTTACTTTCTGCTCAGGACCCTCCTGAAAAATGGGATTTTACATTATGTTCAGGACCCTCCTGAAAAATGGGATTTTACATTATGTTCAGGACCCTCCTGAAAAATGGGACTTTACTTTATGTTCAGGACCCTCCTGAAAAATGGGATTTTACTTTATGTTAAGGACCCTCAGGAAAAATAGGACTTTACTTTCTGTTCAGGACCCTCCGGAAAAATGGGATTTTACTTTCTGTTCAGGACCCTCCTGAAAAATGGGACTTTACTTTCTGTTCAGGACCCTCCTGAAAAATGGGATTTTTACTTTCTGTTCAGGACCCTCCTGAAAAATGGGATTTTACTTTCTGTTCAGGACCCTCCTGAAAAATGGGATTTTACTTTATGTTCAGGACCCTCCTGAAAAATAGGACTTTACTTTTAGTTCAGGACCCTCCTGAAAAATGGGATTTTACTTACTGTTCAGGTCCCACCTGAAAAATGGGACTTTACTTTCTGTTCAGGACCCTCCTGAAAAATGGGATTTTACTTTCTGTTCAAGACCCTCCTGAAAAATGGGATTTTACTTTCTGTTCAGGACCCTCCTGAAAAATGGGAATTTACTTTCTGTTCAGGACTCTCCTGAAAAATGGGAATTTACTTTCTGTTCAGGACCCTCCTGAAAAATGGGATTTTACTTTCTGTTCAGGACCCTCCTGACAAATGGGATTTTACTTTCTGTTCAGGACCCTCCTGAAAAATGGGACTTTACTTTCTGTATAGGACCCTCCTGAAAAATGAGATTTTACATTATGTTCAGGACCCTCCTGAAAAATGGGATTTTACTTTCTGTTCAGGACCCTCCTGAAAAATGGGACTTTACTTTCTATTCAGGACCCTCCTGAAAAATGGGATTTTACTTTCTGTTCAGGACCCTCCTGAAAAATGGGATTTTACTTTATGTTCAGGACCCTCCTGAAAAATGGGACTTTACTTTCTGTTTAGGACCCTCCTGAAAAATGGGATTTTACTTTCTGTTCAGGACCCCCTTGAAAAATGGGATTTTACTTTATGTTCAGGACCCTCCTGAAAAATGGGACTTTACTTTATGTTCAGGACCCTCCTGAAAAATGGGATTTTACTTTATGTTCAGGACCCTCCTGAAAAATAGGACTTTACTTTCTGTTCAGGACCCTCCTGAAAAATGAGATTTTACTTTCTGTTCAGGACCCTCCTGAAAAATGGGACTTTACTTTCTGTTCAGGACCCTCATGAAAAATGGGATTTTTACTTTCTGTTCAGGACCCTCCTGAAAAATGGGATTTTACTTTTTGTTCAGGACCCTCCTGAAAAATGGGAATTTACTTTCTGTTCAGGACCCTCCTGAAAAATGGGATTTTACTTTCTGTTCAGGACCCTCCTGAAAAATGGGATTTTACTTTCTGTTCAGGACCCTCCTGAAAAATGGGACTTTACTTTCTGTTCGGGACCCTCCTGAAAAATGGGATTTTACTTTATGTTCAGGACCCTACTGAAAAATGGGATTTTACTTTCTGTTCAGGACCCTACTGAAAAATGGGATTTTACTTTATGTTCAGGACCCTCCTGAAAAATGGGATTTTACTTTATGTTCAGAACCCTCCTGAAAAATGGGAATTTAGTTTCTGATCAGGACCCTCCTGAAAAATGGGACTTTACATTCTGTTCAGGACCCTCCTGAAAAATGGTATTTTTACTTTCTGTTCAGGACCCTCCTGAAAAATGGGATTTTACTTTATTTTCAGGACCCTCCTATAAAATGGGACTTTACATTCTGTTCAGGACCCTCCTGAAAAATGGGACTTTACTTTCTGTTCAGGACCCTCCTGAAAAATGGGACTTTACTTTCTGTTCAGGACCCTCCTGAAAAATGGGACCTTACTTTCTGTTCAGGACCCTCCTGAAAAATGGGATTTTACTTTCTGTTCAGGACCCTCCTGAAAAATGGGATTTTACTTTCTGCTCAGGACCCTCCTGAAAAATGGGATTTTACTTTCTGTTCAGGACCCTCCTGAAAAATGGGATTTTACCTTATATTCAGGACCCTCCTGAAAAATGGAAATTTACTTTCAGTTCAGGACCCTCCTAAAAAATGGGAATTTACTTTATGTTCAGGACCCTCCTGAAAAATGGGACTTTACTTTCTGTTCAGGACCCTCCTGAAAAATGGGATTTTACTTTCTGTTCAGGACCCTCTTGAAAAATCGGATTTTACTTTATGTTCAGGACCCTCCTGAAAAAATGGGACTTTACTTTCTGTTCAGGACCCTCCTGAAAAATGGGATTTTACTTTATGTTCAGGACCCTCCTGAAAAATAGGACTTTACTTTTAGTTCAGGACCCTCCTGAAAAATGGGATTTTACTTACTATTCAGGACCCACCTGAAAAATGGGACTTTACTTTCTGTTCAGGACCCTCCTGAAAAATGGGATTTTACTTTCTGTTCAAGACCCTCCTGAAAAATGGGATTTTACTTTTTGTTCAGGACCCTCCTGAAAAATGGGAATTTACTTTCTGTTCAGGACCCTCCTGAAAAATGGGAATTTACTTTCTGTTCAGGACCCTCCTGAAAAATGGGATTTTACTTTCTGTTCAGGACCCTCCTGAAAAATGGGATTTTACTTTCTGTTCAGGACCCTCCTGAAAAATGGGACTTTACTTTCTGTACAGGACCCTCCTGAAAAATAAGATTTTACTTTATGTTCAGGACCCTCCTGAAAAATGGGATTTTACTTTCTGTTCAGGACCCTCCTGAAAAATGGGACTTTACTTTCTATTCAGGACCCTCCTGAAAAATGGGATTTTACTTTCTGTTCAGGACCCTCCTGAAAAATGGGATTTTACTTTATGTTCAGGACCCTCCTGAAAAATGGGACTTTACTTTCTGTTCAGGACCCTCCTGAAAAATGGGACTTTACTTTATGTTCAGGACCCTCCTGAAAAATGGGATTTTACTTTATGTTCAGGACCCTCCTGAAAAATAGGACTTTACTTTCTGTTCAGGACCCTCCTGAAAAATGGGATTTTACTTTCTGTTCAGGACCCTCCTGAAAAATGGGACTTTACTTTCTGTTCAGGACCCTCCTGAAAAATGGGATTTTTACTTTCTGTTCAGGACCCTCCTGAAAAATGGGATTTTACTTTCTGTTCAGGACCCTCCTGAAAAATGGGAATTTACTTTCTGTTCAGGACCCTCCTGAAAAATGGGATTTTACTTTCTGTTCAGGACCCTCCTGAAAAATGGGACTTTACTTTCTGTTCGGGACCCTCCTGAAAAATGGGATTTTACTTTATGTTCAGGACCCTACTGAAAAATGGGATTTTACTTTCTGTTCAGGACCCTACTGAAAAATGGGATTTTACTTTCTGTTCAGGACCCTCCTGAAAAATGGGATTTTACTTTATGTTCAGAACCCTCCTGAAAAATGGGAATTTACTTTTTGATCAGGACCCTCCTGAAAAATGGGACTTTACTTTCTGTTCAGGACCCTCCTGAAAAATGGTATTTTTACTTTCTGTTCAGGACCCTCCTGAAAAATGGGATTTTACTTTATGTTCAGGACCCTCCTATAAAATGGGACTTTACTTTCTGTTCAGGACCCTCCTGAAAAATGGGACTTTACTTTCTGTTCAGGACCCTCCTGAAAAATGGGACTTTACTTTCTGTTCAGGACCCTCCTGAAAAATGGGACCTTACTTTCTGTTCAGGACCCTCCTGAAAACAGGGATTTTACTTTCTGTTCAGGACCCTCCTGAAAAATGGGATTTTACTTTCTGCTCAGGACCCTCCTGAAAAATGGGATTTTACTTTCTGTTCAGGACCCTCCTGAAAAATGGGATTTTACCTTATATTCAGGACCCTCCTGAAAAATGGAAATTTACTTTCAGTTCAGGACCCTCCTGAAAAATGGGAATTTACTTTATGTTCAGGACCCTCCTGAAAAATTGGATTTTACTTTATGTTCAGGACCCTCCTGAAAAATGGGACTTTACTTTCTGTTCAGGACCCTCCTGAAAAATGGGATTTTACTTTCTGTTCAGGACCCTCCTGAAAAATCGGATTTTACTTTATGTTCAGGACCCTCCTGAAAAATGGGACTTTACTTTCTGTTCAGGACCCTCCTGAAAAATGGGATTTTACTTTCTGTTCAGGACCCTCCTGAAAAATGGGATTTTACTTACTGTTCAGGACCCACCTGAAAAATGGGACTTTACTTTCTGTTCAGGACCCTCCTGAAAAATGGGATTTTACTTTCTGTTCAAGACCCTCCTGAAAAATGGGATTTTACTTTCTGTTCAGGACCCTCCTGAAAAATGGGAATTTACTTTCTGTTCAGGACCCTCCTGAAAAATAGGAATTTACTTTCTGTTCAGGACCCTCCTGAAAAATGGGATTTTACTTTCTGTTCAGGACCCTCCTGAAAAATGGGATTTTACTTTCTGTTCAGGACCCTACTGAAAAATGGGATTTTACTTTCTGTTCAGGACCCTCCTGAAAAATGGGACTTTACTTTCTGTTCAGGACCCTCCTGAAAAATGGGATTTTACTTTATGTTCAGGACCCTACTGAAAAATGGGATTTTACTTTCTGTTCAGGACCCTCCTGAAAAATGATATTTTACTTTATGTTCAGGACCCTCCTGAAAAATTGGATTTTACTTTCTGTTCAGGACCCTCCTGAAAAATGGGACTTTACTTTCTATTCAGGACCCTCCTGAAAAATGGGATTTTACTTTCTGTTCAGGACCCTCCTGAAAAATGGGATTTTACTTTATGTTCAGGACCCTCCTGAAAAATGGGACTTTACTTTATGTTCAGGACCCTCCTGAAAAATGGGATTTTACTTTCTTTTCAGGACCCCCCTGAAAAATGGGATTTTACTTTATGTTCAGGACCCTCCTGAAAAATGGGACTTTACTTTATGTTCAGGACCCTCCTGAAAAATGGGATTTTACTTTATGTTCAGAACTCTCCTGAAAAATGGGAATTTACTTTCTGATCAGGACTCTCCAGAAAAATGGGACTTTACTTTCTGTTCAGGACCCTCCTGAAAAATGGTATTTTTACTTTCTGTTCAGGACCCTCCTGAAAAATGGGATTGTACTTTATGTTCAGGACCCTCCTATAAAATGGGTCTTTACTTTCTGTTCAGGACCCTCCTGAAAAATGGGACTTTACTTTCTGTTCAGGACCCTCCTGAAAAATGGGACTTTACTTTCTATTCAGGACCCTCCTGAAAAATGGGACCTTACTTTCTGTTCAGGACCCTCCTGAAAACAGGGATTTTACTTTCTGTTCAGGACCCTCCTGAAAAATGGGATTTTACTTTCTGCTCAGGACCCTCCTGAAAAATGGGATTTTACTTTCTGTTCAGGACCCTCCTGAAAAATGGGATTTTACCTTATATTCAGGACCCTCCTGAAAAATGGAAATTTACTTTCAGTTCAGGACCCTCCTGAAAAATGGGAATTTACTTTATTTTCAGGACCCTCCTGAAAAATTGGATTTTACTTTATGTTCAGGACCCTCCTGAAAAATGGGACTTTACTTTCTGTTCAGGACCCTCCTGAAAAATGGGATTTTACTTTCTGTTCAGGACCCTCCTGAAAAATCGGATTTTACTTTATGTTCAGGACCCTCCTGAAAAATGGGACTTTACTTACTGTTCAGGACCCTCCTGAAAAATGGGATTTTACTTTATGTTCAGGACCCTCCTGAAAAATAGGACTTTACTTTTAGTTCAGGACCCTCCTGAAAAATGGGATTTTACTTACTGTTCAGGACCCACCTGAAAAATGGGACTTTACTTTCTGTTTAGGACCCTCCTGAAAAATGGGATTTTACTTTCTGTTCAAGACCCTCCTGAAAAATGGGATTTTACTTTCTGTTCAGGACCCTCCTGAAAAATGGGAATTTACTTTCTGTTCAGGACCCTCCTGAAAAATGGGAATTTACTTTCTGTTCAGGACCCTCCTGAAAAATGGGATTTTACTTTCTGTTCAGGACCCTCCTGAAAAATGGGATTTTACTTTCTGTTCAGGACCCTCCTGAAAATGGGACTTTACTTTCTGTACAGGACCCTCCTGAAAAATGAGATTTTACTTTATGTTCAGGACCCTCCTGAAAAATGGGATTTTACTTTCTGTTCAGGACCCTCCTGAAAAATGGGACTTTACTTTCTATTCAGGACCCTCCTGAAAAATGGGATTTTACTTTCTGTTCAGGACCCTCCTGAAAAATGGGATTTTACTTTATGTTCAGGACCCTCCTGAAAAATGGGACTTTACTTTCTGTTCAGGACCCTCCTGAAAAATGGGATTTTACTTTCTGTTCAGGACCCCCTTTAAAAATGGGATTTTACTTTATGTTCAGGACCCTCCTGAAAAATGGGACTTTACTTTATGTTCAGGACCCTCCTGAAAAATGGGATTTTACTTTATGTTCAGGACCCTCCTGAAAAATAGGACTTTACTTTCTGTTCAGGACCCTCCTGAAAAATGAGATTTTACTTTCTGTTCAGGACCCTCCTGAAAAATGGGACTTTACTTTCTGTTCAGGACCCTCATGAAAAATGGGATTTTTACTTTCTGTTCAGGACCCTCCTGAAAAATGGGATTTTACTTTTTGTTCAGGACCCTCCTGAAAAATGGGAATTTACTTTCTGTTCAGGACCCTCCTGAAAGATGGGATTTTACTTTCTGTTCAGGACCCTCCTGAAAAATGGGATTTTACTTTCTGTTCAGGACCCTCCTGAAAAATGGGACTTTACTTTCTGTTCGGGACCCTCCTGAAAAATGGGATTTTACTTTATGTTCAGGACCCTACTGAAAAATGGGATTTTACTTTCTGTTCAGGACCCTACTGAAAAATGGGATTTTACTTTATGTTCAGGACCCTCCTGAAAAATGGGATTTTACTTTATGTTCAGAACCCTCCTGAAAAATGGGAATTTAGTTTCTGATCAGGACCCTCCTGAAAAATGGGACTTTACTTTCTGTTCAGGACCCTCCTGAAAAATGGTATTTTTACTTTCTGTTCAGGACCCTCCTGAAAAATGGGATTTTACTTTATTTTCAGGACCCTCCTATAAAATGGGACTTTACTTTCTGTTCAGGACCCTCCTGAAAAATGGGACTTTACTTTCTGTTCAGGACCCTCCTGAAAAATGGGACTTTACTTTCTGTTCAGGACCCTCCTGAAAAATGGGACCTTACTTTCTGTTCAGAACCCTCCTGAAAAATGGGATTTTACTTTCTGTTCAGGACCCTCCTGAAAAATGGGATTTTACTTTCTGCTCAGGACCCTCCTGAAAAATGGGATTTTACTTTCTGTTCAGGACCCTCCTGAAAAATGGGATTTTACCTTATATTCAGGACCCTCCTGAAAAATGGAAATTTACTTTCAGTTCAGGACCCTCCTGAAAAATGGGAATTTACTTTATGTTCAGGACCCTCCTGAAAAATGGGACTATACTTTCTGTTCAGGACCCTCCTGAAAAATGGGATTTTACTTTCTGTTCAGGACCCTCTTGAAAAATCGGATTTTACTTTATGTTCAGGACCCTCCTGAAAAATGGGACTTTACTTTCTGTTCAGGACCCTCCTGAAAAATGGGATTTTACTTTATGTTCAGGACCCTCCTGAAAAATAGGACTTTACTTTTAGTTCAGGACCCTCCTGAAAAATGGGATTTTACTTACTGTTCAGGACCCACCTGAAAAATGGGACTTTACTTTCTGTTCAGGACCCTCCTGAAAAATGGGATTTTACTTTCTGTTCAGGACCCTCCTGAAAAATGGGAATTTACTTTCTGTTCAGGACCCTCCTGAAAAATGGGATTTTACTTTCTGTTCAGGACCCTCCTGAAAAATGGGATTTTACTTTCTGTTCAGGACCCTCCTGAAAAATGGGACTTTACTTTCTGTACAGGACCCTCCTGAAAAATGAGATTTTACTTTATGTTCAGGACCCTCCTGAAAAATGGGATTTTACTTTCTGTTCAGGACCCTCCTGAAAAATGGGACTTTACTTTCTATTCAGGACCCTCCTGAAAAATGGGATTTTACTTTCTGTTCAGGACCCTCCTGAAAAATGGGATTTTACTTTATGTTCAGGACCCTCCTGAAAAATGGGAATTTACTTTCTGTTCAGGACCCTCCTGAAAAATGGGATTTTACTTTCTGTTCAGGACCCCCTTGAAAAATGGGATTTTACATTATGTTCAGGACCCTCCTGAAAAATGGGACTTTACTTTATGTTCAGGACCCTCCTGAAAAATGGGATTTTACTTTATGTTCAGGACCCTCCTGAAAAATGGGACTTTACTTTCTGTTCAGGACCCTCCTGAAAAATGGGATTTTACTTTCTGTTCAGGACCCTCCTGAAAAATGGGACTTTACTTTCTGTTCAGGACCCTCCTGAAAAATGGGATTTTTACTTTCTGTTCAGGACCCTCCTGAAAAATGGGATTTTACTTTCTGTTCAGGACCCTCCTGAAAAATGGGAATTTACTTTCTGTTCAGGACCCTCCTGAAAAATGGGATTTTACTTTCTGTTCAGGACCCTCCTGAAAAATGGGACTTTACTTTCTGTTCGGGACCCTTCTAAAAAATGGGATTTTACTTTATGTTCAGGACCCTACTGAAAAATGGGATTTTACTTTCTGTTCAGGACCCTACTGAAAAATGGGATTTTACTTTATGTTCAGGACCCTCCTGAAAAATGGGATTTTACTTTATGTTCAGAACCCTCCTGAAAAATGGGAATTTACTTTTTGATCAGGACCCTCCTGAAAAATGGGACTTTACTTTCTGTTCAGGACCCTCCTGAAAAATGGTATTTTTACTTTCTGTTCAGGACCCTCCTGAAAAATGGGATTTTACTTTATGTTCAGGACCCTCCTATAAAATGGGACTTTACTTTCTGTTCAGGACCCTCCTGAAAAATGGGACTTTACTTTCTGTTCAGGACCCTCCTGAAAAATGGGACTTTACTTTCTGTTCAGGACCCTCCTGAAAAATGGGACCTTACTTTCTGTTCAGGACCCTCCTGAAAACAGGGATTTTACTTTCTGTTCAGGACCCTCCTGAAAAATGGGATTTTACTTTCTACTCAGGACCCTCCTGAAAAATGGGATTTTACTTTCTGTTCAGGACCCTCCTGAAAAATGGGATTTTACCTTATATTCAGGACCCTCCTGAAAAATGGAAATTTACTTTCAGTTCAGGACCTTCCTGAAAAATGGGAATTTACTTTATGTTCAGGACCCTCCTGAAAAATTGGATTTTACTTTATGTTCAGGACCCTCCTGAAAAATGGGACTTTACTTTCTGTTCAGGACCCTCCTGAAAAATGGGATTTTACTTTCTGTTCAGGACCCTCCTGAAAAATCGGATTTTACTTTATGTTCAGGATCCTCCTGAAAAATGGGACTTTACTTTCTGTTCAGGACCCTCCTGAAAAATGGGATTTTACTTTATGTTCAGGACCCTCCTGAAAAATAGGACTTTACTTTTAGTTCAGGACCCTCCTGAAAAATGGGATTTTACTTACTGTTCAGGACCCACCTGAAAAATGGGACTTTACTTTCTGTTTAGGACCCTCCTGAAAAATGGGATTTTACTTTCTGTTCAAGACCCTCCTGAAAAATGGGATTTTACTTTCTGTTCAGGACCCTCCTGAAAAATGGGAATTTACTTTCTGTTCAGGACCCTCCTGAAAAATGGGAATTTACTTTCTGTTCAGGACCCTCCTGAAAAATGGGATTTTACTTTCTGTTCAGGACCCTCCTGAAAAATGGGATTTTACTTTCTGTTCAGGACCCTCCTGAAAAATGGGACTTTACTTTCTGCACAGGACCCTCCTGAAAAATGATATTTTACTTTATGTTCAGGACCCTCCTGAAAAATGGGATTTTACTTTCTGTTCAGGACCCTCCTGAAAAATGGGACTTTACTTTCTATTCAGGACCCTCCTGAAAAATGGGATTTTACTTTCTGTTCAGGACCCTCCTGAAAAATGGGATTTTACTTTATGTTCAGGACGCTCCTGAAAAATGGGACTTTACTTTATGTTCAGGACCCTCCTGAAAAATGGGATTTTACTTTCTTTTCAGGACCCCCCTGAAAAATGAGATTTTACTTTATGTTCAGGACCCTCCTGAAAAATGGGACTTTACTTTATGTTCAGGACCCTCCTGAAAAATGGGATTTTACTTTATGTTCAGGACCCTCCTGAAAAATAGGACTTTACTTTCTGTTCAGGACCCTCCAGAAAAATGGGATTTTACTTTCTGTTCAGGACCCTCCTGAAAAATGGGACTTTACTTTCTGTTCAGGACCCTTCTGAAAAATGAGAGTTTTACTTTCTGTTCAGGACCCTCCTGAAAAATGGGATTTTACTTTCTGTTCAGGACCCTCCTGAAAAATGGGATTTTACTTTATGTTCAGGACCCTCCTGAAAAATAGGACTTTACTTTTAGTTCAGGACCCTCCTGAAAAATGGGATTTTACTTTCTGTTCAGGACCCGCCTGAAAAATGGGACTTTACTTTCTGTTCAGGACCCTCCTGAAAAATGGGAATTTACTTTCTGTTCAGGACCCTCCTGAAAAATGGGAATTTACTTTCTGTTCAGGACCCTCCTGAAAAATGGGATTTTACTTTCTGTTCAGGACCCTCCTGAAAAATGGGATTTTACTTTCTGTTCAGGACCCTCCTGAAAAATGGGACTTTACTTTCTGTATAGGACCCTCCTGAAAAATGAGATTTTACTTTATGTTCAGGACCCTCCTGAAAAATGGGATTTTACTTTCTGTTCAGGACCCTCCTGAAAAATGGGACTTTACTTTCTATTCAGGACCCTCCTGAAAAATGGGATTTTACTTTCTGTTCAGGACCCTCCTGAAAAATGGGATTTTACTTTATGTTCAGGACCCTCCTGAAAAATGGGACTTTACTTTCTGTTCAGGACCCTCCTGAAAAATGGGATTTTACTTTCTGTTCAGGACCCCCTTGAAAAATGGGATTTTACTTTATGTTCAGGACCCTCCTGAAAAATGGGACTTTACTTTATGTTCAGGACCCTCCTGAAAAATGGGATTTTACTTTATGTTCAGGACCCTCCTGAAAAATAGGACTTTACTTTCTGTTCAGGACCCTCCTGAAAAATGGGATTTTACTTTCTGCTCAGGACCCTCCTGAAAAATGGGATTTTACTTTCTGTTCAGGACCCTCCTGAAAAATGGGATTTTACCTTATATTCAGGACCCTCCTGAAAAATGGAAATTTACTTTCAGTTCAGGACCCTCCTGAAAAATGGGAATTTACTTTATGTTCAGGACCCTTCTGAAAAATTGGATTTTAATTTATGTTCAGGACCCTCCTGAAAAATGGGACTTTACTTTCTGTTCAGGACCCTCCTGAAAAATGGGATTTTACTTTCTGTTCAGGACCCTCCTGAAAAATCGGATTTTACTTTATGTTCAGGACCCTCCTGAAAAATGGGACTTTACTTTCTGTTCAGGACCCTCCTGAAAAATGGGATTTTACTTTATGTTCAGGACCCTCCTGAAAAATAGGACTTTACTTTTAGTTCAGGACCCTCCTGAAAAATGGGATTTTACTTACTGTTCAGGACCCACCTGAAAAATGGGACTTTACTTTCTGTTCAGGACCCTCCTGAAAAATGGGATTTTACTTTCTGTTCAAGACCCTCCTGAAAAATGGGATTTTACTTTCTGTTCAGGACCCTCCTGAAAAATGGGAATTTACTTTCTGTTCAGGACCCTCCTGAAAAATGGGAATTTACTTTCTGTTCAGGACCCTCCTGAAAAATGGGATTTTACTTTTTGTTCAGGACCCTCCTAAAAAATGGGATTTTACTTTCTGTTCAGGACCCTCCTGAAAAATGGGACTTTACTTTCTGCACAGGACCCTCCTGAAAAATGATATTTTACTTTATGTTCAGGACCCTCCTGAAAAATGGGATTTTACTTTCTGTTCAGGACCCTCCTGAAAAATGGGACTTTACTTTCTATTCAGGACCCTCCTGAAAAATGGGATTTTACTTTCTGTTCAGGACCCTCCTGAAAAATGGGATTTTACTTTATGTTCAGGACCCTCCTGAAAAATGGGACTTTACTTTATGTTCAGGACCCTCCTGAAAAATGGGATTTTACTTTCTTTTCAGGACCCCCCTGAAAAATGAGATTTTACTTTATGTTCAGGACCCTCCTGAAAAATGGGACTTTACTTTATGTTCAGGACCCTCCTGAAAAATGGGATTTTACTTTATGTTCAGGACCCTCCTGAAAAATAGGACTTTACTTTCTGTTCAGGACCCTCCAGAAAAATGGGATTTTACTTTCTGTTCAGGACCCTCCTGAAAAATGGGACTTTACTTTCTGTTCAGGACCCTCCTGAAAAATGAGAGTTTTACTTTCTGTTCAAGACCCTCCTGAAAAATGGGATTTTACTTTCTGTTCAGGACCCTCCTGAAAAATGGGATTTTACTTTATGTTCAGGACCCTCCTGAAAAATAGGACTTTACTTTTAGTTCAGGACCCTCCTGAAAAATGGGATTTTACTTTCTGTTCAGGACCCACCTGAAAAATGGGACTTTACTTTCTGTTCAGGACCCTCCTGAAAAATGGGAATTTACTTTCTGTTCAGGACCCTCCTGAAAAATGGGAATTTACTTTCTGTTCAGGACCCTCCTGAAAAATGGGATTTTACTTTCTGTTCAGGACCCTCCTGAAAAATGGGATTTTACTTTCTGTTCAGGACGCTCCTGAAAAATGGGACTTTACTTTCTGTACAGGACCCTCCTGAAAAATGAGATTTTACTTTATGTTCAGGACCCTCCTGAAAAATGGGATTTTACTTTCTGTTCAGGACCCTCCTGAAGAATGGGACTTTACTTTCTATTCAGGACCCTCCTGAAAAATGGGATTTTACTTTCTGTTCAGGACCCTCCTGAAATATGGGATTTTACTTTATGTTCAGGACCCTCCTGAAAAATGGGACTTTACTTTCTGTTCAGGACCCTCCTGAAAAATGGGATTTTACTTTCTGTTCAGGACCCCCTTGAAAAATGGGATTTTACTTTATGTTCAGGACCCTCCTGAAAAATGGGACTTTACATTATGTTCAGGACCCTCCTGAAAAATGGGATTTTACTTTATGTTCAGGACCCTCCTGAAAAATAGGACTTTACTTTCTGTTCAAGACCCTCCTGAAAAATAGGACTTTACTTTCTGTTCAGGACCCTCCTGAAAAATGGGACTTTACTTTCTGTTCAGGACCCTCCTGAAAAATGGGATTTTTACTTTCTGTTCAGGACCCTCCTGAAAAATGGGATTTTACTTTCTGTTCAGGACCCTCCTGAAAAATGGGAATTTACTTTCTGTTCAGGACCCTCCTGAAAAATGGGAATTTACTTTCTGTTCAGGACCCTCCTGAAAAATGGGACTTTACTTTCTGTTCGGGACCCTCCTGAAAAATGGGATTTTACTTTATGTTCAGGACCCTACTGAAAAATGGGATTTTACTTTCTGTTCAGGACCCTACTGAAAAATGGGATTTTACTTTATGTTCAGGACCCTCCTGAAAAATGGGATTTTACTTTATGTTCAGAACCCTCCTGAAAAATGGGAATTTACTTTCTGATCAGGACCCTCCTGAAAAATGGGACTTTACTTTCTGTTCAGGACCCTCCTGAAAAATGGTATTTTTACTTTTTGTTCAGGACCCTCCTGAAAAATGGGATTTTACTTTATGTTCAGGACCCTCCTATAAAATGGGACTTTACTTTCTGTTCAGGACCCTCCTGAAAAATGGGACTTTACTTTCTGTTCAGGACCCTCCTGAAAAATGGGACTTTACTTTCTGTTCAGGACCCTCCTGAAAAATGGGACCTTACTTTCTGTTCAGGACCCTCCTGAAAAATGGCATTTTACTTTCTGTTCAGGACCCTCCTGAAAAATGGGATTTTACTTTCTGCTCAGGACCCTCCTGAAAAATGGGATTTTACTTTCTGTTCAGGACCCTCCTGAAAAATGGGATTTTACCTTATATTCAGGACCCTCCTGAAAAATGGAAATTTACTTTCAGTTCAGGACCCTCCTGAAAAATGGGAATTTACTTTATGTTCAGGACCCTTCTGAAAAATTGGATTTTACTTTATGTTCAGGACCCTCCTGAAAAATGGGACTTTACTTTCTGTTCAGGACCCTCCTGAAAAATGGGATTTTACTTTCTGTTCAGGACCCTCCTGAAAAATCGGATTTTACTTTATGTTCAGGACCCTCCTGAAAAATGGGACTTTACTTTCTATTCAGGACCCTCCTGAAAAATGGGATTTTACTTTATGTTCAGGACCCTCCTGAAAAATAGGACTTTACTTTTAGTTCAGGACCCTTCTGAAAAATGTGATTTTACTTACTGTTCAGGACCCACCTGAAAAATGGGACTTTACTTTCTGTTCAGGACCCTCCTGAAAAATGGGATTTTACTTTCTGTTCAAGACCCTCCTGAAAAATGGGATTTTACTTTCTGTTCAGGACCCTCCTGAAAAATGGGAATTTACTTTCTGTTCAGGACCCTCCTGAAAAATGGGAATTTACTTTCTGTTCAGGACCCTCCTGAAAAATGGGATTTTACTTTCTGTTCAGGACCCTCCTGAAAAATGGGACTTTACTTTCTGTACAGGACCCTCCTGAAAAATGATATTTTACTTTATGTTCAGGACCCTCCTGAAAAATGGGATTTTACTTTCTGTTCAGGACCCTCCTGAAAAATGGGACTTTACTTTCTATTCAGGACCCTCCTGAAAAATGGGATTTTACTTTCTGTTCAGGACCCTCCTGGAAAATGGGATTTTACTTTATGTTCAGGACCCTCCTGAAAAATGGGACTTTACTTTATGTTCAGGACCCTCCTGAAAAATGGGATTTTACTTTCTGTTCAGGACCCCCCTGAAAAATGGGATTTTACTTTATGTTCAGGACCCTCCTGAAAAATGGGACTTTACTTTATGTTCAGGACCCTCCTGAAAAATGGGATTTTACTTTATGTTCAGGACCCTCCTGAAAAATAGGACTTTATTTTCTGTTCAGGACCCTCCGGAAAAATGGGATTTTACTTTCTGTTCAGGACCCTCCTGAAAAATGGGACATTACTTTCTGTTCAGGACCCTCCTGAAAAATGGGATTTTTACTTTCTGTTCAGGACCCTCCTGAAAAATGGGATTTTACTTTATGTTCAGGACCCTCCTGAAAAATGGGACTTTACATTATGTTCAGGACCCTCCTGAAAAATGGGATTTTACTTTATGTTCAGGACCCTCCTGAAAAATAGGACTTTACTTTCTGTTCAAGACCCTCCTGAAAAATAGGACTTTACTTTCTGTTCAGGACCCTCCTGAAAAAAGGGACTTTACTTTCTGTTCAGGACCCTCCTGAAAAATGGGATTTTTACTTTCTGTTCAGGACCCTCCTGAAAAATGGGATTTTACTTTCTGTTCAGGACCCTCCTGAAAAATGGGAATTTACTTTCTGTTCAGGACCCTCCTGAAAAATGGGAATTTACTTTCTGTTCAGGACCCTCCTGAAAAATGGGACTTTACTTTCTGTTCGGGACCCTCCTGAAAAATGGGATTTTACTTTATGTTCAGGACCCTACTGAAAAATGGGATTTTACTTTCTGTTCAGGACCCTACTGAAAAATGGGATTTTACTTTATGTTCAGGACCCTCCTGAAAAATGGGATTTTACTTTATGTTCAGAACCCTCCTAAAAAATGGGAATTTACTTTCTCATCAGGACCCTCCTGAAAAATGGGACTTTACTTTCTTTTCAGGACCCTCCTGAAAAATGGTATTTTTACTTTCTGTTCAGGACCCTCCTGAAAAATGGGATTTTACTTTATGTTCAGGACCCTCCTATAAAATGGGACTTTACTTTCTGTTCAGGACCCTCCTGAAAAATGGGACTTTACTTTCTGTTCAGGACCCTCCTGAAAAATGGGACTTTACTTTCTGTTCAGGACCCTCCTGAAAAATGGGACCTTACTTTCTGTTCAGGACCCTCCTGAAAAATGGTATTTTACTTTCTGTTCAGGACCCTCCTGAAAAATGGGATTTTACTTTCTGCTCAGGACCCTCCTGAAAAATGGGATTTTACTTTCTGTTCAGGACCCTCCTGAAAAATGGGATTTTACCTTATATTCAGGACCCTCCTGAAAAATGGAAATTTACTTTCAGTTCAGGACCCTCCTGAAAAATGGGAATTTACTTTATGTTCAGGACCCTTCTGAAAAATTGGATTTTACTTTATGTTCAGGACCCTCCTGAAAAATGGGACTTTATTTTCTGTTCAGGACCCTCCTGAAAAATGGGATTTTACTTTCTGTTCAGGACCCTCCTGAAAAATTGGATTTTACTTTATGTTCAGGACCCTCCTGAAAAATGGGACTTTACTTTCTGTTCAGGACCCTCCTGAAAAATGGGATTTTACTTTATGTTCAGGACCCTCCTGAAAAATAGGACTTTACTTTTAGTTCAGGACCCTTCTGAAAAATGTGATTTTACTTACTGTTCAGGACCCACCTGAAAAATGGGACTTTACTTTCTGTTCAGGACCCTCCTGAAAAATGGGATTTTACTTTCTGTTCAAGACCCTCCTGAAAAATGGGATTTTACTTTCTGTTCAGGACCCTCCTGAAAAATGGGAATTTACTTTCTGTTCAGGACCCTCCTGAAAAATGGGATTTTACTTTCTGTTCAGGACCCTCCTGAAAAATGGGACTTTACTTTCTGTACAGGACCCTCCTGAAAAATGATATTTTACTTTATGTTCAGGACCCTCCTGAAAAATGGGATTTTACTTTCTGTTCAGGACCCTCCTGAAAAATGGGACTTTACTTTCTATTCAGGACCCTCCTGAAAAATGGGATTTTACTTTCTGTTCAGGACCCTCCTGAAAAATGGGATTTTACTTTATGTTCAGGACCCTCCTGAAAAATGGGACTTTACTTTATGTTCAGGACCCTCCTGAAAAATGGGATTTTACTTTCTGTTCAGGACCCCCCTGAAAAATGGGATTTTACTTTATGTTCAGGACCCTCCTGAAAAATGGGACTTTACTTTATGTTCAGGACCCTCCTGAAAAATGGGATTTTACTTTATGTTCAGGACCCTCCTGAAAAATAGGACTTTACTTTCTGTTCAGGACCCTCCGGAAAAATGGGATTTTACTTTCTGTTCAGGACCCTCCTGAAAAATGGGACATTACTTTCTGTTCAGGACCCTCCTGAAAAATGGGATTTTTACTTTCTGTTCAGGACCCTCCTGAAAAATGGGATTTTACTTTATGTTCAGGACCCTCCTGAAAAATGGGACTTTACATTATGTTCAGGACCCTCCTGAAAAATGGGATTTTACTTTATGTTCAGGACCCTCCTGAAAAATAGGACTTTACTTTCTGTTCAAGACCCTCCTGAAAAATAGGACTTTACTTTCTGTTCAGGACCCTCCTGAAAAATGGGACTTTACTTTCTGTTCAGGACCCTCCTGAAAAATGGGATTTTTACTTTCTGTTCAGGACCCTCCTGAAAAATGGGATTTTACTTTCTGTTCAGGACCCTCCTGAAAAATGGGAATTTACTTTCTGTTCAGGACCCTCCTGAAAAATGGGAATTTACTTTCTGTTCAGGACCCTCCTGAAAAATGGGACTTTACTTTTTGTTCGGGACCCTCCTGAAAAATGGGATTTTACTTTATGTTCAGGACCCTACTGAAAAATGGGATTTTACTTTCTGTTCAGGACCCTACTGAAAAATGGGATTTTACTTTATGTTCAGGACCCTCCTGAAAAATGGGATTTTACTTTATGTTCAGAACCCTCCTGAAAAATAGGAATTTACTTTCTGATCAGGACCCTCCTGAAAAATGGGACTTTACTTTCTGTTCAGGACCCTCCTGAAAAATGGTATTTTTACTTTCTGTTCAGGACCCTCCTGAAAAATGGGATTTTACTTTATGTTCAGGACCCTCCTATAAAATGGGACTTTACTTTCTGTTCAGGACCCTCCTGAAAAATGGGACTTTACTTTCTGTTCAGGACCCTCCTGAAAAATGGGACTTTACTTTCTGTTCAGGACCCTCCTGAAAAATGGGACCTTACTTTCTGTTCAGGACCCTTCTGAAAAATGGTATTTTACTTTCTGTTCAGGACCCTCCTGAAAAATCGGATTTTACTTTCTGCTCAGGACCCTCCTGAAAAATGGGATTTTACTTTCTGTTCAGGACCCTCCTGAAAAATGGGATTTTACCTTATATTCAGGACCCTCCTGAAAAATGGAAATTTACTTTCAGTTCAGGACCCTCCTGAAAAATGGGAATTTACTTTATGTTCAGGACCCTTCTGAAAAATTGGATTTTACTTTATGTTCAGGACCCTCCTGAAAAATGGGACTTTACTTTCTGTTCAGGACCCTCCTGAAAAATGGGATTTTACTTTCTGTTCAGGACCCTCCTGAAAAATTGGATTTTACTTTATGTTCAGGACCCTCCTGAAAAATGGGACTTTACTTTCTGTTCAGGACCCTCCTGAAAAATGGGATTTTACTTTATGTTCAGGACCCTCCTGAAAAATAGGACTTTACTTTTAGTTCAGGACCCTTCTGAAAAATGTGATTTTACTTACTGTTCAGGACCCACCTGAAAAATGGGACTTTACTTTCTGTTCAGGACCCTCCTGAAAAATGGGATTTTACTTTCTGTTCAAGACCCTCCTGAAAAATGGGATTTTACTTTCTGTTCAGGACCCTCCTGAAAAATGGGAATTTACTTTCTGTTCAGGACCCTCCTGAAAAATGGGAATTTACTTTCTGTTCAGGACCCTCCTGAAAAATGGGATTTTACTTTCTGTTCAGGACCCTCCTGAAAAATGGGACTTTACTTTCTGTACAGGACCCTCCTGAAAAATGATATTTTACTTTATGTTCAGGACCCTCCTGAAAAATGGGATTTTACTTTCTGTTCAGGACCCTCCTGAAAAATGGGACTTTACTTTCTATTCAGGACCCTCCTGAAAAATGGGATTTTACTTTCTGTTCAGGACCCTCCTGAAAAATGGGATTTTACTTTATGTTCAGGACACTCCTGAAAAATGGGACTTTACTTTATGTTCAGGACCCTCCTGAAAAATGGGATTTTACTTTCTGTTCAGGACCCCCCTGAAAAATGGGATTTTACTTTATGTTCAGGACCCTCCTGAAAAATGGGACTTTACTTTATGTTCAGGACCCTCCTGAAAAATGGGATTTTACTTTATGTTCAGGACCCTCCTGAAAAATAGGACTTTACTTTCTGTTCAGGACCCTCCGGAAAAATGGGATTTTACTTTCTGTTCAAGACCCTCCTGAAAAATGGGACATTACTTTCTGTTCAGGACCCTCCTGAAAAATGGGATTTTTACTTTCTGTTCAGGACCCTCCTGAAAAATGGGATTTTACTTTATGTTCAGGACCCTCCTAAAAAATGGGAATTTACTTTCTGTTCAGGACCCTCCTGAAAAATGGGATTTTACTTTCTGTTCAGGACCCTCCTGAAAAATGGGACTTTACTTTCTGTTCGGGACCCTCCTGAAAAATGGGATTTTACTTTATGTTCAGGACCCTACTGAAAAATGGGATTTTACTTTCTGTTCAGGACCCTACTGAAAAATGGGATTTTACTTTATGTTCAGGACCCTCCTGAAAAATGGGATTTTACTTTATGTTCAGAACCCTCCTGAAAAATGGGAATTTACTTTTTGATCAGGACCCTCCTGAAAAATGGGACTTTACTTTCTGTTCAGGACCCTCCTGAAAAATGGTATTTTTACTTTCTGTTCAGGACCCTCCTGAAAAATGGGATTTTACTTTATGTTCAGGACCCTCCTGAAAAATGGGAATTTACTTTCTGTTCAGGACCCTCCTGAAAAATGGGATTTTACATTATGTTCAGGACCCTCCTGAAAAATGGGATTTTACTTTCTGTTCAGGACCCTCCTGAAAAATGGGACTTTACTTTCTGTACAGGACCCTCCTGAAAAATGATATTTTACTTTATGTTCAGGACCCTCCTGAAAAATGGGATTTTACTTTCTGTTCAGGACCCTCCTGAAAAATGGGACTTTACTTTCTATTCAGGACCCTCCTGAAAAATGGGATTTTACTTTCTGTTCAGGACCCTCCTGAAAAATGGGATTTTACTTTATGTTCAGGACCCTCCTGAAAAATGGGACTTTACTTTATGTTCAGGACCCTCCTGAAAAATGGGATTTTACTTTCTGTTCAGGACCCCCCTGAAAAATGGGATTTTACTTTATGTTCAGGACCCTCCTGAAAAATGGGACTTTACTTTATGTTCAGGACCCTCCTGAAAAATGGGATTTTACTTTATGTTCAGGACCCTCCTGAAAAATAGGACTTTACTTTCTGTTCAGGACCCTCCGGAAAAATGGGATTTTACTTTCTGTTCAGGACCCTCCTGAAAAATGGGACATTACTTTCTGTTCAGGACCCTCCTGAAAAATGGGATTTTTACTTTCTGTTCAGGACCCTCCTGAAAAATGGGATTTTACTTTATGTTCAGGACCCTCCTGAAAAATGGGACTTTACATTATGTTCAGGACCCTCCTGAAAAATGGGATTTTACTTTATGTTCAGGACCCTCCTGAAAAATAGGACTTTACTTTCTGTTCAAGACCCTCCTGAAAAATAGGACTTTACTTTCTGTTCAGGACCCTCCTGAAAAATGGGACTTTACTTTCTGTTCAGGACCCTCCTGAAAAATGGGATTTTTACTTTCTGTTCAGGACCCTCCTGAAAAATGGGATTTTACTTTCTGTTCAGGACCCTCCTGAAAAATGGGAATTTACTTTCTGTTCAGGACCCTCCTGAAAAATGGGAATTTACTTTCTGTTCAGGACCCTCCTGAAAAATGGGACTTTACTTTTTGTTCGGGACCCTCCTGAAAAATGGGATTTTACTTTATGTTCAGGACCCTACTGAAAAATGGGATTTTACTTTCTGTTCAGGACCCTACTGAAAAATGGGATTTTACTTTATGTTCAGGACCCTCCTGAAAAATGGGATTTTACTTTATGTTCAGAACCCTCCTGAAAAATGGGAATTTACTTTCTGATCAGGACCCTCCTGAAAAATGGGACTTTACTTTCTGTTCAGGACCCTCCTGAAAAATGGTATTTTTACTTTCTGTTCAGGACCCTCCTGAAAAATGGGATTTTACTTTATGTTCAGGACCCTCCTATAAAATGGGACTTTACTTTCTGTTCAGGACCCTCCTGAAAAATGGGACTTTACTTTCTGTTCAGGACCCTCCTGAAAAATGGGACTTTACTTTCTGTTCAGGACCCTCCTGAAAAATGGGACCTTACTTTCTGTTCAGGACCCTCCTGAAAAATGGTATTTTACTTTCTGTTCAGGACCCTCCTGAAAAATGGGATTTTACTTTCTGCTCAGGACCCTCCTGAAAAATGGGATTTTACTTTCTGTTCAGGACCCTCCTGAAAAATGGGATTTTACCTTATATTCAGGACCCTCCTGAAAAATGGAAATTTACTTTCAGTTCAGGACCCTCCTGAAAAATGGGAATTTACTTTATGTTCAGGACCCTTCTGAAAAATTGGATTTTACTTTATGTTCAGGACCCTCCTGAAAAATGGGACTTTACTTTCTGTTCAGGACCCTCCTGAAAAATGGGATTTTACTTTCTGTTCAGGACCCTCCTGAAAAATTGGATTTTACTTTATGTTCAGGACCCTCCTGAAAAATGGGACTTTACTTTCTGTTCAGGACCCTCCTGAAAAATGGGATTTTACTTTATGTTCAGGACCCTCCTGAAAAATAGGACTTTACTTTTAGTTCAGGACCCTTCTGAAAAATGTGATTTTACTTACTGTTCAGGACCCACCTGAAAAATGGGACTTTACTTTCTGTTCAGGACCCTCCTGAAAAATGGGATTTTACTTTCTGTTCAAGACCCTCCTGAAAAATGGGATTTTACTTTCTGTTCAGGACCCTCCTGAAAAATGGGAATTTACTTTCTGTTCAGGACCCTCCTGAAAAATGGGAATTTACTTTCTGTTCAGGACCCTCCTGAAAAATGGGATTTTACTTTCTGTTCAGGACCCTCCTGAAAAATGGGACTTTACTTTCTGTACAGGACCCTCCTGAAAAATGATATTTTACTTTATGTTCAGGACCCTCCTGAAAAATGGGATTTTACTTTCTGTTCAGGACCCTCCTGAAAAATGGGACTTTACTTTCTATTCAGGACCCTCCTGAAAAATGGGATTTTACTTTCTGTTCAGGACCCTCCTGAAAAATGGGATTTTACTTTATGTTCAGGACACTCCTGAAAAATGGGACTTTACTTTATGTTCAGGACCCTCCTGAAAAATGGGATTTTACTTTCTGTTCAGGACCCCCCTGAAAAATGGGATTTTACTTTATGTTCAGGACCCTCCTGAAAAATGGGACTTTACTTTATGTTCAGGACCCTCCTGAAAAATGGGATTTTACTTTATGTTCAGGACCCTCCTGAAAAATAGGACTTTACTTTCTGTTCAGGACCCTCCGGAAAAATGGGATTTTACTTTCTGTTCAAGACCCTCCTGAAAAATGGGACATTACTTTCTGTTCAGGACCCTCCTGAAAAATGGGATTTTTACTTTCTGTTCAGGACCCTCCTGAAAAATGGGATTTTACTTTATGTTCAGGACCCTCCTAAAAAATGGGAATTTACTTTCTGTTCAGGACCCTCCTGAAAAATGGGATTTTACTTTCTGTTCAGGACCCTCCTGAAAAATGGGACTTTACTTTCTGTTCGGGACCCTCCTGAAAAATGGGATTTTACTTTATGTTCAGGACCCTACTGAAAAATGGGATTTTACTTTCTGTTCAGGACCCTACTGAAAAATGGGATTTTACTTTATGTTCAGGACCCTCCTGAAAAATGGGATTTTACTTTATGTTCAGAACCCTCCTGAAAAATGGGAATTTACTTTTTGATCAGGACCCTCCTGAAAAATGGGACTTTACTTTCTGTTCAGGACCCTCCTGAAAAATGGTATTTTTACTTTCTGTTCAGGACCCTCCTGAAAAATGGGATTTTACTTTATGTTCAGGACCCTCCTGAAAAATGGGAATTTACTTTCTGTTCAGGACCCTCCTGAAAAATGGGATTTTACATTATGTTCAGGACCCTCCTGAAAAATGGGACTTTACTTTCTGTTCAGGACCCTCCTGAAAAATGGGATTTTACTTTCTGTTCAGGACCCTCCTGTAAAATGGGATTTTACTTTAGGTTCAGGACCCTCCTGAAAAATGGGATTTTACTTACTGCTCAGGACCCTTCTGAAAAATGGGATTTTACTTTCTGTTCAGGACCCTCCTGAAAAATGGGATTTTACTTTCTGTTCAGGAACCTCCTGAAAAATGGGACTTTACTTTCTGTTCAGGAACCTCCGGAAAAATGAGATTTTACTTTATGTTCAGGACCCTCCTGAAAAATGGGACTTTACTTTCTGTTCAGGACCCTCCTGAAAAATGGGACTTTACTTTCTATTCAGGACCCTCCTGAAAAATGGGATTTTACTTTCTGTTCAGGACCCTCCTGACAAATGGGATTTTACTTTATGTTCAGGACCCTCCTGAAAATGGGACTTTACATTCTGTTCAGGACCCTCCTGAAAAATGGGATTTTACTTTCTGTTCAGGACCCTCCTGAAAAATGGGACTTTACTTTCTGTTCAGGACCCTCCTGAAAAATGGGACTTTACTTTCTGTTCAGGACCCTCCTGAAAAATGGGATTTTACTTTCTTTTCAGGACCCTCCAGAAAAATAGGATTTTACTTTCTGCTCAGGACCCTCCTGAAAAATGGGATTTTACATTCTGTTCAGGACCCTCCTGAAAAATGGGATTTTACCTTATGATTAGGACCCTCCTGAAAAATGGGAATTTACTTTCAGTTCAGGACCCTCTTGAAAAATGATATTTTACTTTATGTTCAGGACCCTCCTGAAAAATGGGATTTTACTTTCTGTTCAGGACCCTCCTGAAAAATGGGACTTTACTTTCTGTTCAGGACCCTCCTGAAAATGGGACTTTACTTTCTGTTCAGGACCCTCCTGAAAAATGGGATTTTACTTTATGTTCAGGACCCTCCTGTAAAATGGGACTTTACTTTCTGTTCAGGACCCTCCTGAAAAATGGGACTTTACTTTCTGTTCAGGACCCTCCTGAAAAATGGGACTTTACTTTCTGTTCAGGACCCTCCTGAAAAATGGGACCTTACTTTCTGTTCAGGACCCTCCTGAAAAATGGGATTTTACTTTCTGTTCAGGACCCTCCTGAAAAATGGGATTTTACATTCTGCTCAGGCCCCTCCTGAAAAATGAGATTTTACTTTCTGTTCAGGACCTTCCTGAAAAATGGGATTTTACCTTATATTCAGGACCCTCCTGAAAAATGGAAATTTACTTTCACTTCAGGACCATCCTGAAAAATGGGAATTTACTTTATGTTCAGGACCCTCCTGAAAAATTGGATTTTACTTTATGTTCAGGACCCTCCTGAAAAATGGGACTTTACTTTCTGTTCAGGACCCCCCTGAAAAATGGGATTTTACTTTTTGTTCAGGACCCTCCTGAAAAATCGGATTTTACTTTATGTTCAGGACCCTCCTGAAAAATGGGACTTTACTTTCTGTTCAGGACCCTCCTGAAAAATGGGATTTTACTTTATGTTCAGGACCCTTCTGAAAAATAGGACTTTACTTTTAGTTCAGGACCCTCCTGAAAAATGGGATTTTACTTACTGTTCAGGACCCTCCTGAAAAATGGGACTTTACATTCTGTTCAGGACCCTCCTGAAAAATGGGATTTTTACTTTCTGTTCAGGACCCTCCTGAAAAATGGGAATTTACTTTTTGTTCAGGACCCTCCTGAAAAATGGGAATTTACTTTCTGTTCAGGACCCTCCTGAAAAATGGGATTTTACTTTCTGTTCAGGACCCTCCTGAAAAATGGGACTTTACTTTCTGTTCAGCACCCTCCTGAAAAATGGGATTTTACTTTATGTTCAGGACCCTACTGAAAAATGGGATTTTACTTTCTGTTCAGGACCCTACTGAAAAATGGGATTTTACTTTATGTTCAGGACCCTCCTGAAAAATGGGATTTTACTTTATGTTCAGGCCCCTCCTGAAAAATGGGAATTTACTTTCTGATCAGGACCCTCCTGAAAAATGGGACTTTACTTTCTGTTCAGGACCCTCCTGAAAAATGGTATTTTTACTTTCTGTTCAGGACCCTCCTGAAAAATGAGATTTTACTTAATGTTCAGGACCCTCCTGAAAAATGGGATTTTACTTTATGTTCAGGACCCTCCTGAAAAATGGGACTTTACATTTTGTTCAGGACCCTCCTGAAAAATGGGATTTTAGATTATGTTCAGGACCCTCCTGAAAAATGGGACTTTACTTTCTGTTCAGGACCCTCCTGAAAAATGGGATTTTACTTTCAGTTCAGGACCCTCCTGAAAAATGATATTTTACTTTATGTTCAGGACCCTCCTGAAAAATGGGATTTTACTTTCTGTTCAGGACCCTCCTGAAAAATGGGACTTTACTTTCTGTTCAGGACCCTCCTGAAAATGGGACTTTACTTTCTGTTCAGGACCCTCCTGAAAAATGGGATTTTACTTTATGTTCAGGACCCTCCTGTAAAATGGGACTTTACTTTCTGTTCAGGACCCTCCTGAAAAATGGGACTTTACTTTCTGTTCAGGACCCTCCTGAAAAATGGGACTTTACTTTCTGTTCAGGACCCTCCTGAAAAATGGGACCTTACTTTCTGTTCAGGACCCTCCTGAAAAATGGGATTTTACTTTCTGTTCAGGACCCTCCTGAAAAATGGGATTTTACATTCTGCTCAGGCCCCTCCTGAAAAATGAGATTTTACTTTCTGTTCAGGACCTTCCTGAAAAATGGGATTTTACCTTATATTCAGGACCCTCCTGAAAAATGGAAATTTACTTTCACTTCAGGACCATCCTGAAAAATGGGAATTTACTTTATGTTCAGGACCCTCCTGAAAAATTGGATTTTACTTTATGTTCAGGACCCTCCTGAAAAATGGGACTTTACTTTCTGTTCAGGACCCCCCTGAAAAATGGGATTTTACTTTTTGTTCAGGACCCTCCTGAAAAATCGGATTTTACTTTATGTTCAGGACCCTCCTGAAAAATGGGACTTTACTTTCTGTTCAGGACCCTCCTGAAAAATGGGATTTTACTTTATGTTCAGGACCCTTCTGAAAAATAGGACTTTACTTTTAGTTCAGGACCCTCCTGAAAAATGGGATTTTACTTACTGTTCAGGACCCTCCTGAAAAATGGGACTTTACATTCTGTTCAGGACCCTCCTGAAAAATGGGATTTTTACTTTCTGTTCAGGACCCTCCTGAAAAATGGGAATTTACTTTTTGTTCAGGACCCTCCTGAAAAATGGGAATTTACTTTCTGTTCAGGACCCTCCTGAAAAATGGGATTTTACTTT
The DNA here is from genome assembly GCA_030864215.1 of Capsicum pubescens. NCBI lineage: Eukaryota > Viridiplantae > Streptophyta > Magnoliopsida > Solanales > Solanaceae > Capsicum > Capsicum pubescens. Next base: position 269,588,559 of record CM061538.1, read on the forward strand.
CTGTTCAGGACCCTCCTGAAAAATGGGACTTTACTTTCTGTTCAGCACCCTCCTGAAAAATGGGATTTTACTTTATGTTCAGGACCCTACTGAAAAATGGGATTTTACTTTCTGTTCAGGACCCTACTGAAAAATGGGATTTTACTTTATGTTCAGGACCCTCCTGAAAAATGGGATTTTACTTTATGTTCAGGCCCCTCCTGAAAAATGGGAATTTACTTTCTGATCAGGACCCTCCTGAAAAATGGGACTTTACTTTCTGTTCAGGACCCTCCTGAAAAATGGTATTTTTACTTTCTGTTCAGGACCCTCCTGAAAAATGAGATTTTACTTAATGTTCAGGACCCTCCTGAAAAATGGGATTTTACTTTATGTTCAGGACCCTCCTGAAAAATGGGACTGTACATTTTGTTCAGGACCCTCCTGAAAAATGGGATTTTAGATTATGTTCAGGACCCTCCTGAAAAATGGGACTTTACTTTCTGTTCAGGACCCTCCTGAAAAATGGGATTTTACTTTCTGTTCAGGACCCTCCTGAAAAATGGGATTTTACTTTCTGTTCAGGACCCTCCTGTAAAATGGGATTTTACTTTATGTTCAGGACCCTCCTGAAAAATGGGATTTTACTTTCTGCTCAGGACCCTTCTGAAAAATGGGATTTTACTTTCTGTTCAGGACCCTCCTGAAAAATGGGATTTTACTTTCTGTTCAGGACCCTCCTGAAAAATGGGATTTTACTTTCTGTTCAGAACCCTCCTGAAAAATGGGACTTTACTTTCTGTTCAGGACCCTCCTGAAAAATGGGACTTTACTTTCTGTTCAGGACCCTCCTGAAAAATGGGATTTTACTTTCTGTTCAGGACCCTCCTGAAAAATGGGATTTTACTTTCTGCTCAGGACCCTCCTGAAAAATGGGATTTTACATTCTGTTCAGGACCCTCCTGAAAAATGGGATTTTACCTTATGATTAGGACCCTCCTGAAAAATGGGAATTTACTTTCAGTTCAGGACCCTCTTGAAAAATGGGAATTTACTTTATGTTCAGGACCCTCCTGAAAAATGGGATTTTACTTTCTGTTCAGGACCCTCCTGAAAAATGGGACTTTACATTCTGTTCAGGACCCTCCTGAAAATGGGACTTTACTTTCTGTTCAGGACCCTCTTGAAAAATGGGATTTTACTTTATGTTCAGGACCCTCCTGTAAAATGGGACATTACTTTCTGTTCAGGACCCTCCTGAAAAATGGGACTTTACTTTCTGTTCAGGACCCTCCTGAAAAATGGGACTTTACTTTCTGTTCAGGACCCTCCTGAAAAATGGGACCTTACTTTCTGTTCAGGACCCTCCTGAAAAATGGGATTTTACTTTCTGTTCAGGACCCTCCTGAAAAATGGGATTTTACATTCTGCTCAGGCCCCTCCTGAAAAATGAGATTTTACTTTCTGTTCAGGACCTTCCTGAAAAATGGGATTTTACCTTATATTCAGGACCCTCCTGAAAAATGGAAATTTACTTTCAGTTCAGGACCATCCTGAAAAATGGGAATTTACTTTATGTTCAGGACCCTCCTGAAAAATTGGATTTTACTTTATGTTCAGGACCCTCCTGAAAAATGGAACTTTACTTTCTGTTCAGGACCCCCCTGAAAAATGGGATTTTACTTTTTGTTCAGGACCCTCCTGAAAAATCGGATTTTACTTTATGTTCAGGACCCTCCTGAAAAATGGGACTTTACTTTCTGTTCAGGACCCTCCTGAAAAATGGGATTTTACTTTATGTTCAGGACCCTTCTGAAAAATAGGACTTTACTTTTAGTTCAGAACCCTCCTGAAAAATGGGATTTTACTTACTGTTCAGGACCCTCCTGAAAAATGGGACTTTACATTCTGTTCAGGACCCTCCTGAAAAATGGGATTTTTACTTTCTGTTCAGGACCCTCCTGAAAAATGGGAATTTACTTTTTGTTCAGGACCCTCCTGAAAAATGGGAATTTACTTTCTGTTCAGGACCCTCCTGAAAAATGGGATTTTACTTTCTGTTCAGGACCCTCCTGAAAAATGGGACTTTACTTTCTGTTCAGCACCCTCCTGAAAAATGGGATTTTACTTTATGTTCAGGACCCTACTGAAAAATGGGATTTTACTTTCTGTTCAGGACCCTACTGAAAAATGGGATTTTACTTTATGTTCAGGACCCTCCTGAAAAATGGGATTTTACTTTATGTTCAGGACCCTCCTGAAAAATGGGAATTTACTTTCTGATCAGGACCCTCCTGAAAAATGGGACTTTACTTTCTGTTCAGGACCCTCCTGAAAAATGGTATTTTTACTTTCTGTTCAGGACCCTCCTGAAAAATGAGATTTTACTTAATGTTCAGGACCCTCCTGAAAAATGGGATTTTACTTTATGTTCAGGACCCTCCTGAAAAATGGGACTTTACATTTTGTTCAGGACCCTCCTGAAAAATGGGATTTTAGATTATGTTCAGGACCCTCCTGAAAAATAGGACTTTACTTTCTGTTCAGGACCCTCCAGAAAAATGGGATTTTACTTTCTGTTCAGGACCCTCCTGAAAAATGGGATTTTACTTTCTGTTCAGGACCCTCCTGTAAAATGGGATTTTACTTTATGTTCAGGACCCTCCTGAAAAATGGGATTTTACTTTCTGCTCAGGACCCTTCTGAAAAATGGGATTTTACTTTCTGTTCAGGACCCTCCTGAAAAATGGGATTTTACTTTCTGTTCAGGACCCTCTTGAAAAATGGGACTTTACTTTCTGTACAGGACCCTCCTGAAAAATTAGATTTTACTTTATGTTCAGGACCCTCCTGAAAAATGGGACTTTACTTTCTGTTCAGGACCCTCCTGAAAAATGGGACTTTACTTTCTATTCAGGACCCTCCTGAAAAATGGGATTTTACTTTCTGTTCAGGACCCTCCTGAAAAATGGGATTTTACTTTATGTTCAGGACCCTCCTGAAAAATGGGACTTTACTTTCTGTTCAGGACCCTCCTGAAAAATGGGATTTTACTTTCTGTTCAGGACCCCCCTGAAAAATGGGATTTTACTTTATGTTCAGGACCCTCCTGAAAAATGAGACTTTACTTTATGTTCAGGACCCTCCTGAAAAATGGGATTTTACTTTATGTTCAGGACCCTCCTGAAAAATAGGACTTTACTTTCTTTTCAGGACCCTCCTGAAAAATGGGATTGTACTTTCTGTTCAGGACCCTCCTGAAAAATGGGACTTTACTTTCTGTTCAGGACCCTCCTGAAAAATGGGATTTTTACTTTCTGTTCAGGACCCTCCTGAAAAATGGGATTTTACTTTCTGTTCAGGACCCTCCTTAGAAATGGGACTTTACTTTCTGTTCAGGACCCTCCTGAAAAATGGGATTTTACTTTCTGTTCAGGACCCTCCTGAAAAATGGGACTTTACTTTATGTTCAGGACCCTCCTGAAAAATGGGATTTTACTTTATGTTCAGGACCCTCCTGAACAATAGGACTTTACTTTCTTTTCAGGACCCTCCTGAAAAATGGGATTTTACTTTCTGTACAGGACCCTCCTGAAAAATGGGATTTTACTTTCTGTTCAGGACCCTCATGAAAAATGGGACTTTACTTTCTGTTCAGGACCCTCCTGAAAAATGGGATTTTACTTTATGTTCAGGACCCTACTGAAAAATGGGATTTTACTTTCTGTTCAGGACCCTACTGAAAAATGGGATTTTACTTTATGTTCAGGACCCTCCTGAAAAATGGGATTTTACTTTATGTTCAGAACCCTCCTGAAAAATGGGAATTTACTTTCTGATCAGGACCCTCCTGAAAAATGGTACTTTACTTTCTGTTCAGGACCCTCCTGAAAAATGGGATTTTACTTTCTGTTCAGGACCCTCCTGAACAATAGGACTTTACTTTCTTTTCAGGACCCTCCTGAAAAATGGGATTTTACTTTCTGTACAGGACCCTCCTGAAAAATGGGATTTTACTTTCTGTTCAGGACCCTCCTGAAAAATGGGACTTTACTTTCTGTTCAGGACCCTCCTGAAAAATGGGATTTTACTTTATGTTCAGGACCCTACTGAAAAATAGGATTTTACTTTTTGTTCAGGACCCTACTGAAAAATGGGATTTTACTTTATGTTCAGGACCCTCCTGAAAAATGGGATTTTACTTTATGTTCAGAACCCTCCTGAAAAATGGGAATTTACTTTCTGATCAGGACCCTCCTGAAAAATGGTACTTTACTTTATGTTCAGGACCCTCCTGAAAAATGGGACTTTACATTTTGTTCAGGACCCTCCTGAAAAATGGGATTTTAGATTATGTTCAGGACCCTCCTGAAAAATGGGACTTTACTTTCTGTTCAGGACCCTCCTGAAAAATGGGATTTTACTTTCTGTTCAGGACCCTCCTGAAAAATGGGATTTTACTTTCTGTTCGGGACCCTCCTGTAAAATGGGATTTTACTTTATGTTCAGGACCCTCCTGAAAAATGGGATTTTACTTTCTGCTCAGGACCCTTCTGAAAAATGGGATTTTACTTTCTGTTCAGGACCCTCCTGAAAAATGGGATTTTACTTTCTGTTCAGGACCCTCCTGAAAAATGGGACTTTACTTTCTGTACAGGACCCTCCTGAAAAATTAGATTTTACTTTATGTTCAGGACCCTCCTGAAAAATGGGACTTTACTTTCTGTTCAGGACCCTCCTGAAAAATGGGACTTTACTTTCTATTCAGGACCCTCCTGAAAAATGGGATTTTACTTTCTGTTCAGGACCCTCCTGAAAAATGGGATTTTACTTTATGTTCTGGACCCTCCTGAAAAATGGGACTTTACTTTCTGTTCAGGACCCTCCTGAAAAATGGGATTTTACTTTCTGTTCAGGACCCCCCTGAAAAATGGGATTTTACTTTATGTTCAGGACCCTCCTGAAAAATGAGACTTTACTTTATGTTCAGGACCCTCCTGAAAAATGGGATTTTACTTTATGTTCAGGACCCTCCTGAAAAATAGGACTTTACTTTCTTTTCAGGACCCTCCTGAAAAATGGGATTTTACTTTCTGTTCAGGACCCTCCTGAAAATTGGGACTTTACTTTCTGTTCAGGACCCTCCTGAAAAATGAGATTTTTACTTTCTGTTCAGGACCCTCCTGAAAAATGGGATTTTACTTTCTGTTCAGGACCCTCCTTAGAAATGGGACTTTACTTTCTGTTCAGGACCCTCCTGAAAAATGGGATTTTACTTTCTGTTCAGGACCCTCCTGAAAAATGGGACTTTACTTTATGTTCAGGACCCTCCTGAAAAATGGGATTTTACTTTATGTTCAGGACCCTCCTGAACAATAGGACTTTACTTTCTTTTCAGGACCCTCCTGAAAAATGGGATTTTACTTTCTGTACAGGACCCTCCTGAAAAATGGGATTTTACTTTCTGTTCAGGACCCTCCTGAAAAATGGGACTTTACTTTCTGTTCAGGACCCTCCTGAAAAATGGGATTTTACTTTAAGTTCAGGACCCTACTGAAAAATAGGATTTTACTTTTTGTTCAGGACCCTACTGAAAAATGGGATTTTACTTTATGTTCAGGACCCTCCTGAAAAATGGGATTTTACTTTATGTTCAGAACCCTCCTGAAAAATGGGAATTTACTTTCTGATCAGGACCCTCCTGAAAAATGGTACTTTACTTTCTGTTCAGGACCCTCCTGAAAAATGGTATTTTTACTTTCTGTTTAGGACCCTCCTGAAAAATGGGATTTTACTTTATGTTCAGGACCCTCCTGAAAAATGGGATTTTACTTTATTTTCAGGACCCTCCTGAAAAATGGGATTTTACTTTCTGTTCAGGACCCTCCTGTAAAATGGGATTTTACTTTATGTTCAGGACCCTCCTGAAAAATGGGATTTTACTTTCTGCTCAGGACCCTTCTGAAAAATGGGATTTTACTTTCTGTTCAGGACCCTCCTGAAAAATGGGATTTTACTTTCTGTTCAGGAACCTCCTGAAAAATGGGATTTTACTTTCTGTTCAGGAACCTCCTGAAAAAATGGGACTTTACTTTCTATTCAGGATCCTCCTGAAAAATGAGATTTTACTTTATGTTCAGGACCCTCCTGAAAAATGGGACTTTACTTTCTATTCAGGACCCTCCTGAAAAATGGGATTTTACTTTCTGTTCAGGACCCTCCTGAAAAATGGGATTTTACTTTATGTTCAGGACCCTCCTGAAAATGGGACTTTACATTCTGTTCAGGACCCTCCTGAAAAATGGGACTTTACTTTCTGTTCAGGAACCTACTGAAAAATAGGATTTTACTTTCTGTTCAGGACCCTCCTGAAAAATGTGATTTTACTTTCTGCTCAGGACCCTCCTGAAAAATGGGACTTTACTTTCTGTTCAGGACCCTCCTGAAAAATGGGACTTTACTTTCTGTTCAGTACCCTCCTGAAAAATGGAATTTTTACTTTCTGTTCAGGACCCTCCTGAAAAATGAGATTTTACTTAATGTTCAGGACCCTCCTGAAAAATGGGATTTTACTTTATGTTCAGGACCCTCCTGAAAAATGGGACTTTACATTTTGTTCAGGACCCTCCTGAAAAATGGGATTTTAGATTATGTTCAGGACCCTCCTGAAAAATGGGACTTTACTTTCTGTTCAGGACCCTCCTGAAAAATGGGATTTTACTTTCTGTTCAGGACCCTCCTGAAAAATGGGATTTTACTTTCTGTTCAGGACCCTCCTGTAAAATGGGATTTTACTTTATGTTCAGGACCCTCCTGAAAAATGGGATTTTACTTTCTGCTCAGGACCCTTCTGAAAAATGGGATTTTACTTTCTGTTCAGGACCCTCCTGAAAAATGGGATTTTACTTTCTGTTCAGTACCCTCCTGAAAAATGGGACTTTACTTTCTGTACAGGACCCTCCTGAAAAATTAGATTTTACTTTATGTTCAGGACCCTCCTGAAAAATGGGACTTTACTTTCTGTTCAGGACCCTCCTGAAAAATGGGACTTTACTTTCTATTCAGGACCCTCCTGAAAAATGGGATTTTACTTTCTGTTCAGGACCCTCCTGAAAAATGGGATTTTACTTTATGTTCAGGACCCTCCTGAAAAATGGGACTTTACTTTCTGTTCAGGACCCTCCTGAAAAATGGGATTTTACTTTCTGTTCAGGACCCCCCTGAAAAATGGGATTTTACTTTATGTTCAGGACCCTCCTGAAAAATGAGACTTTACTTTATGTTCAGGACCCTCCTGAAAAATGGGATTTTACTTTATGTTCAGGACCCTCCTGAAAAATAGGACTTTACTTTCTTTTCAGGACCCTCCTGAAAAATGGGATTTTACTTTCTGTTCAGGACCCTCCTGAAAAATGGGATTTTACTTTTTGTTCAGGACCCTCCTTAGAAATGGGACTTTACTTTCTGTTCAGGACCCTCCTGAAAAATGGGATTTTACTTTCTGTTCAGGACCCTCCTGAAAAATGGGACTTTACTTTATGTTCAGGACCCTCCTGGAAAATGGGATTTTACTTTATGTTCAGGACCCTCCTGAACAATAGGACTTTACTTTCTTTTCAGGACCCTCCTGAAAAATGGGATTTTACTTTCTGTACAGGACCCTCCTGAAAAATGGGATTTTACTTTCTGTTCAGGACCCTCCTGAAAAATGGGACTTTACTTTCTGTTCAGGACCCTCCTGAAAAATGGGATTTTACTTTATGTTCAGGACCCTACTGAAAAATAGGATTTTACTTTCTGTTCAGGACCCTACTGAAAAATGGGATTTTACTTTATGTTCAGGACCCTCCTGAAAAATGGGATTTTACTTTATGTTCAGAACCCTCCTGAAAAATGGGAATTTACTTTCTGATCAGGACCCTCCTGAAAAATGGTACTTTACTTTATGTTCAGGACCCTCCTGAAAAATGGGACTTTACATTTTGTTCAGGACCCTCCTGAAAAATGGGATTTTAGATTATGTTCAGGACCCTCCTGAAAAATGGGACTTTACTTTCTGTTCAGGACCCTCCTGAAAAATGGGATTTTACTTTCAGTTCAGGACCCTCCTGAAAAATGGGATTTTACTTTCTGTTCGGGACCCTCCTGTAAAATGGGATTTTACTTTATGTTCAGGACCCTCCTAAAAAATGGGATTTTACTTTCTGCTCAGGACCCTTCTGAAAAATAGGATTTTACTTTCTGTTCAGGACCCTCCTGTAAAATGGGACTTTACTTTCTGTTCAGGACCCTCCTGAAAAATGGGACTTTACTTTCTGTACAGGACCCTCCTGAAAAATTAGATTTTACTTTATGTTCAGGACCCTCCTGAAAAATGGGACTTTACTTTCTGTTCAGGACCCTCCTGAAAAATGGGACTTTACTTTCTATTCAGGACCCTCCTGAAAAATGGGATTTTACTTTCTGTTCAGGACCCTCCTGAAAAATGGGATTTTACTTTATGTTCAGGACCCTCCTGAAAAATGGGACTTTACTTTCTGTTCAGGACCCTCCTGAAAAATGGGATTTTACTTTCTGTTCAGGACACCCCTGAAAAATGGGATTTTACTTTATGTTCAGGACCCTCCTGAAAAATGAGACTTTACTTTATGTTCAGGACCCTCCTGAAAAATGGGATTTTACTTTATGTTCAGGACCCTCCTGAAAAATAGGACTTTACTTTCTTTTCAGGACCCTCCTGAAAAATGGGATTTTACTTTCTGTTCAGGACCCTCCTGAAAATTGGGACTTTACTTTCTGTTCAGGACCCTCCTGAAAAATGAGATTTTTACTTTCTGTTCAGGACCCTCCTGAAAAATGGGATTTTACTTTCTGTTCAGGACCCTCCTAAGAAATGGGACTTTACTTTCTGTTCAGGACCCTCCTGAAAAATGGGATTTTACTTTCTGTTCAGGACCCTCCTGAAAAATGGGACTTTACTTTATGTTCAGGACCCTCCTGAAAAATGGGATTTTACTTTATGTTCAGGACCCTCCTGAACAATAGGACTTTACTTTCTTTTCAGGACCCTCCTGAAAAATGGGATTTTACTTTCTGTACAGGACCCTCCTGAAAAATGGGATTTTACTTTCTGTTCAGGACCCTCCTGAAAAATGGGACTTTACTTTCTGTTCAGGACCCTCCTGAAAAATGGGATTTTACTTTATGTTCAGGACCCTACTGAAAAATAGGATTTTACTTTCTGTTCAGGACCCTACTGAAAAATGGGATTTTACTTTATGTTCAGGACCCTCCTGAAAAATGGGATTTTACTTTATGTTCAGAACCCTCCTGAAAAATGGGAATTTACTTTCTGATCAGGACCCTCCTGAAAAATGGTACTTTACTTTCTGTTCAGGACCCTCCTGAAAAATGGTATTTTTACTTTCTGTTTAGGACCCTCCTGAAAAATGGGATTTTACTTTATGTTCAGGACCCTCCTGAAAAATGGGATTTTACTTTATTTTCAGGACCCTCCTGAAAAATGGGATTTTACTTTCTGTTCAGGACCCTCCTGTAAAATGGGATTTTACTTTATGTTCAGGACCCTCCTGAAAAATGGGATTTTACTTTCTGCTCAGGACCCTTCTGAAAAATGGGATTTTACTTTCTGTTCAGGACCCTCCTGAAAAATGGGATTTTATTTTCTGTTCAGGAACCTCCTGAAAAATGGGATTTTACTTTCTGTTCAGGAACCTCCTGAAAAAATGGGACTTTACTTTCTATTCAGGACCCTCCTGAAAAATGAGATTTTACTTTATGTTCAGGACCCTCCTGAAAAATGGGACTTTACTTTCTATTCAGGACCCTCCTGAAAAATGGGATTTTACTTTCTGTTCAGGACCCTCCTGAAAAATGGGATTTTACTTTATGTTCAGGACCCTCCTGAAAATAGGACTTTACATTCTGTTCAGGACCCTCCTGAAAAATGGGACTTTACTTTCTGTTCAGGACCCTCCTGAAAAATGGGATTTTACTTTCTGTTCAGGACCCTCCTGAAAAATGTGATTTTACTTTCTGCTCAGGACCCTCCTGAAAAATGGGATTTTACATTTTGTTCAGGACCCTCCTGAAAAATGGGATTTTACCTTATGATTAGGACCCTCCTGAAAAATGGGAATTTACTTTCAGTTCAGGACCCTCCTGAAAAATGGGAATTTACTTTATGTTCAGGACCCTCCTGAAAAATGGGATTTTACTTTATGTTCAGAACACTCCTGAAAAATGGGACTTTACTTTCTGTTCAGGACCCTCCTGATAAATGGGATTTTACTTTCTGTTCAGGCCCCTCCTGATAAATGGGACTTTACTTTCTGTTCAGGACCCTCCTGAAAAATATGATTTACTTTATGTTCAGGATCCTCCTGAAAACTAGGACTTTAGTTTTAGTTCAGGACCCTCCTGAAAAATGGGATTTTACATTCTGTTCAGGACCCTCATGAAAAATGGGACTTTACTTTTTGTTCAGGACCCTCCTGAAAAATAGGACTTTACTTTCTGTTCAGGACCCTCCTGAAAAATGGGATTTTACTTTATGTCAGGACCCTCCTGAAAAATGGGACTTTACTTTTAGTTCAGGACCCTCCTGAAAAATGGGATTTTACTTTCTGTTCAGGACCCTCCTGAAAAATGGGACTTTACTTTCTGTTCAGGACCCTCCTGAAAAATGGGATTTTACATTCTGTTCAGGACCCTCCTGAAAAATGGGACTTTACTTTCTGTTCAGGACCCTCCTGAAAAATAGGATTTTACTTTATGTTCGTAACCCTCCTGAAAAATGGGACTTTACTTTCTGTTCAGGACCCTCCTGAAAAATGGAATTTTACTTTCTGTTCAGGACCCTCCTGAAAAATTGGATTTTACTTTATGTTCAGGACCCTCCTGAAAAATGGGACTTTACTTTCTGTTCAGGACCCTCCTGAAAAATGGGACTTTACTTTCTGTTCAGGACCCTCCTGAAAAATGGGACTTTACTTTCTGTTCAGGACCCTCCTGAAAAATGGGACTTTACTTTCTGTTCAGGACCTTCCTGAAAAATGGGATTTTACTTTATGTTCAGAACCCTCCTGAAAAATGGGACTTTACTTTCTGTTCAGGACCCTCCTGAAAAATGGAATTTTACTTTCTGTTCAGGACCCTCCTGAAAAATGGGATTTTACTTTATGTACAGGACCCTCCTGAAAAATAGGACTTTACTTTCTGTTCAGGACCCTCCTGAAAAATGGGACTTTACTTTCTGTTCAGGACCCTCCTGAAAAATGGGATTTTACTTTATGTTCAGAACCCTCCTGAAAAATGGGACTTTACTTTCTGTTCAGGACCCTCCTGAAAAATGGAATTTTACTTTCTGTTCAGGACCCTCCTGAAAAATGGGATTTTTACTTTCTGTTCAGGACCCTCCTGAAAAATGGGATTTTTGTTTCTGTTCAGGACCCTCCTGAAAAATGGGAATTTACTTTCTGTTCAGGACCCTCCTGAAAAATGGGAATTTACTTTCTGTTCAGGTCCCTCCTGAAAAATGGGACTTTACTTTCTGTTCAGGACCCTCCTGAAAAATGGGATTTAACTTTCTGTTCAGGACCCTCTTGAAAAATGGGACTTTACTTTCTGTTCAGGACCCTCCTGAAAAATGGGATTTTACTTTATGTTCAGGACCCTACTGAAAAATGGGATTTTACTTTCTGTTCAGGACCCTAGTGAAAAATGGGATTTTACTTTATGTTCAGGACCATCCTGAAAAATGGGATTTTACTTTATGTTCAGGACCCTCCTGAAAAATGGGAATTTACTTTCTGATCAGGACCCTCCTGAAAAATGGGACTTTACTTTCTGTTCAGGACCCTCCTGAAAAATGGTATTTTTACTTTCTGTTCAGAACCCTCCTGAAAAATGGGATTTTACTTTATGTTCAGGACCCTCCTGAAAAATGGGACTTTACTTTCTGTTCAGGACCCTCCTGAAAAATGGGATTTTACATTATGTTCAGGACCCTCCTGAAAAATGGGACTTTACTTTCTGTTCAGGACCCTTCTGAAAAATGGGATTTTACTTTCTGTTCAGGACCCTCCTGAAAAATGGGATTTTACTTTCTGTTCAGGACCCTCCTGTAAAATGGGATTTTACTTTATGTTCAGGACCCTCCTGAAAAATGGGATTTTACTTTCTGCTCAGGACCCTTCTGAAAAATGGGATTTTACTTTCTGTTCAGGACCCTCCTGAAAAATGGGACTTTACTTTCTGTTCAGGACCCTCCTGAAAAATGAGATTTTACTTTATGTTCAGGACCCTCCTGAAAAATGGGACTTTACTTTCTGTTCAGGACCCTCCTGAAAAATGGGACTTTACTTTCTATTCAGGACCCTCCTGAAAAATGGGATTTTACTTTCTATTCAGGACCCTCCTGAAAAATGGGATTTTACTTTATGTTCAGGACCCTCCTGAAAATGGGACTTTACATTCTGTTCAGGACCCTCCTGAAAAATGGGATTTTACTTTCTGTTCAGGACCCTCCTGAAAAATGGGACTTTACTTTCTGTTCAGGACCCTCCTGAAAAATGGGACTTTACTTTCTTTTCAGGACCCTCCTGAAAAATGGGACTTTACTTTCTGTTCAGGACCCTCCTGAAAAATGGGATTTTACTTTCTGTTCAGGACCCTCCTTAAAAATGTGATTTTACTTTCTGCTCAGGACCCTCCTGAAAAATGGGATTTTACATTCTGTTCAGGACCATCCTGAAAAATGGGATTTTACCTTATGATTAGGACCCTCCTGAAAAATGGGAATTTACTTTATGTTCAGGACCCTCCTGAAAAATGGGATTTTACTTTATGTTCAGAACCCTCCTGAAAAATGGGACTTTACTTTCTGTTCAGGACCCTCCTGATAAATGAGATTTTACTTTCTGTTCAGGCCCCTCCTGATAAATGGGACTTTACTTTCTGTTCAGGACCCTCCTGAAAAATAGGATTTTACTTTATGTTCAGGACCCTCCTGAAAACTAGGACTTTAGTTTTAGTTCAGGACCCTCCTGAAAAATGGGATTTTACATTCTGTTCAGGACCCTCATGAAAAATGGGACTTTACTTTCTGTTCAGGACCCTCCTGAAAAATAGGACTTTACTTTCTGTTCAGGACCCTCCTGAAAAATGGGATTTTACTTTATGTTCATGACCCTCCTGAAAAATGGGACTTTACTTTTAGTTCAGGACCCTCCTGAAAAATGGGATTTTACTTTCTGTTCAGGACCCTCCTGAAAAATGGGACTTTACTTTCTGTTCAGGACCCTCCTGAAAAATGGGATTTTACATTCTGTTCAGGACCCTCTTGAAAAATGGGACTTTACTTTCTGTTCAGGACCCTCCTGAAAAATGGGATTTTACTTTATGTTCAGGACCCTACTGAAAAATGGGATTTTACTTTCTGTTCAGGACCCTAGTGAAAAATGGGATTTTACTTTATGTTCAGGACCATCCTGAAAAATGGGATTTTACTTTATGTTCAGGACCCTCCTGAAAAATGGGAATTTACTTTCTGATCAGGACCCTCCTGAAAAATGGGACTTTACTTTCTGTTCAGGACCCTCCTGAAAAATGGTATTTTTACTTTCTGTTCAGAACCCTCCTGAAAAATGGGATTTTACTTTATGTTCAGGACCCTCCTGAAAAATGGGACTTTACTTTCTGTTCAGGACCCTCCTGAAAAATGGGATTTTACATTATGTTCAGGACCCTCCTGAAAAATGGGACTTTACTTTCTGTTCAGGACCCTTCTGAAAAATGGGATTTTACTTTCTGTTCAGGACCCTCCTGAAAAATGGGATTTTACTTTCTGTTCAGGACCCTCCTGTAAAATGGGATTTTACTTTATGTTCAGGACCCTCCTGAAAAATGGGATTTTACTTTCTGCTCAGGACCCTTCTGAAAAATGGGATTTTACTTTCTGTTCAGGACCCTCCTGAAAAATGGGACTTTACTTTCTGTTCAGGACCCTCCTGAAAAATGAGATTTTACTTTATGTTCAGGACCCTCCTGAAAAATGGGACTTTACTTTCTGTTCAGGACCCTCCTGAAAAATGGGACTTTACTTTCTATTCAGGACCCTCCTGAAAAATGGGATTTTACTTTCTATTCAGGACCCTCCTGAAAAATGGGATTTTACTTTATGTTCAGGACCCTCCTGAAAATGGGACTTTACATTCTGTTCAGGACCCTCCTGAAAAATGGGATTTTACTTTCTGTTCAGGACCCTCCTGAAAAATGGGACTTTACTTTCTGTTCAGGACCCTCCTGAAAAATGGGACTTTACTTTCTTTTCAGGACCCTCCTGAAAAATGGGACTTTACTTTCTGTTCAGGACCCTCCTGAAAAATGGGATTTTACTTTCTGTTCAGGACCCTCCTTAAAAATGTGATTTTACTTTCTGCTCAGGACCCTCCTGAAAAATGGGATTTTACATTCTGTTCAGGACCATCCTGAAAAATGGGATTTTACCTTATGATTAGGACCCTCCTGAAAAATGGGAATTTACTTTATGTTCAGGACCCTCCTGAAAAATGGGATTTTACTTTATGTTCAGAACCCTCCTGAAAAATGGGACTTTACTTTCTGTTCAGGACCCTCCTGATAAATGAGATTTTACTTTCTGTTCAGGCCCCTCCTGATAAATGGGACTTTACTTTCTGTTCAGGACCCTCCTGAAAAATAGGATTTTACTTTATGTTCAGGACCCTCCTGAAAACTAGGACTTTAGTTTTAGTTCAGGACCCTCCTGAAAAATGGGATTTTACATTCTGTTCAGGACCCTCATGAAAAATGGGACTTTACTTTCTGTTCAGGACCCTCCTGAAAAATAGGACTTTACTTTCTGTTCAGGACCCTCCTGAAAAATGGGATTTTACTTTATGTTCATGACCCTCCTGAAAAATGGGACTTTACTTTTAGTTCAGGACCCTCCTGAAAAATGGGATTTTACTTTCTGTTCAGGACCCTCCTGAAAAATGGGACTTTACTTTCTGTTCAGGACCCTCCTGAAAAATGGGATTTTACATTCTGTTCAGGACCCTCCTGAAAAATGGGACTTTACTTTCTGTTCAGGACCCTCCTGAAAAATGGGATTTTACTTTATGTTCGGAACCCTCCTGAAAAATGGGACTTTACTTTCTGTTCAGGACCCTCCTGAAAAATGGAATTTTACTTTCTGTTCAGGACCCTCCTGAAAAATTGGATTTTACTTTATGTTCAGGACCCTCCTGAAAAATGGGACTTTACTTTCTGTTCAGGACCCTCCTGAAAAATGGGACTTTACTTTATGTTCAGGACCCTCCTGAAAAATGGGACTTTACTTTCTGTTCATGACCCTCTTGTAAAATGGGACTTTACTTTCTGTTCAGGACCCTCCTGAAAAATGGGATTTTATTTTATGTTCAGAACCCTCCTGAAAAATGGGACTTTACTTTCTGTTCAGGACCCTCCTGAAAAATGGAATTTTACTTTCTGTTCAGGACCCTCCTGAAAAATGGGATTTTACTTTATGTACAGGACCCTCCTGAAAAATAGGACTTTACTTTCTAATCAGGACCCTCCTGAAAAATGGGACTTTACCTTCTGTTCAGGACCCTCCTGAAAAATGGGATTTTACTTTATGTTCAGAACCCTCCTGAAAAATGGGACTTTACTTTCTGTTCAGGACCCTCCTGAAAAATGGAATTTTACTTTCTGTTCAGGACCCTCCTGAAAAATGGGATTTTACTTTATGTTCAGGACCCTCCTGAAAAATGGGACTTTACTTTCTGTTCAGGACCCTCCTGTAAAATGGGATTTTACTTTATGTTCAGGACCCTCCTAAAAAATGGGACTTTACTTTTAGTTCAGGACCCTCCTGAAAAATGGGATTTTACTTTATGTTCATGACCCTCCTGAAAAATGGGACTTTACTTTCTGTTCAGGACCCTCCTGAAAAATGGGACTTTACTTTCTGTTCAGGACCCTCCTGAAAAATGGGACTTTACTTTCTGTTCAGGACCCTCCGGAAAAATGGGATTTTACTTTCTGTTCAGGACCCTCCTGAAAAATTGGATTTTACTTTCTGCTCAGGACCCTCCTGAAAAATGGGATTTTACTTTATGTTCAGGACCCTCCTGAAAAATGGGATTTTACCTTATGTTCAGGACCCTCCTGAAAAATGGGAATTTACTTTCAGTTCAGGACCCTCCTGACAAATGGGAATTTACTTTATGTTCAGGACCCTCCTGAAAAATGGGATTTTACTTTATGTTCAGGACCCTCCTGAAAAATGGGACTTTACTTTCTGTTCAGGACCCTTCTGAAAAATGGGACTTTGCATTCTGTTCAGGACCCTCCTGAAAAATGGGATTTTACTTTCTGTTCAGGACCCTCCTGAAAAATGGGATTTTACTTTTTGTTCAGGACCCTCCTGAAAAATGGGATTTTACCTTATGATCAGGACCCTCCTGAAAAATGGGAATTTACTTTCAGTTCAGGACCCTCCTGAAAAATGGGAATTTACTTTATGTTTAGGACCTTCCTTAAAAATGGGATTTTACTTTTTTGTTCAGAACCCTCCTGAAAAATGGGACTTTACTTTCTGTTCAGGACCCTCCTGAAAAATGGGATTTTACTTTCTGTTCAGGACCCTCCTGAAAAATGGGATTTTACTTTCTGTTCAGGACCCTCCTGAAAAATGGGACTTTACTTTCTGTTCAGGACCCTCCTGAATAATGGGATTTTACTTTATGTTCAGGACCCTCCTGAAAAATGGGACTTTACGTTTAGTTCAGGACCCTCCTAAAAAATGGGATTTTACTTTCTGTTCAGGACCCTCCTGAAAAATGGGAATTTACTTTCTGTTCAGGACTCTCCTGAAAAATGGGATTTTTACTTTCTGTTCAGGACCCTCCTGAAAAATGGGATTTTACGTTCTGTCCAAGACCCTCCTGAAAAATAGGAATTTAATTTCTGTTCAGGACCCTCCTGAAAAATGGGATTTTACTTTCTGTTCAGGACCCTCCTGAAAAATGGGATTTGACTATCTGCTCAGGACCCTCCTGAAAAATGGGATTTTACTTTCAGTTCATGACACTCCTGAAAAATGGGACTTTACTTTCTGTTCAGGACCCTCCCTAAAAATGGGATTTTACTTTATGTTCAGGACCCTCCTGAAAAATGGGACTTTACATTCTGTTCAGGACCCTCCTGAAAAATGGGACTTTACTTTCTGTTCAGGACCCTCCTGAAAAATGGGACTTTACTTTCTGTTCAGGACCCTCCTGAAAAATTGGATTTTACTTTCTGCTCAGGACCCTCCTGAAAAATAGGATTTTACTTTTTGTTCAGGACCCTCCTGAAAAATGGGATTTTACCTTATGATCAGGACCCTCCTGAAAAATGGGAATTTACTTTCAGTTCAGGACCCTCCTTAAAAATGGGAATTTACTTTATGTTCAGGACCCTCCTGAAAAATGGGATTTTACTTTATGTAAAGAACCCTCCTGAAAAATGGGACTTTACTTTCTGTTCAGGACCCTCCTGAAAAATGGGATTTTACTTTCTGTTCTGGACCCTCCTGAAAAATGGGATTTTACTTTATGTTCAGGACCCTCCTGAAAAATGGGACTTTACTTTCTATTCAGGACCCTCCTGAATAATGGAATTTTACTTTATGTTCAGGACCCTCCTGAATAATGGGATTTTACTTTATGTTCAGGACCCTCCTGAAAAATGGGACTTTACTTTTAGTTCAGGACCCTCCTAAAAAATGGGATTTTACTTTCTGTTCAGGACCATCCTGAAAAATGGGACTTTACTTTCTGTTCAGGACCCTCCTGAAAAATGGGATTTTACATTCTGTTCAGGACCCTCCTGAAAAATGGGACTTTACTTTCTGTTCAGGACCCTCTTGAAAAATGGGATTTTTACTTTCTGTTCAGGACCCTCTTGAAAAATGGGATTTTACGTTCTGTTTAGGACCCTCCTGAAAAATGGTGAAGACCCTCCTGAAAAATGGGATTTTACTTTCTGTTCAGGACCCTGCTGAAAAATGGGAATTTACTTTCTGTTCAGGACCCTCCTGAAAAATGGGATTTTACTTTCAGTTCAGGACCCTCCTGAAAAATGGGACTTTACTTTCTGTTCAGGACTCTCCTGAAAAATGGGATTTTACTTTATGTTCAGGACCCTCCTGAAAAATGGGACTTTACTTTCTGTTCAGGACCCTCCTGAAAAATGGGACTTTACTTTCTGTTCAGGACCCTCCTGAAAAATGGGACTTTACTTTCTGTTCAGGACCCTCCTGAAAAATGGGATTTTACTTTCTATTCAGGACCCTCCTGAAAAATTGGATTTTACTTTCTGCTCAGGACCCTCCTGAAAAATGGGATTTTACTTTATGTTTAGGACCTTCCTGAAAAATGGGATTTTACCTTATGTTCAGGACCCTCCTGAAAAATGGGAGTTTACTTTCAGTTCAGGACCCTCCTGAAAAATGGGAATTTACTTTATGTTCAGGACCGTCCTGAAAAATGGGATTTTACTTTATGTTCAGGACCCTCCAGAAAAATGGGACTTTACTTTCTATTCAGGACCCTCCTGAAAAATGGGATTTTACTTTATGTTCAGGACCCTCCAGAAAAATGGGACTTTACTTTCTGTTCAGGACCCTCCTGAAAAATGGGATTTTACTTTATGTTCAGGACCCTCCTGAAAAATGGGATTTTACTTTATGTTCAGGACCCTCCTGAAAAATGGGACTTTACTTTCTGTTCAGGACCCTCCCTAAAAATGGGATTTTACTTTATGTTCAGGACCCTCCTGAAAAATGGGACATTACATTCTGTTCAGGACCCTCCTGAAAAATGGGACTTTACTTTCTGTTCAGGACCCTCCTGAAAAATGGGACTTTACTTTCTGTTCAGGACCCTCCTGAAAAATGGGACTTTACTTTTTGTTCAGGACCCTCCGGAAAAATGGGATTTTACTTTCTGTTCAGGACCCTCCTGAAAAATTGGATTTTACTTTCTGCTCAGGACCCTCCTGAAAAATGGGATTATACTTTATGTTCAGGACCCTCCTGAAAAATGGGATTTTACCTTATGTTCAGGACCCTCCTGAAAAATGGGACTTTACTTTCTATTCAGGACCCTCCTGAATAATGGAATTTTACTTTATGTTCAGGACCCTCCTGAATAATGGGATTTTACTTTATGTTCAGGACCCTCCTGAAAAATGGGACTTTACTTTTAGTTCAGGACCCTCCTAAAAAATGGGATTTTACTTTCTGTTCAGGACCCTCCTGAAAAATGGGACTTTACTTTCTGTTCAGGACCCTCTTGAAAAATGGGATTTTAACTTTCTGTTCAGGACCCTCTTGAAAAATGGGATTTTACGTTCTGTTCAGGACCCTCCTGAAAAATGGTGAAGACCCTCCTGAAAAATAGGATTTTACTTTCTGTTCAGGACCCTCCTGAAAAATGGGAATTTACTTTCTGTTCAGGACCCTCCTGAAAAATGGGATTTTACTTTCAGTTCAGGACCCTCCTGAAAAATGGGACTTTACTTTTTGTTCAGGACTCTCCTGAAAAATGGGATTTTACTTTATGTTCAGGACCCTCCTGAAAAATGGGACTTTACTTTCTGTTCAGGACCCTCCTGAAAAATGGGACTTTACTTTCTGTTCAGGACCCTCCTGAAAAATGGGACTTTACTTTCTGTTCAGGACCCTCCTGAAAAATGGGATTTTACTTTCTATTCAGGACCCTCCTGAAAAATTGGATTTTACTTTCTGCTCAGGACCCTCCTGAAAAATGGGATTTTACTTTATGTTTAGGACCTTCCTGAAAAATGGGATTTTACCTTATGTTCAGGACCCTCCTGAAAAATGGGAGTTTACTTTCAGTTCAGGACCCTCCTGAAAAATGGGAATTTACTTTATGTTCAGGACCCTCCTGAAAAATGGGATTTTACTTTATGTTCAGGACCCTCCAAAAAATGGGACTTTACTTTCTATTCAGGACCCTCCTGAAAAATGGGATTTTACTTTATGTTCAGGACCCTCCAGAAAAATGGGACTTTACTTTCTGTTCAGGACCCTCCTGAAAAATGGGATTTTACTTTATGTTCAGGACCCTCCTGAAAAATGGGATTTTACTTTATGTTCAGGACCCTCCTGAAAAATGGGACTTTACTTTCTGTTCAGGACCCTCCCTAAAAATGGGATTTTACTTTATGTTCAGGACCCTCCTGAAAAATGGGACATTACATTCTGTTCAGGACCCTCCTGAAAAATGGGACTTTACTTTCTGTTCAGGACCCTCCTGAAAAATGGGACTTTACTTTCTGTTCAGGACCCTCCTGAAAAATGGGACTTTACTTTCTGTTCAGGACCCTCCTAAAAAATGGGACTTTACTTTCTGTTCAGGACCTTCCTGAAAAATGGGATTTTACTTTCTGTTCAGGACCCTCCTGAAAAATTGGATTTTACTTTCTGCTCAGGACCCTCCTGAAAAATGGGATTTTACTTTCTGTTCAGGACCCTACTGAAAAATGGGATTTTACTTTCTGTTCAGGACCCTCCTGAAAAATGGGACTTTACTTTCTGTTCAGGACCCTCCTGAAAAATGGGATTTTACTTTATGTTCAGGACCCTACTGAAAAATGGGATTTTACTTTCTGTTCAGGACCCTACTGAAAAATGGGATTTTACTTTATGTTCAGGACCATCCTGAAAAATGGGATTTTACTTTATGTTCAGGACCCTCCTGAAAAATGGGAATTTACTTTCTGATCAGGACCCTCCTGAAAAATGGGACTTTACTTTCTGTTCAGGACCCTCCTGAAAAATGGTATTTTTACATTCTGTTCAGAACCCTCCTGAAAAATGGGATTTTACTTTATGTTCAGGACCCTCCTGAAAAATGGGACTTTACTTTCTGTTCAGGACCCTACTGAAAAATGGGATTTTACATTATGTTCAGGACCCTCCTGAAAAATGGGACTTTACTTTCTGTTCAGGACCCTTCTAAAAAATGGGATTTTACTTTCTGTTCAGGACCCTCCTGAAAAATGGGATTTTACTTTCTGTTCAGGACCCTCCTGTAAAATGGGATTTTACTTTATGTTCAGGACCCTCCTGAAAAATGGGATTTAACTTTGTGCTCAGGACCCTTCTGACAAATGGGATTTTACTTTCTGTTCAGGACCCTCCTGAAAAATGGGACTTTACTTTCTGTTCAGGACCCTCCTGAAAAATGAGATTTTACTTTATGTTCAGGACCCTCCTGAAAAATGGGACTTTACTTTCTGTTCAGGACCCTCCTGAAAAATGGGACTTTACTTTCTATTCAGGACCCTCCTGAAAAATGGGATTTTACTTTCTGTTCAGGAACCTCCTGAAAAATGGGATTTTACTTTATGTTCAGGACCCTCCTGAAAATGGGACTTTACATTCTGTTCAGGACCCTCCTGAAAAATGGGATTTTACTTTCTGTTCAGGACCCTCCTGAAAAATGGGACTTTACTTTCTGTTCAGGACCCTCCTAAAAAATGGGACTTTACTTTCTGTTCAGGACCCTCCTGAAAAATGGGACTTTACTTTCTGTTCAGGACCCTCCTGAAAAATTGGATTTTACTTTCTGCTCAGGTCCCTCCTGAAAAATGGGATTATACTTTATGTTCAGGACCCTCCTGAAAAATGGGATTTTACCTTATGTTCAGGACCCTCCTGAAAAATGGGAATTTACTTTCAGTTCAGGACCCTCCTGACAAATGGGAATTTACTTTATGTTCAGGACCCTCCTGAAAAATGGGATTTTACTTTATGTTCAGGACCCTCCTGAAAAATGGGACTTTACTTTCTGTTCAGGACCCTTCTGAAAAATGGGACTTTGCATTCTGTTCAGGACCCTCCTGAAAAATGGGATTTTACTTTCTGTTCAGGACCCTCCTGAAAAATGGGATTTTACTTTTTGTTCAGGACCCTCCTGAAAAATGGGATTTTACCTTATGATCAGGACCCTCCTGAAAAATGGGAATTTACTTTCAGTTCAGGACCCTCCTGAAAAATGGGAATTTACTTTATGTTCAGGACCTTCCTGAAAAATGGGATTTTACTTTTTTGTTCAGAACCCTCCTGAAAAATGGGACTTTACTTTCTGTTCAGGACCCTCCTGAAAAATGGGATTTTACTTTCTGTTCAGGACCCTCCTGAAAAATGGGATTTTACTTTCTGTTCAGGACCCTCCTGAAAAATGGGACTTTACTTTCTGTTCAGGACCCTCCTGAATAATGGGATTTTACTTTATGTTCAGGACCCTCCTGAAAAATGGGACTTTACGTTTAGTTCAGGACCCTCCTAAAAAATGGGATTTTACTTTCTGTTCAGGACCCTCCTGAAAAATGGGACTTTACTTTCTGTTCAGGACTCTCCTGAAAAATGGGATTTTTACTTTCTGTTCAGGACCCTCCTGAAAAATGGGATTTTACGTTCTGTTCAGGACCCTCCTGAAAAATAGGAATTTAATTTCTGTTCAGGACCCTCCTGAAAAATGGGATTTTACTTTCTGTTCAGGACCCTCCTGAAAAATGGGATTTGACTATCTGCTCAGGACCCTCCTGAAAAATGGGATTTTACTTTCAGTTCATGACACTCCTGAAAAATGGGACTTTACTTTCTGTTCAGGACCCTCCCTAAAAATGGGATTTTACTTCATGTTCAGGACCCTCCTGAAAAATGGGACTTTACATTCTGTTCAGGACCCTCCTGAAAAATGGGACTTTACTTTATGTTCAGGACCCTCCTGAAAAATGGGACTTTACTTTCTGTTCAGGACCCTCCTGAAAAATTGGATTTTACTTTCTGCTCAGGACCCTCCTGAAAAATGGGATTTTACTTTTTGTTCAGGACCCTCCTGAAAAATGGGATTTTACCTTATGATCAGGACCCTCCTGAAAAATGGGATTTTACTTTCTGTTCAGGACCCTCCTGAAAAATGGGATTTTACTTTCTGTTCAGGACCCTCCTGTAAAATGGGATTTTACTTTATGTTCAGGACCCTCCTGAAAAATGGGATTTTACTTTCTGCTCAGGACCCTTCTGAAAAATGGGATTTTACTTTCTGTTCAGGACCCTCCTGAAAAATGGGACTTTACTTTCTGTTCAGGACCCTCCTGAAAAATGAGATTTTACTTTATGTTCAGGACCCTCCTGAAAAATGGGACTTTACTTTCTGTTCAGGACCCTCCTGAAAAATGGGACTTTACTTTCTATTCAGGACCCTCCTGAAAAATGGGATTTTACTTTCTATTCAGGACCCTCCTGAAAAATGGGATTTTACTTTATGTTCAGGACCCTCCTGAAAATGGGACTTTACATTCTGTTCAGGACCCTCCTGAAAAATGGGATTTTACTTTCTGTTCAGGACCCTCCTGAAAAATGGGACTTTACTTTCTGTTCAGGACCCTCCTGAAAAATGGGACTTTACTTTCTTTTCAGGACCCTCCTGAAAAATGGGACTTTACTTTCTGTTCAGGACCCTCCTGAAAAATGGGATTTTACTTTCTGTTCAGGACCCTCCTTAAAAATGTGATTTTACTTTCTGCTCAGGACCCTCCTGAAAAATGGGATTTTACATTCTGTTCAGGACCATCCTGAAAAATGGGATTTTACCTTATGATTAGGACCCTCCTGAAAAATGGGAATTTACTTTATGTTCAGGACCCTCCTGAAAAATGGGATTTTACTTTATGTTCAGAACCCTCCTGAAAAATGGGACTTTACTTTCTGTTCAGGACCCTCCTGATAAATGAGATTTTACTTTCTGTTCAGGCCCCTCCTGATAAATGGGACTTTACTTTCTGTTCAGGACCCTCCTGAAAAATAGGATTTTACTTTATGTTCAGGACCCTCCTGAAAACTAGGACTTTAGTTTTAGTTCAGGACCCTCCTGAAAAATGGGATTTTACATTCTGTTCAGGACCCTCATGAAAAATGGAACTTTACTTTCTGTTCAGGACCCTCCTGAAAAATAGGACTTTACTTTCTGTTCAGGACCCTCCTGAAAAATGGGATTTTACTTTATGTTCATGACCCTCCTGAAAAATGGGACTTTACTTTTAGTTCAGGACCCTCCTGAAAAATGGGATTTTACTTTCTGTTCAGGACCCTCCTGAAAAATGGGACTTTACTTTCTGTTCAGGACCCTCCTGAAAAATGGGATTTTACATTCTGTTCAGGACCCTCCTGAAAAATGGGACTTTACTTTCTGTTCAGGACCCTCCTGAAAAATGGGATTTTACTTTATGTTCGGAACCCTCCTGAAAAATGGGACTTTACTTTCTGTTCAGGACCCTCCTGAAAAATGGAATTTTACTTTCTGTTCAGGACCCTCCTGAAAAATTGGATTTTACTTTATGTTCAGGACCCTCCTGAAAAATGGGACTTTACTTTCTGTTCAGGACCCTCCTGAAAAATGGGACTTTACTTTATGTTCAGGACCCTCCTGAAAAATGGGACTTTACTTTCTGTTCATGACCCTCTTGTAAAATGGGACTTTACTTTCTGTTCAGGACCCTCCTGAAAAATGGGATTTTATTTTATGTTCAGAACCCTCCTGAAAAATGGGACTTTACTTTCTGTTCAGGACCCTCCTGAAAAATGGAATTTTACTTTCTGTTCAGGACCCTCCTGAAAAATGGGATTTTACTTTATGTACAGGACCCTCCTGAAAAATAGGACTTTACTTTCTAATCAGGACCCTCCTGAAAAATGGGACTTTACCTTCTGTTCAGGACCCTCCTGAAAAATGGGATTTTACTTTATGTTCAGAACCCTCCTGAAAAATGGGACTTTACTTTCTGTTCAGGACCCTCCTGAAAAATGGAATTTTACTTTCTGTTCAGGACCCTCCTGAAAAATGGGATTTTACTTTATGTTCAGGACCCTCCTGAAAAATGGGACTTTACTTTCTGTTCAGGACCCTCCTGTAAAATGGGATTTTACTTTATGTTCAGGACCCTCCTAAAAAATGGGACTTTACTTTTAGTTCAGTACCCTCTTGTAAAATGGGACTTTACTTTCTGTTCAGGACCCTCCTGAAAAATGGGATTTTATTTTATGTTCAGAACCCTCCTGAAAAATGGGACTTTACTTTCTGTTCAGGACCCTCCTGAAAAATGGAATTTTACTTTCTGTTCAGGACCCTCCTGAAAAATGGGATTTTACTTTATGTACAGGACCCTCCTGAAAAATAGGACTTTACTTTCTAATCAGGACCCTCCTGAAAAATGGGACTTTACCTTCTGTTCAGGACCCTCCTGAAAAATGGGATTTTACTTTATGTTCAGAACCCTCCTGAAAAATGGGACTTTACTTTCTGTTCAGGACCCTCCTGAAAAATGGAATTTTACTTTCTGTTCAGGACCCTCCTGAAAAATGGGATTTTACTTTATGTTCAGGACCCTCCTGAAAAATGGGACTTTACTTTCTGTTCAGGACCCTCCTGAAAAATGGGACTTTACTTTCTGTTCAGGACCCTCCGGAAAAATGGGATTTTACTTTCTGTTCAGGACCCTCCTGAAAAATTGGATTTTACTTTCTGCTCAGGACCCTCCTGAAAAATGGGATTTTACTTTATGTTCAGGACCCTCCTGAAAAATGGGATTTTACCTTATGTTCAGGACCCTCCTGAAAAATGGGAATTTACTTTCAGTTCAGGACCCTCCTGACAAATGGGAATTTACTTTATGTTCAGGACCCTCCTGAAAAATGGGACTTTACTTTCTGTTCAGGACCCTTCTGAAAAATGGGACTTTGCATTCTGTTCAGGACCCTCCTGAAAAATGGGATTTTACTTTCTGTTCAGGACCCTCCTGAAAAATGGGATTTTACTTTTTGTTCAGGACCCTCCTGAAAAATGGGATTTTACCTTATGATCAGGACCCTCCTGAAAAATGGGAATTTACTTTCAGTTCAGGACCCTCCTGAAAAATGGGAATTTACTTTATGTTTAGGACCTTCCTTAAAAATGGGATTTTACTTTTTTGTTCAGAACCCTCCTGAAAAATGGGACTTTACTTTCTGTTCAGGACCCTCCTGAAAAATGGGATTTTACTTTCTGTTCAGGACCCTCCTGAAAAATGGGATTTTACTTTCTGTTCAGGACCCTCCTGAAAAATGGGACTTTACTTTCTGTTCAGGACCCTCCTGAATAATGGGATTTTACTTTATGTTCAGGACCCTCCTGAAAAATGGGACTTTACGTTTAGTTCAGGACCCTCCTAAAAAATGGGATTTTACTTTCTGTTCAGGACCCTCCTGAAAAATGGGACTTTACTTTCTGTTCAGGACTCTCTTGAAAAATGGGATTTTTACTTTCTGTTCAGGACCCTCCTGAAAAATGGGATTTTACGTTCTGTCCAGGACCCTCCTGAAAAATAGGAATTTAATTTCTGTTCAGGACCCTCCTGAAAAATGGGATTTTACTATCTGTTCAGGACCCTCCTGAAAAATGGGATTTGACTATCTGCTCAGGACCCTCCTGAAAAATGGGATTTTACTTTCAGTTCATGACACTCCTGAAAAATGGGACTTTACTTTCTGTTCAGGACCCTCCCTAAAAATGGGATTTTACTTTATGTTCAGGACCCTCCTGAAAAATGGGACTTTACATTCTGTTCAGGACCCTCCTGAAAAATGGGACTTTACTTTCTGTTCAGGACCCTCCTGAAAAATGGGACTTTACTTTCTGTTCAGGACCCTCCTGAAAAATTGGATTTTACTTTCTGCTCAGGACCCTCCTGAAAAATAGGATTTTACTTTTTGTTCAGGACCCTCCTGAAAAATGGGATTTTACCTTATGATCAGGACCCTCCTGAAAAATGGGAATTTACTTTCAGTTCAGGACCCTCCTTAAAAATGGGAATTTACTTTATGTTCAGGACCCTCCTGAAAAATGGGATTTTACTTTATGTAAAGAACCCTCCTGAAAAATGGGACTTTACTTTCTGTTCAGGACCCTCCTGAAAAATGGGATTTTACTTTCTGTTCTGGACCCTCCTGAAAAATGGGATTTTACTTTATGTTCAGGACCCTCCTGAAAAATGGGACTTTACTTTCTATTCAGGACCCTCCTGAATAATGGAATTTTACTTTATGTTCAGGACCCTCCTGAATAATGGGATTTTACTTTATGTTCAGGACCCTCCTGAAAAATGGGACTTTACTTTTAGTTCAGGACCCTCCTAAAAAATGGGATTTTACTTTCTGTTCAGGACCCTCCTGAAAAATGGGACTTTACTTTCTGTTCAGGACCCTCTTGAAAAATGGGATTTTTACTTTCTGTTCAGGACCCTCTTGAAAAATGGGATTTTACGTTCTGTTTAGGACCCTCCTGAAAAATGGTGAAGACCCTCCTGAAAAATGGGATTTTACTTTCTGTTCAGGACCCTCCTGAAAAATGGGAATTTACTTTCTGTTCAGGACCCTCCTGAAAAATGGGATTTTACTTTCAGTTCAGGACCCTCCTGAAAAATGGGACTTTACTTTCTGTTCAGGACTCTCCTGAAAAATGGGATTTTACTTTATGTTCAGGACCCTCCTGAAAAATGGGACTTTACTTTCTGTTCAGGACCCTCCTGAAAAATGGGACTTTACTTTCTGTTCAGGACCCTCCTGAAAAATGGGACTTTACTTTCTGTTCAGGACCCTCCTGAAAAATGGGATTTTACTTTCTATTCAGGACCCTCCTGAAAAATTGGATTTTACTTTCTGCTCAGGACCCTCCTGAAAAATGGGATTTTACTTTATGTTTAGGACCTTCCTGAAAAATGGGATTTTACCTTATGTTCAGGACCCTCCTGAAAAATGGGAGTTTACTTTCAGTTCAGGACCCTCCTGAAAAATGGGAATTTACTTTATGTTTAGGACCCTCCTGAAAAATGGGATTTTACTTTATGTTCAGGACCCTCCAGAAAAATGGGACTTTACTTTCTATTCAGGACCCTCCTGAAAAATGGAATTTTACTTTATGTTCAGGACCCTCCAGAAAAATGGGACTTTACTTTCTGTTCAGGACCCTCCTGAAAAATGGGATTTTACTTTATGTTCAGGACCCTCCTGAAAAATGGGATTTTACTTTATGTTCAGGACCCTCCTGAAAAATGGGACTTTACTTTCTGTTCAGGACCCTCCCTAAAAATGGGATTTTTCTTTATGTTCAGGACCCTCCTGAAAAATGGGACATTACATTCTGTTCAGGACCCTCCTGAAAAATGGGACTTTACTTTCTGTTCAGGACCCTCCTGAAAAATGGGACTTTACTTTCTGTTCAGGACCCTCCTGAAAAATGGGACTTTACTTTTTGTTCAGGACCCTCCGGAAAAATGGGATTTTACTTTCTGTTCAGGACCCTCCTGAAAAATTGGATTTTACTTTCTGCTCAGGACCCTCCTGAAAAATGGGATTATACTTTATGTTCAGGACCCTCCTGAAAAATGGGATTTTACCTTATGTTCAGGACCCTCCTGAAAAATGGGACTTTACTTTCTATTCAGGACCCTCCTGAATAATGGAATTTTACTTTATGTTCAGGACCCTCCTGAATAATGGGATTTTACTTTATGTTCAGGACCCTCCTGAAAAATGGGACTTTACTTTTAGTTCAGGACCCTCCTAAAAAATGGGATTTTACTTTCTGTTCCGGACCCTCCTGAAAAATGGGACTTTACTTTCTGTTCAGGACCCTCTTGAAAAATGGGATTTTTACTTTCTGTTCAGGACCCTCTTGAAAAATGGGATTTTACGTTCTGTTCAGGACCCTCCTGAAAAATGGTGAAGACCCTCCTGAAAAATAGGATTTTACTTTCTGTTCAGGACCCTCCTGAAAAATGGGAATTTACTTTCTGTTCAGGACCCTCCTGAAAAATGGGATTTTACTTTCAGTTCAGGACCCTCCTGAAAAATGGGACTTTACTTTCTGTTCAGGACTCTCCTGAAAAATGGGATTTTACTTTATGTTCAGGACCCTTCTGAAAAATGGGACTTTACTTTCTGTTCAGGACCCTCCTGAAAAATGGGACTTTACTTTCTGTTCAGGACCCTCCTGAAAAATGGGACTTTACTTTCTGTTCAGGACCCTCCTGAAAAATGGGATTTTACTTTCTATTCAGGACCCTCCTGAAAAATTGGATTTTACTTTCTGCTCAGGACCCTCCTGAAAAATGGGATTTTACTTTATGTTTAGGACCTTCCTGAAAAATGGGATTTTACCTTATGTTCAGGACCCTCCTGAAAAATGGGAGTTTACTTTCAGTTCAGGACCCTTCTGAAAAATGGGAATTTACTTTATGTTCAGGACCCTCCTGAAAAATGGGATTTTACTTTATGTTCAGGACCCTCCAGAAAAATGGGACTTTACTTTCTATTCAGGACCCTCCTGAAAAATGGGATTTTACTTTATGTTCAGGACCCTCCAGAAAAATGGGACTTTACTTTCTGTTCAGGACCCTCCTGAAAAATGGGATTTTACTTTATGTTCAGGACCCTCCTGAAAAATGGGATTTTACTTTATGTTCAGGACCCTCCTGAAAAATGGGACTTTACTTTCTGTTCAGGACCCTCCCTAAAAATGGGATTTTACTTTATGTTCAGGACCCTCCTGAAAAATGGGACATTACATTCTGTTCAGGACCCTCCTGAAAAATGGGACTTTACTTTCTGTTCAGGACCCTCCTGAAAAATGGGACTTTACTTTCTGTTCAGGACCCTCCTGAAAAATGGGACTTTACTTTTTGTTCAGGACCCTCCGGAAAAATGGGATTTTACTTTCTGTTCAGGACCCTCCTGAAAAATTGGATTTTACTTTCTGCTCAGGTCCCTCCTGAAAAATGGGATTATACTTTATGTTCAGGACCCTCCTGAAAAATGGGATTTTACCTTATGTTCAGGACCCTCCTGAAAAATGGGAATTTACTTTCAGTTCAGGACCCTCCTGACAAATGGGAATTTACTTTATGTTCAGGACCCTCCTGAAAAATGGGATTTTACTTTATGTTCAGGACCCTCCTGAAAAATGGGACTTTACTTTCTGTTCAGGACCCTTCTGAAAAATGGGACTTTGCATTCTGTTCAGGACCCTCCTGAAAAATGGGATTTTACTTTCTGTTCAGGACCCTCCTGAAAAATGGGATTTTACTTTTTGTTCAGGACCCTCCTGAAAAATGGGATTTTACCTTATGATCAGGACCCTCCTGAAAAATGGGAATTTACTTTCAGTTCAGGACCCTCCTGAAAAATGGGAATTTACTTTATGTTCAAGACCTTCCTGAAAAATGGGATTTTACTTTTTTGTTCAGAACCCTCCTGAAAAATGGGACTTTACTTTCTGTTCAGGACCCTCCTGAAAAATGGGATTTTACTTTCTGTTCAGGACCCTCCTGAAAAATGGGATTTTACTTTCTGTTCAGGACCCTCCTGAAAAATCGGACTTTACTTTCTGTTCAGGACCCTCCTGAATAATGGGATTTTACTTTATGTTCAGGACCCTCCTGAAAAATGGGACTTTACGTTTAGTTCAGGACCCTCCTAAAAAATGGGATTTTACTTTCTGTTCAGGACCCTCCTGAAAAATGGGACTTTACTTTCTGTTCAGGACTCTCCTGAAAAATGGGATTTTTACTTTCTGTTCAGGACCCTCCTGAAAAATGGGATTTTACGTTCTGTTCAGGACCCTCCTGAAAAATAGGAATTTAATTTCTGTTCAGGACCCTCCTGAAAAATGGGATTTTACTTTCTGTTCAGGACCCTCCTGAAAAATGGGATTTGACTATCTGCTCAGGACCCTCCTGAAAAATGGGATTTTACTTTCAGTTCATGACACTCCTGAAAAATGGGACTTTACTTTCTGTTCAGGACCCTCCCTAAAAATGGGATTTTACTTCATGTTCAGGACCCTCCTGAAAAATGGGACTTTACATTCTGTTCAGGACCCTCCTGAAAAATGGGACTTTACTTTCTGTTCAGGACCCTCCTGAAAAATGGGACTTTACTTTCTGTTCAGGACCCTCCTGAAAAATTGGATTTTACTTTCTGCTCAGGACCCTCCTGAAAAATGGGATTTTACTTTTTGTTCAGGACCCTCCTGAAAAATGGGATTTTACCTTATGATCAGGACCCTCCTGAAAAATGGGAATTTACTTTCAGTTCAGGACCCTCCTTAAAAATGGGAATTTACTTTATGTTCAGGACCCTCCTGAAAAATGGGATTTTACTTTATGTTCAGGACCCTCCTGAAAAATGGGACTTTACTTTCTATTCAGGACCCTCCTGAATAATGGAATTTTACTTTATGTTCAGGACCCTCCTGAATAATGGGATTTTACTTTATGTTCAGGACCCTCCTGAAAAATGGGACTTTACTTTTAGTTCAGGACCCTCCTAAAAAATGGGATTTTACTTTCTGTTCAGGACCCTCCTGAAAAATGGGACTTTACTTTCTGTTCAGGACCCTCTTGAAAAATGGGATTTTTACTTTCTGTTCAGGACCCTCTTGAAAAATGGGATTTTACGTTCTGTTCAGGACCCTCCTGAAAAATGGTGAAGACCCTCCTGAAAAATGGGATTTTACTTTCTGTTCAGGACCCTCCTGAAAAATAGGAATTTACTTTCTGTTCAGGACCCTCCTGAAAAATGGGATTTTACTTTCAGTTCAGGACCCTCCTGAAAAATGGGACTTTACTTTCTGTTCAGGACTCTCCTGAAAAATGGGATTTTACTTTATGTTCAGGACCCTCCTGAAAAATGGGACTTTTCTTTCTGTTCAGGACCCTCCTGAAAAATGGGACTTTACTTTCTGTTCAGGACCCTCCTGAAAAATGGGACTTTACTTTCTGTTCAGGACCCTCCTGAAAAATGGGATTTTACTTTCTATTCAGGACCCTCCTGAAAAATTGGATTTTACTTTCTGCTCAGGACCCTCCTGAAAAATGGGATTTTACTTTATGTTTAGGACCTTCCTGAAAAATGGGATTTTACCTTATGTTCAGGACCCTCCTGAAAAATGGGAGTTTACTTTCAGTTCAGGACCCTCCTGAAAAATGGGAATTTACTTTATGTTCAGGACCCTCCTGAAAAATGGGATTTTACTTTATGTTCAGGACCCTCCAGAAAAATGGGACTTTACTTTCTATTCAGGACCCTCCTCAAAAATGGGATTTTACTTTATGTTCAGGACCCTCCAGAAAAATGGGACTTTACTTTCTGTTCAGGACCCTCCTGAAAAATGGGATTTTACTTTATGTTCAGGACCCTCCTGAAAAATGGGATTTTACTTTATGTTCAGGACCCTCCTGAAAAATGGGACTTTACTTTCTGTTCAGGACCCTCCCTAAAAATGGGATTTTACTTTATGTTCAGGACCCTCCTGAAAAATGGGACTTTACATTCTGTTCAGGACCCTCCTGAAAAATGGGACTTTACTTTCTGTTCAGGACCCTCCTGAAAAATGGGACTTTACTTTCTGTTCAGGACCCTCCTAAAAAATGGGATTTTACTTTCTGCGAAGGACCCTCCTGAAAAATGGGATTTTACTTTTTGTTCAGGACCCTCCAGAAAAATGGGATTTTACCTTATGATCAGGACCCTCCTGAAAAATGGGAATTTACTTTCAATTCAGGACCCTCCTGAAAAATGGGAATTTACTTTATGTTCAGGACCCTCCTGAAAAATGGGATTTTACTTTATGTTAAGAACCCTCCTGAAAAATGGGACTTTACTTTCTGTTCAGGACCCTCCTGAAAAATGGGATTTTACTTTCTGTTCTGGACCCTCTTGAAAAATGGGATTTTACTTTATGTTCAGGACCCTCCTGAAAAATGGGACTTTAATTTCTATTCAGGACCCTCCTGAATAATGGGATTTTACTTTATGTTCAGGACCCTCCTGAAAAATGGGACTTTACTTTTAGTTCAGGACCCTCCTAAAAAATGGGATTTTACTATCTGTTCAGGACCCTCCTGAAAAATGGGACTTTATTTCTGTTCAGGACCCTCCTAAAAAATGGGATTTTTACTTTCTGTTCAGGAACCTCCTCAAAAATGGGATTTTACGTTCTGTTCAGGACCCTCCTGAAAAATGGGAATTTACTTTCTGTTCAGGACCCTCCTGAAAAATGGGATTTTACTTTCTGTTCAGGACCCTCCTGAAAAATGGGATTTTACTTTCTGTTCAGGACCCTCCAGAAAAATGGGATTTTACTTTCAGTTCAGGACTCTCCTGAAAAATGGGACTTTACTTTCTGTTCAGGACTCTCCTGAAAAATGGGATTTTACTTTATGTTCAGGACCCTCCTGAAAAATGGGATTTTACCTTATGATCAGGACCCTCCTGAAAAATGGGAATTTACTTTCAGTTCAGGACCCTCCTGAAAAATGGGAATTTACTTTATGTTCAGGACCCTCCTGAAAAATGGGATTTTACTTTATGTTAAGAACCCTCCTGAAAAATGGGACTTTACTTTCTGTTCAGGACCCTCCTGAAAAATGGGATTTTACTTTCTGTTCTGGACCCTCCTGAAAAATGGGATTTCACTTTATGTTCAGGCCCCTCCTGAAAAATGGGACTTTACTTTCTATTCAGGACCCTCCTGAATAATGGGATTTTACTTTATGTTCAGGACCCTCCTGAAAAATGGGACTTTACTTTTAGTTCAGGACCCTCCTAAAAAATGGGATTTTACTTTCTGTTCAGGACCCTCCTGAAAAATGGGACTTTACTTTCTGTTCAGGACCCTCCTGAAAAATGGGATTTTACATTCTGTTCAGGACCCTCCTGAAAAATGGGAATTTACTTTCTGTTCAGGACCCTCCTGAAAAATGGGATTTTACTTTCTGTTCAGGACCCTCCTGAAAAATGGGATTTTACTTTCTGTTTAGGACCCTCCTGAAAAATGGGATTTTACTTTCAGTTCAGGACCCTCCTGAAAAATGGGACTTTACTTTCTGTTCAGGACTCTCCTGAAAAATGGGATTTTACTTTATGTTCAGGACCCTCCTGAAAAATGGGACTTTACTTTCTGTTCAGGACCCTCCTGAAAAATGGGACTTTACTTTCTGTTCAGGACCCTCCTGAAAAATGGGACTTTACTTTCTGTTCAGGACCTTCCTGAAAAATGGGATTTTACTTTCTGTTCAGGACCCTCCTGAAAAATTGGATTTTACTTTCTGCTCAGGACCCTCCTGAAAAATGGGATTTTACTTTCTGTTCAGGACCCTACTGAAAAATGGGATTTTACTTTCTGTTCAGGACCCTCCTGAAAAATGGGACTTTACTTTCTGTTCAGGACCCTCCTGAAAAATGGGATTTTACTTTATGTTCAGGACCCTACTGAAAAATGGGATTTTACTTTCTGTTCAGGACCCTACTGAAAAATGGGATTTTACTTTATGTTCAGGACCATCCTGAAAAATGGGATTTTACTTTATGTTCAGGACCCTCCTGAAAAATGGGAATTTACTTTCTGATCAGGACCCTCCTGAAAAATGGGACTTTACTTTCTGTTCAGGACCCTCCTGAAAAATGGTATTTTTACATTCTGTTCAGAACCCTCCTGAAAAATGGGATTTTACTTTATGTTCAGGACCCTCCTGAAAAATGGGACTTTACTTTCTGTTCAGGACCCTACTGAAAAATGGGATTTTACATTATGTTCAGGACCCTCCTGAAAAATGGGACTTTACTTTCTGTTCAGGACCCTTCTAAAAAATGGGATTTTACTTTCTGTTCAGGACCCTCCTGAAAAATGGGATTTTACTTTCTGTTCAGGACCCTCCTGTAAAATGGGATTTTACTTTATGTTCAGGACCCTCCTGAAAAATGGGATTTAACTTTGTGCTCAGGACCCTTCTGACAAATGGGATTTTACTTTCTGTTCAGGACCCTCCTGAAAAATGGGACTTTACTTTCTGTTCAGGACCCTCCTGAAAAATGAGATTTTACTTTATGTTCAGGACCCTCCTGAAAAATGGGACTTTACTTTCTGTTCAGGACCCTCCTGAAAAATGGGACTTTACTTTCTATTCAGGACCCTCCTGAAAAATGGGATTTTACTTTCTGTTCAGGACCCTCCTGAAAAATGGGATTTTACTTTATGTTCAGGACCCTCCTGAAAATGGGACTTTACATTCTGTTCAGGACCCTCCTGAAAAATGGGATTTTACTTTCTGTTCAGGACCCTCCTGAAAAATGGGACTTTACTTTCTGTTCAGGACCCTCCTAAAAAATGGGACTTTACTTTCTGTTCAGGACCCTCCTGAAAAATGGGACTTTACTTTCTGTTCAGGACCCTCCTGAAAAATGGGATTTTACTTTCTGTTCAGGACCCTCCTGAAAAATGGGACTTTACTTTCTGTTCAGGACCCTCCTAAAAAATGGGACTTTACTTTCTGTTCAGGACCCTCCTGAAAAATGGGACTTTACTTTCTGTTCAGGACCCTCCTAAAAAATGGGATTTTACTTTCTGCGAAGGACCCTCCTGAAAAATGGGATTTTACTTTTTGTTCAGGACCCTCCAGAAAAATGGGATTTTACCTTATGATCAGGACCCTCCTGAAAAATGGGAATTTACTTTCAATTCAGGACCCTCCTGAAAAATGGGAATTTACTTTATGTTCAGGACCCTCCTGAAAAATGGGATTTTACTTTATGTTAAGAACCCTCCTGAAAAATGGGACTTTACTTTCTGTTCAGGACCCTCCTGAAAAATGGGATTTTACTTTCTGTTCTGGACCCTCTTGAAAAATGGGATTTTACTTTATGTTCAGGACCCTCCTGAAAAATGGGACTTTAATTTCTATTCAGGACCCTCCTGAATAATGGGATTTTACTTTATGTTCAGGACCCTCCTGAAAAATGGGACTTTACTTTTAGTTCAGGACCCTCCTAAAAAATGGGATTTTACTTTCTGTTCAGGACCCTCCTGAAAAATGGGACTTTATTTCTGTTCAGGACCCTCCTAAAAAATGGGATTTTTACTTTCTGTTCAGGAACCTCCTCAAAAATGGGATTTTACGTTCTGTTCAGGACCCTCCTGAAAAATGGGAATTTACTTTCTGTTCAGGACCCTCCTGAAAAATGGGATTTTACTTTCTGTTCAGGACCCTCCTGAAAAATGGGATTTTACTTTCTGTTCAGGACCCTCCAGAAAAATGGGATTTTACTTTCAGTTCAGGACTCTCCTGAAAAATGGGACTTTACTTTCTGTTCAGGACTCTCCTGAAAAATGGGATTTTACTTTATGTTCAGGACCCTCCTGAAAAATGGGATTTTACCTTATGATCAGGACCCTCCTGAAAAATGGGAATTTACTTTCAGTTCAGGACCCTCCTGAAAAATGGGAATTTACTTTATGTTCAGGACCCTCCTGAAAAATGGGATTTTACTTTATGTTAAGAACCCTCCTGAAAAATGGGACTTTACTTTCTGTTCAGGACCCTCCTGAAAAATGGGATTTTACTTTCTGTTCTGGACCCTCCTGAAAAATGGGATTTCACTTTATGTTCAGGCCCCTCCTGAAAAATGGGACTTTACTTTCTATTCAGGACCCTCCTGAATAATGGGATTTTACTTTATGTTCAGGACCCTCCTGAAAAATGGGACTTTACTTTTAGTTCAGGACCCTCCTAAAAAATGGGATTTTACTTTCTGTTCAGGACTCTCCTGAAAAATGGGACTTTACTTTCTGTTCAGGACCCTCCTGAAAAATGGGATTTTACATTCTGTTCAGGACCCTCCTGAAAAATGGGAATTTACTTTCTGTTCAGGACCCTCCTGAAAAATGGGATTTTACTTTCTGTTCAGGACCCTCCTGAAAAATGGGATTTTACTTTCTGTTTAGGACCCTCCTGAAAAATGGGATTTTACTTTCAGTTCAGGACCCTCCTGAAAAATGGGACTTTACTTTCTGTTCAGGACTCTCCTGAAAAATGGGATTTTACTTTATGTTCAGGACCCTCCTGAAAAATGGGACTTTACTTTCTGTTCAGGACCCTCCTGAAAAATGGGACTTTACTTTCTGTTCAGGACCCTCCTGAAAAATGGGACTTTACTTTCTGTTCAGGACCTTCCTGAAAAATGGGATTTTACTTTCTGTTCAGGACCCTCCTGAAAAATTGGATTTTACTTTCTGCTCAGGACCCTCCTGAAAAATGGGATTTTACTTTCTGTTCAGGACCCTACTGAAAAATGGGATTTTACTTTCTGTTCAGGACCCTCCTGAAAAATGGGACTTTACTTTCTGTTCAGGACCCTCCTGAAAAATGGGATTTTACTTTATGTTCAGGACCCTACTGAAAAATGGGATTTTACTTTCTGTTCAGGACCCTACTGAAAAATGGGATTTTACTTTATGTTCAGGACCATCCTGAAAAATGGGATTTTACTTTATGTTCAGGACCCTCCTGAAAAATGGGAATTTACTTTCTGATCAGGACCCTCCTGAAAAATGGGACTTTACTTTCTGTTCAGGACCCTCCTGAAAAATGGTATTTTTACATTCTGTTCAGAACCCTCCTGAAAAATGGGATTTTACTTTATGTTCAGGACCCTCCTGAAAAATGGGACTTTACTTTCTGTTCAGGACCCTACTGAAAAATGGGATTTTACATTATGTTCAGGACCCTCCTGAAAAATGGGACTTTACTTTCTGTTCAGGACCCTTCTAAAAAATGGGATTTTACTTTCTGTTCAGGACCCTCCTGAAAAATGGGATTTTACTTTCTGTTCAGGACCCTCCTGTAAAATGGGATTTTACTTTATGTTCAGGACCCTCCTGAAAAATGGGATTTAACTTTGTGCTCAGGACCCTTCTGACAAATGGGATTTTACTTTCTGTTCAGGACCCTCCTGAAAAATGGGACTTTACTTTCTGTTCAGGACCCTCCTGAAAAATGAGATTTTACTTTATGTTCAGGACCCTCCTAAAAAATGGGACTTTACTTTCTGTTCAGGACCCTCCTGAAAAATGGGACTTTACTTTCTATTCAGGACCCTCCTGAAAAATGGGATTTTACTTTCTGTTCAGGACCCTCCTGAAAAATGGGATTTTACTTTATGTTCAGGACCCTCCTGAAAATGGGACTTTACATTCTGTTCAGGACCCTCCTGAAAAATGGGATTTTACTTTCTGTTCAGGACCCTCCTGAAAAATGGGACTTTACTTTCTGTTCAGGACCCTCCTAAAAAATGGGACTTTACTTTCTGTTCAGGACCCTCCTGAAAAATGGGACTTTACTTTCTGTTCAGGACCCTCCTGAAAAATGGGATTTTACTTTCTGTTCAGGACCCTCCTGAAAAATGTGATTTTACTTTCTGCTCAGGACCCTCCTGAAAAATAGGATTTTACATTCTGTTCAGGACCCTCCTGAAAAATGGGATTTTACCTTATGATTAGGACCTTCCTGAAAAATGGGAGTTTACTTTCAGTTCAGGACCCTCCTGAAAAATGGGAATTTACTTTATGTTCAGGACCCTCCTGAAAAATGGGATTTTACTTTATGTTAAGAACCCTCCTGAAAAATGGGACTTTACTTTCTGTTCAGGACCCTCCTGATAAATGAGATTTTACTTTCTGTTCAGGCCCCTCCTGATAAATGGGACTTTACTTTCTGTTCAGGACCCTCCTGACAAATAGGATTTTACTTTATGTTCAGGACCCTCCTGAAAACTAGGACTTTAGTTTTAGTTCTTGACCCTCCTGAAAAATGGGATTTTACATTCTGTTCAGGACCCTCATGAAAAATGGACTTTACTTTCTGTTCAGGACCCTCCTGAAAAATAGGACTTTACTTTCTGTTCAGGACCCTCCTGAAAAATGGGATTTTACTTTATGTTCAGGACCCTCCTGAAAAATGGGACTTTACTTATAGTTCAGGACCCTTCTGAAAAATGGGATTTTACTTTCTGTTCAGGACCCTCCTGAAAAATGGGACTTTACTTTCTGTTCAGGACCCTCCTGAAAAATGGGATTTTACATTCTGTTCAGGTCCCTCCTGAAAAATGGGACTTTACTTTCTGTTCAGGACCCTCCTGAAAAATGGGATTTTACTATATGTTCGGAACCCTCCTGAAAAATGGGACTTTACTATCTGTTCAGGACCCTCCTGAAAAATGGAATTTTACTTTCTGTTAAGGACCCTCCTGAAAATTTGGATTTTACTTTATGTTCAGGACCCTCCTGAAAAATGGGACTTTACTTTCTGTTCAGGACCCTCCTGAAAAATGGGACTTTACTTTCTGTTCAGGACCCTCCTGAAAAATGGGATTTTACTTTATGTTCAGAACCCTCCTGAAAAATGGGACTTTACTTTCTGTTCAGGACCCTCCTGAAAAATGGAATTTTACTTTCTGTTCAGGACCCTCCTGAAAAATGGGATTTTACATTCTGTTCAGGACCCTCCTGAAAAATGGGACTTTACTTTCTGTTCAGGACCCTCCTGAAAAATGGGATTTTACTTTATGTTCGGAACCCTCCTGAAAAATGGGACTTTACTTTCTGTTCAGGACCCTCCTGAAAAATGGAATTTTACTTTCTGTTCAGGACCCTCCTGAAAAATTGGATTTTACTTTATGTTCAGGACCCTCCTGAAAATTGGGATTTTACTTTATGTTAAGAACCCTCCTGAAAAATGGGACTTTACTTTCTGTTCAGGACCCTCCTGAAAAATGGGATTTTACTTTCTGTTCTGGACCCTCCTGAAAAATGGGATTTTACTTTATGTTCAGGACCCTCCTGAAAAATGGGACTTTACTTTCTATTCAGGACCCTCCTGAATAATGGGATTTTACTTTATGTTCAGGACCCTCCTGAAAAATGGGACTTTACTTTTAGTTCAGGACCCTCCTAAAAAATGGGATTTTACTTTCTGTTCAGGACCCTCCTGAAAAATGGGACTTTATTTTTGTTCAGGACCCTCCTAAAAAATGGGATTTTTACTTTCTGTTCAGGACCCTCCTGAAAAATGGGATTTTACGTTCTGTTCAGGACCCTCCTGAAAAATGGGAATTTACTTTCTGTTCAGGACCCTCCTGAAAAATGGGATTTAACTATCTGTTCAGGACCCTCCTGAAAAATGGGATTTTACTTTCTTTTCATGGCCCTCCAGAAAAATGGGATTTTACTTTCAGTTCAGGACCCTCCTGAAAAATGGGACTTTACTTTCTGTTCAGGACTCTCCTGAAAAATGGGATTTTACTTTATGTTCAGGACCCTCCTGAAAAATGGGATTTTACCTTATGATCAGGACCCTCCTGAAAAATAGGAATTTACTTTCAGTTCAGGACCCTCCTGAAAAATGGGAATTTACTTTATGTTCAGGACCCTCCTGAAAAATGGGAATTTACTTTATGTTAAGAACCCTCCTGAAAAATGGGACTTTACTTTCTGTTCAGGACCCTCCTGAAAAATGGGATTTTACTTTTTGTTCTGGACCCTCCTGAAAAATGGGATTTTACTTTATGTTCAGGACCCTCCTGAAAAATGGGACTTTACTTTCTATTCAGGACCCTCCTGAAAAATAGGACTTTACTTTCTGTTCAGGACCCTCCTGAAAAATAGGATTTTACTTTATGTTCAGGACCCTCCTGAAAAATGGGACTTTACTTTTAGTTCAGGACCCTTCTGAAAAATGGGATTTTACTTTCTGTTCAGGACCCTCCTGAAAAATGGGACTTTACTTTCTGTTCAGGACCCTCCTGAAAAATGGGATTTTACATTTTGTTCAGGACCCTTCTGAAAAATGGGACTTTACTTTCTGTTCAGGACCCTCCTGAAAAATGGGATTTTACTTTATGTTCGGAACCCTCCTGAAAAATGGGACTTTACTTTCTGTTCAGGACCCTCCTGAAAAATAGAATTTTACTTTCTGTTCAGGACCCTCCTGAAAAATTGGATTTTACTTTATGTTCAGGACCCTCCTGAAAAATGGGACTTTACTTTCTGTTCAGGACCCTCCTGAAAAATGGGACTTTACTTTCTGTTCAGGACCCTCCTGAAAAATGGGATTTTACTTTATGTTCAGAACCCTCCTGAAAAATGGGACTTTACTTTCTGTTCAGGACCCTCCTGAAAAATGGAATTTTACTTTCTGTTCAGGACCCTCCTGAAAAATGGGATTTTACATTCTGTTCAGGACCCTCCTGAAAAATGGGAATTTACTTTCTGTTCAGGACCCTCCTGAAAAATGGGATTTAACTATCTGTTCAGGACCCTCCTGAAAAATGGGATTTTACTTTCTGTTCAGGACCCTCCAGAAAAATGGGATTTTACTTTCAGTTCAGGACCCTCCTGAAAAATGGGACTTTACTTTCTGTTCAGGACTCTCCTGAAAAATGGGATTTTACTTTATGTTCAGGACCCTCCTGAAAAATGGGATTTTACCTTATGATCTGGACCCTCCTGAAAAATGGGAATTTACTTTCAGTTCAGGACCCTCCTGAAAAATGGGAATTTACTTTATGTTCAGGACCCTCCTGAAAAATGGGATTTTACTTTATGTTAAGAACCCTCCTGAAAAATGGGACTTTACTTTCTGTTCAGGACCCTCCTGAAAAATGGGATTTTACTTTTTGTTCTGGACCCTCCTGAAAAATGGGATTTTACTTTATGTTCAGGACCCTCCTGAAAAATGAGACTTTACTTTCTATTCAGGACCCTCCTGAATAATGGGATTTTACTTTATGTTCAGGACCCTCCTAAAAAATGGGACTTTACTTTTAGTTCAGGACCCTCCTAAAAAATGGGATTTTACTTTCTGTTCAGGACCCTCCTGAAAAATGGGACTTTACTTTCTGTTCAGGACCCTCCTGAAAAATGGGATTTTTACTTTCTGTTCAGGACCCTCCTGAAAAATGGGATTTTACGTTCTGTTCAGGACCCTCCTGAAAAATGGGAATTTACTTTCTGTTCAGGACCCTCCTGAAAAATGGGATTTTACTTTCTGTTCAGGACCTTTCTGAAAAATGGGATTTTACTTTCTGTTTAGGACCCTCCTGAAAAATGGGATTTACTTTCAGTTCAGGACCCTCCTGAAAAATGGGACTTTACTTTCTGTTCAGGACTCTACTGAAAAATGGGATTTTACTTTATGTTCAGGACCCTCCTGAAAAATGGGACTTTACTTTCTGTTCAGGTCCCTCCTGAAAAATGGGACTTTACTTTCTGTTCAGGACCCTCCTGAAAAATGGGACTTTACTTTCTGCTCAGGAACTTCCTGAAAAATGGGATTTTACTTTCTGTTCCGGACCCTCCTGAAAAATTGGATTTTACTTTCTGCTCAGGACCCTCCTGAACAATGGGATTTTACTTTCTGTTCAGGACCCTACTGAAAAATGGGATTTCACTTTCTTTTCAGGACCCTCCTGAAAAATGGGACTTTACTTTCTGTTCAGGACCCTCCTGAAAAATGGGATTTTACTTTATGTTCAGGACCTTACTGAAAAATGGGATTTTACTTTCTGTTCAGGACCCTACTGAAAAATGGGATTTTACTTTATGTTCAGGACCATCCTGAAAAATGGGATTTTACTTTATGTTCAGGACCCTCCTGAAAAATGGGAATTTACTTTCTTATCAGGACCCTCCTGAAAAATGGGACTTTACTTTCTGTTCAGGACCCTCCTGAAAAATGGTATTTTTACTTTCTGTTCAGAACCCTCCTGAAAAATGGGATTTTACTTTATGTTCAGGACCCTCCTGAAAAATGGGACTTTACTTTCTGTTCAGGACCCTCCTGAAAAATGGGATTTTACATTATGTTCAGGACCCTCCTGAAAAATGGGACTTTACTTTCTGTTCAGGACCCTTCTGAAAAATCGGATTTTACTTTCTGTTCAGGACCCTCCTGAAAAATGGGATTTTACTTTCTGTTCAGGACCCTCCTGTAAAATGGGATTTTACTTTATGTTCAGGACCCTCCTGAAAAATGGGATTTTACTTTCTGCTCAGGACCCTTCTGAAAAATGGGATTTTACTTTCTGTTCAGGACCCTCCTGAAAAATGGGACTTTACTTTCTGTTCAGGACCCTCCTGAAAAATGAGATTTTACTTTATGTTCAGGACCCTCATGAAAAATGGGACTTTACTTTCTGTTCAGGACCCTCCTGAAAAATGGGACTTTACTTTCTGTTCAGGACCCTCCTGAAAAATGGGATTTTACTTTCTGTTCAGGACCCTCCTGAAAAATGGGATTTTAATTTATGTTCAGGACCCTCCTGAAAATGGGACTTTACATTTTGTTCAGGACCCTCCTGAAAAATGGGATTTTACTTTCTGTTCAGGACCCTCCTGAAAAATGGGACTTTACTTTCTGTTCAGGACCCTCCTGAAAAATGGGACTTTACTTTCTGTTCAGGACCCTCCTGAAAAATGGGACTTTACTTTCTGTTCAGGACCCTCCTGAAAAATGGGATTTTACTTTCTGTTCAGGACCCTCCTGAAAAATGTGATTTTACTTTCTGCTCAGGACCCTCCTGAAAAATGGGATTTTACATTCTGTTCAGGACCCTCCTGAAAAATGGGATTTTACCTTATGATTAGGACCTTCCTGAAAAATGGGAATTTACTTTAAGTTCAGGACCCTCCTGAAAAATGGGAATTTACTTTATGTTCAGGACCCTCCTGAAAAATGGGATTTTACTTTATGTTCAGAACCCTCCTGAAAAATGGGACTTTACTTTCTGTTCAGGACCCTCCTGAAAAATGGGATTTTACTTTATGTTCGGAACCCTCCTGAAAAATGGGACTTTACTTTCTGTTCAGGACCCTCCTGAAAAATAGAATTTTACTTTCTGTTCAGGACCCTCCTGAAAAATTGGATTTTACTTTATGTACAGGACCCTCCTGAAAAATGGGACTTTACTTTCTGTTCAGGACCCTCCTGAAAAATGGGACTTTACTTTATGTTCAGGACCCTCCTGAAAAATGGGACTTTACTTTCTGTTCAGGACCCTCCTGAAAAATGGGATTTTACTTTATGTTCAGAACCCTCCTGAAAAATGGGACTTTACTTTCTGTTCAGGACCCTCCTGAAAAATGGAATTTTACTTTCTGTTCAGGACCCTCCTGAAAAATGGGATTTTACATTCTGTTCAGGACCCTCCTGAAAAATGGGACTTTACTTTCTGTTCAGGACCCTCCTGAAAAATTGGATTTTACTTTATGTTCGGAACCCTCCTGAAAAATGGGACTTTACTTTCTGTTCAGGACCCTCCTGAAAAATGGAATTTTACTTTCTGTTCAGGACCCTCCTGAAAAATTGGATTTTACTTTATGTTCAGGACCCTCCTGAAAAATGGGACTTTACTTTCTGTTCAGGACCCTCCTGAAAAATGGGACTTTACTTTATGTTCAGGACCCTCCTGAAAAATGGGACTTTACTTTCTGTTCAGAACCCTCCTGAAAAATGGAATTTTACTTTCTGTTCAGGACCCTCCTGAAAAATGGAATTTTACTTTCTGTTCAGGACCCTCCTGAAAAATGGGATTTTACTTTATGTTCGGAACCCTCCTGAAAAATGGAATTTTACTTTCTGTTCAGGACCCTCCTGAAAAATGGAATTTTACTTTCTGTTCAGGACCCTCCTGAAAAATTGGATTTTACTTTATGTTCAGGAC
Source organism: Capsicum pubescens (assembly GCA_030864215.1). Lineage (NCBI taxonomy): Eukaryota > Viridiplantae > Streptophyta > Magnoliopsida > Solanales > Solanaceae > Capsicum > Capsicum pubescens. The sequence continues at coordinate 269,633,245 of CM061538.1, forward strand.
CCTCCTGAAAAATGGGACTTTACTTTCTGTTCAGGACCCTCCTGAAAAATGGGACTTTACTTTATGTTCAGGACCCTCCTGAAAAATGGGACTTTACTTTCTGTTCAGGACCCTCCTGAAAAATGGGATTTTACTTTATGTTCAGAACCCTCCTGAAAAATGGGACTTTACTTTCTGTTTAGGACCCTCCTGAAAAATGGAATTTTACTTTCTGTTCAGGACCCTCCTGAAAAATGGGATTTTACTTTATGTACAGGACCCTCCTGAAAAATAGGACTTTAATTTCTAATCAGGACCCTCCTGAAAAATGGGACTTTACTTTCTGTTCAGGACCCTCCTGAAAAACGGGATTTTACTTTATGTTCAGAACCCTCCTGAAAAATGGGACTTTACTTTCTGTTCAGGACCCTCCTGAAAAATGGAATTTTACTTTCTGTTCAGGACCCTCTTGAAAAATGGGATTTTACTTTATGTTCAGGACCCTCCTGAAAAATGGGACTTTACTTTCTGTTCAGGACCCTCCTGTAAAATGGGATTTTACTTTATGTTCAGGACCCTCCTAAAAAATGGGACTTTACTTTTAGTTCAGGACCCGCCTGAAAAATGGGATTTTACTTTATGTTCATGACCCTCCTGAAAAATGGGACTTTACTTTCTGTTCAGGACCCTCCTGAAAAATGGGACTTTACTTTCTGTTCAGGACCCTCCGGAAAAATGGGATTTTACTTTCTGTTCAGGACCCTCCTCAAAAATTGGATTTTACTTTCTGCTCAGGACCCTCCTGAAAAATGGGATTTTACTTTATGTTCAGGACCCTCCTGAAAAATGGGATTTTACCTTATGTTCAGGACCCTCCTGAAAAATGGGAATTTACTTTCAGTTCAGGACCCTCCTGACAAATGGGAATTTACTTTATGTTCAGGACCCTCCTGAAAAATGGGATTTTACTTTCTGTTCAGGACCCTCCTGAAAAATGGGACTTTACTTTCTGTTCAGGACCCTCCTGAAAAATGGGATTTTACTTTCTGTTCAGGACCCTCCTGAAAAATGTGATTTTACTTTCTGCTCAGGACCCTCCTGAAAAATGGGATTTTACATTCTGTTCAGGACCCTCCTGAAAAATGGGATTTTACCTTATGATTAGGACCTTCCTGAAAAATGGGAATTTACTTTAAGTTCAGGACCCTCCTGAAAAATGGGAATTTACTTTATGTTCAGGACCCTCCTGAAAAATGGGATTTTACTTTATGTTCAGAACCCTCCTGAAAAATGGGACTTTACTTTCTGTTCAGGACCCTCCTGATAAATGAGATTTTACTTTCTGTTCAGGCCCCTCCTGATAAATGGGACTTTACTTTCTGTTCAGGACCCTCCTGAAAAATAGGATTTTACTTTATGTTCAGGACCCTCCTGAAAACTAGGACTTTAGTTTTAGTTCAGGACCCTCCTGAAAAATGGGATTTTACATTCTGTTCAGGACCCTCATGAAAAATGGGACTTTACTTTCTGTTCAGGACCCTCCTGAAAAATAGGACTTTACTTTCTATTCAGGACCCTCCTGAAAAATAGGATTTTACTTTATGTTCAGGACCCTCCTGAAAAATGGGACTTTACTTTTAGTTCAGGACCCTTCTGAAAAATGGGATTTTACTTTCTGTTCAGGACCCTCCTGAAAAATGGAATTTTACTTTCTGTTCAGGACCCTCCTGAAAAATTGGATTTTACTTTATGTTCAGGACCCTCCTGAAAAATGGGACTTTACTTTCTGTTCAGGACCCTCCTGAAAAATGGGATTTTACATTATGTTCAGGACCCTCCTGAAAAATGGGACTTTACTTTCTGTTCAGGACCCTTCTGAAAAATTGGATTTTACTTTCTGTTCAGGACCCTCCTGAAAAATGGGATTTTACTTTCTGTTCAGGACCCTCCTGTAAAATGGGATTTTACTTTATGTTCAGGACCCTCCTGAAAAATGGGATTTTACTTTCTGCTCAGGACCCTTCTGAAAAATGGGATTTTACTTTCTGTTCAGGACCCTCCTGAAAAATGGGACTTTACTTTCTGTTCAGGACCCTCCTGAAAAATGAGATTTTACTTTATGTTCAGGACCCTCATGAAAAATGGGACTTTACTTTCTGTTCAGGACCCTCCTGAAAAATGGGACTTTACTTTCTATTCAGGACCCTCCTGAAAAATGGGATTTTACTTTCTGTTCAGGACCCTCCTGAAAAATGGGATTTTAATTTATGTTCAGGACCCTCCTGAAAATGGGACTTTACATTTTGTTCAGGACCCTCCTGAAAAATGGGATTTTACTTTCTGTTCAGGACCCTCCTGAAAAATGGGACTTTACTTTCTGTTCAGGACCCTCCTGAAAAATGGGACTTTACTTTCTGTTCAGGACCCTCCTGAAAAATGGGACTTTACTTTCTGTTCAGGACCCTCCTGAAAAATGGGATTTTACTTTCTGTTCAGGACCCTCCTGAAAAATGTGATTTTACTTTCTGCTCAGGACCCTCCTGAAAAATGGGATTTTACATTCTGTTCAGGACCCTCCTGAAAAATGGGATTTTACCTTATGATTAGGACCTTCCTGAAAAATGGGAATTTACTTTAAGTTCAGGACCCTCCTGAAAAATGGGAATTTACTTTATGTTCAGGACCCTCCTGAAAAATGGGATTTTACTTTATGTTCAGAACCCTCCTGAAAAATGGGACTTTACTTTCTGTTCAGGACCCTCCTTTTAAATGAGATTTTACTTTCTGTTCAGGCCCCTCCTGATAAATGGGACTTTACTTTCTGTTCAGGACCCTCCTGAAAAATAGGATTTTACTTTATGTTCAGGACCCTCCTGAAAACTAGGACTTTAGTTTTAGTTCAGGACCCTCCTGAAAAATGGGATTTTACATTCTGTTCAGGACCCTCATGAAAAATGGGACTTTACTTTCTGTTCAGGACCCTCCTGAAAAATAGGACTTTACTTTCTGTTCAGGACCCTCCTGAAAAATAGGATTTTACTTTATGTTCAGGACACTCCTGAAAAATGGGACTTTACTTTTAGTTCAGGACCCTTCTGAAAAATGGGATTTTACTTTCTGTTTAGGACCCTCCTAAAAAATGGGACTTTACTTTCTGTTCAGGACCCTCCTGAAAAATGGGATTTTACATTCTGTTCAGGACCCTTCTGAAAAATGGGACTTTACTTTCTGTTCAGGACCCTCCTGAAAAATGGGATTTTACTTTATGTTCGGAACCCTCCTGAAAAATGGGACTTTACTTTCTGTTCAGGACCCTCCTGAAAAATAGAATTTTACTTTCTGTTCAGGACCCTCATGAAAAATTGGATTTTACTTTATGTACAGGACCCTCCTGAAAAATGGGACTTTACTTTCTGTTCAGGACCCTCCTGAAAAATGGGACTTTACTTAATGTTCAGGACCCTCCTGAAAAATGGGACTTTACTTTCTGTTCAGGACCCTCCTGAAAAATGGGATTTTACTTTATGTTCAGAACCCTCCTGAAAAATGGGACTTTACTTTCTGTTCAGGACCCTCCTGAAAAATGGAATTTTACTTTCTGTTCAGGACCCTCCTGAAAAATGGGATTTTACATTCTGTTCAGGACCCTCCTGAAAAATGGGACTTTACTTTCTGTTCAGGACCCTCCTGAAAAATTGGATTTTACTTTATGTTCGGAACCCTCCTGAAAAATGGGACTTTACTTTCTGTTCAGGACCCTCCTGAAAAATGGAATTTTACTTTCTGTTCAGGACCCTCCTGAAAAATTGGATTTTACTTTATGTTCAGGACCCTCCTGAAAAATGGGACTTTACTTTCTGTTCAGGACCCTCCTGAAAAATGGGACTTTACTTTATGTTCAGGACCCTCCTGAAAAATGGGACTTTACTTTCTGTTCAGAACCCTCCTGAAAAATGGAATTTTACTTTCTGTTCAGGACCCTCCTGAAAAATGGAATTTTACTTTCTGTTCAGGACCCTCCTGAAAAATGGGATTTTACTTTATGTTCGGAACCCTCCTGAAAAATGGAATTTTACCTTCTGTTCAGGACCCTCCTGAAAAATGGAATTTTACTTTCTGTTCAGGACCCTCCTGAAAAATTGGATTTTACTTTATGTTCAGGACCCTCCTGAAAAATGGGACTTTACTTTCTGTTCAGGACCCTCCTGAAAAATGGGACTTTACTTTATGTTCAGGACCCTCCTGAAAAATGGGACTTTACTTTCTGTTCAGGACCCTCCTGAAAAATGGGATTTTACTTTATGTTCAGAACCCTCCTGAAAAATGGGACTTTACTTTCTGTTTAGGACCCTCCTGAAAAATGGAATTTTACTTTCTGTTCAGGACCCTCCTGAAAAATGGGATTTTACTTTATGTACAGGACCCTCCTGAAAAATAGGACTTTAATTTCTAATCAGGACCCTCCTGAAAAATGGGACTTTACTTTCTGTTCAGGACCCTCCTGAAAAACGGGATTTTACTTTATGTTCAGAACCCTCCTGAAAAATGGGACTTTACTTTCTGTTCAGGACCCTCCTGAAAAATGGAATTTTACTTTCTGTTCAGGACCCTCCTGAAAAATGGGATTTTACTTTATGTTCAGGACCCTCCTGAAAAATGGGACTTTACTTTCTGTTCAGGACCCTCCTGTAAAATGGGATTTTACTTTATGTTCAGGACCCTCCTAAAAAATGGGACTTTACTTTTAGTTCAGGACCCTCCTGAAAAATGGGATTTTACTTTATGTTCATGACCCTCCTGAAAAATGGGACTTTACTTTCTGTTCAGGACCCTCCTGAAAAATGGGACTTTACTTTCTGTTCAGGACCCTCCGGAAAAATGGGATTTTACTTTCTGTTCAGGACCCTCCTCAAAAATTGGATTTTACTTTCTGCTCAGGACCCTCCTGAAAAATGGGATTTTACTTTATGTTCAGGACCCTCCTGAAAAATGGGATTTTACCTTATGTTCAGGACCCTCCTGAAAAATGGGAATTTACTTTCAGTTCAGGACCCTCCTGACAAATGGGAATTTACTTTATGTTCAGGACCCTCCTGAAAAATGGGATTTTACTTTCTGTTCAGGACCCTCCTGAAAAATGGGACTTTACTTTCTGTTCAGGACCCTCCTGAAAAATGGGATTTTACTTTCTGTTCAGGACCCTCCTGAAAAATGTGATTTTACTTTCTGCTCAGGACCCTCCTGAAAAATGGGATTTTACATTCTGTTCAGGACCCTCCTGAAAAATGGGATTTTACCTTATGATTAGGACCTTCCTGAAAAATGGGAATTTACTTTAAGTTCAGGACCCTCCTGAAAAATGGGAATTTACTTTATGTTCAGGACCCTCCTGAAAAATGGGATTTTACTTTATGTTCAGAACCCTCCTGAAAAATGGGACTTTACTTTCTGTTCAGGACCCTCCTGATAAATGAGATTTTACTTTCTGTTCAGGCCCCTCCTGATAAATGGGACTTTACTTTCTGTTCAGGACCCTCCTGAAAAATAGGATTTTACTTTATGTTCAGGACCCTCCTGAAAACTAGGACTTTAGTTTTAGTTCAGGACCCTCCTGAAAAATGGGATTTTACATTCTGTTCAGGACCCTCATGAAAAATGGGACTTTACTTTCTGTTCAGGACCCTCCTGAAAAATAGGACTTTACTTTCTATTCAGGACCCTCCTGAAAAATAGGATTTTACTTTATGTTCAGGACCCTCCTGAAAAATGGGACTTTACTTTTAGTTCAGGACCCTTCTGAAAAATGGGATTTTACTTTCTGTTCAGGACCCTCCTGAAAAATGGGACTTTACTTTCTGTTCAGGACCCTCCTGAAAAATGGGATTTTACATTCTGTTCAGGACCCTTCTGAAAAATGGGACTTTACTTTCTGTTCAGGACCCTCCTGAAAAATGGGATTTTACTTTATGTTCGGAACCCTCCTGAAAAATGGGACTTTACTTTCTGTTCAGGACCCTCCTGAAAAATAGAATTTTACTTTCTGTTCAGGACCCTCCTGAAAAATTGGATTTTACTTTATGTTCAGGACCCTCCTGAAAAATGGGACTTTACTTTCTGTTCAGGACCCTCCTGAAAAATGGGATTTTACTTTATGTTCAGAACCCTCCTGAAAAATGGGACTTTACTTTCTGTTCAGGACCCTCCTGAAAAATGGGACTTTACTTTCTATTCAGGACCCTCCTGAAAAATGGGATTTTACTTTCTGTTCAGGACCCTCCTGAAAAATGGGATTTTAATTTATGTTCAGGACCCTCCTGAAAATGGGACTTTACATTTTGTTCAGGACCCTCCTGAAAAATGGGATTTTACTTTCTGTTCAGGACCCTCCTGAAAAATGGGACTTTACTTTCTGTTCAGGACCCTCCTGAAAAATGGGACTTTACTTTCTGTTCAGGACCCTCCTGAAAAATGGGACTTTACTTTCTGTTCAGGACCCTCCTGAAAAATGGGATTTTACTTTCTGTTCAGGACCCTCCTGAAAAATGTGATTTTACTTTCTGCTCAGGACCCTCCTGAAAAATGGGATTTTACATTCTGTTCAGGACCCTCCTGAAAAATGGGATTTTACCTTATGATTAGGACCTTCCTGAAAAATGGGAATTTACTTTAAGTTCAGGACCCTCCTGAAAAATGGGAATTTACTTTATGTTCAGGACCCTCCTGAAAAATGGGATTTTACTTTATGTTCAGAACCCTCCTGAAAAATGGGACTTTACTTTCTGTTCAGGACCCTCCTGATAAATGAGATTTTACTTTCTGTTCAGGCCCCTCCTGATAAATGGGACTTTACTTTCTGTTCAGGACCCTCCTGAAAAATAGGATTTTACTTTATGTTCAGGACCCTCCTGAAAACTAGGACTTTAGTTTTAGTTCAGGACCCTCCTGAAAAATGGGATTTTACATTCTGTTCAGGACCCTCATGAAAAATGGGACTTTACTTTCTGTTCAGGACCCTCCTGAAAAATAGGACTTTACTTTCTGTTCAGGACCCTCCTGAAAAATAGGATTTTACTTTATGTTCAGGACCCTCCTGAAAAATGGGACTTTACTTTTAGTTCAGGACCCTTCTGAAAAATGGGATTTTACTTTCTGTTTAGGACCCTCCTGAAAAATGGGACTTTACTTTCTGTTCAGGACCCTCCTGAAAAATGGGATTTTACATTCTGTTCAGGACCCTTCTGAAAAATGGGACTTTACTTTCTGTTCAGGACCCTCCTGAAAAATGGGATTTTACTTTATGTTCGGAACCCTCCTGAAAAATGGGACTTTACTTTCTGTTCAGGACCCTCCTGAAAAATAGAATTTTACTTTCTGTTCAGGACCCTCCTGAAAAATTGGATTTTACTTTATGTACAGGACCCTCCTGAAAAATGGGACTTTACTTTCTGTTCAGGACCCTCCTGAAAAATGGGACTTTACTTAATGTTCAGGACCCTCCTGAAAAATGGGACTTTACTTTCTGTTCAGGACCCTCCTGAAAAATGGGATTTTACTTTATGTTCAGAACCCTCCTGAAAAATGGGACTTTACTTTCTGTTCAGGACCCTCCTGAAAAATGGAATTTTACTTTCTGTTCAGGACCCTCCTGAAAAATGGGATTTTACATTCTGTTCAGGACCCTCCTGAAAAATGGGACTTTACTTTCTGTTCAGGACCCTCCTGAAAAATTGGATTTTACTTTATGTTCGGAACCCTCCTGAAAAATGGGACTTTACTTTCTGTTCAGGACCCTCCTGAAAAATGGAATTTTACTTTCTGTTCAGGACCCTCCTGAAAAATTGGATTTTACTTTATGTTCAGGACCCTCCTGAAAAATGGGACTTTACTTTCTGTTCAGGACCCTCCTGAAAAATGGGACTTTACTTTATGTTCAGGACCCTCCTGAAAAATGGGACTTTACTTTCTGTTCAGAACCCTCCTGAAAAATGGAATTTTACTTTCTGTTCAGGACCCTCCTGAAAAATGGAATTTTACTTTCTGTTCAGGACCCTCCTGAAAAATGGGATTTTACTTTATGTTCGGAACCCTCCTGAAAAATGGAATTTTACTTTCTGTTCAGGACCCTCCTGAAAAATGGAATTTTACTTTCTGTTCAGGACCCTCCTGAAAAATTGGATTTTACTTTATGTTCAGGACCCTCCTGAAAAATGGGACTTTACTTTCTGTTCAGGACCCTCCTGAAAAATGGGACTTTACTTTATGTTCAGGACCCTCCTGAAAAATGGGACTTTACTTTCTGTTCAGGACCCTCCTGAAAAATGGGATTTTACTTTATGTTCAGAACCCTCCTGAAAAATGGGACTTTACTTTCTGTTTAGGACCCTCCTGAAAAATGGAATTTTACTTTCTGTTCAGGACCCTCCTGAAAAATGGGATTTTACTTTATGTACAGGACCCTCCTGAAAAATAGGACTTTAATTTCTAATCAGGACCCTCCTGAAAAATGGGACTTTACTTTCTGTTCAGGACCCTCCTGAAAAACGGGATTTTACTTTATGTTCAGAACCCTCCTGAAAAATGGGACTTTACTTTCTGTTCAGGACCCTCCTGAAAAATGGAATTTTACTTTCTGTTCAGGACCCTCCTGAAAAATGGGATTTTACTTTATGTTCAGGACCCTCCTGAAAAATGGGACTTTACTTTCTGTTCAGGACCCTCCTGTAAAATGGGATTTTACTTTATGTTCAGGACCCTCCTAAAAAATGGGACTTTACTTTTAGTTCAGGACCCTCCTGAAAAATGGGATTTTACTTTATGTTCATGACCCTCCTGAAAAATGGGACTTTACTTTCTGTTCAGGACCCTCCTGAAAAATGGGACTTTACTTTCTGTTCAGGACCCTCCGGAAAAATGGGATTTTACTTTCTGTTCAGGACCCTCCTCAAAAATTGGATTTTACTTTCTGCTCAGGACCCTCCTGAAAAATGGGATTTTACTTTATGTTCAGGACCCTCCTGAAAAATGGGATTTTACCTTATGTTCAGGACCCTCCTGAAAAATGGGAATTTACTTTCAGTTCAGGACCCTCCTGACAAATGGGAATTTACTTTATGTTCAGGACCCTCCTGAAAAATGGGATTTTACTTTCTGTTCAGGACCCTCCTGAAAAATGGGACTTTACTTTCTGTTCAGGACCCTCCTGAAAAATGGGATTTTACTTTCTGTTCAGGACCCTCCTGAAAAATGTGATTTTACTTTCTGCTCAGGACCCTCCTGAAAAATGGGATTTTACATTCTGTTCAGGACCCTCCTGAAAAATGGGATTTTACCTTATGATTAGGACCTTCCTGAAAAATGGGAATTTACTTTAAGTTCAGGACCCTCCTGAAAAATGGGAATTTACTTTATGTTCAGGACCCTCCTGAAAAATGGGATTTTACTTTATGTTCAGAACCCTCCTGAAAAATGGGACTTTACTTTCTGTTCAGGACCCTCCTGATAAATGAGATTTTACTTTCTGTTCAGGCCCCTCCTGATAAATGGGACTTTACTTTCTGTTCAGGACCCTCCTGAAAAATAGGATTTTACTTTATGTTCAGGACCCTCCTGAAAACTAGGACTTTAGTTTTAGTTCAGGACCCTCCTGAAAAATGGGATTTTACATTCTGTTCAGGACCCTCATGAAAAATGGGACTTTACTTTCTGTTCAGGACCCTCCTGAAAAATAGGACTTTACTTTCTATTCAGGACCCTCCTGAAAAATAGGATTTTACTTTATGTTCAGGACCCTCCTGAAAAATGGGACTTTACTTTTAGTTCAGGACCCTTCTGAAAAATGGGATTTTACTTTCTGTTCAGGACCCTCCTGAAAAATGGGACTTTACTTTCTGTTCAGGACCCTCCTGAAAAATGGGATTTTACATTCTGTTCAGGACCCTTCTGAAAAATGGGACTTTACTTTCTGTTCAGGACCCTCCTGAAAAATGGGATTTTACTTTATGTTCGGAACCCTCCTGAAAAATGGGACTTTACTTTCTGTTCAGGACCCTCCTGAAAAATAGAATTTTACTTTCTGTTCAGGACCCTCCTGAAAAATTGGATTTTACTTTATGTTCAGGACCCTCCTGAAAAATGGGACTTTACTTTCTGTTCAGGACCCTCCTGAAAAATGGGATTTTACTTTATGTTCAGAACCCTCCTGAAAAATGGGACTTTACTTTCTGTTCAGGACCCTCCTGAAAAATGGAATTTTACTTTCTGTTCAGGACCCTCCTGAAAAATGGGATTTTACATTCTGTTCAGGACCCTCCTGAAAAATGGGACTTTACTTTCTGTTCAGGACCCTCCTGAAAAATTGGATTTTACTTTATGTTCGGAACCCTCCTGAAAAATGGGACTTTACTTTCTGTTCAGGACCCTCCTGAAAAATGGAATTTTACTTTCTGTTCAGGACCCTCCTGAAAAATTGGATTTTACTTTATGTTCAGGACCCTCCTGAAAAATGGGACTTTACTTTCTGTTCAGGACCCTCCTGAAAAATGGGACTTTACTTTATGTTCAGGACCCTCCTGAAAAATGGGACTTTACTTTTTGTTCAGGACCCTCCTGAAAAAAGGGACTTTACTTTCTGTTCAGGACCCTCCTGAAAAATGGGACTTTACTTTATGTTCAGAACCCACCTGAAAAATGGAATTTTACTTTCTGTTCAGGACCCTCCTGAAAAATGGAATTTTACTTTCTGTTCAGGACCCTCCTGAAAAATGGAATTTTACTTTATGTTCGGAACCCTCCTTAAAAATGGAATTTTACTTTCTGTTCAGGACCCTCCTGAAAAATGGAATTTTACTTTCTGTTCAGGACCCTCCTGAAAAATTGGATTTTACTTTATGATCAGGACCCTCCTGAAAAATGGGACTTTACTTTCTGTTCAGGACCCTCCTGAAAAATGGGACTTTACTTTATGTTCAGGACCCTCCTGAAAAATGGGACTTTACTTTCTGTTCAGGACCCTCCTGAAAAATGGGATTTTACTTTATGTTCAGAACCCTCCTGAAAAATGGGACTTTACTTTCTGTTTAGGACCCTCCTGAAAAATGGAATTTTACTTTCTGTTCAGGACCCTCCTGAAAAATGGGATTTTACTTTATGTACAGGACCCTCCTGAAAAATAGGACTTTAATTTCTAATCAGGACCCTCCTGAAAAATGGGACTTTACTTTCTGTTCAGGACCCTCCTGAAAAACGGGATTTTACTTTATGTTCAGAACCCTCCTGAAAAATGGGACTTTACTTTCTGTTCAGGACCCTCCTGAAAAATGGAATTTTACTTTCTGTTCAGGACCCTCCTGAAAAATGGGATTTTACTTTATGTTCAGGACCCTCCTGAAAAATGGGACTTTACTTTCTGTTCAGGACCCTCCTGTAAAATGGGATTTTACTTTATGTTTAGGACCCTCCTAAAAAATGGGACTTTACTTTTAGTTCAGGACCCTCCTGAAAAATGGGATTTTACTTTATGTTCATGACCCTCCTGAAAAATGGGACTTTACTTTCTGTTCAGGACCCTCCGGAAAAATGGGATTTTACTTTCTGTTCAGGACCCTCCTGAAAAATTGGATTTTACTTTCTGCTCAGGACCCTCCTGAAAAATGGGATTTTACTTTATGTTCAGGACCCTCCTGAAAAATGGGATTTTACCTTATGTTCAGGACCCTCCTGAAAAATGGGAATTTACTTTCAGTTCAGGACCCTCCTGACAAATGGGAATTTACTTTATGTTCAGGACCCTCCTGAAAAATGGGATTTTACTTTATGTTCAGGACCCTCCTGAAAAATGGGACTTTACTTTTTGTTCAGGACCCTTCTGAAAAATGGGACTTTGCATTCTGTTCAGGACCCTCCTGAAAAATGGGATTTTACTTTCTGTTCAGGACCCTCCTGAAAAATGGGATTTTACTTTTTGTTCAGGACCCTCCTGAAAAATGGGATTTTACCTTATGATCAGGACCCTCCTGAAAAATGGGAATTTACTTTCAGTTCAGGACCCTCCTGAAAAATGGGAATTTACTTTATGTTCAGGACCTTCCTGAAAAAATGGGATTTTACTTTTTTGTTCAGAACCCTCCTGAAAAATGGGACTTTACTTTCTGTTCAGGACCCTCCTGAAAAATGGGATTTTACTTTCTGTTCAGGACCCTCCTGAAAAATGGGATTTTACTTTCTGTTCAGGACCCTCCTGAAAAATGGGACTTTACTTTCTGTTCAGGACCCTCCTGAATAATGGGATTATACTTTATGTTCAGGACCCTCCTGAAAAATGGGACTTTACTTTTAGTTCAGGACCCTCTTAAAAAATGGGATTTTACTTTCTGTTCAGGACCCTCCTGAAAAATGGGACTTTACTTTCTGTTCAGGACCCTCCTGAAAAATGGGATTTTTACTTTCTGTACAGGACCCTCCTGAAAAATGGGATTTTACGTTCAGTTCAGGACCCTCCTGAAAAATGGGATTTTACTTTCAATTCAGGACCCTCCTGAAAAATGGGACTTTACTTTCTGTTCAGGACTCTCCTGAAAAATGGGATTTTACTTTATGTTCAGGACCCTCCTGAAAAATGGGACTTTACTTTCTGTTCAGGACCCTCCTGAAAAATGGGACTTTCCTTTCTGTTCAGGACCCTCCTGAAAAATGGGACTTTACTTTTAGTTCAGGACCCTTCTGAAAAATGGGATTTTACTTTCTGTTCAGGACCATCCTGAAAAATGGGACTTTACTTTCTGTTCAGGACCCTCCTGAAAAATGGGATTTTACATTCTGTTCAGGACCCTCCTGAAAAATGGGACTTTACTTTCTGTTCAGGACCCTCCTGAAAAATGGGATTTTACTTTATGTTCGGAACCCTCCTGAAAAATGGGACTTTACTTTCTGTTCAGGACCCTCCTGAAAAATGGAATTTTACTTTCTGTTCAGGACCCTCCTGAAAAATTGGATTTTACTTTATGTTCAGGACCCTCCTGAAAAATGGGACTTTACTTTCTGTTCAGGACCCTCCTGAAAAATGGGACTTTACTTTATGTTCAGGACCCTTCTGAAAAATGGGATTTTACTTTCTGTTCAGGACCATCCTGAAAAATGGGACTTTACTTTCTGTTCAGGACCCTCCTGAAAAATGGGATTTTACATTCTGTTCAGGACCCTCCTGAAAAATGGGACTTTACTTTCTGTTCAGGACCCTCCTGAAAAATGGGATTTTACTTTATGTTCGGAACCCTCCTGAAAAATGGGACTTTACTTTCTGTTCAGGACCCTCCTGAAAAATAGGACTTTACTTTCTGTTCAGGACCCTCCTGAAAAATGGAATTTTACTTTCTGTTCAGGACCCTCCTGAAAAATGGGATTTTACTTTATGTTCAGGACCCTCCTGAAAAATGGGACTTTACTTTCTGTTCAGGACCCTCCTATAAAATGGGATTTTACTTTATGTTTAGGACCCTCCTAAAAAATGGGACTTTACTTTTAGTTCAGGACCCTCCTGAAAAATGGGATTTTACTTTATGTTCATGACCCTCCTGAAAAATGGGACTTTACTTTCTGTTCAGGACCCTCCGGAAAAATGGGATTTTACTTTCTGTTCAGGACCCTCCTGAAAAATTGGATTTTACTTTCTGCTCAGGACCCTCCTGAAAAATGGGATTTTACTTTATGTTCAGGACCCTCCTGAAAAATGGGATTTTACCTTATGTTCAGGACCCTCCTGAAAAATGGGAATTTACTTTCAGTTCAGGACCCTCCTGACAAATGGGAATTTACTTTATGTTCAGGACCCTCCTGAAAAATGGGATTTTACTTTATGTTCAGGACCCTCCTGAAAAATGGGACTTTACTTTTTGTTCAGGACCCTTCTGAAAAATGGGACTTTGCATTCTGTTCAGGACCCTCCTGAAAAATGGGATTTTACTTTCTGTTCAGGACCCTCCTGAAAAATGGGATTTTGCTTTTTGTTCAGGACCCTCCTGAAAAATGGGATTTTACCTTATGATCAGGACCCTCCTGAAAAATGGGAATTTACTTTCAGTTCAGGACCCTCCTGAAAAATGGGAATTTACTTTATGTTCAGGACCTTCCTGAAAAAATGGGATTTTACTTTTTTGTTCAGAACCCTCCTGAAAAATGGGACTTTACTTTCTGTTCAGGACCCTCCTGAAAAATGGGATTTTACTTTCTGTTCAGGACCCTCCTGAAAAATGGGATTTTACTTTCTGTTCAGGACCCTCCTGAAAAATGGGACTTTACTTTCTGTTCAGGACCCTCCTGAATAATGGGATTATACTTTATGTTCAGGACCCTCCTGAAAAATGGGACTTTACTTTTAGTTCAGGACCCTCCTAAAAAATGGGATTTTACTTTCTGTTCAGGACCCTCCTGAAAAATGGGACTTTACTTTCTGTTCAGGACCCTCCTGAAAAATGGGATTTTTACTTTCTGTACAGGACCCTCCTGAAAAATGGGATTTTACGTTCTGTTCAGGACCCTCCTGAAAAATGGGATTTTACTTTCAATTCAGGACCCTCCTGAAAAATGGGACTTTACTTTCTGTTCAGGACTCTCCTGAAAAATGGGATTTTACTTTATGTTCAGGACCCTCCTGAAAAATGGGACTTTACTTTCTGTTCAGGACCCTCCTGAAAAATGGGACTTTCCTTTCTGTTCAGGACCCTCCTGAAAAATGGGACTTTACTTTTAGTTCAGGACCCTTCTGAAAAATGGGATTTTACTTTCTGTTCAGGACCATCCTGAAAAATGGGACTTTACTTTCTGTTCAGGACCCTCCTGAAAAATGGGATTTTACATTCTGTTCAGGACCCTCCTGAAAAATGGGACTTTACTTTCTGTTCAGGACCCTCCTGAAAAATGGGATTTTACTTTATGTTCGGAACCCTCCTGAAAAATGGGACTTTACTTTCTGTTCAGGACCCTCCTGAAAAATGGAATTTTACTTTCTGTTCAGGACCCTCCTGAAAAATTGGATTTTACTTTATGTTCAGGACCCTCCTGAAAAATGGGACTTTACTTTCTGTTCAGGACCCTCCTGAAAAATGGGACTTTACTTTATGTTCAGGACCCTCCTGAAAAATGGGACTTTACTTTCTGTTCAGGACCCTCCTGAAAAATGGGATTTTACTTTATGTTCAGAACCCTCCTGAAAAATGGGACTTTACTTTCTGTTCAGGACCCTCCTGAAAAATGGAATTTTACTTTCTGTTCAGGACCCTCCTGAAAAATGGGATTTTACATTCTGTTCAGGACCCTCCTGAAAAATGGGACTTTACTTTCTGTTCAGGACCCTCCTGAAAAATGGGATTTTACTTTATGTTCGGAACCCTCCTGAAAAATGGGACTTTACTTTCTGTTCAGGACCCTCCTGAAAAATGGAATTTTACTTTCTGTTCAGGACCCTCCTGAAAAATTGGATTTTACTTTATGTTCAGGACCCTCCTGAAAAATGGGATTTTACTTTATGTTAAGAACCCTCCTGAAAAATGGGACTTTACTTTCTGTTCAGGACCCTCCTGAAAAATGGGATTTTACTTTCTGTTCTGGACCCTCCTGAAAAATGGGATTTTACTTTATGTTCAGGACCCTCCTGAAAAATGGGACTTTACTTTCTATTCAGGACCCTCCTGAATAATGGGATTTTACATTATGTTCAGGACCCTCCTGAAAAATGGGACTTTACTTTTAGTTCAGGACCCTCCTAAAAAATGGGATTTTACTTTCTGTTCAGGACCCTCCTGAAAAATGGGACTTTATTTCTGTTCAGGACCCTCCTAAAAAATGGGATTTTTACTTTCTGTTCAGGACCCTCCTGAAAAATGGGATTTTACGTTCTGTTCAGGACCCTCCTGAAAAATGGGAATTTACTTTCTGTTCAGGACCCTCCTGAAAAATGGGATTTAACTTTCTGTTCAGGACCCTCCTGAAAATTGGATTTTACTATCTGTTCAGGACCCTCCAGAAAAATGGGATTTTACTTTCAGTTCAGGACCCTCCTGAAAAATGGGACTTTACTTTCTGTTCAGGACTCTCCTGAAAAATGGGATTTTACTTTATGTTCAGGACCCTCCTGAAAAATGGGATTTTACCTTATGATCAGGACCCTCCTGAAAAATGGGAATTTACTTTCAGTTCAGGACCCTCCTGAAAAATGAGAATTTACTTTATGTTCAGGACCCTCCTGAAAAATGGGATTTTACTTTATGTTAAGAACCCTCCTGAAAAATGGGACTTTACTTTCTGTTCAGGACCCTCCTGAAAAATGGGATTTTACTTTCTGTTCTGGACCCTCCTGAAAAATGGGATTTTACTTTATGTTCAGGACCCTCCTGAAAAATGGGACTTTACTTTCTATTCAGGACCCTCCTGAATAATGGGATTTTACTTTATGTTCAGGACCCTCCTGAAAAATGGGACTTTACTTTTAGTTCAGGACCCTCCTAAAAAATGGCATTTTACTTTCTGTTCAGGACCCTCTTGAAAAATGGGACTTTACTTTCTGTTCAGGACCCTCCTAAAAAATGGGATTTTTACTTTCTGTTCAGGACCCTCCTGAAAAATGGGATTTTACGTTCTGTTCAGGACCCTCCTGAAAAATGGGAATTTACTTTCTGTTCAGGACCCTCCTGAAAAATGGGATTTTACTTTCTATTCAGGACCCTCCTGAAAAATGGGATTTTACTTTCTGTTTAGGACCCTCCTGAAAAATGGGATTTTACTTTCAGTTCAGGACCCTCCTGAAAAATGGGACTTTACTTTCTGTTCAGGACTCTCCTGAAAAATGGGATTTTACTTTATGTTCAGGACCCTCCTGTAAAATGGGACTTTACTTTCTGTTCAGGACCCTCCTGAAAAATGGGACTTTACTTTCTGTTCAGGACCCTCCTGAAAAATGGGACTTTACTTTCTGTTCAGGACCTTCCTGAAAAATGGGATTTTACTTTCTGTTCAGGACCCTCCTGAAAAATTGGATTTTACTTTCTGCTCAGGACTCTCCTGAAAAATGGGATTTTACTTTCTGTTCAGGACCTTACTGAAAAATGGGATTTTACTTTATGTTCAGGACCCTACTGAAAAATGGGATTTTACTTTCTGTTCAGGACCCTACTGAAAAATGGGATTTTACTTTATGTTCAGGACCATCCTGAAAAATGGGATTTTACTTTATGTTCAGGACCCTCCTGAAAAATGGGAATTTACTTTCTGATCAGGACCCTCCTGAAAAATGGGACTTTACTTTCTGTTCAGGACCCTCCTGAAAAATGGTATTTTTACTTTCTGTTCAGAACCCTCCAGAAAAATGGGATTTTACTTTATGTTCAGGACCCTCCTGAAAAATGGGACTTTACTTTTTGTTCAGGACCCTCCTGAAAAATGGGATTTTACTTTATGTTCAGGACCCTCCTGAAAAATGGGACTTCACTTTCTGTTCAGGACCCTTCTGAAAAATGGGATTTTACTTTCTGTTCAGGACCCTCCTGAAAAATGGGATTTTACTTTCTGTTCAGGACCCTCCTGTAAAATGGGATTTTACTTTATGTTCAGGACCCTCCTGAAAAATGGGATTTTACTTTCTGCTCAGGACCCTTCTGAAAAATGGGATTTTACTTTCTGTTCAGGACCCTCCTGAAAAATGGGACTTTACTTTCTGTTCAGGACCCTCCTGAAAAATGAGATTTTACTTTATGTTCAGGACCCTCCTGAAAAATGGGACTTTACTTTCTGTTCAGGACCCTCCTGAAAAATGGGACTTTACTTTCTATTCAGGACCCTCCTGAAAAATGGGATTTTACTTTCTGTTCAGGACCCTCCTGAAAAATGGGATTTTACTTTATGTTCAGGACCCTCCTGAAAAATGGGTTTTTACTTTATGTTCAGGACCCTCCTGAAAATGGGACTTTACATTCTGTTCAGGACCCTCCTGAAAAATGGGATTTTACTTTCTGTTCAGGACCCTCCTGAAAAATGGGACTTTACTTTCTGTTCAGGACCCTCCTGAAAAATGGGACTTTACTTTCTGTTCAGGACCCTCCTGAAAAATGGGACTTTACTTTCTGTTCAGGACCCTCCTGAAAAATGGGATTTTACTTTCTGTTCAGGACCCTCCTGAAAAATGTGATTTTACTTTCTGCTCAGGACCCTCCTGAAAAATGGGATTTTACATTCTGTTCAGGACCCTCCTGAAAAATGGGATTTTACTTTATGATTAGGACCTTCCTGAAAAATGGGAATTTACTTTCAGTTCAGGACCCTCCTGAAAAATGGGAATTTACTTTATGTTCAGGACCCTCCTGAAAAATGGGATTTTACTTTATGTTCAGAACCCTCCTGAAAAATGGGACTTTACTTTTTGTTCAGGACCCTCCTGATAAATGAGATTTTACTTTCTGTTCAGGCCCCTCCTGATAAATGGGACTTTACTTTCTGTTCAGGACCCTCCTGAAAAATAGGATTTTACTTTATGTTCAGGACCCTCCTGAAAACTAGGACTTTAGTTTTTGTTCAGGACCCTCCTGAAAAATGGGATTTTACATTCTGTTCAGGACCCTCATGAAAAATGGGACTTTACTTTCTGTTCAGGACCCTCCTGAAAAATAGGACTTTACTTTCTGTTCAGGACCCTCCTGAAAAATGGGATTTTACTTTATGTTCAGGACCCTCCTAAAAAATGGGACTTTACTTTTAGTTCAGGACCCTTCTGAAAAATGGGATTTTACTTTCTGTTCAGGACCCTCCTGAAAAATGGGACTTTACTTTCTGTTCAGGACCCTCCTGAAAAATGGGATTTTACATTCTGTTCAGGACCCTCCTGAAAAATGGGACTTTACTTTCTGTTCAGGACCCTCCTGAAAAATGGGATTTTACTTTATGTTCGGAACCCTCCTGAAAAATGGGACTTTACTTTCTGTTCAGGACCCTCCTGAAAAATGGAATATTACTTTCTGTTCAGGACCCTCCTGAAAAATTGGATTTTACTTTATGTTCAGGACCCTCCTGAAAAATGGGACTTTACTTTCTGTTCAGGACCCTCCTGAAAAATGGAATTTTACTTTCTGTTCAGGACCTTCCTGAAAAATGGGATTTTACTTTATGTTCAGAACCCTCCTGAAAAATGGGACTTTTCTTTCTGTTCAGGACCCTCCTGAAAAATGGAATTTTACTTTCTGTTCAAGACCCTCCTAAAAATGGGATTTTACATTCTGTTCAGGACCCTCCTGAAAAATGGGACTTTACTTTCTGTTCAGGACCCTCCTGAAAAATTGGATTTTACTTTATGTTCGGAACCCTCCTGAAAAATGGGACTTTACTTTCTGTTCAGGACCCTCCTGAAAAATGGAATTTTACTTTCTGTTCAGGACCCTCCTGAAAAATTGGATTTTACTTTATGTTCAGGACCCTCCTGAAAAATGGGACTTTACTTTCTGTTCAGGACCCTCCTGAAAAATGGGACTTTACTTTATGTTCAGGACCCTCCTGAAAAATGGGACTTTACTTTCTGTTCAGGACCCTCCTGAAAAATGGGACTTTACTTTCTGTTCAGGACCCTCCTGAAAAATGGGACTTTACTTTATGTACAGAACCCTCCTGAAAAATGGAATTTTACTTTCTGTTCAGGACCCTCCTGAAAAATGGAATTTTAATTTATGTTCAGGACCCTCCTGAAAAATGGGATTTTAATTTATGTTCGGAACCCTCCTGAAAAATGGGACTTTACTTTCTGTTCAGGACCCTCCTGAAAAATGGAATTTTACTTTCTGTTCAGGACCCTCCTGAAAAATTGGATTTTACTTTATGTTCAGGACCCTCCTGAAAAATGGGACATTACTTTCTGTTCAGGACCCTCCTGAAAAATGGGACTTTACTTTATGTTCAGGACCCTCCTGAAAAATGGGACTTTACTTTCTGTTCAGGACCCTCCTGAAAAATGGGATTTTACTTTATGTTCAGAACCCTCCTGAAAAATGGGACTTTACTTTCTGTTCAGGACCCTCCTGAAAAATGGAATTTTACTTTCTGTTCAGGACCCTCCTGAAAAATGGGATTTTACTTTATGTACAGGACCCTCCTGAAAAATAGGACTTTACTTTCTAATCAGGACCCTCCTGAAAAATGGGACTTTACTTTCTGTTCAGGACGTTTCCTGAAAAATGGGATTTTACTTTATGTTCAGAACCCTCCTGAAAAATGGGACTTTACTTTCTGTTCAGGACCCTCCTGAAAAATGGGACTTTACTTTCTGTTCAGGACCCTCCTGTAAAATGGGATTTTACTTTATGTTCAGGACCCTCCTAAAAAATGGGACTTTACTTTTAGTTCAGGACCCTCCTGAAAAATGGGATTTTACTTTATGTTCATGACCCTCCTGAAAAATGGGACTTTACTTTCTGTTCAGGACCCTCCTGAAAAATGGGACTTTACTTTCTGTTCAGGACCCTCCTGAAAAATGGGACTTTACTTTCTGTTCAGGACCCTCCTGAAAAATGGGACTTTACTTTCTGTTCAGGACCCTCCTGAAAAATGGGACTTTACTTTCTGTTCAGGACCCTCCTGAAAAATGGGATTTTACTTTATGTTCAGAACCCTCCTGAAAAATGGGACTTTACTTTCTGTTCAGGACCCTCCTGAAAAATGGAATTTTACTTTCTGTTCAGGACCCTCCTGAAAAATGGGATTTTACTTTATGTACAGGACCCTCCTGAAAAATAGGACTTTACTTTCTAATCAGGACCCTCCTGAAAAATGGGACTTTACTTTCTGTTCAGGACGTTTCCTGAAAAATGGGATTTTACTTTATGTTCAGAACCCTCCTGAAAAATGGGACTTTACTTTCTGTTCAGGACCCTCCTGAAAAATGGGACTTTACTTTCTGTTCAGGACCCTCCTGTAAAATGGGATTTTACTTTATGTTCAGGACCCTCCTAAAAAATGGGACTTTACTTTTAGTTCAGGACCCTCCTGAAAAATGGGATTTTACTTTATGTTCATGACCCTCCTGAAAAATGGGACTTTACTTTCTGTTCAGGACCCTCCTGAAAAATGGGACTTTACTTTCTGTTCAGGACCCTCCTGAAAAATGGGACTTTACTTTCTGTTCAGGACCCTCCGGAAAAATGGGATTTTACTTTCTGTTCAGGACCCTCCTGAAAAATTGGATTTTACTTTCTGCTCAGGACCCTCCTGAAAAATGGGATTTTACTTTATGTTCAGGACCCTCCTGAAAAATGGGATTTTACCTTATGTTCAGGACCCTCCTGAAAAATGGGAATTTACTTTCAGTTCAGGACCCTCCTGACAAATGTGAATTTACTTTATGTTCAGGACCCTCCTGAAAAATGGGATTTTACTTTATGTTCAGGACCCTCCTGAAAAATGGGACTTTACTTTCTGTTCAGGACCCTTCTGAAAAATGGGACTTTGCATTCTGTTCAGGACCCTCCTGAAAAATGGGATTTTACTTTCTGTTCAGGACCCTCCTGAAAAATGGGATTTTACTTTTTGTTCAGGACCCTCCTGAAAAATGGGATTTTACCTTATGATCAGGACCCTCCTGAAAAATGGGAATTTACTTTCAGTTCAGGACCCTCCTGAAAAATGGGAATTTACTTTATGTTCAGGACCTTCCTGAAAAATGGGATTTTACTTTTTTGTTCAGAACCCTCCTGAAAAATGGGACTTTACTTTCTGTTCAGGACCCTCCTGAAAAATGGGATTTTACTTTCTGTTCAGGACCCTCCTGAAAAATGGGATTTTACTTTCTGTTCAGGACCCTCCTGAAAAATGGGACTTTACTTTCTGTTCAGGACCCTCCTGAATAATGGGATTTTACTTTATGTTCAGGACCCTCCTGAAAAATGGGACTTTACTTTTAGTTCAGGACCCTCCTAAAAAATGGGATTTTACTTTCTGTTCAGGACCCTCCTGAAAAATGGGACTTTACTTTCTGTTCAGGACCCTCCTGAAAAATGGGATTTTTACTTTCTGTTCAGGACCCTCCTGAAAAATGGGATTTTACGTTCTGTTCAGGACCCTCCTGAAAAATAGGAATTTAATTTCTGTTCAGGACCCTCCTGAAAAATGGGATTTTACTTTCTGTTCAGGACCCTCCTGAAAAATGGGATTTGAATATCTGCTCAGGACCCTCCTGAAAAATGGGATTTTATTTTCAGTTCAGGACACTCCTGAAAAATGGGACTTTACTTTCTGTTCAGGACCCTCCCTAAAAATGGGATTTTACTTTATGTTCAGGACCCTCCTGAAAAATGGGACTTTACATTCTGTTCAGGACCCTCCTGAAAAATGGGACTTTACTTTCTGTTCAGGACCCTCCTGAAAAATGGGACTTTACATTCTGTTCAGGACCCTACTGAAAAATTGGATTTTACTCTCTGCTCAGGACCCTCCTGAAAAATGGGATTTTACTTTTTGTTCAGGACCCTCCTGAAAAATGGGATTATACCTTATGATCAGGACCCTCCTGAAAAATGGGAATTTTCTTTCAGTTCAGGACCCTCCTGAAAAATGGGAATTTACTTTATGTTCAGGACCCTCCTGAAAAATGGGATTTTACTTTATGTAAAGAACCCTTCTGAAAAATGGGATTTTACTTTCTGTTCAGGACCCTCCTGAAAAATGGGATTTTACTTTCTGTTCTGGACCCTCCTGAAAAATGGGATTTTACTTTATGTTCAGGACCCTCCTGAAAAACGGGACTTTACTTTCTATTCAGGACCCTCCTGAATAATGGAATTTTACTTTATGTTCAGGACCCTCCTGAATAATGGGATTTTACTTTATGTTCACGACCCTCCTGAAAAATGGGACTTTACTTTTAGTTCAGGACCCTCCTAAAAAATGGGATTTTACTTTCTGTTCAGGACCCTCCAGAAAAATGGGACTTTACTTTCTGTTCAGGACCCTCTTGAAAAATGGGATTTTTACTTTCTATTCAGGACCCTCCTGAAAAATGGGATTTTACGTTCTGTTCAGGACTCTCCTGAAAAAAGGTTAAGACCCTCCTGAAAAATGGGATTTTACTTTCTGTTCAGGACCCTCCTGAAAAATGGGAATTTACTTTCTGTTCAGGACCCTCCTGAAAAATGGGATTTTACTTTCAGTTCAGGACCCTCCTGAAAAATGGGACTTTACTTTCTGTTCAGGACTCTCCTGAAAAATGGGATTTAACTTTATGTTCAGGACCCTCCTGAAAAATGGGACTTTACTTTCTGTTCAGGACCCTCCTTAAAAATGGGACTTTACTTTCTGTTCAGGACCCTCCTGAAAAATGGGACTTTACTTTCTGTTCAGGACCCTCCTGAAAAATGGGATTTTACTTTATGTTTAGGACCCTCCTGAAAAATGGGATTTTACCTTATGTTCAGGACCCTCCTGAAAAATGGGAGTTTACTTTCAGTTCAGGACCCTCCTGAAAAATGGGAATTTACTTTATGTTCAGGACCCTCCTGAAAAATGGGATTTTACTTTATGTTCAGGACCCTCCAGAAAAATGGGACTTTACTTTCTGTTCAGGACCCTCCTGAAAAATGGGATTTTACTTTATGTTCAGGACCCTCCTGAAAAATGGGATTTTACTTTATGTTCAGGACCCTCCTGAAAAATGGGACTTTACTTTCTGTTCAGGACCCTCCCTAAAAATGGGATTTTACTTTATGTTCAGGACCCTCCTGAAAAATGGGACTTTACATTCTGTTCAGGACCCTCCTGAAAAATGGGACTTTACATTCTGTTCAGGACCCTCCTGAAAAATGGGATTTTACTTTATGTTCAGGACCCTCCTGAAAAATGGGATTTTACCTTATGTTCAGGACCCTCCTGAAAAATGGGAATTTACTTTCAGTTCAGGACCCTCCTGACAAATGTGAATTTACTTTATGTTCAGGACCCTCCTGAAAAATGGGATTTTACTTTATGTTCAGGACCCTCCTGAAAAATGGGACTTTACTTTCTGTTCAGGACCCTTCTGAAAAATGGGACTTTGCATTCTGTTCAGGACCCTCCTGAAAAATGGGATTTTACTTTCTGTTCAGGACCCTCCTGAAAAATGGGATTTTACTTTTTGTTCAGGACCCTCCTGAAAAATGGGATTTTACCTTATGATCAGGACCCTCCTGAAAAATGGGAATTTACTTTCAGTTCAGGACCCTCCTGAAAAATGGGAATTTACTTTATGTTCAGGACCTTCCTGAAAAATGGGATTTTACTTTTTTGTTCAGAACCCTCCTGAAAAATGGGACTTTACTTTCTGTTCAGGACCCTCCTGAAAAATGGGATTTTACTTTCTGTTCAGGACCCTCCTGAAAAATGGGATTTTACTTTCTGTTCAGGACCCTCCTGAAAAATGGGACTTTACTTTCTGTTCAGGACCCTCCTGAATAATGGGATTTTACTTTATGTTCAGGACCCTCCTGAAAAATGGGACTTTACTTTTAGTTCAGGACCCTCCTAAAAAATGGGATTTTACTTTCTGTTCAGGACCCTCCTGAAAAATGGGACTTTACTTTCTGTTCAGGACCCTCCTGAAAAATGGGATTTTTACTTTCTGTTCAGGACCCTCCTGAAAAATGGGATTTTACGTTCTGTTCAGGACCCTCCTGAAAAATAGGAATTTAATTTCTGTTCAGGACCCTCCTGAAAAATGGGATTTTACTTTCTGTTCAGGACCCTCCTGAAAAATGGGATTTGACTATCTGCTCAGGACCCTCCTGAAAAATGGGATTTTACTTTCAGTTCAGGACACTCCTGAAAAATGGGACTTTACTTTCTGTTCAGGACCCTCCCTAAAAATGGGATTTTACTTTATGTTCAGGACCCTCCTGAAAAATGGGACTTTACATTCTGTTCAGGACCCTCCTGAAAAATGGGACTTTACTTTCTGTTCAGGACCCTCCTGAAAAATGGGACTTTACATTCTGTTCAGGACCCTCCTGAAAAATTGGATTTTACTCTCTGCTCAGGACCCTCCTGAAAAATGGGATTTTACTTTTTGTTCAGGACCCTCCTGAAAAATGGGATTATACCTTATGATCAGGACCCTCCTGAAAAATGGGAATTTTCTTTCAGTTCAGGACCCTCCTGAAAAATGGGAATTTACTTTATGTTCAGGACCCTCCTGAAAAATGGGATTTTACTTTATGTAAAGAACCCTCCTGAAAAATGGGATTTTACTTTCTGTTCAGGACCCTCCTGAAAAATGGGATTTTACTTTCTGTTCTGGACCCTCCTGAAAAATGGGATTTTACTTTATGTTCAGGACCCTCCTGAAAAACGGGACTTTACTTTCTATTCAGGACCCTCCTGAATAATGGAATTTTACTTTATGTTCAGGACCCTCCTGAATAATGGGATTTTACTTTATGTTCACGACCCTCCTGAAAAATGGGACTTTACTTTTAGTTCAGGACCCTCCTAAAAAATGGGATTTTACTTTCTGTTCAGGACCCTCCAGAAAAATGGGACTTTACTTTCTGTTCAGGACCCTCTTGAAAAATGGGATTTTTACTTTCTATTCAGGACCCTCCTGAAAAATGGGATTTTACGTTCTGTTCAGGACTCTCCTGAAAAAAGGTTAAGACCCTCCTGAAAAATGGGATTTTACTTTCTGTTCAGGACCCTCCTGAAAAATGGGAATTTACTTTCTGTTCAGGACCCTCCTGAAAAATGGGATTTTACTTTCAGTTCAGGACCCTCCTGAAAAATGGGATTTTACTTTTTGTTCAGGACCCTCCTGAAAAATGGGATTTTACCTTATGATCAGGACCCTCCTGAAAAATGGGAATTTACTTTCAGTTCAGGACCCTCCTGAAAAATGGGAATTTACTTTATGTTCAGGACCTTCCTGAAAAATGGGATTTTACTTTTTTGTTCAGAACCCTCCTGAAAAATGGGACTTTACTTTCTGTTCAGGACCCTCCTGAAAAATGGGATTTTACTTTCTGTTCAGGACCCTCCTGAAAAATGGGATTTTACTTTCTGTTCAGGACCCTCCTGAAAAATGGGACTTTACTTTCTGTTCAGGACCCTCCTGAATAATGGGATTTTACTTTATGTTCAGGACCCTCCTGAAAAATGGGACTTTACTTTTAGTTCAGGACCCTCCTAAAAAATGGGATTTTACTTTCTGTTCAGGACCCTCCTGAAAAATGGGACTTTACTTTCTGTTCAGGACCTTCCTGAAAAATGGGATTTTTACTTTCTGTTCAGGACCCTCCTGAAAAATGGGATTTTACCTTATGATCAGGACCCTCCTGAAAAATGGGAATTTACTTTCAGTTCAGGACCCTCCTGAAAAATGGGAATTTACTTTATGTTCAGGACCTTCCTGAAAAATGGGATTTTACTTTTTTGTTCAGAACCCTCCTGAAAAATGGGACTTTACTTTCTGTTCAGGACCCTCCTGAAAAATGGGATTTTACTTTCTGTTCAGGACCCTCCTGAAAAATGGGATTTTACTTTCTGTTCAGGACCCTCCTGAAAAATGGGATTTTACTTTTTGTTCAGGACCCTCCTGAAAAATGGGATTTTACCTTATGATCAGGACCCTCCTGAAAAATGGGAATTTACTTTCAGTTCAGGACCCTCCTGAAAAATGGGAATTTACTTTATGTTCAGGACCTTCCTGAAAAATGGGATTTTACTTTTTTGTTCAGAACCCTCCTGAAAAATGGGACTTTACTTTCTGTTCAGGACCCTCCTGAAAAATGGGATTTTACTTTCTGTTCAGGACCCTCCTGAAAAATGGGATTTTACTTTCTGTTCAGGACCCTCCTGAAAAATGGGACTTTACTTTCTGTTCAGGACCCTCCTGAATAATGGGATTTTACTTTATGTTCAGGACCCTCCTGAAAAATGGGACTTTACTTTTAGTTCAGGACCCTCCTAAAAAATGGGATTTTACTTTCTGTTCAGGACCCTCCTGAAAAATGGGACTTTACTTTCTGTTCAGGACCCTCCTGAAAAATGGGATTTTTACTTTCTGTTCAGGACCCTCCTGAAAAATGGGATTTTACGTTCTGTTCAGGACCCTCCTGAAAAATAGGAATTTAATTTCTGTTCAGGACCCTCCTGAAAAATGGGATTTTACTTTCTGTTCAGGACCCTCCTGAAAAATGGGATTTGACTATCTGCTCAGGACCCTCCTGAAAAATGGGATTTTACTTTCAGTTCAGGACACTCCTGAAAAATGGGACTTTACTTTCTGTTCAGGACCCTCCCTAAAAATGGGATTTTACTTTATGTTCAGGACCCTCCTGAAAAATGGGACTTTACATTCTGTTCAGGACCCTCCTGAAAAATGGGACTTTACTTTCTGTTCAGGACCCTCCTGAAAAATGGGACTTTACATTCTGTTCAGGACCCTCCTGAAAAATTGGATTTTACTCTCTGCTCAGGACCCTCCTGAAAAATGGGATTTTACTTTTTGTTCAGGACCCTCCTGAAAAATGGGATTATACCTTATGATCAGGACCCTCCTGAAAAATGGGAATTTTCTTTCAGTTCAGGACCCTCCTGAAAAATGGGAATTTACTTTATGTTCAGGACCCTCCTGAAAAATGGGATTTTACTTTATGTAAAGAACCCTCCTGAAAAATGGGATTTTACTTTCTGTTCAGGACCCTCCTGAAAAATGGGATTTTACTTTCTGTTCTGGACCCTCCTGAAAAATGGGATTTTACTTTCTGTTCTGGACCCTCCTGAAAAATGGGATTTTACTTTATGTTCAGGACCCTCCTGAAAAACGGGACTTTACTTTCTATTCAGGACCCTCCTGAATAATGGAATTTTACTTTATGTTCAGGACCCTCCTGAATAATGGGATTTTACTTTATGTTCACGACCCTCCTGAAAAATGGGACTTTACTTTTAGTTCAGGACCCTCCTGAAAAATTGGATTTTACTCTCTGCTCAGGACCCTCCTGAAAAATGGGATTTTACTTTTTGTTCAGGACCCTCCTGAAAAATGGGATTATACCTTATGATCAGGACCCTCCTGAAAAATGGGAATTTTCTTTCAGTTCAGGACCCTCCTGAAAAATGGGAATTTACTTTATGTTCAGGACCCTCCTGAAAAATGGGATTTTACTTTATGTAAAGAACCCTCCTGAAAAATGGGATTTTACTTTCTGTTCAGGACCCTCCTGAAAAATGGGATTTTACTTTCTGTTCTGGACCCTCCTGAAAAATGGGATTTTACTTTATGTTCAGGACCCTCCTGAAAAACGGGACTTTACTTTCTATTCAGGACCCTCCTGAATAATGGAATTTTACTTTATGTTCAGGACCCTCCTGAATAATGGGATTTTACTTTATGTTCACGACCCTTCTGAAAAATGGGACTTTACTTTTAGTTCAGGACCCTCCTAAAAAATGGGATTTTACTTTCTGTTCAGGACCCTCCAGAAAAATGGGACTTTACTTTCTGTTCAGGACCCTCTTGAAAAATGGGATTTTTACTTTCTATTCAGGACCCTCCTGAAAAATGGGATTTTACGTTCTGTTCAGGACTCTCCTGAAAAAAGGTTAAGACCCTCCTGAAAAATGGGATTTTACTTTCTGTTCAGGACCCTCCTGAAAAATGGGAATTTACTTTCTGTTCAGGACCCTCATGAAAAATGGGATTTTACTTTCAGTTCAGGACCCTCCTGAAAAATGGGACTTTACTTTCTGTTCAGGACTCTCCTGAAAAATGGGATTTAACTTTATGTTCAGGACCCTCCTGAAAAATGGGACTTTACTTTCTGTTCAGGACCCTCCTTAAAAATGGGACTTTACTTTCTGTTCAGGACCCTCCTGAAAAATGGGACTTTACTTTCTGTTCAGGACCCTCCTGAAAAATGGGATTTTACTTTATGTTTAGGACCCTCCTGAAAAATGGGATTTTACCTTATGTTCAGGACCCTCCTGAAAAATGGGAGTTTACTTTCAGTTCAGGACCCTCCTGAAAAATGGGAATTTACTTTATGTTCAGGACCCTCCTGAAAAATGGGATTTTACTTTATGTTCAGGACCCTCCAGAAAAATGGGACTTTACTTTCTGTTCAGGACCCTCCTGAAAAATGGGATTTTACTTTATGTTCAGGACCCTCCTGAAAAATGGGACTTTACTTTCTGTTCAGGACCCTCCCTAAAAATGGGATTTTACTTTATGTTCAGGACCCTCCTGAAAAATGGGACTTTACATTCTGTTCAGGACCCTCCTGAAAAATGGGACTTTACATTCTGTTCAGGACCCTCCTGAAAAATGGGATTTTACTTTATGTTCAGGACCCTCCTGAAAAATGGGATTTTACCTTATGTTCAGGACCCTCCTGAAAAATGGGAATTTACTTTCAGTTCAGGACCCTCCTGACAAATGTGAATTTACTTTATGTTCAGGACCCTCCTGAAAAATGGGATTTTACTTTATGTTCAGGACCCTCCTGAAAAATGGGACTTTACTTTCTGTTCAGGACCCTTCTGAAAAATGGGACTTTGCATTCTGTTCAGGACCCTCCTGAAAAATGGGATTTTACTTTCTGTTCAGGACCCTCCTGAAAAATGGGATTTTACTTTTTGTTCAGGACCCTCCTGAAAAATGGGATTTTACCTTATGATCAGGACCCTCCTGAAAAATGGGAATTTACTTTCAGTTCAGGACCCTCCTAAAAAATGGGAATTTACTTTATGTTCAGGACCTTCCTGAAAAATGGGATTTTACTTTTTTGTTCAGAACCCTCCTGAAAAATGGGACTTTACTTTCTGTTCAGGACCCTCCTGAAAAATGGGATTTTACTTTCTGTTCAGGACCCTCCTGAAAAATGGGATTTTACTTTCTGTTCAGGACCCTCCTGAAAAATGGGACTTTACTTTCTGTTCAGGACCCTCCTGAATAATGGGATTTTACTTTATGTTCAGGACCCTCCTGAAAAATGGGACTTTACTTTTAGTTCAGGACCCTCCTAAAAAATGGGATTTTACTTTCTGTTCAGGACCCTCCTGAAAAATGGGACTTTACTTTCTGTTCAGGACCCTCCTGAAAAATGGGATTTTTACTTTCTGTTCAGGACCCTCCTGAAAAATGGGATTTTACGTTCTGTTCAGGACCCTCCTGAAAAATAGGAATTTAATTTCTGTTCAGGACCCTCCTGAAAAATGGGATTTTACTTTCTGTTCAGGACCCTCCTGAAAAATGGGATTTGACTATCTGCTCAGGACCCTCCTGAAAAATGGGATTTTACTTTCAGTTCAGGACACTCCTGAAAAATGGGACTTTACTTTCTGTTCAGGACCCTCCCTAAAAATGGGATTTTACTTTATGTTCAGGACCCTCCTGAAAAATGGGACTTTACATTCTGTTCAGGACCCTCCTGAAAAATGGGACTTTACTTTCTGTTCAGGACCCTCCTGAAAAATGGGACTTTACATTCTGTTCAGGACCCTCCTGAAAAATTGGATTTTACTCTCTGCTCAGGACCCTCCTGAAAAATGGGATTTTACTTTTTGTTCAGGACCCTCCTGAAAAATGGGATTATACCTTATGATCAGGACCCTCCTGAAAAATGGGAATTTTCTTTCAGTTCAGGACCCTCCTGAAAAATGGGAATTTACTTTATGTTCAGGACCCTCCTGAAAAATGGGATTTTACTTTATGTAAAGAACCCTCCTGAAAAATGGGATTTTACTTTCTGTTCAGGACCCTCCTGAAAAATGGGATTTTACTTTCTGTTCTGGACCCTCCTGAAAAATGGGATTTTACTTTATGTTCAGGACCCTCCTGAAAAACGGGACTTTACTTTCTATTCAGGACCCTCCTGAATAATGGAATTTTACTTTATGTTCAGGACCCTCCTGAATAATGGGATTTTACTTTATGTTCACGACCCTCCTGAAAAATGGGACTTTACTTTTAGTTCAGGACCCTCCTAAAAAATGGGATTTTACTTTCTGTTCAGGACCCTCCAGAAAAATGGGACTTTACTTTCTGTTCAAGACCCTCTTGAAAAATGGGATTTTTACTTTCTATTCAGGACCCTCCTGAAAAATGGGATTTTACGTTCTGTTCAGGACTCTCCTGAAAAAAGGTTAAGACCCTCCTGAAAAATGGGATTTTACTTTCTGTTCAGGACCCTCCTGAAAAATGGGAATTTACTTTCTGTTCAGGACCCTCCTGAAAAATGGGATTTTACTTTCAGTTCAGGACCCTCCTGAAAAATGGGATTTTACTTTTTGTTCAGGACCCTCCTGAAAAATGGGATTTTACCTTATGATCAGGACCCTCCTGAAAAATGGGAATTTACTTTCAGTTCAGGACCCTCCTGAAAAATGGGAATTTACTTTATGTTCAGGACCTTCCTGAAAAATGGGATTTTACTTTTTTGTTCAGAACCCTCCTGAAAAATGGGACTTTACTTTCTGTTCAGGACCCTCCTGAAAAATGGGATTTTACTTTCTGTTCAGGACCCTCCTGAAAAATGGGATTTTACTTTCTGTTCAGGACCCTCCTGAAAAATGGGACTTTACTTTCTGTTCAGGACCCTCCTGAATAATGGGATTTTACTTTATGTTCAGGACCCTCCTGAAAAATGGGACTTTACTTTTAGTTCAGGACCCTCCTAAAAAATGGGATTTTACTTTCTGTTCAGGACCCTCCTGAAAAATGGGACTTTACTTTCTGTTCAGGACCCTCCTGAAAAATGGGATTTTTACTTTCTGTTCAGGACCCTCCTGAAAAATGGGATTTTACCTTATGATCAGGACCCTCCTGAAAAATGGGAATTTACTTTCAGTTCAGGACCCTCCTGAAAAATGGGAATTTACTTTATGTTCAGGACCTTCCTGAAAAATGGGATTTTACTTTTTTGTTCAGAACCCTCCTGAAAAATGGGACTTTACTTTCTGTTCAGGACCCTCCTGAAAAATGGGATTTTACTTTCTGTTCAGGACCCTCCTGAAAAATGGGATTTTACTTTCTGTTCAGGACCCTCCTGAAAAATGGGATTTTACTTTTTGTTCAGGACCCTCCTGAAAAATGGGATTTTACCTTATGATCAGGACCCTCCTGAAAAATGGGAATTTACTTTCAGTTCAGGACCCTCCTGAAAAATGGGAATTTACTTTATGTTCAGGACCTTCCTGAAAAATGGGATTTTACTTTTTTGTTCAGAACCCTCCTGAAAAATGGGACTTTACTTTCTGTTCAGGACCCTCCTGAAAAATGGGATTTTACTTTCTGTTCAGGACCCTCCTGAAAAATGGGATTTTACTTTCTGTTCAGGACCCTCCTGAAAAATGGGACTTTACTTTCTGTTCAGGACCCTCCTGAATAATGGGATTTTACTTTATGTTCAGGACCCTCCTGAAAAATGGGACTTTACTTTTAGTTCAGGACCCTCTTAAAAAATGGGATTTTACTTTCTGTTCAGGACCCTCCTGAAAAATGGGACTTTACTTTCTGTTCAGGACCCTCCTGAAAAATGGGATTTTTACTTTCTGTTCAGGACCCTCCTGAAAAATGGGATTTTACGTTCTGTTCAGGACCCTCCTGAAAAATAGGAATTTAATTTCTGTTCAGGACCCTCCTGAAAAATGGGATTTTACTTTCTGTTCAGGACCCTCCTGAAAAATGGGATTTGACTATCTGCTCAGGACCCTCCTGAAAAATGGGATTTTACTTTCAGTTCAGGACACTCCTGAAAAATGGGACTTTACTTTCTGTTCAGGACCCTCCCTAAAAATGGGATTTTACTTTATGTTCAGGACCCTCCTGAAAAATGGGACTTTACATTCTGTTCAGGACCCTCCTGAAAAATGGGACTTTACTTTCTGTTCAGGACCCTCCTGAAAAATGGGACTTTACATTCTGTTCAGGACCCTCCTGAAAAATTGGATTTTACTCTCTGCTCAGGACCCTCCTGAAAAATGGGATTTTACTTTTTGTTCAGGACCCTCCTGAAAAATGGGATTATACCTTATGATCAGGACCCTCCTGAAAAATGGGAATTTTCTTTCAGTTCAGGACCCTCCTGAAAAATGGGAATTTACTTTATGTTCAGGACCCTCCTGAAAAATGGGATTTTACTTTATGTAAAGAACCCTCCTGAAAAATGGGATTTTACTTTCTGTTCAGGACCCTCCTGAAAAATGGGATTTTACTTTCTGTTCTGGACCCTCCTGAAAAATGGGATTTTACTTTATGTTCAGGACCCTCCTGAAAAACGGGACTTTACTTTCTATTCAGGACCCTCCTGAATAATGGAATTTTACTTTATGTTCAGGACCCTCCTGAATAATGGGATTTTACTTTATGTTCACGACCCTCCTGAAAAATGGGACTTTACTTTTAGTTCAGGACCCTCCTAAAAAATGGGATTTTACTTTCTGTTCAGGACCCTCCAGAAAAATGGGACTTTACTTTCTGTTCAGGACCCTCTTGAAAAATGGGATTTTTACTTTCTATTCAGGACCCTCCTGAAAAATGGGATTTTACGTTCTGTTCAGGACTCTCCTGAAAAAAGGTTAAGACCCTCCTGAAAAATGGGATTTTACTTTCTGTTCAGGACCCTCCTGAAAAATGGGAATTTACTTTCTGTTCAGGACCCTCCTGAAAAATGGGATTTTACTTTCAGTTCAGGACCCTCCTGAAAAATGGGACTTTACTTTCTGTTCAGGACTCTCCTGAAAAATGGGATTTAACTTTATGTTCAGGACCCTCCTGAAAAATGGGACTTTACTTTCTGTTCAGGACCCTCCTTAAAAATGGGACTTTACTTTCTGTTCAGGACCCTCCTGAAAAATGGGACTTTACTTTCTGTTCAGGACCCTCCTGAAAAATGAGATTTTACTTTATGTTTAGGACCCTCCTGAAAAATGGGATTTTACCTTATGTTCAGGACCCTCCTGAAAAATGGGAGTTTACTTTCAGTTCAGGACCCTCCTGAAAAATGGGAATTTACTTTATGTTCAGGACCCTCCTGAAAAATGGGATTTTACTTTATGTTCAGGACCCTCCAGAAAAATGGGACTTTACTTTCTGTTCAGGACCCTCCTGAAAAATGGGATTTTACTTTATGTTCAGGACCCTCCTGAAAAATGGGATTTTACTTTATGTTCAGGACCCTCCTGAAAAATGGGACTTTACTTTCTGTTCAGGACCCTCCCTAAAAATGGGATTTTACTTTATGTTCAGGACCCTCCTGAAAAATGGGACTTTACATTCTGTTCAGGACCCTCCTGAAAAATGGGACTTTACTTTCTGTTCAGGACCCTCCTGAAAAATGGGATTTTACTTTATGTTCAGGACCCTCCTGAAAAATGGGACTTCACTTTCTGTTCAGGACCCTTCTGAAAAATGGGATTTTACTTTCTGTTCAGGACCCTCCTGAAAAATGGGATTTTACTTTCTGTTCAGGACCCTCCTGTAAAATGGGATTTTACTTTATGTTCAGGACCCTCCTGAAAAA
Organism: Capsicum pubescens; assembly: GCA_030864215.1. Classification (NCBI taxonomy): domain Eukaryota; kingdom Viridiplantae; phylum Streptophyta; class Magnoliopsida; order Solanales; family Solanaceae; genus Capsicum; species Capsicum pubescens. The sequence continues at coordinate 269,667,729 of CM061538.1, forward strand.
TGGGATTTTACTTTCTGCTCAGGACCCTTCTGAAAAATGGGATTTTACTTTCTGTTCAGGACCCTCCTGAAAAATGGGACTTTACTTTCTGTTCAGGACCCTCCTGAAAAATGAGATTTTACTTTATGTTCAGGACCCTCCTGAAAAATGGGACTTTACTTTCTGTTCAGGACCCTCCTGAAAAATGGGACTTTACTTTCTATTCAGGACCCTCCTGAAAAATGGGATTTTACTTTCTGTTCAGGACCCTCCTGAAAAATGGGATTTTACTTTATGTTCAGGACCCTCCTGAAAAATGGGATTTTACTTTCTGTTCAGGACCCTCCTGAAAAATGGGACTTTACTTTCTGTTCAGGACCCTCCTGAAAAATGGGATTTTTACTTTCTGTTCAGGACCCTCCTGAAAAATGGGATTATACGTTCTGTTCAGGACCCTCCTGAAAATGGGACTTTACATTCTGTTCAGGACCCTCCTGAAAAATGGGATTTTACTTTCTGTTCAGGACCCTCCTGAAAAATGGGACTTTACTTTCTGTTCAGGACCCTCCTGAAAAATGGGACTTTACTTTCTGTTCAGGACCCTCCTGAAAAATGGGACTTTACTTTCTGTTCAGGACCCTCCTGAAAAATGGGATTTTACTTTCTGTTCAGGACCCTCCTGAAAAATGTGATTTTACTTTCTGCTCAGGACCCTCCTGAAAAATGGGATTTTACATTCTAGTCAGGACCCTCCTGAAAAATGGGATTTTACCTTATGATTAGGACCTTCCTGAAAAATGGGAATTTACTATCAGTTCAGGACCCTCCTGAAAAATGGGAATTTACTTTATGTTCAGGACCCTCCTGAAAAATGGGATTTTACTTTATGTTCAGAACCCTCCTGAAAAATGGGACTTTACTTTTTGTTCAGGACCCTCCTGATAAATGAGATTTTACTTTCTGTTCAGGCCCCTCCTGATAAATGGGACTTTACTTTCTGTTCAGGACCCTCCTGAAAAATAGGATTTTACTTTATGTTCAGGACCCTCCTGAAAACTAGGACTTTAGTTTTAGTTCAGGACCCTCCTGAAAAATGGGATTTTACATTCTGTTCAGGACCCTCATGAAAAATGGGACTTTACTTTCTGTTCAGGACCCTCCTGAAAAATAGGACTTTACTTTCTGTTCAGGACCCTCCTGAAAAATGGGATTTTACTTTATGTTCAGGACCCTCCTGAAAAATGGGACTTTACTTTTAGTTCAGGCCCCTTCTGAAAAATGGGATTTTACTTTCTGTTCAGGACCCTCCTGAAAAATGGGACTTTACTTTCTGTTCAGGACCCTCCTGAAAAATGGGATTTTACATTCTGTTCAGGACCCTCCTGAAAAATGGGACTTTACTTTCTGTTCAGGACCTTCCTGAAAAATGGGATTTTACTTTATGTTTAGGACCCTCCTGAAAAATGGGATTTTACCTTATGTTCAGGACCCTCCTGAAAAATGGGAGTTTACTTTCAGTTCAGGACCCTCCTGAAAAATGGGAATTTACTTTATGTTCAGGCCCTCCTGAAAAATGGGATTTTACTTTATGTTCAGGACCCTCCAGAAAAATGGGACTTTACTTTCTGTTCAGGACCCTCCTGAAAAATGGGATTTTACTTTATGTTCAGGACCCTCCTGAAAAATGGGATTTTACTTTATGTTCAGGACCCTCCTGAAAAATGGGACTTTACTTTCTGTTCAGGACCCTCCCTAAAAATGGGATTTTACTTTATGTTCAGGACCCTCCTGAAAAATGGGACTTTACATTCTGTTCAGGACCCTCCTGAAAAATGGGACTTTACTTTCTGTTCAGGACCCTCCTGAAAAATGGGACTTTACTTTCTGTTCAGGACCCTCCTGAAAAATGGGATTTTACTTTCTGATCAGGACCCTCCTGAAAAATGGGATTTTACTTTTTGTTCAGGACCCTCCTGAAAAATGGGATTTTACCTTATGATCAGGACCCTCCTGAAAAATGGGAATTTACTTTCAGCTCAGGACCCTCCTGAAAAATGGGAATTTACTTTATGTTCAGGACCCTCCTGAAAAATGGGATTTTACTTTATGTTAAGAACCCTCCTGAAAAATGGGACTTTACTTTCTGTTCAGGACCCTCCTGAAAAATGGGATTTTACTTTCTGTTCTGGACCCTCCTGAAAAATGGGATTTTACTTTATGTTCAGGACCCTCCTGAAAAATGGGACTTTACTTTCTATTCAGGACCCTCCTGAATAATGGGATTTTACTTTATGTTCAGGACCCTCCTGAAAAATGGGACTTTACTTTTAGTTCAGGACCCTCCTAAAAAATGGGATTTTACTTTCTGTTCAGGACCCTCCTGAAAAATGGGACTTTATTTCTGTTCAGGACCCTCCTAAAAAATGGGGTTTTTACTTTCTGTTCAGGACCCTCCTGAAAAATGGGATTTTACGTTCTGTTCAGGACCCTCCTGAAAAATGGGAATTTACTTTCTGTTCAGGACCCTCCAGAAAAATGGGATTTTACTTTCAGTTCAGGACCCTCCTGAAAAATGGGACTTTACTTTCTGTTCAGGACTCTCCTGAAAAATGGGATTTTACTTTATGTTCAGGACCCTCCTGAAAAATGGGGTTTTACCTTATGATCAGGACCCTCCTGAAAAATGGGAATTTACTTTCAGTTCAGGACCCTCCTGAAAAATGGGAATTTACTTTATGTTCAGGACCCTCCTGAAAAATGGGATTTTACTTTATGTTAAGAACCCTCCTGAAAAATGGGACTTTACTTTCTGTTCAGGACCCTCCTGAAAAATGGGACTTTATTTCTGTTCAGGACCCTCCTGAAAAATGGGAATTTACTTTCTGTTCAGGACCCTCCTGAAAAATGGGATTTTACGTTCTGTTCAGGACCCTCCTGAAAAATGGGAATTTACTTTCTGTTCAGGACCCTCCTGAAAAATGGGATTTTACTTTCTATTCAGGACCCTCCTGAAAAATGGGATTTTACTTTCTGTTCAGGACCCTCCAGAAAAATTGGATTTTACTTTCAGTTCAGGACCCTCCTGAAAAATGGGACTTTACTTTCTGTTCAGGACTCTCCTGAAAAATGGGATTTTACTTTATGTTCAGGACCCTCCTGAAAAATGGGATTTTACCTTATGATCAGGACCCTCCTGAAAAATGGGAATTTACTTTCAGTTCAGGACCCTCCTGAAAAATGGGAATTTACTTTATGTTCAGGACCCTCCTGAAAAATGGGATTTTACTTTATGTTAAGAACCCTCCTGAAAAATGGGACTTTACTTTCTGTTCAGGACCCTCCTGAAAAATGGGATTTTACTTTCTGTTCTAGACCCTCCTGAAAATGGGATTTTACTTTATGTTCAGGACCCTCCTGAAAAATGGGACTTTACTTTCTATTCAGGACCCTCCTGAATAATGGGATTTTACTTTATGTTCAGGACCCTCCTGAAAAATGGGACTTTACTTTTAGTTCAGGACCCTCCTAAAAAATGGGATTTTACTTTCTGTTCAGGACCCTCCTGAAAAATGGGAATTTACTTTATGTTCAGGACCCTCCTGAAAAATGGGATTTTACTTTATGTTAAGAACCCTCCTGAAAAATGGGACTTTACTTTCTGTTCAGGACCCTCCTGAAAAATGGGATTTTACTTTCTGTTCTGGACCCTCCTGAAAAATGGGATTTTACTTTATGTTCAGGACCCTCCTGAAAAATGGGACTTTACTTTCTATTCAGGACCCTCCTGAATAATGGGATTTTACTTTATGTTCAGGACCCTCCTGAAAAATGGGACTTTACTTTTAGTTCAGGACCCTCCTAAAAAATGGGATTTTACTTTCTGTTCAGGACCCTCCTGAAAAATGGGACTTTACTTTCTGTTCAGGACCCTCCTGAAAAATGGGATTTTTACTTTCTGTTCAGGACCCTCCTGAAAAATGGGATTTTACGTTCTGTTCAGGACCCTCCTGAAAAATGGGAATTTACTTTCTGTTCAGGACCCTCCTGAAAAATGGGATTTTACTTTCTGTTCAGGACCCTCCTGAAAAATGGGATTTTACTTTCTGTTTATGACCCTCCTGAAAAATGGGATTTTACTTTCAGTTCAGGACCCTCCTGAAAAATGGGACTTTACTTTCTGTTCAGGACTCTCCTGAAAAATGGGATTTTACTTTATGTTCAGGACCCTCCTGAAAAATTGGACTTTACTTTCTGTTCAGGACCCTCCTGAAAAATGGGACTTTACTTTCTGTTCAGGACCCTCCTGAAAAATGGGACTTTACTTTCTGTTCAGGACCTTCCTGAAAAATGGGATTTTACTTTCTGTTCAGGACCCTCCTGAAAAATTGGATTTTACTTTCTGCTCAGGACCCTCCTGAAAAATGGGATTTTACTTTATGTTTAGGACCCTCCTGAAAAATGGGATTTTACCTTATGTTCAGGACCCTCCTGAAAAATGGGAGTTTACTTTCAGTTCAGGACCCTCCTGAAAAATGGGATTTTACTTTCTGTTCAGGACCTTCCTGAAAAATGGGATTTTACTTTCTGTTCAGGACTCTCCTGAAAAATAGGACTTTACTTTCTGTTCAGGAGCCTCCTGAAAAATGGGATTTTACTTTATATCAGGACCCTCCTGAAAAATGGGACTTTACTTTTAGTTCAGGACCCTTCTGAAAAATGGGATTTTACTTTCTGTTCAGGACCCTCCTGAAAAATGGGACTTTACTTTCTGTTCAGGACCCTCCTTTGAAATGGGATTTTACATTCTGTTCAGGACCCTCCTGAAAAATGGGACTTTACTTTCTGTTCAGGACCCTCCTGAAAAATGGGATTTTACTTTATGTTCGGAACCCTCCTGAAAAATGGGACTTTACTTTCTGTTCAGGACCCTCCTGAAAAATGGAATATTACTTTCTGTTCAGGACCCTCCTGAAAAATGGGATTTTACTTTATGTTAAGAACCCTCCTGAAAAATGGGACTTTACTTTCTGTTCAGGACCCTCCTGAAAAATGGGATTTTACTTTCTGTTCTGGACCCTCCTGAAAAATGGGATTTTACTTTATGTTCAGGACCCTCCTGAAAAATGGGACTTTACTTTCTATTCAGGACCCTCCTGAATAATGGGATTTTACTTTATGTTCAGGACCCTCCTGAAAAATGGGACTTTACTTTTAGTTCAGGACCCTCCTAAAAAATGGGATTTTACTTTCTGTTCAGGACCCTCCTGAAAAATGGGACTTTACTTTCTGTTCAGGACCCTCCTGAAAAATGGGATTTTTACTTTCTGTTCAGGACCCTCCTGAAAAATGGGATTTTACGTTCTGTTCAGGACCCTCCTGAAAAATGGGAATTGACTTTCTGTTCAGGACCCTCCTGAAAAATGGGATTTTACTTTCTGTTCAGGACCCTCCTGAAAAATGGGATTTTACTTTCTGTTTATGACCCTCCTGAAAAATGGGATTTTACTTTCAGTTCAGGACCCTCCTGAAAAATGGGACTTTACTTTCTGTTCAGGACTCTCCTGAAAAATGGGATTTTACTTTATGTTCAGGACCCTCCTGAAAAATTGGACTTTACTTTCTGTTCAGGACCCTCCTGAAAAATGGGACTTTACTTTCTGTTCAGGACCCTCCTGAAAAATGGGACTTTACTTTCTGTTCAGGACCTTCCTGAAAAATGGGATTTTACTTTCTGTTCAGGACCCTCCTGAAAAATTGGATTTTACTTTCTGCTCAGGACCCTCCTGAAAAATGGGATTTTACTTTATGTTTAGGACCCTCCTGAAAAATGGGATTTTACCTTATGTTCAGGACCCTCCTGAAAAATGGGAGTTTACTTTCAGTTCAGGACCCTCCTGAAAAATGGGATTTTACTTTCTGTTCAGGACCTTCCTGAAAAATGGGATTTTACTTTCTGTTCAGGACTCTCCTGAAAAATAGGACTTTACTTTCTGTTCAGGACCCTCCTGAAAAATGGGATTTTACTTTATGTTCAGGACCCTCCTGAAAAATGGGACTTTACTTTTAGTTCAGGACCCTTCTGAAAAATGGGATTTTACTTTCTGTTCAGGACCCTCCTGAAAAATGGGACTTTACTTTCTGTTCAGGACCCTCCTTTGAAACGGGATTTTACATTCTGTTCAGGACCCTCCTGAAAAATGGGACTTTACTTTCTGTTCAGGACCCTCCTGAAAAATGGGATTTTACTTTATGTTCGGAACCCTCCTGAAAAATGGGACTTTACTTTCTGTTCAGGACCCTCCTGAAAAATGGAATATTACTTTCTGTTCAGGACCCTCCTGAAAAATTGGATTTTACTTTATGTTCAGGACCCTCCTGAAAAATGGGACTTTACTTTCTGTTCAGGACCCTCCTGAAAAATGGGACTTTACTTTATGTTCAGGACCTTCCTGAAAAATGGGACTTTACTTTCTGTTCAGGACCCTCCTGAAAAATGGGATTTTACTTTATGTTCAGAACCCTCCTGAAAAATGGGACTTTACTTTCTGTTCAGGACCCTCCTGAAAAATGGAATTTTACTTTCTGTTCAAGACCCTCCTAAAAATGGGATTTTACATTCTGTTCAGGACCCTCCTGAAAAATGGGACTTTACTTTCTGTTCAGGACCCTCCTGAAAAATTGGATTTTACTTTATGTTCGGAACCCTCCTGAAAAATGGGACTTTACTTTCTGTTCAGGACCCTCCTGAAAAATGGAATTTTACTTTCTGTTCAGGACCCTCCTGAAAAATTGGATTTTACTTTATGTTCAGGACCCTCCTGAAAAATGGGATTTTAATTTATGTTCGGAACCCTCCTGAAAAATGGGACTTTACTTTCTGTTCAGGACCCTCCTGAAAAATGGGACTTTACTTTATGTTCAGAACCCTCCTGAAAAATGGAATTTTACTTTCTGTTCAGGACCCTCCTGAAAAATGGAATTTTACTTTCTATTCAGGACCCTCCTGAAAAATGGGATTTTAATTTATGTTCGGAACCCTCCTGAAAAATGGGACTTTACTTTCTGTTCAGGACCCTCCTGAAAAAATGAATTTTACTTTCTGTTCAGGACCCTCCTGAAAAATTGGATTTTACTTTATGTTCAGGACCCTCCTGAAAAATGGGACATTACTTTCTGTTCAGGACCCTTCTGAAAAATGGGATTTTACTTTCTGTTCAGGACCCTCCTGAAAAATGGGACTTTACTTTCTGTTCAGGACCCTCCTTTGAAATGGGATTTTACATTCTGTTCAGGACCCTCCTGAAAAATGGGACTTTACTTTCTGTTCAGGACCCTCCTGAAAAATGGGATTTTACTTTATGTTCGGAACCCTCCTGAAAAATGGGACTTTACTTTCTGTTCAGGACCCTCCTGAAAAATGGAATATTACTTTCTGTTCAGGACCCTCCTGAAAAATGGGATTTTACTTTATGTTAAGAACCCTCCTGAAAAATGGGACTTTACTTTCTGTTCAGGACCCTCCTGAAAAATGGGATTTTACTTTCTGTTCTGGACCCTCCTGAAAAATGGGATTTTACTTTATGTTCAGGACCCTCCTGAAAAATGGGACTTTACTTTCTATTCAGGACCCTCCTGAATAATGGGATTTTACTTTATGTTCAGGACCCTCCTGAAAAATGGGACTTTACTTTTAGTTCAGGACCCTCCTAAAAAATGGGATTTTACTTTCTGTTCAGGACCCTCCTGAAAAATGGGACTTTACTTTCTGTTCAGGACCCTCCTGAAAAATGGGATTTTTACTTTCTGTTCAGGACCCTCCTGAAAAATGGGATTTTACGTTCTGTTCAGGACCCTCCTGAAAAATGGGAATTGACTTTCTGTTCAGGACCCTCCTGAAAAATGGGATTTTACTTTCTGTTCAGGACCCTCCTGAAAAATGGGATTTTACTTTCTGTTTATGACCCTCCTGAAAAATGGGATTTTACTTTCAGTTCAGGACCCTCCTGAAAAATGGGACTTTACTTTCTGTTCAGGACTCTCCTGAAAAATGGGATTTTACTTTATGTTCAGGACCCTCCTGAAAAATTGGACTTTACTTTCTGTTCAGGACCCTCCTGAAAAATGGGACTTTACTTTCTGTTCAGGACCCTCCTGAAAAATGGGACTTTACTTTCTGTTCAGGACCTTCCTGAAAAATGGGATTTTACTTTCTGTTCAGGACCCTCCTGAAAAATTGGATTTTACTTTCTGCTCAGGACCCTCCTGAAAAATGGGATTTTACTTTATGTTTAGGACCCTCCTGAAAAATGGGATTTTACCTTATGTTCAGGACCCTCCTGAAAAATGGGAGTTTACTTTCAGTTCAGGACCCTCCTGAAAAATGGGATTTTACTTTCTGTTCAGGACCTTCCTGAAAAATGGGATTTTACTTTCTGTTCAGGACTCTCCTGAAAAATAGGACTTTACTTTCTGTTCAGGACCCTCCTGAAAAATGGGATTTTACTTTATGTTCAGGACCCTCCTGAAAAATGGGACTTTACTTTTAGTTCAGGACCCTTCTGAAAAATGGGATTTTACTTTCTGTTCAGGACCCTCCTGAAAAATGGGACTTTACTTTCTGTTCAGGACCCTCCTTTGAAACGGGATTTTACATTCTGTTCAGGACCCTCCTGAAAAATGGGACTTTACTTTCTGTTCAGGACCCTCCTGAAAAATGGGATTTTACTTTATGTTCGGAACCCTCCTGAAAAATGGGACTTTACTTTCTGTTCAGGACCCTCCTGAAAAATGGAATATTACTTTCTGTTCAGGACCCTCCTGAAAAATTGGATTTTACTTTATGTTCAGGACCCTCCTGAAAAATGGGACTTTACTTTCTGTTCAGGACCCTCCTGAAAAATGGGACTTTACTTTATGTTCAGGACCTTCCTGAAAAATGGGACTTTACTTTCTGTTCAGGACCCTCCTGAAAAATGGGATTTTACTTTATGTTCAGAACCCTCCTGAAAAATGGGACTTTACTTTCTGTTCAGGACCCTCCTGAAAAATGGAATTTTACTTTCTGTTCAAGACCCTCCTAAAAATGGGATTTTACATTCTGTTCAGGACCCTCCTGAAAAATGGGACTTTACTTTCTGTTCAGGACCCTCCTGAAAAATTGGATTTTACTTTATGTTCGGAACCCTCCTGAAAAATGGGACTTTACTTTCTGTTCAGGACCCTCCTGAAAAATGGAATTTTACTTTCTGTTCAGGACCCTCCTGAAAAATTGGATTTTACTTTATGTTCAGGACCCTCCTGAAAAATGGGATTTTAATTTATGTTCGGAACCCTCCTGAAAAATGGGACTTTACTTTCTGTTCAGGACCCTCCTGAAAAATGGGACTTTACTTTATGTTCAGAACCCTCCTGAAAAATGGAATTTTACTTTCTGTTCAGGACCCTCCTGAAAAATGGAATTTTACTTTCTATTCAGGACCCTCCTGAAAAATGGGATTTTAATTTATGTTCGGAACCCTCCTGAAAAATGGGACTTTACTTTCTGTTCAGGACCCTCCTGAAAAAATGAATTTTACTTTCTGTTCAGGACCCTCCTGAAAAATTGGATTTTACTTTATGTTCAGGACCCTCCTGAAAAATGGGACATTACTTTCTGTTCAGGACCCTCCTGAAAAATGGGACTTTACTTTATGTTCAGGACCCTCCTGAAAAATGGGACTTTACTTTCTGTTCAGGACCCTCCTGAAAAATGGGATTTTACTTTATGTTCAGAACCCTCCTGAAAAATGGGACTTTACTTTCTGTTCAGGACCCTCCTGAAAAATGGAATTTTACTTTCTGTTCAGGACCCTCCTGAAAAATGGGATTTTACTTTATGTACAGGACCTTCCTGAAAAATAGGACTTTACTTTCTAATCAGGACCCTCCTGAAAAATGGGACTTTACTTTCTGTTCAGGACCTTTCCTGAAAAATGGGATTTTACTTTATGTTCAGAACCCTCCTGAAAAATGGGACTTTACTTTCTGTTCAGGACCCTCCTGAAAAATGGGACTTTACTTTCTGTTCTGGACCCTCCTGTAAAATGGGATTTTACTTTATGTTCAGGACCCTCCTAAAAAATGGGACTTTACTTTTAGTTCAGGACCCTCCTGAAAAATGGGATTTTACTTTATGTTCATGACCCTCCTGAAAAATGGGACTTTACTTTCTGTTCAGGACCCTCCTGAAAAATGGGACTTTACTTTCTGTTCAGGACCCTCCTGAAAAATGGGACTTTACTTTCTGTTCAGGACCCTCCGGAAAAATGGGATTTTACTTTCTGTTCAGGACCCTCCTGAAAAATTGGATTTTACTTTATGTTCAGGACCCTCCTGAAAAATGGGATTTTACTTTATGTTCAGGACCCTCCTGAAAAATGGGATTTTACCTTATGTTCAGGACCCTCCTGTAAAATGGGAATTTACTTTCAGTTCAGGACCCTCCTGACAAATGGGAATTTACTTTATGTTCAGGACCCTCCTGAAAAATGGGATTTTACTTTATGTTCAGGACCCTCCTGAAAAATGGGACTTTACTTTCTGTTCAGGACCCTTCTGAAAAATGGGACTTTGCATTCTGTTCAGGACCCTCCTGAAAAATGGGATTTTACTTTCTGTTCAGGACCCTCCTGAAAATTGGGATTTTACTTTTTGTTCAGGACCCTCCTGAAAAATGGGATTTTACCTTATGATGAGGACCCTATTGAAAAATGGGAATTTACTTTCAGTTCAGGACCCTCCTGAAAAATTGGAATTTACTTTATGTTCAGGACCTTCCTGAAAAATGGGATTTTACTTTTTTGTTCAAAACCCTCCTGAAAAATGGGACTTTACTTTCTGTTCAGGACCCTCCTGAAAAATGGGATTTTACTTTCTGTTCAGGACCCTCCTGAAAAATGGGATTTTACTTTCTGTTCAGGACCCTTCTGAAAAATGGGACTTTACTTTCTGTTCAGGACCCTCCTGAATAATGGGATTTTACTTTATGTTCAGGACCCTCCTGAAAAATGGGACTTTACTTTTAGTTCAGGACCCTCCTAAAAAATGGGATTTTACTTTCTGTTCAGGACCCTCCTGAAAAATGGGACTTTACTTTCTGTTCAGGACCCTCCTGAAAAATGGGATTTTTACTTTCTGTTCAGGACCCTCCTGAAAAATGGGATTTTACGTTCTGTTCAGGACCCTCCTGAAAAATAGGAATTTAATTTCTGTTCAGGACCCTCCTGAAAAATGGGATTTTACTTTCTGTTCAGGACCCTCCTGAAAAATGGGATTTGACTATCTGCTCAGGACCCTCCTGAAAAATGGGATTTTACTTTCAGTTCAGGACACTCCTGAAAAATGGGACTTTACTTTCTGTTCAGGACCCTCCCTAAAAATGGGATTTTACTTTATGTTCAGGACCCTCCTGAAAAATGGGACTTTACATTCTGTTCAGGACCCTCCTGAAAAATGGGACTTTACTTTCTGTTCAGGACCCTCCTGAAAAATGGGACTTTACTTTCTGTTCAGGACCCTCCTGAAAAATTGGATTTTACTTTCTGCTCAGGACCCCCTGAAAAATGGGATTTTACTTTTTGTTCAGGACCCTCCTGAAAAATGGGATTTTACCTTATGATCAGGACCCTCCTGAAAAATGGGAATTTTCTTTCAGTTCAGGACCCTCCTGAAAAATGGGAATTTACTTTATGTTCAGGACCCTCCTGAAAAATGGGATTTTACTTTATGTAAAGAACCCTCCTGAAAAATGGGACTTTACTTTCTGTTCAGGACCCTCCTGAAAAATGGGATTTTACTTTCTGTTCTGGACCCTCCTGAAAAATGGGATTTTACTTTATGTTCAGGACCCTCCTGAAAAACGGGACTTTACTTTCTATTCAGGACCCTCCTGAATAATGGAATTTTACTTTATGTTCAGGACCCTCCTGAATAATGGGATTTTACTTTATGTTCAGGACCCTCCTGAAAAATGGGACTTTACTTTTAGTTCAGGACCCTCCTAAAAAATGGGATTTTACTTTCTGTTCAGGACCTTCCAGAAAAATGGGACTTTACTTTCTGTTCAGGACCCTCTTGAAAAATGGGATTTTTACTTTCTGTTCAGGACCCTCCTGAAAAATGGGATTTTACGTTCTGTTCAGGACCCTCCTGAAAAAAGGTGAAGACCCTCCTGAAAAATGGGATTTTACTTTCTGTTCAGGACCCTCCTGAAAAATGGGAATTTACTTTCTGTTCAGGACCCTCCTGAAAAATGGGATTTTACTTTCAGTTCAGGACCCTCCTGAAAAATGGGACTTTACTTTCTGTTCAGGACTCTCCTGAAAAATGGGATTTTACTTTATGTTCAGGACCCTCCTGAAAAATGGGACTTTACTTTCTGTTCAGGACCCTCCTGAAAAATGGGACTTTACTTTCTGTTCAGGACCCTCCTGAAAAATGGGATTTTACTTTCTATTCAGGACCCTCCTGAAAAATTGGATTTTACTTTCTGCTCAGGACCCTCCTGAAAAATGGGATTTTACTTTATGTTTAGGACCCTCCTGAAAAATGGGATTTTACCTTATGTTCAGGACCCTCCTGAAAAATGGGAGTTTACTTTCAGTTCAGGACCCTCCTGAAAAATGGGAATTTACTTTATGTTCAGGACCCTCCTGAAAAATGGGATTTTACTTTATGTTCAGGACCCTCCAGAAAAATGGGACTTTACTTTCTGTTCAGGACCCTCCTGAAAAATGGGATTTTACTTTATGTTCAGGACCCTCCTGAAAAATGGGATTTTACTTTATGTTCAGGACCCTCCTGAAAAATGGGACTTTACTTTTTGTTCAGGACCCTCCCTAAAAATGGGATTTTACTCTATGTTCAGGACCCTCCTGAAAAATGGGACTTTACATTCTGTTCAGGACCCTCCTGAAAAATGGGACTTTACTTTCTGTTCAGGACCCTCCTGAAAAATGGGATTTTACTTTCTGTTCAGGACCCTCCTGAAAAATGGGATTTGACTATCTGCTCAGGACCCTCCTGAAAAATGGGATTTTACTTTCAGTTCAGGACACTCCTGAAAAATGGGACTTTACTTTCTGTTCAGGACCCTCCCTAAAAATGGGATTTTACTTTATGTTCAGGACCCTCCTGAAAAATGGGACTTTACATTCTGTTCAGGACCCTCCTGAAAAATGGGACTTTACTTTCTGTTCAGGACCCTCCTGAAAAATGGGACTTTACTTTCTGTTCAGGACCCTCCTGAAAAATTGGATTTTACTTTCTGCTCAGGACCCCCTGAAAAATGGGATTTTACTTTTTGTTCAGGACCCTCCTGAAAAATGGGATTTTACCTTATGATCAGGACCCTCCTGAAAAATGGGAATTTTCTTTCAGTTCAGGACCCTCCTGAAAAATGGGAATTTACTTTATGTTCAGGACCCTCCTGAAAAATGGGATTTTACTTTATGTAAAGAACCCTCCTGAAAAATGGGACTTTACTTTCTGTTCAGGACCCTCCTGAAAAATGGGATTTTACTTTCTGTTCTGGACCCTCCTGAAAAATGGGATTTTACTTTATGTTCAGGACCCTCCTGAAAAACGGGACTTTACTTTCTATTCAGGACCCTCCTGAATAATGGAATTTTACTTTATGTTCAGGACCCTCCTGAATAATGGGATTTTACTTTATGTTCAGGACCCTCCTGAAAAATGGGACTTTACTTTTAGTTCAGGACCCTCCTAAAAAATGGGATTTTACTTTCTGTTCAGGACCTTCCAGAAAAATGGGACTTTACTTTCTGTTCAGGACCCTCTTGAAAAATGGGATTTTTACTTTCTGTTCAGGACCCTCCTGAAAAATGGGATTTTACGTTCTGTTCAGGACCCTCCTGAAAAAAGGTGAAGACCCTCCTGAAAAATGGGATTTTACTTTCTGTTCAGGACCCTCCTGAAAAATGGGAATTTACTTTCTGTTCAGGACCCTCCTGAAAAATGGGATTTTACTTTCAGTTCAGGACCCTCCTGAAAAATGGGACTTTACTTTCTGTTCAGGACTCTCCTGAAAAATGGGATTTTACTTTATGTTCAGGACCCTCCTGAAAAATGGGACTTTACTTTCTGTTCAGGACCCTCCTGAAAAATGGGACTTTACTTTCTGTTCAGGACCCTCCTGAAAAATGGGACTTTACTTTCTGTTCAGGACCCTCCTGAAAAATGGGATTTTACTTTCTATTCAGGACCCTCCTGAAAAATTGGATTTTACTTTCTGCTCAGGACCCTCCTGAAAAATGGGATTTTACTTTATGTTTAGGACCCTCCTGAAAAATGGGATTTTACCTTATGTTCAGGACCCTCCTGAAAAATGGGAGTTTACTTTCAGTTCAGGACCCTCCTGAAAAATGGGAATTTACTTTATGTTCAGGACCCTCCTGAAAAATGGGATTTTACTTTATGTTCAGGACCCTCCAGAAAAATGGGACTTTACTTTCTGTTCAGGACCCTCCTGAAAAATGGGATTTTACTTTATGTTCAGGACCCTCCTGAAAAATGGGATTTTACTTTATGTTCAGGACCCTCCTGAAAAATGGGACTTTACTTTTTGTTCAGGACCCTCCCTAAAAATGGGATTTTACTCTATGTTCAGGACCCTCCTGAAAAATGGGACTTTACATTCTGTTCAGGACCCTCCTGAAAAATGGGACTTTACTTTCTGTTCAGGACCCTCCTGAAAAATGGGACTTTACTTTCTGTTCAGGACCCTCCTGAAAAATGGGATTTTACTTTCTGCTCAGGACCCTCCTGAAAAATGGGATTTTACTTTTTGTTCAGGACCCTCCTGAAAAATGGGATTTTACCTTATGATCAGGACCCTCCTGAAAAATGGGAATTTACTTTCAGCTCAGGACCCTCCTGAAAAATGGGAATTTACTTTATGTTCAGGACCCTCCTGAAAAATGGGATTTTACTTTATGTTAAGAACCCTCCTGAAAAATGGGACTTTACTTTCTGTTCAGGACCCTCCTGAAAAATGGGATTTTACTTTCTGTTCTGGACCCTCCTGAAAAATGGGATTTTACTTTATGTTCTGGACCCTCCTGAAAAATGGGACTTTACTTTTAGTTCAGGACCCTCCTAAAAAATGGGATTTTACTTTCTGTTCAGGACCCTCCTGAAAAATGGGACTTTATTTCTGTTCAGGACCCTCCTAAAAAATGGGATTTTACGTTCTGTTCAGGACCCTCCTGAAAAATGGGAATTTACTTTCTGTTCAGGACCCTCCTGAAAAATGGGATTTAACTTTCTGTTCAGGACCCTCCTGAAAAATGGGATTTTACTTTCTGTTCAGGACCCTCCAGAAAAATGGGATTTTACTTTCAGTTCAGGACCCTCCTGAAAAATGGGACTTTACTTTCTGTTCAGGACTCTCCTGAAAAATTGGATTTTACTTTATGTTCAGGACCCTCCTGAAAAATGGGATTTTACCTTATGATCAGGACCCTCCTGAAAAATGGGAATTTACTTTCAGTTCAGGACCCTCCTGAAAAATGGGAATTTACTTTATGTTCAGGACCCTCCTGAAAAATGGGATTTTACTTTATGTTAAGAACCCTCCTGAAAAATGGGACTTTACTTTCTGTTCAGGACCCTCCTGAAAAATTGGACTTTATTTCTGTTCAGGACCCTCCTAAAAAATGGGGTTTTTACTTTCTGTTCAGGACCCTCCTGAAAAATGGGATTTTACGTTCTGTTCAGGACCCTCCTGAAAAATGGGAATTTACTTTCTGTTCAGGACCCTCCTGAAAAATGGGATTTTACTTTCTGTTCAGGACCCTCCTGAAAAATGGGATTTTACTTTCTGTTCAGGACCCTCCAGAAAAATGGGATTTTACTTTCAGTTCAGGACCCTCCTGAAAAATGGGACTTTACTTTCTGTTCAGCACTCTCCTGAAAAATGGGATTTTACTTTATGTTCAGGACCCTCCTGAAAAATGGGATTTTACCTTATGATCAGGACCCTCCTGAAAAATGGGAATTTACTTTCAGTTCAGGACCCTCCTGAAAAATGGGAATTTACTTTATGTTCAGGACCCTCCAGAAAAATGGGATTTTACTTTATGTTAAGAACCCTCCTGAAAAATGGGACTTTACTTTCTGTTCAGGACCCTCCTGAAAATGGGATTTTACTTTCTGTTCTGGACCCTCCTGAAAAATGGGATTTTACTTTATGTTCAGGACCCTCCTGAAAAACGGGACTTTACTTTCTATTCAGGACCCTCCTGAATAATGGAATTTTACTTTATGTTCAGGACCCTCCTGAATAATGGGATTTTACTTTATGTTCAGGACCCTCCTGAAAAATGGGACTTTACTTTTAGTTCAGGACCCTCCTAAAAAATGGGATTTTACTTTCTGTTCAGGACCCTCCAGAAAAATGGGACTTTACTTTCTGTTCAGGACCCTCTTGAAAAATGGGATTTTTACTTTCTGTTCAGGACCCTCCTGAAAAATGGGATTTTACGTTCTTTTCAGGACCCTCCTGAAAAAAGGTGAAGACCCTCTTGAAAAATGGGATTTTACTTTCTGTTCAGGACCCTCCTGAAAAATGGGAATTTACTTTCTGTTCAGGACCCTCCTGAAAAATGGGATTTTACTTTCAGTTCAGGACCCTCCTGAAAA
The DNA here is from genome assembly GCA_030864215.1 of Capsicum pubescens. NCBI lineage: Eukaryota > Viridiplantae > Streptophyta > Magnoliopsida > Solanales > Solanaceae > Capsicum > Capsicum pubescens. Next base: position 269,684,406 of record CM061538.1, read on the forward strand.
ATGGGACTTTACTTTCTGTTCAGGACTCTCCTGAAAAATGGGATTTTACTTTATGTTCAGGACCCTCCTGAAAAATGGGACTTTACTTTCTGTTCAGGACCCTCCTGAAAAATGGGACTTTACTTTCTGTTCAGGACCCTCCTGAAAAATGGGACTTTACTTTCTGTTCAGGACCCTCCTGAAAAATGGGATTTTACTTTCTATTCAGGACCCTCCTGAAAAATTGGATTTTATTTTCTGCTCAGGACCCTCCTGAAAAATGGGATTTTACTTTATGTTTAGGACCCTCCTGAAAAATGGGATTTTACCTTATGTTCAGGACCCTCCTGAAAAATGGGAGTTTACTTTCAGTTCAGGACCCTCCTGAAAAATGGGAATTTACTTTGTGTTCAGGACCCTCCTGAAAAATGGGATTTTACTTTATGTTCAGGACCCTCCAGAAAAATGGGACTTTACTTTCTGTTCAGGACCCTCCTGAAAAATGGGATTTTACTTTATGTTCAGGACCCTCCTGAAAAATGGGATTTTACTTTATGTTCAGGACCCTCCTGAAAAATGGGACTTTACTTTCTGTTCAGGACCCTCCCTAAAAATGGGATTTTACTCTATGTTCAGGACCCTCCTGAAAAATGGGACTTTACATTCTGTTCAGGACCCTCCTGAAAAATGGGACTTTACTTTCTGTTCAGGACCCTCCTGAAAAATGGGACTTTACTTTCTGTTCAGGACCCTCCTGAAAAATGGGATTTTACTTTCTGCTCAGGACCCTCCTGAAAAATGGGATTTTACTTTTTGTTCAGGACCCTCCTGAAAAATGGGATTTTACCTTATGATCAGGACCCTCCTGAAAAATGGGAATTTACTTTCAGCTCAGGACCCTCCTGAAAAATGGGAATTTACTTTATGTTCAGGACCCTCCTGAAAAATGGGATTTTACTTTATGTTAAGAACCCTCCTGAAAAATGGGACTTTACTTTCTGTTCAGGACCCTCCTGAAAAATGGGATTTTACTTTCTGTTCTGGACCCTCCTGAAAAATGGGATTTTACTTTATGTTCAGGACCCTCCTGAAAAATGGGACTTTACTTTTAGTTCAGGACCCTCCTAAAAAATGGGATTTTACTTTCTGTTCAGGACCCTCCTAAAAAATGGGACTTTATTTCTGTTCAGGACCCTCCTAAAAAATGGGATTTTACGTTCTGTTCAGGACCCTCCTGAAAAATGGGAATTTACTTTCTGTTCAGGACCCTCCTGAAAAATGGGATTTAACTTTCTGTTCAGGACCCTCCTGAAAAATGGGATTTTACTTTCTGTTCAGGACCCTCCAGAAAAATGGGATTTTACTTTCAGTTCAGGACCCTCCTGAAAAATGGGACTTTACTTTCTGTTTAGGACTCTCCTGAAAAATTGGATTTTACTTTATGTTCAGGACCCTCCTGAAAAATGGGATTTTACCTTATGATCAGGACCCTCCTGAAAAATGGGAATTTACTTTCAGTTCAGGACCCTCCTGAAAAATGGGAATTTACTTTATGTTCAGGACCCTCCTGAAAAATGGGATTTTACTTTATGTTAAGAACCCTCCTGAAAAATGGGACTTTACTTTCTGTTCAGGACCCTCCTGAAAAATTGGACTTTATTTCTGTTCAGGACCCTCCTAAAAAATGGGGTTTTTACTTTCTGTTCAGGACCCTCCTGAAAAATGGGATTATACGTTCTGTTCAGGACCCTCCTTAAAAATGGGAATTTACTTTCTGTTCAGGACCCTCCTGAAAAATGGGATTTTACTTTCTGTTCAGGACCCTCCTGAAAAATGGGATTTTACTTTCTGTTCAGGACCCTCCAGAAAAATGGGATTTTACTTTCAGTTCAGGACCCTCCTGAAAAATGGGACTTTACTTTCTGTTCAGGACTCTCCTGAAAAATGGGATTTTACTTTATGTTCAGGACCCTCCTGAAAAATGGGATTTTACCTTATGATCAGGACCCTCCTGAAAAATGGGAATTTACTTTCAGTTCAGGACCCTCCTGAAAAATGGGAATTTACTTTATGTTCAGGACCCTCCTGAAAAATGGGATTTTACTTTATGTTAAGAACCCTCCTGAAAAATGGGACTTTACTTTCTGTTCAGGACCCTCCTGAAAATGGGATTTTACTTTCTGTTCTGGACCCTCCTGAAAAATGGGATTTTACTTTATGTTCAGGACCCTCCTGAAAAATGGGACTTTACTTTCTATTTAGGACCCTCCTGAATAATGGAATTTTACTTTATGTTCAGGACCCTCCTGAATAATGGGATTTTACTTTATGTTCAGGACCCTCCTGAAAAATGGGACTTTACTTTTAGTTCAGGACCCTCCTAAAAAATGGGATTTTACTTTCTGTTCAGGACCCTCCAGAAAAATGGGACTTTACTTTCTGTTCAGGACCCTCTTGAAAAATGGGATTTTTACTTTCTGTTCAGGACCCTCCTGAAAAATGGGATTTTACGTTCTGTTCAGGACCCTCCTGAAAAAAGGTGAAGACCCTCTTGAAAAATGGGATTTTACTTTCTGTTCAGGACCCTCCTGAAAAATGGGAATTTACTTTCTGTTCAGGACCCTCCTGAAAAATGGGATTTTACTTTCAGTTCAGGACCCTCCTGAAAAATGGGACTTTACTTTCTGTTCAGGACTCTCCTGAAAAATGGGATTTTACTTTATGTTCAGGACCCTCCTGAAAAATGGGACTTTACTTTCTGTTCAGGACCCTCCTGAAAAATGGGACTTTACTTTCTGTTCAGGACCCTCCTGAAAAATGAGATTTTACTTTCTATTCAGGACCCTTCTGAAAAATTGGATTTTACTTTCTGCTCAGGACCCTCCTGAAAAATGGGATTTTACTATATGTTTAGGACCCTCCTTAAAAATGGGATTTTACCTTATGTTCAGGACCCTCCTGAAAAATGGGAGTTTACTTTCAGTTCAGGACCCTCCTGAAAAATGGGAATTTACTTTATGTTCAGGACCCTCCTGAAAAATGGGATTTTACTTTATGTTCAGGACCCTCCAGAAAAATGGGACTTTACTTTCTGTTCAGGACCCTCCTGAAAAATGGGATTTTACTTTATGTTCAGGACCCTCTTGAAAAATGGGATTTTACTTTATGTTCAGGACCCTCCTGAAAAATGGGACTTTACTTTCTGTTCAGGACCCTCCCTAAAAATGGGATTTTACTTTATGTTCAGGACCCTCCTGAAAAATGGGACTTTACATTCTGTTCAGGACCCTCCTGAAAAATGGGACTTTACTTTCTGTTCAGGACCCTCCTGAAAAATGGGACTTTACTTTCTGTTCAGGACCCTCCTGAAAAATGGGATTTTATTTTCTGCTCAGGACCCTCCTGAAAAATGGGATTTTACTTTTTGTTTAGGACCCTCCTGAAAAATGGGATTTTACCTTATGATCAGGACCCTCCTGAAAAATGGAAATTTACTTTCAGCTCAGGACCCTCCTGAAAAATGGGAATTTACTTTATGTTCAGGACCCTCCTGAAAAATGGGATTTTACTTTATGTTAAGAACCCTCCTGAAAAATGGGACTTTACTTTCTGTTCAGGACCCTCCTGAAAAATGGGATTTTACTTTCTGTTCTGGACCCTCCTGAAAAATGGGATTTTACTTTATGTTCAGGACCCTCCTGAAAAATGGGACTTTACTTTTAGTTCAGGACCCTCCTAAAAAATGGGATTTTACTTTCTGTTCAGGACCCTCCTGAAAAATGGGACTTTATTTCTGTTCAGGACCCTCCTAAAAAATGGGGTTTTTACTTTCTGTTCAGGACCCTCTTGAAAAATGGGATTTTACGTTCTGTTCAGGACCCTCCTGAAAAATGGGAATTTACTTTCTGTTCAGGACCCTCCTGAAAAATGGGATTTAACTTTCTGTTCAGGACCCTCCTGAAAAATGGGATTTTACTTTTTGTTCAGGACCCTCCAGAAAAATGGGATTTTACTTTCAGTTCAGGACCCTCCTGAAAAATGGGACTTTACTTTCTGTTCAGGACTCTCCTGAAAAATGGGATTTTACTTTATGTTCAGGACCCTCCTGAAAAATGGGATTTTACCTTATGATCAGGACCCTCCTGAAAAATGGGAATTTACTTTCAGTTCAGGACCCTCCTGAAAAATGGGAATTTACTTTATGTTCAGGACCCTCCTGAAAAATGGGATTTTACTTTATGTTAAGAACCCTCCTGAAAAATGGGACTTTACTTTCTGTTCAGGACCCTCCTGAAAAATTGGACTTTATTTCTGTTCAGGACCCTCCTAAAAAATGGGGTTTTTACTTTCTGTTCAGGACCCTCCTGAAAAATGGGATTTTACGTTCTGTTCAGGACCCTCCTGAAAAATGGGAATTTACTTTCTGTTCAGGACCCTCCTGAAAAATGGGATTTTACTTTCTGTTCAGGACCCTCCTGAAAAATGGGATTTTACTTTCTGTTCAGGACCCTCCAGAAAAATGGGATTTTACTTTCAGTTCAGGACCCTCCTGAAAAATGGAACTTTACTTTCTGTTCAGGACTCTCCTGAAAAATGGGATTTTACTTTATGTTCAGGACCCTCCTGAAAAATGGGATTTTACCTTATGATCAGGACCCTCCTGAAAAATGGGAATTTACTTTCAGTTCAGGACCCTCCTGAAAAATGGGAATTTACTTTATGTTCAGGACCCTCCTGAAAAATGGGATTTTACTTTATGTTAAGAACCCTCCTGAAAAATGGGACTTTACTTTCTGTTCAGGACCCTCCTGAAAAATGGGATTTTACTTTCTGTTCTGGACCCTCCTGAAAAATGGGATTTTACTTTATGTTCAGGACCCTCCTGAAAAATGGGACTTTACTTTCTGTTCAGGACCCTCCTGAAAAATGGGACTTTACTTTCTGTTCAGGACCCTCCTGAAAAATGGGATTTTACTTTCTATTCAGGACCCTCCTGAAAAATTGGATTTTACTTTCTGCTCAGGACCCTCCTGAAAAATGGGATTTTACTTTTTGTTCAGGACCCTCCTGAAAAATGGGATTTTACCTTATGATCAGGACCCTCCTGAAAAATGGGAATTTACTTTCAGTTCAGGACCCTCCTGAAAAATGGGAATTTACTTTATGTTCAGGACCCTCCTGAAAAATGGGATTTTACTTTATGTTAAGAACCCTCCTGAAAAATGGGACTTTACTTTCTGTTCAGGACCCTCCTGAAAAATTGGACTTTATTTCTGTTCAGGACCCTCCTAAAAAATGGGGTTTTTACTTTCTGTTCAGGACCCTCCTGAAAAATGGGATTTTACGTTCTGTTCAGGACCCTCCTGAAAAATGGGAATTTACTTTCTGTTCAGGACCCTCCTGAAAAATGGGATTTTACTTTCTGTTCAGGACCCTCCTGAAAAATGGGATTTTACTTTCTGTTCAGGACCCTCCAGAAAAATGGGATTTTACTTTCAGTTCAGGACCCTCCTGAAAAATGGAACTTTACTTTCTGTTCAGGACTCTCCTGAAAAATGGGATTTTACTTTATGTTCAGGACCCTCCTGAAAAATGGGATTTTACCTTATGATCAGGACCCTCCTGAAAAATGGGAATTTACTTTCAGTTCAGGACCCTCCTGAAAAATGGGAATTTACTTTATGTTCAGGACCCTCCTGAAAAATGGGATTTTACTTTATGTTAAGAACCCTCCTGAAAAATGGGACTTTACTTTCTGTTCAGGACCCTCCTGAAAAATGGGATTTTACTTTCTGTTCTGGACCCTCCTGAAAAATGGGATTTTACTTTATGTTCAGGACCCTCCTGAAAAATGGGATTTTACTTTCTATTCAGGACCCTCCTGAAAAATTGGATTTTACTTTCTGCTCAGGACCCTCCTGAAAAATGGGATTTTACTTTTTGTTCAGGACCCTCCTGAAAAATGGGATTTTACCTTATGATCAGGACCCTCCTGAAAAATGGGAATTTACTTTCAGCTCAGGACCCTCCTGAAAAATGGGAATTTACTTTATGTTCAGGACCCTCCTGAAAAATGGGATTTTACTTTATGTTAAGAACCCTCCTGAAAAATGGGACTTTACTTTCTGTTCAGGACCCTCCTGAAAAATGGGATTTTACTTTCTGTTCTGGACCCTCCTGAAAAATGGGATTTTACTTTATGTTCAGGACCCTCCTGAAAAATGGAGTTTACTTTTAGTTCAGGACCCTCCTAAAAAATGGGATTTTACTTTCTGTTCAGGACCCTCCTGAAAAATGTGACTTTATTTCTGTTCAGGACCCTCCTAAAAAATGGGGTTTTTACTTTCTGTTCAGGACCCTCCTGAAAAATGGGATTTTACGTTCTGTTCAGGACCCTCCTGAAAAATGGGAATTTACTTTCTGTTCAGGACCCTCCTGAAAAATGGGATTTAACTTTCTGTTCAGGACCCTCCTGAAAAATGGGATTTTACTTTCTGTTCAGGACCCTCCTGAAAAATGGGATTTTACCTTATGATCAGGACCCTCCTGAAAAATGGGACTTTACTTTCTGTTCAGGACCCTCCTGAAAAATGGGATTTTACGTTCTGTTCAGGACCCTCCTGAAAAATGGGATTTTACTTTCAGTTCAGGACCCTCCTGAAAAATGGGACTTTACTTTCTGTTCAGGACTCTCCTGAAAAATGGGATTTTACTTTATGTTCAGGACCCTCCTGAAAAATGGGATTTTACCTTATGATCAGGACCCTCCTGAAAAATGGGAATTTACTTTCAGTTCAGGACCCTCCTGAAAAATGGGAATTTACTTTATGTTCAGGACCCTCCTGAAAAATGGGATTTTACTTTATGTTAAGAACCCTCCTGAAAAATGGGACTTTACTTTCTGTTCAGGACCCTCCTGAAAAATGGGATTTTACTTTCTATTCAGGACCCTCCTGAAAAATTGGATTTTACTTTCTGCTCAGGACCCTCCTGAAAAATGGGATTTTACTTTATGTTTAGGACCCTCCTGAAAAATGGGATTTTACCTTATGTTCAGGACCCTCCTGAAAAATGGGAGTTTACTTTCAGTTCAGGACCCTCCTGAAAAATGGGAATTTACTTTATGTTCAGGACCCTCCTGAAAAATGGGATTTTACTTTATGTTCAGGACCCTCCAGAAAAATGGGACTTTACTTTCTGTTCAGGACCCTCCTAAAAATGGGATTTTACTTTATGTTCAGGACCCTCCTGAAAAATGGGATTTTACTTTATGTTCAGGACCCTCCTGAAAAATGGGACTTTACTTTCTGTTCAGGACCCTCCCTAAAAATGGGATTTTACTTTATGTTCAGGACCCTCCTGAAAAATGGGACTTTACATTCTGTTCAGGACCCTCCTGAAAAATGGGACTTTACTTTCTGTTCAGGACCCTCCTGAAAAATGGGACTTTACTTTCTGTTCAGGACCCTCCTGAAAAATGGGATTTTACTTTCTGCTCAGGACCCTCCTGAAAAATGGGATTTTACTTTTTGTTCAGGACCCTCCTGAAAAATGGGATTTTACCTTATGATCAGGACCCTCCTGAAAAATGGGAATTTACTTTCAGCTCAGGACCATCCTGAAAAATGGGAATTTACTTTATGTTCAGGACCCTCCTGAAAAATGGGATTTTACTTTATGTTAAGAACCCTCCTGAAAAATGGGACTTTACTTTCTGTTCAGGACCCTCCTGAAAAATGGGATTTTACTTTCTGTTCTGGACCCTCCTGAAAAATGGGATTTTACTTTATGTTCAGGACCCTCCTGAAAAATGGGACTTTACTTTTAGTTCAGGACCCTCCTAAAAAATGGGATTTTACTTTCTGTTCAGGACCCTCCTGAAAAATGGGACTTTATTTCTGTTCAGGACCCTCCTAAAAAATGGGGTTTTTACTTTCTGTTCAGGACCCTCCTAAAAAATGGGATTTTACGTTCTGTTCAGGACCCTCCTGAAAAATGGGAATTTACTTTCTGTTCAGGACCCTCCTGAAAAATGGGATTTAACTTTCTGTTCAGGACCCTCCTGAAAAATGGGATTTTACTTTCTGTTCAGGACCCTCCAGAAAAATGGGATTTTACTTTCAGTTCAGGACCCTCCTGAAAAATGGGACTTTACTTTCTGTTCAGGACTCTCCTGAAAAATGGGATTTTACTTTATGTTCAGGACCCTCCTGAAAAATGGGATTTTACCTTATGATCAGGACCCTCCTGAAAAATGGGAATTTACTTTCAGTTCAGGACCCTCCTGAAAAATGGGAATTTACTTTATGTTTAGGACCCTCCTGAAAAATGGGATTTTACTTTATGTTAAGAACCCTCCTGAAAAATGGGACTTTACTTTCTGTTCAGGACCCTCCTGAAAAATTGGACTTTATTTCTGTTCAGGACCCTCCTAAAAAATGGGGTTTTTACTTTCTGTTCAGGACCCTCCTGAAAAATGGGATTTTACGTTCTGTTCAGGACCCTCCTGAAAAATGGGAATTTACTTTCTGTTCCGGACCCTCCTGAAAAATGGGATTTTACTTTCTGTTAGGACCCTCCTGAAAAATGGGATTTTACTTTCTGTTCAGGACCCTCCAGAAAAATGGGATTTTACTTTCAGTTCAGGACCCTCCTGAAAAATGGGACTTTACTTTCTGTTCAGGACTCTCCTGAAAAATGAGATTTTACTTTATGTTCAGGACCCTCCTGAAAAATGGGATTTTACCTTATGATCAGGACCCTCCTGAAAAATGGGAATTTACTTTCAGTTCAGGACCCTCCTGAAAAATGGGAATTTACTTTATGTTCAGGACCCTCCTGAAAAATGGGATTTTACTTTATGTTAAGAACCCTCCTGAAAAATGGGACTTTACTTTCTGTTCAGGACCCTCCTGAAAAATGGGATTTTACTTTCTGTTCTGGACCCTCCTGAAAAATGGGATTTTACTTTATGTTCAGGACCCTCCTGAAAAATGGGACTTTACTTTCTGTTCAGGACCCTCCTGAAAAATGGGACTTTACTTTCTGTTCAGGACCCTCCTGAAAAATGGGATTTTACTTTCTATTCAGGACCCTCCTGAAAAATTGGATTTTCCTTTCAGCTCAGGACCCTCCTGAAAAATGGGATTTTACTTTTTGTTCAGGACCCTCCTGAAAAATGGGATTTTACCTTATGATCAGGACCCTCCTGAAAAATGGGAATTTACTTTCAGCTCAGGACCCTCCTGAAAAATGGGAATTTACTTTATGTTCAGGACCCTCCTGAAAAATGGGATTTTACTTTATGTTAAGAACCCTCCTGAAAAATGGGACTTTACTTTCTGTTCAGGACCCTCCTGAAAAATGGGATTTTACTTTCTGTTCTGGACCCTCCTGAAAAATGGGATTTTACTTTATGTTCAGGACCCTCCTGAAAAATGGGACTTTACTTTCTGTTCAGGACCCTCCTGAAAAATGGGACTTTACTTTCTGTTCAGGACCCTCCTGAAAAATGGGATTTTACTTTCTATTCAGGACCCTCCTGAAAAATTGGATTTTACTTTCTGCTCAGGACCCTCCTGAAAAATGGGATTTTACTTTTTGTTCAGGACCCTCCTGAAAAATGGGATTTTACCTTATGATCAGGACCCTCCTGAAAAATGGGAATTTACTTTCAGCTCAGGACCCTCCTGAAAAATGGGAATTTACTTTATGTTCAGGACCCTCCTGAAAAATGGGATTTTACTTTATGTTAAGAACCCTCCTGAAAAATGGGACTTTACTTTCTGTTCAGGACCCTCCTGAAAAATGGGATTTTACTTTCTGTTCTGGACCCTCCTGAAAAATGGGATTTTACTTTATGTTCAGGATCCTCCTGAAAAATGGGACTTTACTTTTAGTTCAGGACCCTCCTAAAAAATGGGATTTTACTTTCTGTTCAGGACCCTCCTGAAAAATGGGACTTTATTTCTGTTCAGGACCCTCCTAAAAAATGGGGTTTTTACTTTCTGTTCAGGACCCTCCTGAAAAATGGGATTTTACGTTCTGTTCAGGACCCTCCTGAAAAATGGGAATTTACTTTCTGTTCAGGACCCTCCTGAAAAATGGGATTTAACTTTCTGTTCAGGACCCTCCTGAAAAATGGGATTTTACTTTCTGTTCAGGACCCTCCAGAAAAATGGGATTTTACTTTCAGTTCAGGACCCTCCTGAAAAATGGGACTTTACTTTCTGTTCAGGACTCTCCTGAAAAATGGGATTTTACTTTATGTTCAGGACCCTCCTGAAAAATGGGATTTTACCTTATGATCAGGACCCTCCTGAAAAATGGGAATTTACTTTCAATTCAGGACCCTCCTGAAAAATGGGAATTTACTTTATGTTCAGGACCCTCCTGAAAAATGGGATTTTACTTTATGTTAAGAACCCTCCTGAAAAATGGGACTTTACTTTCTGTTCAGGACCCTCCTGAAAAATGGGACTTTATTTCTGTTCAGGACCCTCCTAAAAAATGGGGTTTTTACTTTCTGTTCAGGACCCTCCTGAAAAATGGGATTTTACGTTCTGTTCAGGACCCTCCTGAAAAATGGGAATTTACTTTCTGTTCAGGACCCTCCTGAAAAATGGGATTTTACTTTCTGTTCAGGACCCTCCTGAAAAATGGGATTTTACTTTCTGTTCAGGACCCTCCAGAAAAATGGGATTTTACTTTCAGTTCAGGACCCTTCTGAAAAATGGGACTTTACTTTCTGTTCAGGACTCTCCTGAAAAATGGGATTTTACTTTATATTCAGGACCCTCCTGAAAAATGGGATTTTACCTTATGATCAGGACCCTCCTGAAAAATGGGAATTTACTTTCAGTTCAGGACCCTCCTGAAAAATGGGAATTTACTTTATGTTCAGGACCCTCCTGAAAAATGGGATTTTACTTTATGTTAAGAACCCTCCTGAAAAATGGGACTTTACTTTCTGTTCAGGACCCTCCTGAAAAATGGGATTTTACTTTCTGTTCTGGACCCTCCTGAAAAATGGGATTTTACTTTATGTTCAGGACCCTCCTGAAAAATGGGACTTTACTTTCTGTTCAGGACCCTCCTGAAAAATGGGACTTTACTTTCTGTTCAGGACCCTCCTGAAAAATGGGATTTTACTTTCTGCTCAGGACCCTCCTGAAAAATGGGATTTTACTTTTTGTTCAGGACCCTCCTGAAAAATGGGATTTTACCTTATGATCAGGACCCTCCTGAAAAATGGGAATTTACTTTCAGCTCAGGACCCTCCTGAAAAATGGGAATTTACTTTATGTTCAGGACCCTCCTGAAAAATGGGATTTTACTTTATGTTAAGAACCCTCCTGAAAAATGGGACTTTACTTTCTGTTCAGGACCCTCCTGAAAAATGGGATTTTACTTTCTGTTCTGGACCCTCCTGAAAAATGGGATTTTACTTTATGTTCAGGACCCTCCTGAAAAATGGGACTTTACTTTTAGTTCAGGACCCTCCTAAAAAATGGGATTTTACTTTCTGTTCAGGACCCTCCTGAAAAATGGGACTTTATTTCTGTTCAGGACCCTCCTAAAAAATGGGGTTTTTACTTTCTGTTCAGGACCCTCCTGAAAAATGGGATTTTACGTTCTGTTCAGGACCCTCCTGAAAAATGGAAATTTACTTTCTGTTCAGGACCCTCCTGAAAAATGGGATTTAACTTTCTGTTCAGGACCCTCCTGAAAAATGGGATTTTACTTTCTGTTCAGGACCCTCCAGAAAAATGGGATTTTACTTTCAGTTCAGGACCCTCCTGAAAAATGGGACTTTACTTTCTGTTCAGGACTCTCCTGAAAAATGGGATTTTACTTTATGTTCAGGACCCTCCTGAAAAATGGGATTTTACCTTATGATCAGGACCCTCCTGAAAAATGGGAATTTACTTTCAGTTCAGGACCCTCCTGAAAAATGGGAATTTACTTTATGTTCAGGACCCTCCTGAAAAATGGGATTTTACTTTATGTTAAGAACCCTCCTGAAAAATGGGACTTTACTTTCTGTTCAGGACCCTCCTGAAAAATGGGACTTTATTTCTGTTCAGGACCCTCCTAAAAAATGGGGTTTTTACTTTCTGTTCAGGACCCTCCTGAAAAATGGGATTTTACGTTCTGTTCAGGACCCTCCTGAAAAATGGGAATTTACTTTCTGTTCAGGACCCTCCTGAAAAATGGGATTTTACTTTCTGTTCAGTACCCTCCTGAAAAATGGGATTTTACTTTCTGTTCAGGACCCTCCAGAAAATGGGATTTTACTTTCAGTTCAGGACCCTCCTGAAAAATGGGACTTTACTTTCTGTTCAGGACTCTCCTGAAAAATGGGATTTTACTTTATGTTCAGGACCCTCCTGAAAAATGGGATTTTACCTTATGATCAGGACCCTCCTGAAAAATGGGAATTTACTTTCAATTCAGGACCCTCCTGAAAAATGGGAATTTACTTTATGTTCAGGACCCTCCTGAAAAATGGGATTTTACTTTATGTTAAGAACCCTCCTGAAAAATGGGACTTTACTTTCTGTTCAGGACCCTCCTGAAAAATGGGATTTTACTTTCTGTTCTGGACCCTCCTGAAAAATGGGATTTTACTTTATGTTCAGGACCCTCCTGAAAAATTGGACTTTACTTTCTATTCAGGACCCTCCTGAATAATGGGATTTTACTTTATGTTCAGGACCCTCCTGAAAAATGGGACTTTACTTTTAGTTCAGGACCCTCCTAAAAAATGGGATTTTACTTTCTGTTCAGGACCCTCCTGAAAAATGGGAATTTACTTTATATTCAGGACCCTCCTGAAAAATGGGATTTTACTTTATGTTAAGAACCCTCCTGAAAAATGGGACTTTACTTTCTGTTCAGGACCCTCCTGAAAAATGGAATTTTACTTTATGTTCAGGACCCTCCTGAAAAATGGGACTTTACTTTCTATTCAGGACCCTCCTGAATAATGGGATTTTACTTTATGTTCAGGACCCTCCTGAAAAATGGGACTTTACTTTTAGTTCAGGACCCTCCTAAAAAATGGGATTTTACTTTCTGTTCAGGACCCTCCTGAAAAATGGGACTTTACTTTCTGTTCAGGACCCTCCTGAAAAATGGGATTTTTACTTTCTGTTCAGGACCCTCCTGAAAAATGGGATTTTACGTTCTGTTCAGGACCCTCCTGAAAAATGGGAATTTACTTTCTGTTCAGGACCCTCCTGAAAAATGGGATTTTACTTTATGTTCAGGACCCTCCTGAAAAATGGGATTTTACTTTCTGTTTATGACCCTCCTGAAAAATGGGATTTTACTTTCAGTTCAGGACCCTCCTGAAAAATGGGACTTTACTTTCTGTTCAGGACTCTCCTGAAAAATGGGATTTTACTTTATGTTCAGGACCCTCCTAAAAAATTGGACTTTACTTTCTGTTCAGGACCCTCCTGAAAAATGGGACTTTACTTTCTGTTCAGGACCCTCCTGAAAAATGGGACTTTACTTTCTGTTCAGGACCTTCCTGAAAAATGGGATTTTACTTTCTGTTCAGGACCCTCCTGAAAAATTGGATTTTACTTTCTGCTCAGGACCCTCCTGAAAAATGGGATTTTACTTTATGTTTAGGACCCTCCTGAAAAATAGGATTTTACCTTATGTTCAGGACCCTCCTGAAAAATGGGAGTTTACTTTCAGTTCAGGACCCTCCTGAAAAATGGGAATTTACATTATGTTCAGGACCCTCATGAAAAATGGGATTTTACTTTATGTTCAGGACCCTCCAGAAAAATGGGACTTTACTTTCTGTTCAGGACCCTCCTGAAAAATGGGATTTTACTTTATGTTCAGGACCCTCCTGAAAAATGGGATTTTACTTTATGTTCAGGACCCTCCTGAAAAATGGGACTTTACTTTCTGTTCAGGACCCTCCTGAAAAATGGGATTTTACTTTATGTACAGGACCCTCCTGAAAAATGGGACTTTACTTTATGTTCAGGACCCTCCTGAAAAATGGGATTTTACTTTCTGTTCAGAACCCTCCTGAAAAATGGGACTTTACTTTCTGTTCAGGACCCTCTTGAAAAATGGGACTTTACGTTCTGTTCAGGACCCTCCTGAAAAATGGGATTTTTACTTTGTTTTCAGGACCCTCCTGAAAAATGGGATTTGACTTTCTGTTCAGGACCCTCCTGAAAAATGGGAATTTACTTTCGGTTCAGGACCCTCCTGAATAATGGGATTTTACTTTCTGTTCAGGACCCTCTTGAAAAATGGGATTTTACTTTCTGTTCAGGACCCTCATGAAAAATGGGATTTTACTTTCTGTTCAGGACCCTCCTGAAAAATGAGACTTTACTTTCTGTTCAGGACCCTCCTGAAAAATGGGATTTTACTTTATGTTCAGGACCCTTCTGAAAAATGGCACTTTATATTCTGTTCAGGACCTTCCTGAAAAATGGGATTTTACTTTCTGTTCAGGACCCTCCTGAAAAATGGGATTTTACTTTCTGTTCAGGACCCTCCTGAAAAATGGGATTTTACTTTATGTTCAGGACCCTCCTGAAAAATGGGATTTTACTTTATGTTCAGGACCCTCCTGAAAAATGGGACTTTACTTTCTGTTCAGGACCCTCCTGAAAAATGGGACTTTATTTCTGTTCAGGACCCTCCTAAAAAATGGGGTTTTTACTTTCTGTTCAGGACCCTCCTGAAAAATGGGATTTTACGTTCTGTTCAGGACCCTCCTGAAAAATGGGAATTTACTTTCTGTTCAGGACCCTCCTGAAAAATGGGATTTTACTTTCTGTTCAGTACCCTCCTGAAAAATGGGATTTTACTTTCTGTTCAGGACCCTCCAGAAAATGGGATTTTACTTTCAGTTCAGGACCCTCCTGAAAAATGGGACTTTACTTTCTGTTCAGGACTCTCCTGAAAAATGGGATTTTACTTTATGTTCAGGACCCTCCTGAAAAATGGGATTTTACCTTATGATCAGGACCCTCCTGAAAAATGGGAATTTACTTTCAATTCAGGACCCTCCTGAAAAATGGGAATTTACTTTATGTTCAGGACCCTCCTGAAAAATGGGATTTTACTTTATGTTAAGAACCCTCCTGAAAAATGGGACTTTACTTTCTGTTCAGGACCCTCCTGAAAAATGGGATTTTACTTTCTGTTCTGGACCCTCCTGAAAAATGGGATTTTACTTTATGTTCAGGACCCTCCTGAAAAATTGGACTTTACTTTCTATTCAGGACCCTCCTGAATAATGGGATTTTACTTTATGTTCAGGACCCTCCTGAAAAATGGGACTTTACTTTTAGTTCAGGACCCTCCTAAAAAATGGGATTTTACTTTCTGTTCAGGACCCTCCTGAAAAATGGGAATTTACTTTATATTCAGGACCCTCCTGAAAAATGGGATTTTACTTTATGTTAAGAACCCTCCTGAAAAATGGGACTTTACTTTCTGTTCAAGACCCTCCTGAAAAATGGAATTTTACTTTATGTTCAGGACCCTCCTGAAAAATGGGACTTTACTTTCTATTCAGGACCCTCCTGAATAATGGGATTTTACTTTATGTTCAGGACCCTCCTGAAAAATGGGACTTTACTTTTAGTTCAGGACCCTCCTAAAAAATGGGATTTTACTTTCTGTTCAGGACCCTCCTGAAAAATGGGACTTTACTTTCTGTTCAGGACCCTCCTGAAAAATGGGATTTTTACTTTCTGTTCAGGACCCTCCTGAAAAATGGGATTTTACGTTCTGTTCAGGACCCTCCTGAAAAATGGGAATTTACTTTCTGTTCAGGACCCTCCTGAAAAATGGGATTTTACTTTATGTTCAGGACCCTCCTGAAAAATGGGATTTTACTTTCTGTTTATGACCCTCCTGAAAAATGGGATTTTACTTTCAGTTCAGGACCCTCCTGAAAAATGGGACTTTACTTTCTGTTCAGGACTCTCCTGAAAAATGGGATTTTACTTTATGTTCAGGACCCTCCTAAAAAATTGGACTTTACTTTCTGTTCAGGACCCTCCTGAAAAATGGGACTTTACTTTCTGTTCAGGACCCTCCTGAAAAATGGGACTTTACTTTCTGTTCAGGACCTTCCTGAAAAATGGGATTTTACTTTCTGTTCAGGACCCTCCTGAAAAATTGGATTTTACTTTCTGCTCAGGACCCTCCTGAAAAATGGGATTTTACTTTATGTTTAGGACCCTCCTGAAAAATAGGATTTTACCTTATGTTCAGGACCCTCCTGAAAAATGGGAGTTTACTTTCAGTTCAGGACCCTCCTGAAAAATGGGAATTTACATTATGTTCAGGACCCTCATGAAAAATGGGATTTTACTTTATGTTCAGGACCCTCCAGAAAAATGGGACTTTACTTTCTGTTCAGGACCCTCCTGAAAAATGGGATTTTACTTTATGTTCAGGACCCTCCTGAAAAATGGGATTTTACTTTATGTTCAGGACCCTCCTGAAAAATGGGACTTTACTTTCTGTTCAGGACCCTCCTGAAAAATGGGATTTTACTTTATGTACAGGACCCTCCTGAAAAATGGGACTTTACTTTATGTTCAGGACCCTCCTGAAAAATGGGATTTTACTTTCTGTTCAGAACCCTCCTGAAAAATGGGACTTTACTTTCTGTTCAGGACCCTCTTGAAAAATGGGACTTTACGTTCTGTTCAGGACCCTCCTGAAAAATGGGATTTTTACTTTGTTTTCAGGACCCTCCTGAAAAATGGGATTTGACTTTCTGTTCAGGACCCTCCTGAAAAATGGGAATTTACTTTCGGTTCAGGACCCTCCTGAATAATGGGATTTTACTTTCTGTTCAGGACCCTCTTGAAAAATGGGATTTTACTTTCTGTTCAGGACCCTCATGAAAAATGGGATTTTACTTTCTGTTCAGGACCCTCCTGAAAAATGAGACTTTACTTTCTGTTCAGGACCCTCCTGAAAAATGGGATTTTACTTTATGTTCAGGACCCTTCTGAAAAATGGCACTTTATATTCTGTTCAGGACCTTCCTGAAAAATGGGATTTTACTTTCTGTTCAGGACCCTCCTGAAAAATGGGATTTTACTTTCTGTTCAGGACCCTCCTGAAAAATGGGATTTTACTTTATGTTCAGGACCCTCCTGAAAAATGGGATTTTACTTTATGTTCAGGACCCTCCTGAAAAATGGGACTTTACTTTCTGTTCAGGACCCTCCTGAAAAATGGGATTTTACTTTATGTACAGGACCCTCCTGAAAAATGGGACTTTACTTTATGTTCAGGACCCTCCTGAAAAATGGGATTTTACTTTCTGTTCAGAACCCTCCTGAAAAATGGGACTTTACTTTCTGTTCAGGACCCTCTTGAAAAATGGGACTTTACGTTCTGTTCAGGACCCTCCTGAAAAATGGGATTTTTACTTTGTTTTCAGGACCCTCCTGAAAAATGGGATTTGACTTTCTGTTCAGGACCCTCCTGAAAAATGGGAATTTACTTTCGGTTCAGGACCCTCCTGAATAATGGGATTTTACTTTCTGTTCAGGACCCTCTTGAAAAATGGGATTTTACTTTCTGTTCAGGACCCTCCTGAAAAATGGGATTTTACTTTCTGTTCAGGACCCTCCTGAAAAATGAGACTTTACTTTCTGTTCAGGACCCTCTTGAAAAATGGGATTTTACTTTCTGTTCAGGACCCTCCTGAAAAATGAGATTTTACTTTCTGTTCAGGACCCTCCTGAAAAATGGGATTTTACTTTATGTTCGAGACCCTCCTGAAAAATGGGAATTTACTTTCTTTTCAGGACCCTCCTGAAAAATGGGACTTTACTTTCTATTCAGGACCCTCCTGAAAAATGGTATTTTTACTTTCTGTTCAGGACCCTTGTGAAAAATGGGATTCTACTTTATGTTCGGGACCCTCCTGAAAAATGGGAATTTACTTTCTGTTCAGGACCCTCCTGAAAAATGGTATTTTACATTCTGTTTAGGTCCCTCCTAAAAATGGGATTTTACTTTCTGCTCAGGACCCTCCTGAAAAATGGGATTTTACTTTATGTTCAGGACCCTCCTGAAAAATGGGACTTTACTTTCTGTTCAGGACCCTCTTGAAAAATGGGATTGTACTAAGTTCAGGACCCTCCTGAAAAATGGGACTTTACTTTCTGTTCAGGACCCTCCTGAAAAACGGGATTTTACTTTCTGTTCTGGACTCTCCTGAAAAATAGGATTTTACTTTCTGTTCAGGACCATCCTTAAAAATGGGATTTTACTTTCTGTTCAGGACCCTCCTGAAAAATGGGATTTTACTTTATGTACAGGACCCTCCTGAAAAATGGGACTTTACTTTATGTTCAGGACCCTCCTGAAAAATGGGATTTTACTTTCTGTTCAGAACCCTCCTGAAAAATGGGACTTTACTTTCTGTTCAGGACCCTCTTGAAAAATGGGACTTTACGTTCTGTTCAGGACCCTCCTGAAAAATGGGATTTTTACTTTGTTTTCAGGACCCTCCTGAAAAATGGGATTTGACTTTCTGTTCAGGACCCTCCTGAAAAATGGGAATTTACTTTCGGTTCAGGACCCTCCTGAATAATGGGATTTTACTTTCTGTTCAGGACCCTCTTGAAAAATGGGATTTTACTTTCTGTTCAGGACCCTCCTGAAAAATGGGATTTTAGTTTCTGTTCAGGACCCTCCTGAAAAATGAGACTTTACTTTCTGTTCAGGACCCTCCTGAAAAATGGGATTTTACTTTCTGTTCAGGACCCTCCTGAAAAATGGGATTTTACTTTCTGTTCAGGACCCTCCTGAAAAATGGGATTTTACTTTATGTTCGAGACCCTCCTGAAAAATGGGAATTTACTTTCTTTTCAGGACCCTCCTGAAAAATGGGACTTTACTTTCTATTCAGGACCCTCCTGAAAAATGGTATTTTTACTTTCTGTTCAGGACCCTCCTGAAAAATGGGATTCTACTTTATGTTCGGGACCCTCCTGAAAAATGGTATTTTACATTCTGTTTAGGTCCCTCCTAAAAATGGGATTTTACTTTCTGCTCAGGACCCTCCTGAAAAATGGGATTTTACTTTATGTTCAGGACCCTCCTGAAAAATGGGACTTTACTTTCTGTTCAGGACCCTCTTGAAAAATGGGATTGTACTAAGTTCAGGACCCTCCTGAAAAATGGGACTTTACTTTCTGTTCAGGACCCTCCTGAAAAACGGGATTTTACTTTCTGTTCAGGACCCTCCTTAAAATGGTATTTTACATTCTGTTTAGGTCCCTCCTAAAAATGGGATTTTACTTTCTGCTCAGGACCCTCCTGAAAAATGGGATTTTACTTTATGTTCAGGACCCTCCTGAAAAATGGGACTTTACTTTCTGTTCAGGACCCTCTTGAAAAATGGGATTGTACTAAGTTCAGGACCCTCCTGAAAAATGGGACTTTACTTTCTGTTCAGGACCCTCCTGAAAAACGGGATTTTACTTTCTGTTCTGGACTCTCCTGAAAAATAGGATTTTACTTTCTGTTCAGGACCATCCTTAAAAATGGGATTTTACTTTATGTTCAGGACCCTCCTGAAAAATTAGATTTTTACTTTCTGTTCAGGACCCTCCTGAAAAATGGGATTTTACTTTCTGTTCAGGACCCTCCTGAAAAATGGGAATTTATTTTCTGTTCAGGACCTTCCTGAAAAATGGGATTTTACTTTTTGTTCAGGACCCTCCTGAAAAATGGGATTTTACTCTCTGTTCAGGACCCTCCTGAAAAATGGGACTTTACTTTCTGTTCAGGACCCTCCTGGAAAATGGGATTTTACTTTATGTTCAGGACCCTTCTGAAAAATGGGACTTTGAATTCTGTTCAGGACCCTCCTGAAAAATGGGATTTTACTTTCTGTTCAGGACCCTCCTGAAAAATGGGATTTTACTTTTTGTTCAGGACCCTCCTGAAAAATGGGATTTTACCTTATGATCAGGACCCTCCTGAAAAATGGGAATTTACTTTCAGTTCAGGACCCTCCTGAAAAATGGGAATTTACTTTATGTTCTGGACCTTCCTGAAAAATGGGATTTTACTTTTTTGTTCAGAACCCTCCTGAAAAATGGGACTTTACTTTCTGTTCAGGACCCTCCTGAAAAATGGGATTTTACTTTCTGTTCAGGACCCTCCTGAAAAATGGGATTTTACTTTCTATTCATGACCCTCCTGAAAAATGGGACTTTTCTTTCTGTTCAGGACCCTCCTGAATAATGGGATTTTACTTTATGTTCAGGACCCTCCTGTAAAATGGGACTTTACTTTTAGTTCAGGACCCTCCTAAAAATGGGATTTTACTTTCTGTTCAGGACCCTCCTGAAAAATGGGACTTTACTTTCTGTTCAGGACCCTCCTGAAAAATGGGATTTTTACTTTCTGTTCAGGACCATCCTGAAAAATGGGATTTTACGTTCTGTTCAGGACCCTCCTGAAAAATGGGAATTTACTTTCTGTTCGGGACCCTCCTGAAAAATGGGATTTTACTTTCTGTTCAGAACCCTCCTGAAAAATGGGATTTTACTATCTGTTCAGGACCCTCCTGAAAAATGGGATTTTACTTTCAGTTCAGGACCCTCCTGAAAAATGGGACTTTACTTTCTGTTCAGGACCCTCCCTAAAAGTGGTATTTTACTTTATGTTCAGGACCCTCCTGAAAAATGGGACTTTACATTCTGTTCAGGACCCTCCTGAAAAATGGGATTTTTCTTTCTGCTCAGGACCCTCCTGAAAAATGGGATTTTACTTTTTGTTCAGGACCCTCCTAAAAAATGGGATTTTACCTTATGATCAGGACCCTCCGGAAAAATGGGAATTTACTTTCAGTTCAGGACCCTCCTGAAAAATGGGAATTTACTTTATGTTCAGGACCCTCCTGAAAAATAGGATTTTACTTTATGTTAAGAACCCTCCTGAAAAATGGGACTTTACTTTCTGTTCAGGACCCTCCTGAAAAATGGGATTTTACTTTCTGTTCTGGACCCTCCTGAAAAATGGGATTTTACTTTATGTTCAGGACCCTCCTGAAAAATGGGACTTTACTTTTAGTTCAGGACCCTCCTAAAAAATGGGATTTTACTTTCTGTTCAGGACCCTCCTGAAAAATGGGACTTTATTTCTGTTCAGGACCCTCCTAAAAAATGGGGTTTTTACTTTCTGTTCAGGACCCTCCTGAAAAATGGGATTTTACGTTCTGTTCAGGACCCTCCTGAAAAATGGGAATTTACTTTCTGTTCAGGACCCTCCTGAAAAATGGGATTTAACTTTCTGTTCAGGACCCTCCTGAAAAATGGGATTTTACTTTCTGTTCAGGACCCTCCAGAAAAATGGGATTTTACTTTCAGTTCAGGACCCTCCTGAAAAATGGGACTTTACTTTCTGTTCAGGACTCTCCTGAAAAATGGGATTTTACTTTATGTTCAGGACCCTCCTGAAAAATGGGATTTTACCTTATGATCAGGACCCTCCTGAAAAATGGGAATTTACTTTCAGTTCAGGACCCTCCTGAAAAATGGGAATTTACTTTATGTTCAGGACCCTCCTGAAAAATGGGATTTTACTTTATGTTAAGAACCCTCCTGAAAAATGGGACTTTACTTTCTGTTCAGGACCCTCCTGAAAAATGGGACTTTATTTCTGTTCAGGACCCTCCTAAAAAATGGGGTTTTTACTTTCTGTTCAGGACCCTCCTGAAAAATGGGATTTTACGTTCTGTTCAGGACCCTCCTGAAAAATGGGAATTTACTTTCTGTTCAGGACCCTCCTGAAAAATGGGATTTTACTTTCTGTTCAGGACCCTCCTGAAAAATGGGATTTTACTTTCTGTTCAGGACCCTCCAGAAAAATGGGATTTTACTTTCAGTTCAGGACC
Organism: Capsicum pubescens; assembly: GCA_030864215.1. NCBI lineage: Eukaryota > Viridiplantae > Streptophyta > Magnoliopsida > Solanales > Solanaceae > Capsicum > Capsicum pubescens. The sequence goes on from CM061538.1 coordinate 269,706,316, forward strand.
CTCCTGAAAAATGGGACTTTACTTTCTGTTCAGGACTCTCCTGAAAAATGGGATTTTACTTTATGTTCAGGACCCTCCTGAAAAATGGGATTTTACCTTATGATCAGGACCCTCCTGAAAAATGGGAATTTACTTTCAATTCAGGACCCTCCTGAAAAATGGGAATTTACTTTATGTTCAGGACCCTCCTGAAAAATGGGATTTTACTTTATGTTAAGAACCCTCCTGAAAAATGGGACTTTACTTTCTGTTCAGGACCCTCCTGAAAAATGGGATTTTACTTTCTGTTCTGGACCCTCCTGAAAAATGGGATTTTACTTTATGTTCAGGACCCTCCTGAAAAATGGGACTTTACTTTTAGTTCAGGACCCTCCTAAAAAATGGGATTTTACTTTCTGTTCAGGACCCTCCTGAAAAATGGGACTTTACTTTCTGTTCAGGACCCTCCTGAAAAATGGGATTTTTACTTTCTGTTCAGGACCCTCCTGAAAAATGGGATTTTACGTTCTGTTCAGGACCCTCCTGAAAAATGGGAATTTACTTTCTGTTCAGGACCCTCCTGAAAAATGGGATTTTACTTTCTGTTCAGGACCCTCCTGAAAAATGGGATTTTACTTTCTGTTTATGACCCTCCTGAAAAATGGGACTTTACTTTCTGTTCAGGACTCTCCTGAAAAATGGGATTTTACTTTATGTTCAGGACCCTCCTAAAAAATTGGACTTTACTTTCTGTTCAGGACCCTCCTGAAAAATGGGACTTTACTTTCTGTTCAGGACCCTCCTGAAAAATGGGACTTTACTTTCTGTTCAGGACCTTCCTGAAAAATGGGATTTTACTTTCTGTTCAGGACCCTCCTAAAAAATTGGATTTTACTTTCTGCTCAGGACCCTCCTGAAAAATGGGATTTTACTTTATGTTTAGGACCCTCCTGAAAAATGGGATTTTACCTTATGTTCAGGACCCTCCTGAAAAATGGGAGTTTACTTTCAGTTCAGGACCCTCCTGAAAAATGGGAATTTACATTATGTTCAGGACCCTCCTGAAAAATGGGATTTTACTTTATGTTCAGGACCCTCCAGAAAAATGGGACTTTACTTTCTGTTCAGGACCCTCCTGAAAAATGGGATTTTACTTTATGTTCAGGACCCTCCTGAAAAATGGGATTTTACTTTATGTTCAGGACCCTCCTGAAAAATGGGACTTTACTTTCTGTTCAGGACCCTCCTGAAAAATGGGATTTTACTTTATGTACAGGACCCTCCTGAAAAATGGGACTTTACTTTATGTTCAGGACCCTCCTGAAAAATGGGATTTTACTTTCTGTTCAGAACCCTCCTGAAAAATGGGACTTTACTTTCTTTTCAGGACCCTCTTGAAAAATGGGACTTTACGTTCTGTTCAGGACCCTCCTGAAAAATGGGATTTTTACTTTGTTTTCAGGACCCTCCTGAAAAATGGGATTTGACTTTCTGTTCAGGACCCTCCTGAAAAATGGGAATTTACTTTCGGTTCAGGACACTCCTGAATAATGAGATTTTACTTTCTGTTCAGGACCCTCTTGAAAAATGGGATTTTACTTTCTGTTCAGGACCCTCCTGAAAAATGGGATTTTACTTTCTGTTCAGGACCCTCCTGAAAAATGAGACTTTACTTTCTGTTCAGGACCCTCCTGAAAAATGGGATTTTACTTTATGTTCAGGACCCTTCTGAAAAATGGCACTTTATATTCTGTTCAGGACCTTCCTGAAAAATGGGATTTTACTTTCTGTTCAGGACCCTCCTGAAAAATGGGATTTTACTTTATGTTCAGGACCCTCCTGAAAAATGGGATTTTACTTTATGTTCAGGACCCTCCTGAAAAATGGGACTTTACTTTCTGTTCAGGACCCTCCTGAAAAATGGGATTTTACTTTATGTACAGGACCCTCCTGAAAAATGGGACTTTACTTTATGTTCAGGACCCTCCTGAAAAATGGGATTTTACTTTCTGTTCAGAACCCTCCTGAAAAATGGGACTTTACTTTCTGTTCAGGACCCTCTTGAAAAATGGGACTTTACGTTCTGTTCAGGACCCTCCTGAAAAATGGGATTTTTACTTTGTTTTCAGGACCCTCCTGAAAAATGGGACTTTACTTTCTGTTCAGGACCCTCCTGAAAAATGGGATTTTACTTTCTGTTCAGGACCCTCCTGAAAAATTGGATTTTACTTTCTGCTCAGGACCCTCCTGAAAAATGGGATTTTACTTTATGTTTAGGACCCTCCTGAAAAATGGGATTTTACCTTATGTTCAGGACCCTCCTGAAAAATGGGAGTTTACTTTCAGTTCAGGACCCTCCTGAAAAATGGGAATTTACTTTATGTTCAGGACCCTCCTGAAAAATGGGATTTTACTTTATGTTCAGGACCCTCCTGAAAAATGGGACTTTACTTTCTGTTCAGGACCCTCCTGAAAAATGGGATTTTACTTTATGTTCAGGACCCTCCTGAAAAATGGGATTTTACTTTATGTACAGGACCCTCCTGAAAAATGGGACTTTACTTTCTGTTCAGGACCCTCCTGAAAAATGGGATTTTACTTTCTGTTCAGAACCCTCCTGAAAAATGGGACATTACTTTCTGTTCAGGACCCTCCTGAAAAATGGGACTTTACTTTCTGTTCAGGACCCTCCTGAAAAATGGGATTTTACTTTCTGTTCAGGACCCTCCTGAAAAATTGGATTTTACTTTCTGCTCAGGACCCTCCTGAAAAATGGGATTTTACTTTATGTTTAGGACCCTCCTGAAAAATGGGATTTTACCTTATGTTCAGGACCCTCCTGAAAAATGGGAGTTTACTTTCAGTTCAGGACCCTCCTGAAAAATGGGAATTTACTTTATGTTCAGGACCCTCCTGAAAAACTTGGATTTTACTTTATGTTCAGGACCCTCCTGAAAAATGGGACTTTACTTTCTGTTCAGGACCCTCCTGAAAAATGGGATTTTACTTTATGTTCAGGACCCTCCTGAAAAATGGGATTTTACTTTATGTTCAGGACCCTCCTAAAAAATGGGACTTTACTTTCTGTTCAGGACCCTCCTGAAAAATGGGATTTTACTTTATGAACAGGACCCTCTTAAAAAATGGGACTTTACTTTATGTTTAGGACCCTCCTGAAAAATGGGATTTTACTTTCTGTTCAGGACCCTCCTGAAAAATGGGACTTTACTTTCTGTTCAGGACCCTCTTGAAAAATGGGACTTTACGTTCTGTTCAGGACCCTCCTAAAAAATGGGATTTTTACTTTCTGTTCAGGACTCTCCTGAAAAATGGGATTTTACTTTCTGTTCAGGACCCTCCTGAAAAATGGGAATTTACTTTCGGTTCAGGACCCTCCTGAATAATGGGATTTTACTTTCTGTTCAGGACCCTTTTTAAAAATGGGATTTTACTCTCTGTTCAGGACCCTCCTGAAAAATGGGATTTTACTTTCTGTTCAGGACCCTCCTGAAAAATGGGACTTTACTTTCTGTTCAGGACCCTCCTGAAAAATGGGATTTTACTTTATGTTCAGGACCCTTCTGAAAAATGGGACTTTACATTCTGTTCAGGACCCTCCTGAAAAATGAGATTTTACTTTCTGTTCAGGACCCTCCTGAAAAATGGGATTTTACTTTCTGTTCAGGACCCTCCTGAAAAATGAGATTTTACTTTATGTTCAGGACCCTCCTGAAAAATGGTAATTTACTTTCTGTTCAAGACCGTCCTGAAAAATGGGACTTAACTTTCTGTTCAGGACCCTCCTGAAAAATGGTATTTTTACTTTCTGTTCAGGACCCTCCTGAAAAATGGGATTCTACTTTATGTTCGGGACCCTCCTGAAAAATGGGAATTTACTTTCTGTTCAGGACCCTCCTGAAAAATGGTATTTTACATTCTGTTCAGGTCCCTCCTAAAAATGGGATTTTACTTTCTGCTCAGGACCCTCCTGAAAAATGGGATTTTACTTTATGTTCAGGACCCTCCTGAAAAATGGGACTTTACTTTCTGTTCAGGACCCTTCTGAAAAATGGGATTGTACTAAGTTCAGGACCCTCCTGAAAAATGGGACTTTACTTTCTGTTAAGGACCCTCCTGAAAAACGGGATTTTACTTTCTGTTCTGGACCCTCCTAAAAAATGGGATTTTACTTTCTGTTCAGGACCCTCCTGAAAAATGGGATTTTACTTTATGTTCAGGACCCTCCTGAAAAATGGGACTTTACTTTCTGTTCAGGACCCTCCTGAAAAACGGGACTTTACTTTCTGTTCAAGACCCTCCTGAAAAATGGGATTTTACTTTATGTTCAGGACCCTCCTGAAAAATGAGATTTTACTTTCTGCTCAGGACCCTCCTGAAAAATGGGATTTTACTTTCTGTTTAGGACCCTCCTGAAAAATGGGATTTTACTTTATGTTCAGGACCCTTCTAAAAAATGGGACTTTGCATTCTGTTCAGGACCCTCCTGAAAAATGGGATTTTGCTTTCTGTTAAGGACCCTCCTGAAAAATGGGATTTTACTTTTTGTTCAGGACCCTCCGGAAAAATGGGATTTTACCTTATGATCAGGACCCTCCTGAAAAATGGGAATTTACTTTCAGTTCAGGACCCTCCTGAAAAATGGGAATTTACTTAATGTTCAGGACCTTCCTGAAAAATTGGATTTTAATTTTTTGTTCAGAACCCTCCTGAAAAATGGGACTTTACTTTCTGTTCAGGACCCTCCTGAAAAATGGGATTTTACTTTCTGTTCAGGACCCTCCTGAAAAATGGGATTTTACTTTCTATTCAGGACCCTCCTGAAAAATGGGACTTTTCTTTCTATTCAGGACCCTCCTGAATAATGGGATTTTACTTTATGTTCAGGACCCTCCTGAAAAATGGGACTTAACTTTTAGTTCAGGACCCTCCTAAAAATGGGATTTTACTTTCTGTTCAGGACCCTCCTGAAAAATGGGAATTTACTTTCTGTTCAGGACCCTCCTGAAAAATGGGATTTTACTTTCTGTTCAGGACCCTCCTGAAAAATGGGATTTTACTATCTGTTCAGGACCCTCCTGAAAAATGGGATTTTACATTCAGTTCAGGACCCTCCTGAAAAATGGGACTTTACTTTCTGTTCAGGACCCTCCCTAAAAATGGGATTTTACTTTATGTTCAGGACCCTCCTGAAAAATGGGACTTTACATTCTGTTCAGGACCCTCCTGAAAAATGGGACTTTACTTTCTGTTCAGGACCCTCCGGAATAATGGGACTTTACTTTCTGTTCATGACCCTCCTGAAAAATGGGATTTTACTTTCTGCTCAGGACCCTCCTGAAAAATGGGATTTTACTTTTTGTTCAGGACCCTCCTGAAAAATGGGATTTTACCTTATGATCAGGACCCTCCTGAAAAATGGGAATTTACTTTCAGTTCAGGACCCTCCTGAAAAATGGGAATTTACTTTATGTTCAAGACCCTCCTGAAAAATAGGATTTTACATTATGTTAAGAACCCTCCTGAAAAATGGGACTTTACTTTCTGTTCAGGACCCTCCTGAAAAATGGGAATTTACTTTATGTTCAGGACCCTCCTGAAAAATAGGATTTTACATTATGTTAAGAACCCTCCTGAAAAATGGGATTTTACTTTCTGTTCTGGACCCTCCTGAAAAATGGGATTTTAGTTTCTGTTCAGGACCCTCCTGAAAAATTAGATTTTTACTTTCTGTTCAGGACCCTCCTGAAAAATGGGATTTTACTTTCTGTTCAGGACCCTCCTGAAAAATGGGAATTTATTTTCTTTTCAGGACCTTCCTGAAAAATGGGATTTTACTTTTTGTTCAGGACCCTCCTGAAAAATGGGATTTCACTCTCTGTTCAGGACCCTCCTGAAAAATGGGACTTTACTTTCTGTTCAGGACCCTCCTGGAAAATGGGATTTTACTTTATGTTCAGGACCCTTCTGAAAAATGGGACTTTGAATTCTGTTCAGGACCCTCCTGAAAAATGGGATTTTACTTACTGTTCAGGACCCTCCTGAAAAATGGGATTTTACTTTTTGTTCAGGACCCTCCTGAAAAATGGGATTTTACCTTATGATCAGGACCCTCCTGAAGAATGGGAATTTACTTTCAGTTCAGGACCCTCCTGAAAAATGGGAATTTACTTTATGTTCTGGACCTTCCTGAAAAATGGGATTTTACTTTTTTGTTCAGAACCCTCCTGAAAAATGGGACTTTACTTTCTGTTCAGGACCCTCCTGAAAAATGGGATTTTACTTTCTGTTCAGGACCCTCCTGAAAAATGGGATTTTACTTTCTATTCATGACCCTCCTGAAAAATGGGACTTTTCTTTCTGTTCAGGACCCTCCTGAATAATGGGATTTTACTTTATGTTCAGGACCCTCCTGAAAAATGGGACTTTACTTTTAGTTCAGGACCCTCCTAAAAATGGGATTTTACTTTCTGTTCAGGACCCTCCTGAAAAATGGGACTTTACTTTCTGTTCAGGACCCTCCTGAAAAATGGGATTTTTACTTTCTGTTCAGGACCATCCTGAATAATGGGATTTTACGTTCTGTTCAGGACCCTCCTGAAAAATGGGAATTTACTTTCTGTTCAGGACCCTCCTGAAAAATGGAATTTTACTTTCTGTTCAGGACCCTCCTGAAAAATGGGATTTTACTATCTGTTCAGGACCCTCCTGAAAAATGAGATTTTACTTTCAGTTCAGGACCCTCCTGAAAAATGGGACTTTACTTTCTGTTCAGGACCCTCCCTAAAAATGGTATTTTACTTTATGTTCAGGACCCTCCTGAAAAATGGGACTTTACATTCTGTTCAGGACCCTCCTGAAAAATGGGACTTTACTTTCTGTTCAGGACCCTCCGGAAAAATGGGACTTTACTTTCTGTTCATGACCCTCCTGAAAAATGGGATGTTACTTTCTGCTCAGGACCCTCCTGAAAAATGGGATTTTACTTTTTGTTCAGGACCCTCCTGAAAAATGGGATTTTACCTTATGATCAGGACCCTCCTGAAAAATGGGAATTTACTTTCAGTACAGGACCCTCCTGAAAAATGGGAATTTACTTTATGTTAAGGACCCTCCTGAAAAATAGGATTTTACTTTATGTTAAGAACCCTCCTGAAAAATGGGACTTTACTTTCTGTTCAGGACCCTCCTGAAAAATGGGATTTTACTTTCTGTTCTGGACCCTCCTGAAAAATGGGATTTTACTTTATGTTCAGGACCCTCCTGAAAAATGGGACTTTACTTTCTGTTCAGGACCCTCCTGAATAATGGGATTTTACTTTATGTTCAGGACCCTCCTGAAAAATGGGACTTTACTTTTAGTTCAGGACCCTCCTAAAAAATGGGATTTTACTTTCTGTTCAGGACCCTCCTGAAAAATGGGACTTTACTTTCTGTTCAGGACCCTCCTGAAAAATGGGATTTTTACTTTCTGTTCAGGACCCTCCTGAAAAATGGGATTTTACGTTCTGTTCAGGACCCTCCTGAAAAATGGGAATTTACTTTCTGTTCAGACCTGAAAAATGGGATTTTACTTTCTGTTCAGGACCCTCCTGAAAAATGGGATATTACTTTATGTTCAGGACCCTCTTGAAAAATGGGAATTTACTTTCTGTTCAGGACCCTCCTGAAAAATGGGACTTTACTTTCTGTTCAGGACCCTCCTGAAAAATGGTATTTTTACTTTCTTTTCAGGACCCTCCTGAAAAATGGGATTCTACTTTATGTTCGACACCCTCCTGAAAAATGGGAATTTACTTTCTGTTCAAGACCCTCCTGAAAAATGGTATTTTACATTCTGTTCAGGTCCCTCCTAAAAATGGGATTTTACTTTCTGCTCAGGACCCTCCTGAAAAATGGGATTTTACTTTATGTTCAGGACCCTCCTGAAAAATGGGACTTTACTTTCTGTTCAGGTCCCTTCTGAAAAATGGGATTGTACTAAGTTCAGGACCCTCCTGAAAAATGGGACTTTACTTTCTGTTCAGGACCCTCCTGAAAAACGGGATTTTACTTTCTGTTCTGGACCCTCCTGAAAAATGGGATTTTACTTACTGTTCAGGACCCTCCTTAAAAATGGGATTTTACTTTATGTTCAGGACCCTCCTGAAAAATGGGATTTTACTTTCTGCTCAGGACCCTCCTGAAAAATGGGACTTTACTTTCTGTTCAGGACCCTCCTGAAAAATGGGATTTTACTTTATGTTCAGGACCATCCTGAAAAATGGGACTTTACTTTCTGTTCAGGACCCTCCTGAAAAATGGGACTTTACTTTCTGTTCAGGACCCTTCTGAAAAATGGGATTTTACTTTCTGTTCAGGACCCTCCTGAAAAATGGGATTTTACTTTCTGCTCAGGACCCTCCTGAAAAATGGGATTTTACTTTCTGTTTAGGACCCTCCTGAAAAATGGGATTTTACTTTATGTTCAGGACCCTTCTGAAAAATGAGACTTTGCATTCTGTTAAGGACCCTCCTGAAAAATGGGATTTTACTTTCTGTTCAGGACCCTCCTGAAAAATGGGATTTTACTTTTTGTTCAGGACCCTCCTGAAAAATGGGATTTTACCTTATGATCAGGACCCTCCTGAAAAATGGGAATTTACTTTCAGTTCAGGACCCTCCTGAAAAATGGGAATTTACTTAATGTTCAGGACCTTCCTGAAAAATTGGATTTTAATTTTTTGTTCAGAACCCTCCTGAAAAATGGGACTTTACTTTCTGTTCAGGACCCTCCTGAAAAATGGGATTTTACTTTCTGTTCAGGACCCTCCTGAAAAATGGGATTTTACTTTCTATTCAGGACCCTCCTGAAAAATGGGACTTTTCTTTCTATTCAGGACCCTCCTGAATAATGGGATTTTACTTTATGTTCAGGACCCTCCTGAAAAATGGGACTTTACTTTTAGTTCAGGACCCTCCTAAAAATGGGATTTTACTTTCTGTTGAGGACCCTCCTGAAAAATGGGACTTTACTTTCTGTTCAGGACCCTCCTGAAAAATGGGAATTTACTTTCTGTTCAGGACCCTTCTGAAAAATGGGATTTTACTATCTGTTCAGGACCCTCCTGAAAAATGGGATTTTACTATCTGTTCAGGACCCTCCTGAAAAATGGGATTTTACTTTCAGTTCAGGACCCTCCTGAAAAATGGGACTTTACTTTCTGTTCAGGACCCTCCCTAAAAATGGGATTTTACTTTATGGTCAGGACCCTCCTGAAAAATGGGACTTTACATTCTGTTCAGGACCCTCCTGAAAAATGGGACTTTACTTTCTGTTCAGGACCCTCCGGAATAATGGAACTTTACTTTCTGTTCATGACCCTCCTGAAAAATGGGATTTTACTTTCTGCTCAGGACCCTCCTGAAAAATGGGATTTTACTTTTTGTTCAGGACCCTCCTGAAAAATGGGATTTTACCTTATGATCAGGACACTCCTGAAAAATGGGAATTTACTTTCAGTTCAGGACCCTCCTGAAAAATGGGAATTTACTTTATGTTCAGGACCCTCCTGAAAAATAGGATTTTACTTAATGTTAAGAACCCTCCTGAAAAATGGTACTTTACTTTCTGTTCAGAACCCTCCTGAAAAATGGGATTTTACTTTCTGTTCTGGACCCTCCTGAAAAATGGGATTTTACTTTATGTTCAGGACCCTCCTGAAAAATGGGACTTTACTTTCTGTTCAGGACCCTCCTGAATAATGGGATTTTACTTTATGTTCAGGACCCTCCTGAAAAATGGGACTTTACTTTTAGTTCAGGACCCTCCTAAAAAATGGGATTTTACTTTCTGTTCAGGACCCTCCTGAAAAGTGGGACTTTACTTTCTGTTCAGGACCCTCCTGAAAAATGGGATTTTATGTTCTGTTCAGGACCCTCCTGAAAAATGGGAATTTACTTTCTGTTCAGGACCCTCCTGAAAAATGGGATTTTACTTTCTGTTCAGGACCCTTCTGAAAAATGGGATTTTACTTTCTGTTCAGGACCCTCCAGAAAAATGGGTCTTTACTTTCTGTTCAGGACTCTCCTGAAAAATGGGATTTTACTTTATGTTCAGGACCCTCCTGAAAAATGGGACTTTACTTTCTGTTCAGGACCCTCCTGAAAAATGGTACATCACTTTATGTTTAGGACCCTCCTGAAAAATGGGATTTTACCTTATGTTCAGGACCCTCCTGAAAAATGGGAGTTTACTTTCAGTTCAGGACCCTCCTGAAAAATGGGAATTTACTTTATGTTCAGGACCCTCCTGAAAAATGGGATTTTACTTTATGTTCAGGACCCTCCTGAAAAATGGGACTTTACTTTCTGTTCAGGACCCTCCTGAAAAATGGGATTTTACTTTATGTTCAGGACCCTCCTGAAAAATGGGATTTTACTTTATGTTCAGGACCCTCCTGAAAAATGGGACTTTACTTTCTGTTCAGGACCCTCCTAAAAAATGGGATTTTACTTTATGTTCAGGACCCTTCTGAAAAATGGGACTTTTCATTCTGTTCAGGACCCTCCTGAAAAATTGGATTTTACTTTCTGTTCAGGACCCTCCTGAAAAATGGGATTTTACTTTCTGTTCAGGACCCTCCTGAAAAATGGGATTTTACTTTATGTTCAGGACCCTCCTGAAAAATGGGACTTTACTTTCTGTTCAGGACCCTCCTGAAAAATGGGACATTACTTTCTTTTCAGGACCCTCCTGAAAAATGGGACTTTACTTTCTGTTCAGGACCCTCCTGAAAAATGGGATTCTATATTATGTTCGGGACCCTCCTGAAAAATGGGAATTTACTTTCTGTTCAGGACCCTCCTGAAAAATGGGATTTTACTTTATATTTAGGACCCTCCTGAAAAATGGGATTTTACCTTATGTTCAGGACCCTCCTGAAAAATGGGAGTTTACTTTCAGTTCAGGACCCTCCTGAAAAATGGGAATTTACTTTATGTTCAGGACCCTCCTGAAAAATGGGATTTTACTTTATGTTCAGGTCCCTCCTGAAAAATGGGACTTTACTTTCTGTTCAGGACCCTCTTGAAAATTGGGATTTTACTTTATGTTCAGGACCCTCCTGAAAAATGGGATTTTACTTTCTGTTCAGGACCCTCCTGAAAAATGGGACTTTACTTTCTGTTCAGGACCCTCCTGAAAAATGGGATTTTACTTTATGTTCAGGACCCTCTTAAAAAATGGGACTTTACTTTATGTTTAGGACCCTCCTGAAAAATGGGATTTTACTTTCTGTTCAGGACCCTCCTGAAAAATGGGACTTTACTTTCTATTCAGGACCCTCTTGAAAAATGGGACTTTACGTTTTGTTCAGGACCCTCCTGAAAAATGGGATTTTTACTTTCTGTTCAGGACCCTCCTGAAAAATGGGATTTTACTTTCTGTTCAGGACCCTCCTGAAAAATGGGAATTTACTTTCGGTTCAGGACCCTCCTGAATAATGGGATTTTACTTTCTGTTCAGGACCCTCTTGAAAAATGGGATTTTACTTTCTGTTCAGGACCCTCCTGAAAAATGGGATTTTACTTTCTGTTCAGGACCCTCCTGAAAAATGGGACTTTACTTTCTGTTCAGGACCCTCCTGAAAAATGGGATTTTACTTTATGTTCAGGACCCTTCTGAAAAATGGGACTTTACATTCTATTCAGGACCCTCCTGAAAAATGGGATTTTACTTTCTGTTCAGGACCCTCCTGAAAAATGGGATTTTACTTTCTGTTCAGGACCCTCCTGAAAAATGGGATTTTACTTTCTGTTCAGGACCCTCCAGAAAAATGGGTCTTTACTTTATGTTCAGGACCCTCTTAAAAAATGGGACTTTACTTTATGTTTAGGACCCTCCTGAAAAATGTGATTTTACATTCTGTTCAGGACCCTCCTGAAAAATGGGATTTTACTTTATGTTCAGGACCCTCCTGAAAAATGGGAATTTACTTTCTGTTCAGGACCCTCCTGAAAAATGGGACATTACTTTCTGTTCAGGACCCTCCTGAAAAATGGTATTTTTACTTTCTGTTCAGGACCCTCCTGAAAAATGGGATTCTACTTTATGTTCGGGACCCTCCTGAAAAATGGGAATTTACTTTCTGTTCAGGACCCTCCTGAAAAATGGTATTTTACATTCTGTTCAGGTCCCTCCTAAAAATGGGATTTTACTTTCTGCTCAGGACCCTCCTGAAAAATGGGATTTTACTTTATGTTCAGGACCCTCCTGAAAAATGGGACTATACTTTCTGTTCAGGACCCTTCTGAAAAATGGGATTGTACTAAGTTCAGGACCCTCCTGAAAAATGGGACTTTACTTTCTGTTCAGGACCCTCCTGAAAAACGGGATTTTACTTTCTGTTCTGGACCCTCCTGAAAAATGGGATTTTACTTTCTGTTCAGGACCCTCTTTAAAAATGGGATTTTACTTTATGTTCAGGACCCTCCTGAAAAATGGGATTTTACTTTCTGTTCAGGACCCTCCTGAAAAATGGTATTTTTACTTTCTGTTCAGGACCCTCCTGAAAAATGGGATTCTACTTTATGTTCGGGACCCTCCTGAAAAATGGGAATTTACTTTCTGTTCAGGACCCTCCTGAAAAATGGTATTTTACATTCTGTTCAGGTCCCTCCTAAAAATGGGATTTTACTTTCTGCTCAGGACCCTCCTGAAAAATGGGATTTTACTTTATGTTCAGGACCCTCCTGAAAAATGGGATTTTACCTTATGATCAGGACCCTCCTGAAAAATGGGAATTTACTTTCAGTTCAGGACCCTCCTGAAAAATGGGAATTTACTTTATGTTCAGGACCTTCCTGAAAAATGGGATTTTAATTTTTTGTTCAGAACCCTCCTGAAAAATGGGACTTTACTTTCTGTTCAGGACCCTCCTGAAAAATGGGATTTTACTTTCTGTTCAGGACCCTCCTGAAAAATGGGATTTTACTTTCTATTCAGGACCCTCCTGAAAAATGGGACTTTTCTTTCTGTTCAGGACCCTCCTGAATAATGGGATTTTACTTTATTTTCAGGACCCTCCTGAAAAATGGGACTTTACTTTTAGTTCAGGACCCTCCTAAAAATGGGATTTTACTTTCTGTTCAGGACCCTCCTGAAAAATGGGACTTTACTTTCTGTTCAGGACCCTCCTGAAAAATGGGATTTTTACTTTCTGTTCAGGACCCTCCTGAAAAATGGGATTTTACGTTCTGTTCAGGACCCTCCTGAAAAATGGGAATTTACTTTCTGTTCAGGACCCTCCTGAAAAATGGGAATTTACTTTCTGTTCAGGACCCTCCTGAAAAATGGGATTTTACTTTCTGTTCAGGACCCTCCTGAAAAATGGGATTTTACTATCTGTTCAGGACCCTCCTGAAAAATGGGATTTTACTTTCAGTTCAGGACCCTCCTGAAAAATGGGACTTTACTTTCTGTTCAGGACCCTCCCTAAAAATGGGATTTTACTTTATGTTCAAGACCCTCCTGAAAAATGGGACTTTACATTCTGTTCAGGACCCTCCTGAAAAATGGGACTTTACTTTCTGTTCAGGACCCTCCGGAATAATGGAACTTTACTTTCTGTTCATGACCCTCCTGAAAAATGGGATTTTACTTTCTGCTCAGGACCCTCCTGAAAAATGGGATTTTACTTTTTGTTCAGGACCCTCCTGAAAAATGGGATTTTACCTTATGATCAGGACCCTCCTGAAAAATGGGAATTTACTTTCAGTTCAGGACCCTCCTGAAAAATGGGAATTTACTTTATGTTCAGGACCCTCCTGAAAAATAGGATTTTACTTTATGTTAAGAACCCTCCTGAAAAATGGTACTTTACTTTCTGTTCAGAACCCTCCTGAAAAATGGGATTTTACTTTCTGTTCTGGACCCTCCTGAAAAATGGGATTTTACTTTATGTTCAGGACCCTCCTGAAAAAAGGGACTTTACTTTCTGTTCAGGACCCTCCTGAAAAATGGGATTTTTACTTTCTGTTCAGGACCCTCCTGAAAAATGGGATTTTACGTTCTGTTCAGGACCCTCCTGAAAAATGGGAATTTACTTTCTGTTCAGGACCCTCCTGAAAAATGGGAATTTACTTTCTGTTCAGGACCCTCCTGAAAAATGGGATTTTACTTTCTGTTCAGGACCCTCCTGAAAAATGGGATTTTACTATCTGTTCAGGACCCTCCTGAAAAATGGGAATTTACTTTCAGTTCAGGACCCTCCTGAAAAATGGGACTTTACTTTCTGTTCAGGACCCTCCCTAAAAATGGGATTTTACTTTATGTTCAGGACCCTCCTGAAAAATGGGACTTTACATTCTGTTCAGGACCCTCCTGAAAAATGGGACTTTACTTTCTGTTCAGGACCCTCCGGAATAATGGAACTTTACTTTCTGTTCATGACCCTCCTGAAAAATGGGATTTTACTTTCTACTCAGGACCCTCCTGAAAAATGGGATTTTACTTTTTGTTCAGGACCCTCCTGAAAAATGGGATTTTACCTTATGATCAGGACCCTCCTGAAAAATGGGAATTTACTTTCAGTTCAGGACCCTCCTGAAAAATGGGAATTTACTTTATGTTCAGGACCCTCCTGAAAAATAGGATTTTACTTTATGTTAAGAACCCTCCTGAAAAATGGTACTTTACTTTCTGTTCAGAACCCTCCTGAAAAATGGGATTTTACTTTCTGTTCTGGACCCTCCTGAAAAATGGGATTTTACTTTATGTTCAGGACCCTCCTGAAAAATGGGACTTTACTTTCTGTTCAGGACCCTCCTGAATAATGGGATTTTACTTTATGTTCAGGACCCTCCTGAAAAATGGGACTTTACTTTTAGTTCAGGACCCTCCTAAAAAATGGGATTTTACTTTCTGTTCAGGACCCTCCTGAAAAATGGGACTTTACTTTCTGTTCAGGATCCTCCTGAAAAATGGGATTTTACGTTCTGTTCAGGACCCTCCTGAAAAATGGGAATTTACTTTCTGTTCAGGACCCTCCTGAAAAATGGGATTTTACTTTCTGTTCAGGACCCTCCTGAAAAATGGGATTTTACTTTCTGTTCAGGACCCTCCAGAAAAATGGGTCTTTACTTTCTGTTCAGGACTCTCCTGAAAAATGGGATTTTACTTTATGTTCAGGACCCTCCTGAAAAATGGGACTTTACTTTCTGTTCAGGACCCTCCTGAAAAATGGTACATCACTTTATGTTTAGGACCCTCCTGAAAAATGGGATTTTACCTTATGTTCAGGACCCTCCTGAAAAATGGGAGTTTACTTTCAGTTCAGGACCCTCCTGAAAAATGGGAATTTACTTTATGTTCAGGACCCTCCTGAAAAATGGGATTTTACTTTATGTTCAGGACCCTCCTGAAAAATGGGACTTTACTTTCTGTTCAGGACCCTCCTGAAAAATGGGATTTTACTTTATGTTCAGGACCCTCCTGAAAAATGGGATTTTACTTTATGTTCAGGACCCTCCTGAAAAATGGGACTTTACTTTCTGTTCAGGACCCTCCTGAAAAATGGGATTTTACTTTATGTTCAGGACCCTTCTGAAAAATGGGACTTTTCATTCTGTTCAGGACCCTCCTGAAAAATGGGATTTTACTTTCTGTTCAGGACCCTCCTGAAAAATGGGATTTTACTTTCTGTTCAGGACCCTCCTGAAAAATGGGATTTTACTTTATGTTCAGGACCCTCCTGAAAAATGGGACTTTACTTTCTGTTCAGGACCCTCCTGAAAAATGGGACATTACTTTCTTTTCAGGACCCTCCTGAAAAATGGGACTTTACTTTCTGTTCAGGACCCTCCTGAAAAATGGGATTCTACATTATGTTCGGGACCCTCCTGAAAAATGGGAATTTACTTTCTGTTCAGGACCCTCCTGAAAAATGGGATTTTACTTTATGTTTAGGACCCTCCTGAAAAATGGGATTTTACCTTATGTTCAGGACCCTCCTGAAAAATGGGAGTTTACTTTCAGTTCAGGACCCTCCTGAAAAATGGGAATTTACTTTATGTTCAGGACCCTCCTGAAAAATGGGATTTTACTTTATGTTCAGGTCCCTCCTGAAAAATGGGACTTTACTTTCTGTTCAGGACCCTCCTGAAAATTGGGATTTTACTTTATGTTCAGGACCCTCCTGAAAAATGGGATTTTACTTTATGTTCAGGACCCTCCAGAAAAATGGGACTTTACTTTCTGTTCAGGACCCTCCTGAAAAATGGGATTTTACTTTATGTTCAGGACCCTCTTAAAAAATGGGACTTTACTTTATGTTTAGGACCCTCCTGAAAAATGGGATTTTACCTTATGTTCAGGACCCTCCTGAAAAATGGGAGTTTACTTTCAGTTCAGGACCCTCCTGAAAAATGGGAATTTACTTTATGTTCAGGACCCTCCTGAAAAATGGGATTTTACTTTATGTTCAGGTCCCTCCTGAAAAATGGGACTTTACTTTCTGTTCAGGACCCTCCTGAAAATTGGGATTTTACTTTATGTTCAGGACCCTCCTGAAAAATGGGATTTTACTTTATGTTCAGGACCCTCCTGAAAAATGGGACTTTACTTTCTGTTCAGGACCCTCCTGAAAAATGGGATTTTACTTTATGTTCAGGACCCTCTTAAAAAATGGGACTTTACTTTATGTTTAGGACCCTCCTGAAAAATGGGATTTTACTTTCTGTTCAGGACCCTCCTGAAAAATGGGACTTTACTTTCTATTCAGGACCCTCTTGAAAAATGGGACTTTACGTTTTGTTCAGGACCCTCCTGAAAAATGGGATTTTTACTTTCTGTTCAGGACCCTCCTGAAAAATGGGATTTTACTTTCTATTCAGGACCCTCCTGAAAAATGGGAATTTACTTTCGGTTCAGGACCCTCCTGAATAATGGGATTTTACTTTCTGTTCAGGACCCTCTTGAAAAATGGGATTTTACTTTCTGTTCAGGACCCTCCTGAAAAATGGGATTTTACTTTCTGTTCAGGACCCTCCTGAAAAATGGGACTTTACTTTCTGTTCAGGACCCTCTTGAAAAATGGGATTTTACTTTATGTTCAGGACCCTTCTGAAAAATGGGACTTTACTTTATGTTTAGGACCCTCCTGAAAAATGGGATTTTACTTTCTGTTCAGGACCCTCCTGAAAAATGGGAATTTACTTTCGGTTCAGGACCCTCCTGAATAATGGGATTTTACTTTCTGTTCAGGACCCTCTTGAAAAATGGGATTTTACTTTCTGTTCAGGACCCTCCTGAAAAATGGGATTTTACTTTCTGTTCAGGACCCTCCTGAAAAATGGGACTTTACTTTCTGTTCAGGACCCTCCTGAAAAATGGGATTTTACTTTATGTTCAGGACCCTCTTAAAAAATGGGACTTTACTTTATGTTTAGGACCCTCCTGAAAAATGGGATTTTACTTTCTGTTCAGGACCCTCCTGAAAAATGGGACTTTACTTTCTATTCAGGACCCTCTTGAAAAATGGGACTTTACGTTTTGTTCAGGACCCTCCTGAAAAATGGGATTTTTACTTTCTGTTCAGGACCCTCCTGAAAAATGGGATTTTACTTTCTGTTCAGGACCCTCCTGAAAAATGGGAATTTACTTTCGGTTCAGGACCCTCCTGAATAATGGGATTTTACTTTCTGTTCAGGACCCTCTTGAAAAATGGGATTTTACTTTCTGTTCAGGACCCTCCTGAAAAATGGGATTTTACTTTCTGTTCAGGACCCTCCTGAAAAATGGGACTTTACTTTCTGTTCAGGACCCTCCTGAAAAATGGGATTTTACTTTATGTTCAGGACCCTTCTGAAAAATGGGACTTTACATTCTATTCAGGACCCTCCTGAAAAATGGGATTTTACTTTCTGTTCAGGACCCTCCTGAAAAATGGGATTTTACTTTCTGTTCAGGACCCTCCTGAAAAATGGGATTTTACTTTCTGTTCAGGACCCTCCAGAAAAATGGGTCTTTACTTTATGTTCAGGACCCTCTTAAAAAATGGGACTTTACTTTATGTTTAGGACCCTCCTGAAAAATGTGATTTTACATTCTGTTCAGGACCCTCCTGAAAAATGGGATTTTACTTTATGTTCAGGACCCTCCTGAAAAATGGGAATTTACTTTCTGTTCAGGACCCTCCTGAAAAATGGGACATTACTTTCTGTTCAGGACCCTCCTGAAAAATGGTATTTTTACTTTCTGTTCAGGACCCTCCTGAAAAATGGGATTCTACTTTATGTTCGGGACCCTCCTGAAAAATGGGAATTTACTTTCTGTTCAGGACCCTCCTGAAAAATGGTATTTTACATTCTGTTCAGGTCCCTCCTAAAAATGGGATTTTACTTTCTGCTCAGGACCCTCCTGAAAAATGGGATTTTACTTTATGTTCAGGACCCTCCTGAAAAATGGGACTATACTTTCTGTTCAGGACCCTTCTGAAAAATGGGATTGTACTAAGTTCAGGACCCTCCTGAAAAATGGGACTTTACTTTCTGTTCAGGACCCTCCTGAAAAACGGGATTTTACTTTCTGTTCTGGACCCTCCTGAAAAATGGGATTTTACTTTCTGTTCAGGACCCTCTTTAAAAATGGGATTTTACTTTATGTTCAGGACCCTCCTGAAAAATGGGATTTTACTTTCTGTTCAGGACCCTCCTGAAAAATGGTATTTTTACTTTCTGTTCAGGACCCTCCTGAAAAATGGGATTCTACTTTATGTTCGGGACCCTCCTGAAAAATGGGAATTTACTTTCTGTTCAGGACCCTCCTGAAAAATGGTATTTTACATTCTGTTCAGGTCCCTCCTAAAAATGGGATTTTACTTTCTGCTCAGGACCCTCCTGAAAAATGGGATTTTACTTTATGTTCAGGACCCTCCTGAAAAATGGGATTTTACCTTATGATCAGGACCCTCCTGAAAAATGGGAATTTACTTTCAGTTCAGGACCCTCCTGAAAAATGGGAATTTACTTTATGTTCAGGACCTTCCTGAAAAATGGGATTTTAATTTTTTGTTCAGAACCCTCCTGAAAAATGGGACTTTACTTTCTGTTCAGGACCCTCCTGAAAAATGGGATTTTACTTTCTGTTCAGGACCCTCCTGAAAAATGGGATTTTACTTTCTATTCAGGACCCTCCTGAAAAATGGGACTTTTCTTTCTGTTCAGGACCCTCCTGAATAATGGGATTTTACTTTATTTTCAGGACCCTCCTGAAAAATGGGACTTTACTTTTAGTTCAGGACCCTCCTAAAAATGGGATTTTACTTTATGTTCAGGACCCTCCTGAAAAATGGGAATTTACTTTCTGTTCAGGACCCTCCTGAAAAATGGGACATTACATTCTGTTCAGGACCCTCCTGAAAAATGGTATTTTTACTTTCTGTTCAGGACCCTCCTGAAAAATGGGATTCTACTTTATGTTCGGGACCCTCCTGAAAAATGGGAATTTACTTTCTGTCCAGGACCCTCCTGAAAAATGGTATTTTACATTCTGTTCAGGTCCCTCCTAAAAATGGGATTTACTTTCTGCTCAGGACCCTCCTGAAAAATGGGATTTTACTTTATGTTCAGGACCCTCCTGAAAAATGGGACTTTACTTTCTGTTCAGGACCCTTCTGAAAAATGGGATTGTACTAAGTTCAGGACCCTCCTGAAAAGTGGGACTTTACTTTCTGTTCAGGACCCTCCTGAAAAACGGGATTTTTCTTTCTGTTCTGGACCCTCCTGAAAAATGGGATTTTACTTTCTGTTCAGGACCCTCCTTAAAAATGGGATTTTACTTTATGTTCAGGACCCTCCTGAAAAATGGGATTTTACTTTCTGCTCAGGACCCTCCTGAAAAATGGGATTTTACTTTCTGTTCAGGACCCTCCTGAAAAATGGGACTTTACTTTCTTTTCAGGACCCTCCTGAAAAATGGGATTTTACTTTATGTTCAGGACCCTCCTGAAAAATGGGACTTTACTTTCTGTTCAGGACCCTCCTGAAAAATGGGATAAAAATGGGATTTTACTTTCTGTTCAGGACCCTCCTGAAAAATGGGATTTTACTTTCTGTTTAGGACCCTCCTGAAAAATGGGATTTTACTTTATGTTCAGGACCCTTCTGAAAAATGGGACTTTGCATTCTGTTCAGGACCCTCCTGAAAAATGGGATTTTACTTTCTGTTCAGGACCCTCCTGAAAAATGGGATTTTACTTTTTGTTCAGGACCCTCCTTAAAAATGGGATTTTACCTTATGATCAGGACCCTCCTGAAAAATGGGAATTTACTTTCAGTTCAGGACCCTCCTGAAAAATGGGAATTTACTTTATGTTCAGGACCTTCCTGAAAAATGGGATTTTAATTTTTTGTTCAGAACCCTCCTGAAAAATGGGACTTTAGTTTCTGTTCAGGACCCTCCTGAAAAATGGGATTTTACTTTCTGTTCAGGACCCTCCTGAAAAATGGGATTTTACTTTCTATTCAGGACCCTCCTGAAAAATGGGACTTTTCTTTCTGTTCAGGACCCTCCTGAATAATGGGATTTTACTTTATTTTCAGGACCCTCCTGAAAAATGGGACTTTACTTTTAGTTCAGGACCCTCCTAAAAATGGGATTTTACGTTCTGTTCAGGACCCTCCTGAAAAATGGGAATTTACTTTCTGTTCAGGACCCTCCTGAAAAATGGGATTTTACTTTCTGTTCAGGACCCTCCTGAAAAATGGGATTTTACTATCTGTTCAGGACCCTCCTGAAAAATGGGATTTTACTTTCAGTTCAGGACCCTCCTGAAAAATGGGACTATACTTTCTGTTCAGGACCCTCCCTAAAAATGGGATTTTACTTTATGTTCAGGACCCTCCTGAAAAATGGGAATTTACATTCTGTTCAGGACCCTCCTGAAAAATGGGACTTTACTTTCTGTTCAGGACCCTCCTGAAAAATGGTATTTTACATTCTGTTCAGGTCCCTCCTAAAAATGGGATTTTACTTTCTGCTCAGGACCCTCCTGAAAAATGGGATTTTACTTTATGTTCAGGACCCTCCTGAAAAATGGGACTTTACTTTCTGTTCAGGACCCTTCTGAAAAATGGGATTGTACTAAGTTCAGGACCCTCCTGAAAAATGGGACTTTACTTTCTGTTCAGGACCCTCCTGAAAAATGGGATTTTACTTTTTGTTCTGGACCCTCCTGAAAAATGGGATTTTACTTTATGTCCTGATGGGACTTTACTTTTTTTTCAGGACCCTCCTGAATAATGGGATTTTACTTTATGTTCAGGACCCTCCTGAAAAATGGGACTTTACTTTTAGTTCAGGACCCTCCTAAAAAATGGGATTTTACTTTCTGTTCAGGACCCTCCTGAAAAATGGGACTTTACTTTCTGTTCAGGACCCTCCTGAAAAATGGGATTTTTACTTTCTGTTCAGGACCCTCCTGAAAAATGGGATTTTACGTTCTGTTCAGGACCCTCCTGAAAAATGGGAATTTACTTTCTGTTCAGGACCCTCCTGAAAAATGGGATTTTACTTTCTGTTCAGGACCCTCCTGAAAAATGGGATTTTACTTTCTGTTCAGGACCCTCCAGAAAAATGGGTCTTTACTTTATGTTCAGGACCCTCTTAAAAAATGGGACTTTACTTTATGTTTAGGACCCTCCTGAAAAATGGGATTTTACTTTCTGTTCAGGACCCTCCTGAAAAATGGGACTTTACTTTCTATTCAGGACCCTCTTGAAAAATGGAACTTTACGTTTTGTTCAGGACCCTCCTGAAAAATGGGATTTTTACTTTCTGTTCAGGACCCTCCTGAAAAATGGGATTTTACTTTCTGTTCAGGACCCTCCTGAAAAATGGGAATTTACTTTCGGTTCAGGACCCTCCTGAATAATGGGATTTTACTTTCTGTTCAGGACCCTCTTGAAAAATGGGATTTTACTTTCTGTTCAGGACCCTCCCGAAAAATGGGATTTTACTTTCTGTTCAGGACCCTCCTGAAAAATGGGACTTTACTTTCTGTTCAGGACCCTCCTGAAAAATGGGATTTTACTTTATGTTCAGGACCCTTCTGAAAAATGGGACTTTACATTCTGTTCAGGACCCTCCTGAAAAATGGGATTTTACTTTCTGTTCAGGACCCTCCTGAAAAATGGGATTTTACTTTCTGTTCAGGACCCTCCTGAAAAATGGGATTTTACTTTATGTTCAGGACCCTCCTGAAAAATGGGAATTTACTTTCTGTTCAGGACCCTCCTGAAAAATGGGACATTACTTTCTGTTCAGGACCCTCCTGAAAAATGGTATTTTTACTTTCTGTTCAGGACCCTCCTGAAAAATGGGATTCTACTTTATGTTCGGGACCCTCCAGAAAAATGGGAATTTACTTTCTGTTCAGGACCCTCCTGAAAAATAGTATTTTACATTCTGTTCAGGTCCCTCCTAAAAATGGGATTTTACTTTCTGCTCAGGACCCTCCTGAAAAATGGGATTTTACTTTATGTTCAGGACCCTCCTGAAAAATGGGACTTTACTTTCTGTTCAGGACCCTTCTGAAAAATGGGATTGTACTAAGTTCAGGACCCTCCTGAAAAATGGGACTTTACTTTCTGTTCAGGACCCTCCTGAAAAACGGGATTTTACTTTCTGTTCTGGACCCTCCTGAAAAATGGGATTTTACTTTCTGTTCAGGACCCTCCTGAAAAATGGGACTTCACTTTCTGTTCAGGACCCTCCTAAAAATGGGATTTTACTTTATGTTCAGGACCCTCCTGAAAAATGGGAATTTACTTTCTGTTCAGGACCCTCCTGAAAAATGGGACATTACTTTCTGTTCAGGACCCTCCAGAAAAATGGTATTTTTACTTTCTGTTCAGGACCCTCCTGAAAAATGGGATTCTACTTTATGTTCGGGACCCTCCTGAAAAATGGGAATTTACTTTCTGTCCAGGACCCTCCTGAAAAATGGTATTTTACATTCTGTTCAGGTCCCTCCTAAAAATGGGATTTACTTTCTGCTCAGGACCCTCCTGAAAAATGGGATTTTACTTTATGTTCAGGACCCTCCTGAAAAATGGGACTTTACTTTCTGTTCAGGACCCTTCTGAAAAATGGGATTGTACTAAGTTCAGGACCCTCCTGAAAAGTGGGACTTTACTTTCTGTTCAGGACCCTCCTGAAAAACGGGATTTTACTTTCTGTTCTGGACTCTCCTGAAAAATAGGATTTTACTTTCTGTTCAGGACCCTCCTTAAAAATGGGATTTTACTTTATGTTCAGGACCCTCCTGAAAAATGGGATTTTACTTTCTGCTCAGGACCCTCCTGAAAAATGGGATTTTACTTTCTGTTCAGGACCCTCCTGAAAAATGGGACTTTACTTTCTTTTCAGGACCCTCCTGAAAAATGGGATTTTACTTTATGTTCAGGACCCTCCTGAAAAATGGGACTTTACTTTCTGTTCAGGACCCTCCTGAAAAACGGGACTTTACTTTCTGTTCAGGACCCTCCTGAAAAATGGGATTTTACTTTCTGTTCAGGACCCTCCTGAAAAATGGGATTTTACTTTCTGTTCAGGACCCTCCTGAAAAATGGGATTTTACTTTATGTTCAGGACCCTTCTGAAAAATGGGACTTTGCATTCTGTTCAGGACCCTCCTGAAAAATGGGATTTTACTTTCTGTTCAGGACCCTCCTGAAAAATGGGATTTTACTTTTTGTTCAGGACCCTCCTGAAAAATGGGAATTTACTTTCTGTTCAGGACCCTCCTGAAAAATGGGAATTTACTTTCTGTTCAGGACCCTCCTGAAAAATGGGATTTTTACTTTCTGTTCAGGACCCTCCTGAAAAATGGGATTTTACGTTCTGTTCAGGACCCTCCTGAAAAATGGGAATTTACTTTCTGTTCAGGACCCTCCTGAAAAATGGGATTTTACTTTCTGTTCAGGTCCCTCCTGAAAAATGGGATTTTACTTTCTGTTCAGGACCCTCCAGAAAAATGGGTCTTTACTTTATGTTCAGGACCCTCTTAAAAAATGGGACTTTACTTTATGTTTAGGACCCTCCTGAAAAATGGGATTTTACTTTCTGTTCAGGACCCTCCTGAAAAATGGGACTTTACTTTCTATTCAGGACCCTCTTGAAAAATGGAACTTTACGTTTTGTTCAGGACCCTCCTGAAAAATGGGATTTTTACTTTCTGTTCAGGACCCTCCTGAAAAATGGGATTTTACTTTCTGTTCAGGACCCTCCTGAAAAATGGGAATTTACTTTCGGTTCAGGACCCTCCTGAATAATGGGATTTTACTTTCTGTTCAGGACCCTCTTGAAAAATGGGATTTTACTTTCTGTTCAGGACCCTCCTGAAAAATGGGATTTTACTTTCTGTTCAGGACCCTCCTGAAAAATGGGACTTTACTTTCTGTTCAGGACCCTCCTGAAAAATGGGATTTTACTTTATGTTCAGGACCCTTCTGAAAAATGGGACTTTACATTCTGTTCAGGACCCTCCTGAAAAATGGGATTTTACTTTCTGTTCAGGACCCTCCTGAAAAATGGGATTTTACTTTCTGTTCAGGACCCTCCTGAAAAATGGGATTTTACTTTATGTTCAGGACCCTCCTGAAAAATGGGAATTTACTTTCTGTTCAGGACCCTCCTGAAAAATGGGACATTACTTTCTGTTCAGGACCCTCCTGAAAAATGGTATTTTTACTTTCTGTTCAGGACCCTCCTGAAAAATGGGATTCTACTTTATGTTCGGGACCCTCCAGAAAAATGGGAATTTACTTTCTGTTCAGGACCCTCCTGAAAAATAGTATTTTACATTCTGTTCAGGTCCCTCCTAAAAATGGGATTTTACTTTCTGCTCAGGACCCTCCTGAAAAATGGGATTTTACTTTATGTTCAGGACCCTCCTGAAAAATGGGACTTTACTTTCTGTTCAGGACCCTTCTGAAAAATGGGATTGTACTAAGTTCAGGACCCTCCTGAAAAATGGGACTTTACTTTCTGTTCAGGACCCTCCTGAAAAACGGGATTTTACTTTCTGTTCTGGACCCTCCTGAAAAATGGGATTTTACTTTCTGTTCAGGACCCTCCTGAAAAATGGGACTTCACTTTCTGTTCAGGACCCTCCTAAAAAATGGGATTTTACTTTATGTTCAGGACCCTCCTGAAAAATGGGAATTTACTTTCTGTTCAGGACCCTCCTGAAAAATGGGACATTACTTTCTGTTCAGGACCCTCCAGAAAAATGGTATTTTTACTTTCTGTTCAGGACCCTCCTGAAAAATGGGATTCTACTTTATGTTCGGGACCCTCCTGAAAAATGGGAATTTACTTTCTGTCCAGGACCCTCCTGAAAAATGGTATTTTACATTCTGTTCAGGTCCCTCCTAAAAATGGGATTTACTTTCTGCTCAGGACCCTCCTGAAAAATGGGATTTTACTTTATGTTCAGGACCCTCCTGAAAAATGGGACTTTACTTTCTGTTCAGGACCCTTCTGAAAAATGGGATTGTACTAAGTTCAGGACCCTCCTGAAAAGTGGGACTTTACTTTCTGTTCAGGACCCTCCTGAAAAACGGGATTTTACTTTCTGTTCTGGACCCTCCTGAAAAATAGGATTTTACTTTCTGTTCAGGACCCTCCTTAAAAATGGGATTTTACTTTATGTTCAGGACCCTCCTGAAAAATGGGATTTTACTTTCTGCTCAGGACCCTCCTGAAAAATGGGATTTTACTTTCTGTTCAGGACCCTCCTGAAAAATGGGACTTTACTTTCTTTTCAGGACCCTCCTGAAAAATGGGATTTTACTTTATGTTCAGGACCCTCCTGAAAAATGGGACTTTACTTTCTGTTCAGGACCCTCCTGAAAAACGGGACTTTACTTTCTGTTCAGGACCCTCCTGAAAAATGGGATTTTACTTTCTGTTCAGGACCCTCCTGAAAAATGGGATTTTACTTTCTGTTCAGGACCCTCCTGAAAAATGGGATTTTACTTTCTGTTTAGGACCCTCCTGAAAAATGGGATTTTACTTTATGTTCAGGACCCTTCTGAAAAATGGGACTTTGCATTCTGTTCAGGACCCTCCTGAAAAATGGGATTTTACTTTCTGTTCAGGACCCTCCTGAAAAATGGGATTTTACTTTTTGTTCAGGACCCTCCTTAAAAATGGGATTTTACCTTATGATCAGGACCCTCCTGAAAAATGGGAATTTACTTTCAGTTCAGGACCCTCCTGAAAAATGGGAATTTACTTTATGTTCAGGACCTTCCTGAAAAATGGGATTTTAATTTTTTGTTCAGAACCCTCCTGAAAAATGGGACTTTACTTTCTGTTCAGGACCCTCCTGAAAAATGGGATTTTACTTTCTGTTCAGGACCCTCCTGAAAAATGGGATTTTACTTTCTATTCAGGACCCTCCTGAAAAATGGGACTTTTCTTTCTGTTCAGGACCCTCCTGAATAATGGGATTTTACTTTATTTTCAGGACCCTCCTGAAAAATGGGACTTTACTTTTAGTTCAGGACCCTCCTAAAAATGGGATTTTACTTTCTGTTCAGGACCCTCCTGAAAAATGGGACTTTACTTTCTGTTCAGGACCCTCCTGAAAAATGGGATTTTTACTTTCTGTTCAGGACCCTCCTGAAAAATGGGATTTTACGTTCTGTTCAGGACCCTCCTGAAAAATGGGAATTTACTTTCTGTTCAGGACCCTCCTGAAAAATGGGATTTTACTTTCTGTTCAGGACCCTCCTGAAAAATGGGATTTTACTATCTGTTCAGGACCCTCCTGAAAAATGGGATTTTACTTTCAGTTCAGGACCCTCCTGAAAAATGGGACTATACTTTCTGTTCAGGACCCTCCCTAAAAATGGGATTTTACTTTATGTTCAGGACCCTCCTGAAAAATGGGAATTTACATTCTGTTCAGGACCCTCCTGAAAAATGGGACTTTACTTTCTGTTCAGGACCCTCAGGAAAAATGGGACTTTACTTTCTGTTCATAACCCTCCTGAAAAATGGGATTTTACTTTCTGTTCAGGACCCTCCTGAAAAATGGTATTTTACATTCTGTTCAGGTCCCTCCTAAAAATGTGATTTTACTTTCTGCTCAGGACCCTCCTGAAAAATGGGATTTTACTTTATGTTCAGGACCCTTCTGAAAAATGGGATTGTACTAAGTTCAGGACCCTCCTGAAAAATGGGACTTTACTTTCTGTTCAGGACCCTCCTGAAAAATGGGATTTTACTTTTTGTTCTGGACCCTCCTGAAAAATGGGATTTTACTTTATGTCCTGATGGGACTTTACTTTCTTTTCAGGACCCTCCTGAATAATGGGATTTTACTTTATGTTCAGGACCCTCCTGAAAAATGGGACTTTACTTTTAGTTCAGGACCCTCCTAAAAAATGGGATTTTACTTTCTGTTCAGGACCCTCCTGAAAAATGGGACTTTACTTTCTGTTCAGACCCTCCTGAAAAATGGGATTTTTACTTTCTGTTCAGGACCCTCCTGAAAAATGGGATTTTACGTTCTGTTCAGGACCCTCCTGAAAAATGGGAATTTACTTTCTGTTCAGGACCCTCCTGAAAAATGGGATTTTACTTTCTGTTCAGGACCCTCCTGAAAAATGGGATTTTACTTTCTGTTCAGGACCCTCCAGAAAAATGGGTCTTTACTTTATGTTCAGGACCCTCTTAAAAAATGGGACTTTACTTTATGTTTAGGACCCTCCTGAAAAATGGGATTTTACTTTCTGTTCAGGACCCTCCTGAAAAATGGGACTTTACTTTCTATTCAGGACCCTCTTGAAAAATGGAACTTTACGTTTTGTTCAGGACCCTCCTGAAAAATGGGATTTTTACTTTCTGTTCAGGACCCTCCTGAAAAATGGGATTTTACTTTCTGTTCAGGACCCTCCTGAAAAATGGGAATTTACTTTCGGTTCAGGACCCTCCTGAATAATGGGATTTTACTTTCTGTTCAGGACCCTCTTGAAAAATGGGATTTTACTTTCTGTTCAGGACCCTCCTGAAAAATGGGATTTTACTTTCTGTTCAGGACCCTCCTGAAAAATGGGACTTTACTTTCTGTTCAGGACCCTCCTGAAAAATGGGATTTTACTTTATGTTCAGGACCCTTCTGAAAAATGGGACTTTACATTCTGTTCAGGACCCTCCTGAAAAATGGGATTTTACTTTCTGTTCAGGACCCTCCTGAAAAATGGGATTTTACTTTCTGTTCAGGACCCTCCTGAAAAATGGGATTTTACTTTATGTTCAGGACCCTCCTGAAAAATGGGAATTTACTTTCTGTTCAGGACCCTCCTGAAAAATGGGACATTACTTTCTGTTCAGGACCCTCCTGAAAAATGGTATTTTTACTTTCTGTTCAGGACCCTCCTGAAAAATGGGATTCTACTTTATGTTCGGGACCCTCCTGAAAAATGGGAATTTACTTTCTGTTCAGGACCCTCCTGAAAAATAGTATTTTACATTCTGTTCAGGTCCCTCCTAAAAATGGAATTTTACTTTCTGCTCAGGACCCTCCTGAAAAATGGGATTTTACTTTATGTTCAGGACCCTCCTGAAAAATGGGACTTTACTTTCTGTTCAGGACCCTTCTGAAAAATGGGATTGTACTAAGTTCAGGACCCTCCTGAAAAATGGGACTTTACTTTCTGTTCAGGACCCTCCTGAAAAACGGGATTTTACTTTCTGTTCTCGACCCTCCTGAAAAATGGGATTTTACTTTCTGTTAGGGACCCTCCTTAAAAATGGGATTTTACTGTATGTTCAGGACCCTCCTGAAAAATGGGATTTTACTTTCTGCTCAGGACCCTCCTGAAAAATGGGATTTTACTTTCTGTTCAGGACCCTCCTGAAAAATGGGACTTTACTTTCTTTTCAGGACCCTCCTGAAAAATGGGATTTTACTTTATGTTCAGGACCCTCCTGAAAAATGGGACTTTACTTTCTGTTCAGGACCCTCCTGAAAAACGGGACTGTACTTTCTGTTCAGGACCCTCCTGAAAAATGGGATTTTACTTTCTGTTCAGGACCCTCCTGAAAAATGGGATTTTACTTTCTGCTCAGGACCCTCCTGAAAAATGGGATTTTACTTTCTGTTTAGGACCCTCCTGAAAAATGGGATTTTACTTTATGTTCAGGACCCTTCTGAAAAATGGGACTTTGCATTCTGTTCAGGACCCTCCTGAAAAATGGGATTTTACTTTCTGTTCAGGACCCTCCTGAAAAATGGGATTTTACTTTTTGTTCAGGACCCTCCTGAAAAATGGGATTTTACCTTATGATCAGGACCCTCCTGAAAAATGGGAATTTACTTTCAGTTCAGGACCCTCCTGAAAAATGGGAATTTACTTTATGTTCAGGACCTTCCTGAAAAATGGGATTTTAATTTTTTGTTCAGAACCCTCCTGAAAAATGGGACTTTACTTTCTGTTCAGGACCCTCCTGAAAAATGGGATTTTACTTTCTGTTCAGGACCCTCCTGAAAAATGGGATTTTACTTTCTATTCAGGACCCTCCTGAAAAATGGGACTTTTCTTTCTGTTCAGGACCCTCCTGAATAATGGGATTTTACTTTATTTTCAGGACCCTCCTGAAAAATGGGACATTACTTTTAGTTCAGGACCCTCCTAAAAATGGGATTTTACTTTCTGTTCAGGACCCTCCTGAAAAATGGGACTTTACTTTCTGTTCAGGACCCTCCTGAAAAATGGGATTTTTACTTTCTGTTCAGGACCCTCCTGAAAAATGGGATTTTACGTTCTGTTCAGGACCCTCCTGAAAAATGGGAATTTACTTTCTGTTCAGGACCCTCCTGAAAAATGGGATTTTACTTTCTGTTCAGGACCCTCCTGAAAAATGGGATTTTACTATCTGTTCAGGACCCTCCTGAAAAATGGGATTTTACTTTCAGTTCAGGACCCTTCTGAAAAATGGGACTTTACTTTCTGTTCAGGACCCTCCCTAAAAATGGGATTTTACTTTATGTTCAGGACCCTCCTGAAAAATGGGACTTTACATTCTGTTCAGGACCCTCCTGAAAAATGGGACTTTACTTTCTGTTCAGGACCCTCCGGAAAAATGGGACTTTACTTTCTGTTCATGACCCTCCTGAAAAATGGGATTTTACTTTCTGTTCAGGACCCTCCTGAAAAATGGTATTTTACATTCTGTTCAGGTCCCTCCTAAAAATGGGATTTTACTTTCTGCTCAGGACCCTCCTGAAAAATGGGATTTTACTTTATGTTCAGGACCCTCCTGAAAAATGGGACTTTACTTTCTGTTCAGGACCCTTCTGAAAAATGGGATTGTACTAAGTTCAGGACCCTCCTGAAAAATGGGACTTTACTTTCTGTTCAGGACCCTCCTGAAAAATGGGATTTTACTTTTTGTTCTGGACCCTCCTGAAAAATGGGATTTTACTTTATGTCCTGATGGGACTTTACTTTCTTTTCAGGACCCTCCTGAATAATGGGATTTTACTTTATGTTCAGGACCCT
This sequence comes from Capsicum pubescens, assembly GCA_030864215.1. Classification (NCBI taxonomy): domain Eukaryota; kingdom Viridiplantae; phylum Streptophyta; class Magnoliopsida; order Solanales; family Solanaceae; genus Capsicum; species Capsicum pubescens. The sequence goes on from CM061538.1 coordinate 269,736,868, forward strand.
CCTGAAAAATGGGACTTTACTTTTAGTTCAGGACCCTCCTAAAAAATGGGATTTTACTTTCTGTTCAGGACCCTCCTGAAAAATGGGACTTTACTTTCTGTTCAGGACCCTCCTGAAAAATGGGATTTTTACTTTCTGTTCAGGACCCTCCTGAAAAATGGGATTATACGTTCTGTTCAGGACCCTCCTGAAAAATGGGAATTTACTTTCTGTTCAGGACCCTCCTGAAAAATGGGATTTTACTTTCTGTTCAGGACCCTCCTGAAAAATGGGATTTTACTTTTTTGTTCAGGACCCTCCAGAAAAATGGGTCTTTACTTTCTGTTCAGGACTCTCCTGAAAAATGGGATTTTACTTTATGTTCAGGACCCTCCTGAAAAATGGGACTTTACTTTCTGTTCAGGACCCTCCTGAAAAATGGGACATTACTTTCTGTTCTGGACCCTCCTAAAAAATGGGACTTTACTTTCTGTTCAGGACCCTCCTGAAAAATGGGATTTTACTTTCTGTTCAGGACCCTCCTGAAAAATTGGATTTTACTTTCTGCTCAGGACCCTCCTGAAAAATGGGATTTTACTTTATGTTTAGGACCCTCCTGAAAAATGGGATTTTACCTTATGTTCAGGACCCTCCTGAAAAATGGGAGTTTACTTTCAGTTCAGGACCCTCCTGAAAAATGAGAATTTACTTTATGTTCAGGACCCTCCTGAAAAATGGGATTTTACTTTATGTTTAGGACCCTCCTGAAAAATGGGATTTTACTTTCTGTTCAGGACCCTCCTGAAAAATGGGACTTTACTTTCTGTTCAGGACCCTCTTGAAAAATGGGACTTTACGTTCTGTTCAGGACCCTCCTGAAAAATGGGATTTTTACTTTCTGTTCAGGACCCTCTTGAAAAATGGGATTTTACTTTCTGTTCAGGACCCTCCTGAAAAATGGGAATTGACTTTCGGTTCAGGACCCTCCTGAATAATGGGATTTTACTTTCTGTTCAGGACCCTCTTGAAAAATGGGATTTTACTTTCTGTTCAGGACCCTCCTGAAAAATGGGATTTTACTTTCTTTTCAGGACCCTCCTGAAAAATGGGACTTTACTTTCTGTTCAGGACCCTCCTGAAAAATGGGATTTTACTTTATGTTCAGGACCCTTCTGAAAAATGGGACTTTTCATTCTGTTCAGGACCCTCCTGAAAAATGGGATTTAACTTTCTGTTCAGGACCCTCCTGAAAAATGGGATTTTACCTTATGATCAGGACCCTCCTGAAAAATGGGAATTTACTTTATGTTCAGGACCCTCCTGAAAAATGGGAATTTACTTTCTGTTCAGGACCCTCCTGAAAAATGGGATTTTACTTTCTATTCAGGACCCTCCTTAAAAATGGGACTTTACTTTCTGTTCAGGACCCTCCTGAAAAATGGGATTCTACATTATGTTCGGGACCCTCCTGAAAAATGGGAATTTACTTTCTGTTCAGGACCCTCCTTAAAAATGGTATTTTACATTCTGTTCAGGTCCCTCCTAAAAATGGGATTTTACTTTCTGCTCAGGACCCTCCTGAAAAATGGGATTTTACTTTATGTTCAGGACCCTCCTGAAAAATGGGACTTTACGTTCTGTTCAGGACCCTCCTGAAAAATGGGATTGTACTAAGTTCAGGACCCTCCTGAAAAATGGGACTTTACTTTCTGTTCAGGACCCTCCTGAAAAACGGGATTTTACTTTCTGTTCTGGACCCTCCTGAAAAATGGGATTTTACTTTCTGTTCAGGACCCTCCTTAAAAATGGGATTTTACTTTATGTTAAGGACCCTCCTGAAAAATGGGATTTTACTTTCTGCTCAGGACCCTCCTGAAAAATGGGATTTTACTTTCTGTTCAGGACTCTCCTGAAAAATGGGATTTTACCTTATGTTCAGGACCCTCCTGAAAAATGGGATTTTACTTTCTGTTCAGGACCCTCCTGAAAAATGGGATTTTACTTTCTGTTCAGGACCCTCCTGAAAAATTGGATTTTACTTTCTGCTCAGGACCCTCCTGAAAAATGGGATTTTACTTTATGTTTAGGACCCTCCTGAAAAATGGGATTTTACCTTATGTTCAGGACCCTCCTGAAAAATGGGAGTTTACTTTCAGTTCAGGACCCTCCTGAAAAATGAGAATTTACTTTATGTTCAGGACCCTCCTGAAAAATGGGATTTTACTTTATGTTCAGAACCCTCCTGAAAAATGGGACTTTACTTTCTGTTCAGGACCCTCCTGAAAAATGGGATTTTACTTTATGTTCAGGACCCTCCTGAAAAATGGGATTTTACTTTATGTTCAGGACCCTCCTGAAAAATGGGACTTTACTTTCTGTTCAGGACCCTCCTGAAAAATGGGATTTTACTTTATGTTCAGGACCCTCTTGAAAAATGGGACTTTACTTTATGTTTAGGACCCTCCTAAAAAATGGGATTTTACTTTCTGTTCAGGACCCTCCTGAAAAATGGGACTTTACTTTCTGTTCAGGACCCTCTTGAAAAATGGGACTTTACGTTCTGTTCAGGACCCTCCTGAAAAATGGGATTTTTACTTTCTGTTCAGGACCCTCCTGAAAAATGGGATTTTACTTTCTGTTCAGGACCCTCCTGAAAAATGGGAATTTACTTTCGGTTCAGGACCCTCCTGAATAATGGGATTTTACTTTCTGTTCAGGACCCTCTTGAAAAATGGGATTTTACTTTCTGTTCAGGACCCTCCTGAAAAATGGGATTTTACTTTCTGTTCAGGACCCTCCTGAAAAATGGGACTTTACTTTCTGTTCAGGACCCTCCTGAAAAATGGGATTTTAATTTATGTTCAGGACCCTTCTGAAAAATGGGACTTTTCATTCTGTTCAGGACCCTTCTGAAAAATGGGATTTTACTTTCTGTTCAGGACCCTCCTGAAAAATGTGATTTTACCTTATGATCAGGACCCTCTTGAAAAATGGGAATTTACTTTATGTTCAGGACCCTCCTGAAAAATGGGAATTTACTTTCTGTTCAGGACCCTCCTGAAAAATGGGATTTTACATTCTGTTCAGGACCCTCCTGAAAAATGGGACTTTACTTTCTGTTCAGGACCCTCCTGAAAAATGGGATTCTACATTATGTTCGGGACCCTCCTGAAAAATGGGAATTTACTTTCTGTTCAGGACCCTCCTTAAAAATGGTATTTTACATTCTGTTCAGGTCCCTCCTAAAAATGGGATTTTACTTTCTGCTCAGGACCCTCCTGAAAAATGGGATTTTACTTTATGTTCAGGACCCTCCTGAAAAATGGGACTTTACTTTCTGTTCAGGACCCTCCTGAAAAATGGGATTGTACTAAGTTCAGGACCCTCCTGAAAAATGGGACTTTACTTTCTGTTCAGGACCCTCCTGAAAAACGGGATTTTACTTTCTGTTCTGGACCCTCCTGAAAAATGGGATTTTACTTTCTGTTCAGGACCCTCCTTAAAAATGGGATTTTACTTTATGTTAAGGACCCTCCTGATAAATGGGATTTTACTTTCTGCTCAGGATCCTCCTGAAAAATGGGATTTTACTTTCTGTTCAGGACCCTCCTGAAAAATGGGATTTTACCTTATGTTCAGGACCCTCCTGAAAAATGGGAGTTTACTTTCAGTTCAGGACCCTCCTTAAAAATGGGATTTTACTTTATGTTCAGGACCCTCCTGAAAAATGGGATTTTACTTTCTGCTCAGGACCCTCCTGAAAAATGGGATTTTACTTTCTGTTCAGGACCCTCCTGAAAAATGGGACTTTACTTTCTTTTCAGGACCCTCCTGAAAAATGGGATTTTACTTTATGTTCAGGACCCTCCTGAAAAATGGGACTTTACTTTCTGTTCAGGACCCTCCTGAAAAATGGGATTTTACTTTCTGTTCAGGACCCTCCTGAAAAATGGGATTTTACTTTCTGCTCAGGACCCTCCTGAAAAATGGGATTTTACTTTCTGTTTAGGACCCTCCTGAAAAATGGGATTTTACTTTATGTTCAGGACCCTTCTGAAAAATGGGACTTTGCATTCTGTTCAGGACCCTCCTGAAAAATGGGATTTTACTTTCTGTTCAGGACCCTCCTGAAAAATGGGATTTTACTTTTTGTTCAGGACCCTCCTGAAAAATGGGATTTTACCTTATGATCAGGACCCTCCTGAAAAATGGGAATTTACTTTCAGTTCAGGACCCTCCTGAAAAATGGGAATTTACTTTATGTTCAGGACCTTCCTGAAAAATGGGATTTTAATTTTTTGTTCAGAACCCTCCTGAAAAATGGGACTTTACTTTCTGTTCAGGACCCTCCTGAAAAATGGGATTTTACTTTCTGTTCAGGACCCTCCTGAAAAATGGGATTTTACTTTCTATTCAGGACCCTCCTGAAAAATGGGACTTTTCTTTCTGTTCAGGACCCTCCTGAATAATGGGATTTTACTTTATTTTCAGGACCCTCCTGAAAAATGGGACTTTACTTTTAGTTCAGGACCCTCCTGAAAAATGGGATTTTACTTTCTGTTCAGGACCCTCCAGAAAAATGGGTCTTTACTTTCTGTTCAGGACTCTCCTGAAAAATGGGATTTTACTTTATGTTCAGGACCCTCCTGAAAAATGGGACTTTACTTTCTGTTCAGGACCCTCCTGAAAAATGGGACATTACTTTCTGTTCAGGACCCTCCTAAAAAATGGGACTTTACTTTCTGTTCAGGACCCTCCTGAAAAATGGGATTTTACTTTCTGTTTAGGACCCTCCTGAAAAATTGGATTTTACTTTCTGCTCAGGACCCTCCTGAAAAATGGGATTTTACTTTATGTTTAGGACCCTCCTGAAAAATGGGATTTTACCTTATGTTCAGGACCCTCCTGAAAAATAGGAGTATACTTTCAGTTCAGGACCCTCCTGAAAAATGAGAATTTACTTTATGTTCAGGACCCTCCTGAAAAATGGGATTTTACTTTATGTTCAGAACCCTCCTGAAAAATTGGGACTTTACTTTCTGTTCAGGACCCTCCTGAAAAATGGGATTTTACTTTATGTTCAGGACCTTCCTGAAAAATGGGATTTTACTTTATGTTCAGGACCCTCCTAAAAAATGGGACTTTACTTTCTGTTCAGGACCCTCCTGAAAAATGGGATTTTACTTTATGTTCAGGACCCTCTTGAAAAATGGGACTTTACTTTATGTTTAGGACCCTCCTGAAAAATGGGATTTTACTTTCTGTTCAGGACCCTCCTGAAAAATGGGACTTTACTTTCTGTTCAGGACCCTCTTGAAAAATGGGACTTTACGTTCTGTTCAGGACCCTCCTGAAAAATGGGATTTTTACTTTCTGTTCAGGACCCTCCTGAAAAATGGGATTTTATTTTCTGTTCAGGACCCTCCTGAAAAATCGGAATTTACTTTCGGTTCAGGACCCTCCTGAATAATGGGATTTTACTTTCTGTTCAGGACCCTCTTGAAAAATGGGATTTTACTTTCTGTTCAGGACTCTCCTGAAAAATGGGATTTTACTTTCTGTTCAGGACCCTCCTGAAAAATGGGACATTACTTTCTGTTCAGGACCCTCCTGAAAAATGGGATTTTACTTTATGTTCAGGACCCTTCTGAAAAATGGGACTTTTCATTCTGTTCAGGACCCTACTGAAAAATGGGATTTTACTTTCTGTTCAGGACCCTCCTGAAAAATGGGATTTTACCTTATGATCAGGACCCTCCTGAAAAATGGGAATTTACTTTATGTTCAGGACCCTCCTGAAAAATGGGAATTTACTTTCTGTTCAGGACCCTCCTGAAAAATGGGATTTTACTTTCTGTTCAGGACCCTCCTGAAAAATGGGACTTTACTTTCTGTTCAGGACCCTCCTGAAAAATGGGATTCTACATTATGTTCGGGACCCTCCTGAAAAATGGGAATTTACTTTCTGTTCAGGACCCTCCTTAAAAATGGTATTTTACATTCTGTTCAGGTCCCTCCTAAAAATGGGATTTTACTTTCTGCTCAGGACCCTCCTGAAAAATGGGATTTTACTTTATGTTTAGGACCCTCCTGAAAAATGGGACTTTACTTTCTGTTCAGGACCCTCCTGAAAAATGGGATTGTACTAAGTTCAGGACCCTCCTGAAAAATGGGACTTTACTTTCTGTTCAGGACCCTCCTGAAAAACGGGATTTTACTTTCTGTTCTGGATCCTCCTGAAAAATGGCATTTTACTTTCTGTTTAGGACCGTCCTGAAAAATGGGACTTTACTTTCTGTTCAGGACCCTCCTGAAAAATGGGATTTTACTTTATGTTCAGGACCCTTCTGAAAAATGGGACTTTGCATTCTGTTCAGGACCCTCCTGAAAAATGAGATTTTACTTTCTGTTCAGGACCCTCCTGAAAAATGGGATTTTACTTTTTGTTCAGGACCCTCCTGAAAAATGGGATTTTACTTTATGTTCAGGATCCTCCTGAAAAATGGCATTTTACTTTCTGTTTAGGACCCTCCTGAAAAATGGGACTTTACTTTCTGTTCAGGACCCTCCTGAAAAATGGGATTTTACTTTATGTTCAGGACCCTTCTGAAAAATGGGACTTTGCATTCTGTTCAGGACCCTCCTGAAAAATGGGATTTTACTTTTTGTTCAGGACCCTCCTGAAAAATGGGATTTTACCTTATGATCAGGACCCTCCTGAAAAATGGGAATTTACTTTCAGTTCAGGACCCTCCTGAAAAATGGGAATTTACTTTATGTTCAGGACCTTTCTGAAAAATGGGATTTTACTTTTTTGTTCAGAACCCTCCTGAAAAATTGGACTTTACTTTCTGTTCAGGACCCACCTGAAAAATGGGATTTTAATTTCTGTTCAGGACCCTCCTGAAAAATGAGATTTTACTTTCTGTTCAGGACCCTCCTGAAAAATGGAACTTTACTTTCTGTTCAGGACCCTCCTGAATAATGGGATTTTACTTTATGTTCAGGACCCTCCTGAAAAATGGGGCTTTACTTTTAGTTCAGGACCCTCCTAAAAAATAGGATTTTACTTTCTGTTCAGGACCCTCCTGAAAAATGGGATTTTACTTTATGTTCAGGATCCTCCTGAAAAATGGCATTTTACTTTCTGTTCAGGACCCTCCTGAAAAATGGGACTTTACTTTCTGTTCAGGACCCTCCTGAAAAATGGGATTTTACTTTATGTTCAGGACCCTTCTGAAAAATGGGACTTTGCATTCTGTTCAGGACCCTCCTGAAAAATGAGATTTTACTTTCTGTTCAGGACCCTCCTGAAAAATGGGATTTTACTTTTTGTTCAGGACCCTCCTGAAAAATGGGATTTTACCTTATGATCAGGACCCTCCTGAAAAATGGGAATTTACTTTCAGTTCAGGACCCTCCTGAAAAATGGGAATTTACTTTATGTTCAGGACCTTTCTGAAAAATGGGATTTTACTTTTTTGTTCAGAACCCTCCTGAAAAATTGGACTTTACTTTCTGTTCAGGACCCACCTGAAAAATGGGATTTTAATTTCTGTTCAGGACCCTCCTGAAAAATGAGATTTTACTTTCTGTTCAGGACCCTCCTGAAAAATGGAACTTTACTTTCTGTTCAAGACCCTCCTGAATAATGGGATTTTACTTTATGTTCAGGACCCTCCTGAAAAATGGGGCTTTACTTTTAGTTCAGGACCCTCCTAAAAAATGGGATTTTACTTTCTGTTCAGGACCCTCCTGAAAAATGGGACTTTACGTCCTGTTCAGGACCCTCCTGAAAAATGGGATTTTTACTTTCTGTTCAGGACCCTCCTGAAAAATGGGATTTTACGTTCTGTTCAGGGCCCTCCTGAAAAATGGGAATTTACTTTCTGTTCAGGACCCTCCTGAAAAATGGGATTTTACTTTTCATTCAGGACCCTCCTGAAAAATGGGATTTTACTATCTGTTCAGGACCCTCCTGAAAAATGGGATTTTACTTTCAGTTCAGGACCCTCCTGAAAAATAGGACTTTACTTTCTGTTCAGGACCCTCCCTAAAAATGAGATTTTACTTTATGTTCAGGACCCTCCTGAAAAATGGGACTTTACATTCTGTTCAGGACCCTTCTGAATAATGGGACTTTACTTTCTGTTCAGGACCCTCCTGAAAAATGGGACTTTACTTTCTGTTCAGGACCCTCCTGAAAAATGGGATTTTACTTTCTGCTCAGGACCCTCCTGAAAAATGGGATTTTACTTTTTGTTCAGGACCCTCCTGAAAAATGGGATTTTACCTTATGATCAGGACCCTCCTGAAAAATGGGAATTTACTTTCAGTTCAGGACCCTCCTGAAAAATGGGAATTTACTTTATGTTCAGGACCCTCCTGAAAAATGGGATTTTACTTTATGTTAAGAACCCTCCTGAAAAATGGGATTTTACTTTCTGTTTAGGACCCTCCTGAAAAATGGGATTTTACTTTATGTTCAGGATCCTCCTGAAAAATGGGATTTTACTTTATGTTCAGGACCCTCCTGAAAAATGGGACTTTACTTTCTGTTCAGGACCCTCCTGAAAAATGGGATTGTACTAAGTTCAGGACCCTCCTGAAAAATGGGACTTTACTTTCTGTTCAGGACCCTCCTGAAAAACGGGATTTTACTTTCTGTTCTGGACCCTCCTGAAAAATGGGATTTTACTTTCTGTTCAGGACCCTCCTTAAAAATGGGATTTTACTTTATGTTAAGGACCCTCCTGATAAATGGGATTTGACTTTCTGCTCAGGACCCTCCTGAAAAATGGGATTTTACTTTCTGTTCAGGACCCTCCTGAAAAATGGGATTTTACCTTATGTTCAGGACCCTCCTGAAAAATGGGAGTTTACTTTCAGTTCAGGACCCTCCTTAAAAATGGGATTTTACTTTATGTTCAGGACCCTCCTGAAAAATGGGATTTTACTTTCTGCTCAGGACCCTCCTGAAAAATGGGATTTTACTTTCTGTTCAGGACCCTCCTGAAAAATGGGACTTTACTTTCTTTTCAGGACACTCCTGAAAAATGGGATTTTACTTTATGTTCAGGACCCTCCTGAAAAATGGGACTTTACTTTCTGTTCAGGACCCTCCTTAAAACGGGACTTTACTTTCTGTTCAGGACCCTCCTGAAAAATGGGATTTTACTTTCTGTTCAGGACCCTCCTGAAAAATGGGATTTTACTTTCTGCTCAGGACCCTCCTGAAAAATGGGATTTTACTTTCTGTTTAGGACCCTCCTGAAAAATGGGATTTTACTTTATGTTCAGGACCCTTCTGAAAAATGGGACTTTGCATTCTGTTCAGGACCCTCCTGAAAAATGGGATTTTACTTTCTGTTCAGGACCCTCCTGAAAAATGGGATTTTACTTTTTGTTCAGGACCCTCCTGAAAAATGGGATTTTACCTTATGATCAGGACCCTCCTGAAAAATGGGAATTTACTTTCAGTTCAGGACCCTCCTGAAAAATGGGAATTTACTTTATGTTCAGGACCTTCCTGAAAAATGGGATTTTAATTTTTTGTTCAGAACCCTCCTGAAAAATGGGACTTTACTTTCTGTTCAGGACCCTCCTGAAAAATGGGATTTTACTTTCTGTTCAGGACCCTCCTGAAAAATGGGATTTTACTTTCGATTCAGGACCCTCCTGAAAAATGGGACTTTTCTTTCTGTTCAGGACCCTCCTGAATAATGGGATTTTACTTTCTGTTCAGGACCCTCCTGAAAAATGGGAATTTACTTTCTGTTCAGGACCCTCCTGAAAAATGGGATTTTTACTTTCTGTTCAGGACCCTCCTGAAAAATGGGATTTTACGTTCTGTTCAGGACCCTCCTGAAAAATGGGAATCTACTTTCTGTTCAGGACCCTCCTGAAAAATGGGATTTTACTTTCTGTTCAGGACCCTCCTGAAAAATGGGATTTTACTATCTGTTCAGGACCCTCCTGAAAAATGAGATTTTACTTTCAGTTCAGGACCCTCCTGAAAAATGGGACTTTACTTTTTGTTCAGGACCCTCCCTAAAAATGGGATTTTACTTTATGTTCAGGACCCTCCTGAAAAATGGGACTTTACATTCTGTTCAGGACCCTCCTGAAAAATGGGACTTTACTTTCTGTTCAGGACCCTCCGGAAAAATGGGACTTTTCTTTCTGTTCATGACCCTCCTGAAAAATGGGATTTTACTTTCTGTTCAGGACCCTCCTGAAAAATGGTATTTTACATTCTGTTCAGGTCCCTCCTAAAAATGGGATTTTACTTTCTGCTCAGGACCCTCCTGAAAAATGGGATTTTACTTTATGTTCAGGACCCTCCTGAAAAATGGGACTTTACTTTCTGTTCAGGACCCTTCTGAAAAATGGGATTGTACTAAGTTCAGGACCCTCCTGAAAAATGGGACTTTACTTTCTGTTCAGGACCCTCCTGAAAAATGGGATTTTACTTTCTGTTCTGGACCCTCCTGAAAAATGGGATTTTACTTTATGTTCAGGACCCTCCTGAAAAATGGGACTTTGCTTTCTTTTCAGGACCCTCCTGAATAATGGGATTTTACTTTATGTTCAGGACCCTCCTGAAAAATGGGACTTTACTTTTAGTTCAGGACCCTCCTAAAAAATGGGATTTTACTTTCTGTTCAGGACCCTCCTGAAAAATGGGACTTTACTTTCTGTTCAGGACCCTCCTGAAAAATGGGATTTTTACTTTCTGTTCAGGACCCTCCTGAAAAATGGGATTTTACGTTCTGTTCAGGACCCTCCTGAAAAATAGGAATTTACTTTCTGTTCAGGACCCTCCTGAAAAATAGGATTTTACTTTCTTTTCAGGACCCTCCTGAAAAATGGGATTTTACTTTCTGTTCAGGACCCTCCAGAAAAATGGGTCTTTACTTTCTGTTCAGGACTCTCCTGAAAAATGGGATTTTACTTTATGTTCAGGACCCTCCTGAAAAATGGGACTTTACTTTCTGTTCAGGACCCTCCTGAAAAATGGGACATTACTTTCTGTTCAGGACCCTCCTAAAAAATGGGACTTTACTTTCTGTTCAGGACCCTCCTGAAAAATGGGATTTTACTTTCTGTTCAGGACCCTCCTGAAAAATTGGATTTTACTTTCTGCTCAGGACCCTCCTGAAAAATGGGATTTTACTTTATGTTTAGGACCCTCCTGAAAAATGGGATTTTACCTTATGTTCAGGACCCTCCTGAAAAATAGGAGTTTACTTTCAGTTCAGGACCCTCCTGAAAAATGAGAATTTACTTTATGTTCAGGACCCTCCTGAAAAATGGGATTTTACTTTATGTTCAGAACCCTCCTGAAAAATGGGACTTTACTTTCTGTTCAGGACCCTCCTGAAAAATGGGATTTTACTTTATGTTCAGGACCTTCCTGAAAAATGGGATTTTACTTTATGTTCAGGACCCTCCTGAAAAATGGGACTTTACTTTCTGTTCAGGACCCTCCTGAAAAATGGGATTTTACTTTATGTTCAGGACCCTCTTGAAAAATGGGACTTTACTTTGTGTTTAGGACCCTCCTGAAAAATGGGATTTTACTTTCTGTTCAGGACCCTCCTGAAAAATGGGACTTTACTTTCTGTTCAGGACCCTCTTGAAAAATGGGACTTTACGTTCTGTTCAGGACCCTCCTGAAAAATGGGATTTTTACTTTCTGTTCAGGACCCTCCTGAAAAATGGGATTTTACTTTCTGTTCAGGACCCTCCTGAAAAATGGGAATTTACTTTCGGTTCAGGACCCTCCTGAATAATGGGATTTTACTTTCTGTTCAGGACCCACTTGAAAAATGGGATTTTACTTTCTGTTCAGGACCCTCCTGAAAAATGGGATTTTACTTTCTGTTCAGGACCCTCCTGAAAAATGGGACATTACTTTCTGTTCAGGACCCTCCTGAAAAATGGGATTTTACTTTATGTTCAGGACCCTTCTGAAAAATGGGACTTTTCATTCTGTTCAGGACCCTACTGAAAAATGGGATTTTACTTTCTGTTCAGGACCCTCCTGAAAAATGGGATTTTACCTTATGATCAGGACCCTCCTGAAAAATGGGAATTTACTTTATGTTCAGGACCCTCCTGAAAAATGGGAATTTACTTTCTGTTCAGGACCCTCCTGAAAAATGGGATTTCACTTTCTGTTCAGGACCCTCCTGAAAAATGGGACTTTACTTTCTGTTCAGGACCCTCCTGAAAAATGGGATTCTACATTATGTTCGGGACCCTCCTGAAAAATGGGAATTTACTTTCTATTCAGGACCCTCCTTAAAAATGGTATTTTACATTCTGTTCAGGTCCCTCCTAAAAATGGGATTTTACTTTCTGCTCAGGACCCTCCTGAAAAATGGGATTTTACTTTATGTTTAGGACCCTCCTGAAAAATGGGACTTTACTTTCTGTTCAGGACCCTCCTGAAAAATGGGATTGTACTAAGTTCAGGACCCTCCTGAAAAATGGGACTTTACTTTCTGTTCAGGACCCTCCTGAAAAACGGGATTTTACTTTCTGTTCTGGATCCTTCTGAAAAATGGCATTTTACTTTCTATTTAGGACCCTCCTGAAAAATGGGACTTTACTTTCTGTTCAGGACCCTTCTGAAAAATGGGACTTTGCATTCTGTTCAGGACCCTCCTGAAAAATGAGATTTTACTTTCTGTTCAGGACCCTCCTGAAAAATGGGATTTTACTTTTTGTTCAGGACCCTCCTGAAAAATGGGATTTTACTTTATGTTCAGGATCCTCCTGAAAAATGGCATTTTACTTTCTGTTTAGGACCCTCCTGAAAAATGGGACTTTACTTTCTGTTCAGGACCCTCCTGAAAAATGGGATTTTACTTTATGTTCAGGACCCTTCTGAAAAATGGGACTTTGCATTCTGTTCAGGACCCTCCTGAAAAATGAGATTTTACTTTCTGTTCAGGACCCTCCTGAATAATGGGATTTTACTTTTTGTTCAGGACCCTCCTGAAAAATGGGATTTTACCTTATGATCAGGACCCTCCTGAAAAATGGGAATTTACTTTCAGTTCAGGACCCTCCTGAAAAATGGGAATTTACTTTATGTTCAGGACCTTTCTGAAAAATGGGATTTTACTTTTTTGTTCAGAACCCTCCTGAAAAATTGGACTTTACTTTCTGTTCAGGACCCACCTGAAAAATGGGATTTTAATTTCTGTTCAGGACCCTCCTGAAAAATGAGATTTTACTTTCTGTTCAGGACCCTCCTGAAAAATGGAACTTTACTTTCTGTTCAGGACCCTCCTGAATAATGGGATTTTACTTTATGTTCAGGACCCTCCTGAAAAATGGGGCTTTACTTTTAGTTCAGGACCCTCCTAAAAAATGGGATTTTACTTTCTGTTCAGGACCCTCCTGAAAAATGGGATTTTACTTTATGTTCAGGATCCTCCTGAAAAATGGCATTTTACTTTCTGTTTAGGACCCTCCTGAAAAATGGGACTTTACTTTCTGTTCAGGACCCTCCTGAAAAATGGGATTTTACTTTATGTTCAGGACCCTTCTGAAAAATGGGACTTTGCATTCTGTTCAGGACCCTCCTGAAAAATGAGATTTTACTTTCTGTTCAGGACCCTCCTGAAAAATGGGATTTTACTTTTTGTTCAGGACACTCCTGAAAAATGGGATTTTACCTTATGATCAGGACCCTCCTGAAAAATGGGAATTTACTTTCAGTTCAGGACCCTCCTGAAAAATGGGAATTTACTTTATGTTCAGGACCTTTCTGAAAAATGGGATTTTACTTTTTTGTTCAGAACCCTCCTGAAAAATTGGACTTTACTTTCTGTTCAGGACCCACCTGAAAAATGGGATTTTAATTTCTGTTCAGGACCCTCCTGAAAAATGAGATTTTACTTTCTGTTCAGGACCCTCCTGAAAAATGGAACTTTACTTTCTGTTCAGGACCCTCCTGAATAATGGGATTTTACTTTATGTTCAGGACCCTCCTGAAAAATGGGGCTTTACTTTTAGTTCAGGACCCTCCTAAAAAATGGGATTTTACTTTCTGTTCAGGACCCTCCTGAAAAATGGGACTTTACTTTCTGTTCAGGACCCTCCTGAAAAATGGGATTTTTACTTTTTGTTCAGGACCCTCCTGAAAAATGGGATTTTACGTTCTGTTCAGGGCCCTCCTGAAAAATGGGAATTTACTTTCTGTTCAGGACCCTCCTGAAAAATGGGATTTTACTTTTCATTCAGGACCCTCATGAAAAATGGGATTTTACTATCTGTTCAGGACCCTCCTGAAAAATGGGATTTTACTTTCAGTTCAGGACCCTCCTGAAAAATAGGACTTTACTTTCTGTTCAGGACCCTCCCTAAAAATGGGATTTTACTTTATGTTCAGGACCCTCCTGAAAAATGGGACTTTACATTCTGTTCTGGACCCTTCTGAAAAATGGGACTTTACTTTCTGTTCAGGACCCTCCTGAAAAATGGGACTTTACTTTCTGTTCAGGACCCTCCTGAAAAATGGGATTTTACTTTCTGCTAAGGACCCTCCTGAAAAATGGGATTTTACTTTTTGTTCAGGACCCTCCTGAAAAATGGGATTTTACCTTATGATCAGGACCCTCCTGAAAAATGGGAATTTACTTTCAGTTCAGGACCCTCCTGAAAAATGGGAATTTACTTTATGTTCAGGACCCTCCTGAAAAATGGGATTTTACTTTATGTTAAGAACCCTCCTGAAAAATGGGATTTTACTTTCTGTTTAGGACCCTCCTGAAAAATGGGATTTTACTTTATGTTCAGGATCCTCCTGAAAAATGGCATTTTACTTTCTGTTTAGGACCCTCCTGAAAAATGGGACTTTACTTTCTGTTCAGGACCCTCCTGAAAAATGGGATTTTACTTTATGTTCAGGACCCTTCTGAAAAATGGGACTTTGCATTCTGTTCAGGACCCTCCTGAAAAATGAGATTTTACTTTCTGTTCAGGACCCTCCTGAAAAATGGGATTTTACTTTTTGTTCAAGACCCTCCTGAAAAATGGGATTTTACCTTATGATCAGGACCCTCCTGAAAAATGGGAATTTACTGTCAGTTCAGGACCCTCCATAAAAATGGGAATTTACTTTATGTTCAGGACCTTCCTGAAAAATGGGATTTTACTTTTTTGTTCAGAACCCTCCTGAAAAATGGGACTTTACTTTCTGTTCAGGACCCTCCTGAAAAATGGGATTTTACTTTCTGTTCAGGACCCTCCTGAAAAATGGGATTTTACTTTCTGTTCAGGACCCTCCTGAAAAATGGGACTTTACTTTCTGTTCAGGACCCTCCTGAATAATGGGATTTTACTTTTTGTTCAGGACCCTCCTGAAAAATGGGGCTTTACTTTTAGTTCAGGACCCTCCTAAAAAATGGGATTTTACTTTCTGTTCAGGAACCTCCTGAAAAATGGGACTTTACTTTCTGTTCAGGACCCTCCTGAAAAATGGGATTTTTACTTTCTGTTCAGGACCCTCCTAAAAAATGGGATTTTACGTTCTGTTCAGGACCCTCCTGAAAAATGGGAATTTACTTTCTGTTCAGGACCCTCCTGAAAAATGGGACTTTACTTTCTGTTCAGGACCCTCCTGAAAAATGGGATTTTACTTTCTGTTCAGGACCCTCCTGAAAAATGGGATTTTACTTTCTGCTCAGGACCCTCCTGAAAAATGGGATTTTACTTTCTGTTTAGGACCCTCCTGAAAAATGGGATTTTACTTTATGTTCAGGACCCTTCTGAAAAATGGGACTTTGCATTCTGTTCAGGACCCTCCTGAAAAATGGGATTTTACTTTCTGTTCAGGACCCTCCTGAAAAATGGGATTTTACTTTTTGTTCAGGACCCTCCTGAAAAATGGGATTTTACCTTATGATCAGGACCCTCCTGAAAAATGGGAATTTACTTTCAGTTCAGGACCCTCCTGAAAAATGGGAATTTACTTTATGTTCAGGACCTTCCTGAAAAATGGGATTTTAATTTTTTGTTCAGAACCCTCCTGAAAAATGGGACTTTACTTACTGTTCAGGACCCTCCTGAAAAATGGGATTTTACTTTCTGTTCAGGACCCTCCTGAAAAATGGGATTTTACTTTCTATTCAGGACCCTCCTGAAAAATGGGACTTTTCTTTCTGTTCAGGACCCTCCTGAATAATGGGATTTTACTTTATTTTCAGGACCCTCCTGAAAAATGGGACTTTACTTTTAGTTCAGGACCCTCCTAAAAATGGGATTTTACTTTCTGTTCAGGACCCTCCTGAAAAATGGGACTTTACTTTCTGTTCAGGACCCTCCTGAAAAATGGGATTTTTACTTTCTGTTCAGGACCCTCCTGAAAAATGGGATTTTACGTTCTGTTCAGGACCCTCCTGAAAAATGGGAATCTACTTTCTGTTCAGGACCCTCCTGAAAAATGGGATTTTACTTTCTGTTCAGGACCCTCCTGAAAAATGGGATTTTACTATCTGTTCAGGACCCTCCTGAAAAATGAGATTTTACTTTCAGTTCAGGACCCTCCTGAAAAATGGGACTTTACTTTTTGTTCAGGACCCTCCCTAAAAATGGGATTTTACTTTATGTTCAGGACCCTCCTGAAAAATGGGACTTTACATTCTGTTCAGGACCCTCCTGAAAAATGGGACTTTACTTTCTGTTCAGGACCCTCCGGAAAAATGGGACTTTTCTTTCTGTTCATGACCCTCCTGAAAAATGGGATTTTACTTTCTGTTCAGGACCCTCCTGAAAAATGGTATTTTACATTCTGTTCAGGTCCCTCCTAAAAATGGGATTTTACTTTCTGCTCAGGACCCTCCTGAAAAATGGGATTTTACTTTATGTTCAGGACCCTCCTGAAAAATGGGACTTTACTTTCTGTTCAGGACCCTTCTGAAAAATGGGATTGTACTAAGTTCAGGACCCTCCTGAAAAATGGGACTTTACTTTCTGTTCAGGACCCTCCTGAAAAATGGGATTTTACTTTCTGTTCTGGACCCTCCTGAAAAATGGGATTTTACTTTATGTTCAGGACCCTCCTGAAAAATGGGACTTTGCTTTCTTTTCAGGACCCTCCTGAATAATGGGATTTTACTTTATGTTCAGGACCCTCCTGAAAAATGGGACTTTACTTTTAGTTCAGGACCATCCTAAAAAATGGGATTTTACTTTCTGTTCAGGACCCTCCTGAAAAATGGGACTTTACTTTCTGTTCAGGACCCTCCTGAAAAATGGGATTTTTACTTTCTGTTCAGGACCCTCCTGAAAAATGGGATTTTACGTTCTGTTCAGGACCCTCCTGAAAAATGGGAATTTACTTTCTGTTCAGGACCCTCCTGAAAAATAGGATTTTACTTTCTTTTCAGGACCCTCCTGAAAAATGGGATTTTACTTTCTGTTCAGGACCCTCCAGAAAAATGGGTCTTTACTTTCTGTTCAGGACTCTCCTGAAAAATGGGATTTTACTTTATGTTCAGGACCCTCCTGAAAAATGGGACTTTACTTTCTGTTCAGGACCCTCCTGAAAAATGGGACATTACTTTCTGTTCAGGACCCTCCTAAAAAATGGGACTTTACTTTCTGTTCAGGACCCTCCTGAAAAATGGGATTTTACTTTCTGTTCAGGACCCTCCTGAAAAATTGGATTTTACTTTCTGCTCAGGACCCTCCTGAAAAATGGGATTTTACTTTATGTTTAGGACCCTCCTGAAAAATGGGATTTTACCTTATGTTCAGGACCCTCCTGAAAAATAGGAGTTTACTTTCAGTTCAGGACCCTCCTGAAAAATGAGACTTTACTTTATGTTCAGGACCCTCCTGAAAAATGGGATTTTACTTTATGTTCAGAACCCTCCTGAAAAATGGGACTTTACTTTCTGTTCAGGACCCTCCTGAAAAATGGGATTTTACTTTATGTTCAGGACCTTCCTGAAAAATGGGATTTTACTTTATGTTCAGGACCCTCCTGAAAAATGGGACTTTACTTTCTGTTCAGGACCCTCCTGAAAAATGGGATTTTACTTTATGTTCAGGACCCTCTTGAAAAATGGGACTTTACTTTATGTTTAGGACCCTCCTGAAAAATGGGATTTTACTTTCTGTTCAGGACCCTCCTGAAAAATGGGACTTTACTTTCTGTTCAGGACCCTCTTGAAAAATGGGACTTTTCGTTCTGTTCAGGACCCTCCTGAAAAATGGGATTTTTACTTTCTGTTCAGGACCCTCCTGAAAAATGGGATTTTACTTTCTGTTCAGGACCCTCCTAAAAAATGGGATTTTACTTTCTGTTCAGGACCCTCCTGAAAAATGGGACTTTACTTTCTGTTCAGGACCCTCCTGAAAAATGGGATTTTTACTTTCTGTTCAGGACCCTCCTGAAAAATGGGATTTTACGTTCTGTTCAGGACCCTCCTGAAAAATAGGAATTTACTTTCTGTTCAGGACCCTCCTGAAAAATAGGATTTTACTTTCTTTTCAGGACCCTCCTGAAAAATGGGATTTTACTTTCTGTTCAGGACCCTCCAGAAAAATGGGTCTTTACTTTCTGTTCAGGACTCTCCTGAAAAATGGGATTTTACTTTATGTTCAGGACCCTCCTGAAAAATGGGACTTTACTTTCTGTTCAGGACCCTCCTGAAAAATGGGACATTACTTTCTGTTCAGGACCCTCCTAAAAAATGGGACTTTACTTTCTGTTCAGGACCCTCCTGAAAAATGGGATTTTACTTTCTGTTCAGGACCCTCCTGAAAAATTGGATTTTACTTTCTGCTCAGGACCCTCCTGAAAAATGGGATTTTACTTTATGTTTAGGACCCTCCTGAAAAATGGGATTTTACCTTATGTTCAGGACCCTCCTGAAAAATAGGAGTTTACTTTCAGTTCAGGACCCTCCTGAAAAATGAGACTTTACTTTATGTTCAGGACTCTCCTGAAAAATGGGATTTTACTTTATGTTCAGAACCCTCCTGAAAAATGGGACTTTACTTTCTGTTCAGGACCCTCCTGAAAAATGGGATTTTACTTTATGTTCAGGACCTTCCTGAAAAATGGGATTTTACTTTATGTTCAGGACCCTCCTGAAAAATGGGACTTTACTTTCTGTTCAGGACCCTCCTGAAAAATGGGATTTTACTTTATGTTCAGGACCCTCTTGAAAAATGGGACTTTACTTTATGTTTAGGACCCTCCTGAAAAATGGGATTTTACTTTCTGTTCAGGACCCTCCTGAAAAATGGGACTTTACTTTCTGTTCAGGACCCTCTTGAAAAATGGGACTTTACGTTCTGTTCAGGACCCTCCTGAAAAATGGGATTTTTACTTTCTGTTCAGGACCCTCCTGAAAAATGGGATTTTACTTTCTGTTCAGGACCCTCCTAAAAAATGGGATTTTACTTTCTGTTCAGGACCCTCCTGAAAAATGGGACTTTACTTTCTGTTCAGGACCCTCCTGAAAAATGGGATTTTTACTTTCTGTTCAGGACCCTCCTGAAAAATGGGATTTTACGTTCTGTTCAGGACCCTCCTGAAAAATAGGAATTTACTTTCTGTTCAGGACCCTCCTGAAAAATAGGATTTTACTTTCTTTTCAGGACCCTCCTGAAAAATGGGATTTTACTTTCTGTTCAGGACCCTCCAGAAAAATGGGTCTTTACTTTCTGTTCAGGACTCTCCTGAAAAATGGGATTTTACTTTATGTTCAGGACCCTCCTGAAAAATGGGACTTTACTTTCTGTTCAGGACCCTCCTGAAAAATGGGACATTACTTTCTGTTCAGGACCCTCCTAAAAAATGGGACTTTACTTTCTGTTCAGGACCCTCCTGAAAAATGGGATTTTACTTTCTGTTCAGGACCCTCCTGAAAAATTGGATTTTACTTTCTGCTCAGGACCCTCCTGAAAAATGGGATTTTACTTTATGTTTAGGACCCTCCTGAAAAATGGGATTTTACCTTATGTTCAGGACCCTCCTGAAAAATAGGAGTTTACTTTCAGTTCAGGACCCTCCTGAAAAATGAGAATTTACTTTATGTTCAGGACCCTCCTGAAAAATGGGATTTTACTTTATGTTCAGAACCCTCCTGAAAAATGGGACTTTACTTTCTGTTCAGGACCCTCCTGAAAAATGGGATTTTACTTTATGTTCAGGACCTTCCTGAAAAATGGGATTTTACTTTATGTTCAGGACCCTCCTGAAAAATGGGACTTTACTTTCTGTTCAGGACCCTCCTGAAAAATGGGATTTTACTTTATGTTCAGGACCCTCTTGAAAAATGGGACTTTACTTTGTGTTTAGGACCCTCCTGAAAAATGGGATTTTACTTTCTGTTCAGGACCCTCCTGAAAAATGGGACTTTACTTTCTGTTCAGGACCCTCTTGAAAAATGGGACTTTACGTTCTGTTCAGGACCCTCCTGAAAAATGGGATTTTTACTTTCTGTTCAGGACCCTCCTGAAAAATGGGATTTTACTTTCTGTTCAGGACCCTCCTGAAAAATGGGAATTTACTTTCGGTTCAGGACCCTCCTGAATAATGGGATTTTACTTTCTGTTCAGGACCCACTTGAAAAATGGGATTTTACTTTCTGTTCAGGACCCTCCTGAAAAATGGGATTTTACTTTCTGTTCAGGACCCTCCTGAAAAATGGGACATTACTTTCTGTTCAGGACCCTCCTGAAAAATGGGATTTTACTTTATGTTCAGGACCCTTCTGAAAAATGGGACTTTTCATTCTGTTCAGGACCCTACTGAAAAATGGGATTTTACTTTCTGTTCAGGACCCTCCTGAAAAATGGGATTTTACCTTATGATCAGGACCCTCCTGAAAAATGGGAATTTACTTTATGTTCAGGACCCTCCTGAAAAATGGGAATTTACTTTCTGTTCAGGACCCTCCTGAAAAATGGGATTTCACTTTCTGTTCAGGACCCTCCTGAAAAATGGGACTTTACTTTCTGTTCAGGACCCTCCTGAAAAATGGGATTCTACATTATGTTCGGGACCCTCCTGAAAAATGGGAATTTACTTTCTATTCAGGACCCTCCTTAAAAATGGTATTTTACATTCTGTTCAGGTCCCTCCTAAAAATGGGATTTTACTTTCTGCTCAGGACCCTCCTGAAAAATGGGATTTTACTTTATGTTTAGGACCCTCCTGAAAAATGGGACTTTACTTTCTGTTCAGGACCCTCCTGAAAAATGGGATTGTACTAAGTTCAGGACCCTCCTGAAAAATGGGACTTTACTTTCTGTTCAGGACCCTCCTGAAAAACGGGATTTTACTTTCTGTTCTGGATCCTTCTGAAAAATGGCATTTTACTTTCTATTTAGGACCCTCCTGAAAAATGGGACTTTACTTTCTGTTCAGGACCCTTCTGAAAAATGGGACTTTGCATTCTGTTCAGGACCCTCCTGAAAAATGAGATTTTACTTTCTGTTCAGGACCCTCCTGAAAAATGGGATTTTACTTTTTGTTCCGGACCCTCCTGAAAAATGGGATTTTACTTTATGTTCAGGATCCTCCTGAAAAATGGCATTTTACTTTCTGTTTAGGACCCTCCTGAAAAATGGGACTTTACTTTCTGTTCAGGACCCTCCTGAAAAATGGGATTTTACTTTATGTTCAGGACCCTTCTGAAAAATGGGACTTTGCATTCTGTTCAGGACCCTCCTGAAAAATGAGATTTTACTTTCTGTTCAGGACCCTCCTGAATAATGGGATTTTACTTTTTGTTCAGGACCCTCCTGAAAAATGGGATTTTACCTTATGATCAGGACCCTCCTGAAAAATGGGAATTTACTTTCAGTTCAGGACCCTCCTGAAAAATGGGAATTTACTTTATGTTCAGGACCTTTCTGAAAAATGGGATTTTACTTTTTTGTTCAGAACCCTCCTGAAAAATTGGACTTTACTTTCTGTTCAGGACCCACCTGAAAAATGGGATTTTAATTTCTGTTCAGGACCCTCCTGAAAAATGAGATTTTACTTTCTGTTCAGGACCCTCCTGAAAAATGGAACTTTACTTTCTGTTCAGGACCCTCCTGAATAATGGGATTTTACTTTATGTTCAGGACCCTCCTGAAAAATGGGGCTTTACTTTTAGTTCAGGACCCTCCTAAAAAATGGGATTTTACTTTCTGTTCAGGACCCTCCTGAAAAATGGGATTTTACTTTATGTTCAGGATCCTCCTGAAAAATGGCATTTTACTTTCTGTTTAGGACCCTCCTGAAAAATGGGACTTTACTTTCTGTTCAGGACCCTCCTGAAAAATGGGATTTTACTTTATGTTCAGGACCCTTCTGAAAAATGGGACTTTGCATTCTGTTCAGGACCCTCCTGAAAAATGAGATTTTACTTTCTGTTCAGGACCCTCCTGAAAAATGGGATTTTACTTTTTGTTCAGGACACTCCTGAAAAATGGGATTTTACCTTATGATCAGGACCCTCCTGAAAAATGGGAATTTACTTTCAGTTCAGGACCCTCCTGAAAAATGGGAATTTACTTTATGTTCAGGACCTTTCTGAAAAATGGGATTTTACTTTTTTGTTCAGAACCCTCCTGAAAAATTGGACTTTACTTTCTGTTCAGGACCCACCTGAAAAATGGGATTTTAATTTCTGTTCAGGACCCTCCTGAAAAATGAGATTTTACTTTCTGTTCAGGACCCTCCTGAAAAATGGAACTTTACTTTCTGTTCAGGACCCTCCTGAATAATGGGATTTTACTTTATGTTCAGGACCCTCCTGAAAAATGGGGCTTTACTTTTAGTTCAGGACCCTCCTAAAAAATGGGATTTTACTTTCTGTTCAGGACCCTCCTGAAAAATGGGACTTTACTTTCTGTTCAGGACCCTCCTGAAAAATGGGATTTTTACTTTTTGTTCAGGACCCTCCTGAAAAATGGGATTTTACGTTCTGTTCAGGGCCCTCCTGAAAAATGGGAATTTACTTTCTGTTCAGGACCCTCCTGAAAAATGGGATTTTACTTTTCATTCAGGACCCTCATGAAAAATGGGATTTTACTATCTGTTCAGGACCCTCCTGAAAAATGGGATTTTACTTTCAGTTCAGGACCCTCCTGAAAAATAGGACTTTACTTTCTGTTCAGGACCCTCCCTAAAAATGGGATTTTACTTTATGTTCAGGACCCTCCTGAAAAATGGGACTTTACATTCTGTTCTGGACCCTTCTGAAAAATGGGACTTTACTTTCTGTTCAGGACCCTCCTGAAAAATGGGACTTTACTTTCTGTTCAGGACCCTCCTGAAAAATGGGATTTTACTTTCTGCTAAGGACCCTCCTGAAAAATGGGATTTTACTTTTTGTTCAGGACCCTCCTGAAAAATGGGATTTTACCTTATGATCAGGACCCTCCTGAAAAATGGGAATTTACTTTCAGTTCAGGACCCTCCTGAAAAATGGGAATTTACTTTATGTTCAGGACCCTCCTGAAAAATGGGATTTTACTTTATGTTAAGAACCCTCCTGAAAAATGGGATTTTACTTTCTGTTTAGGACCCTCCTGAAAAATGGGATTTTACTTTATGTTCAGGATCCTCCTGAAAAATGGCATTTTACTTTCTGTTTAGGACCCTCCTGAAAAATGGGACTTTACTTTCTGTTCAGGACCCTCCTGAAAAATGGGATTTTACTTTATGTTCAGGACCCTTCTGAAAAATGGGACTTTGCATTCTGTTCAGGACCCTCCTGAAAAATGAGATTTTACTTTCTGTTCAGGACCCTCCTGAAAAATGGGATTTTACTTTTTGTTCAGGACCCTCCTGAAAAATGGGATTTTACCTTATGATCAGGACCCTCCTGAAAAATGGGAATTTACTGTCAGTTCAGGACCCTCCATAAAAATGGGAATTTACTTTATGTTCAGGACCTTCCTGAAAAATGGGATTTTACTTTTTTGTTCAGAACCCTCCTGAAAAATGGGACTTTACTTTCTGTTCAGGACCCTCCTGAAAAATGGGATTTTACTTTCTGTTCAGGACCCTCCTGAAAAATGGGATTTTACTTTCTGTTCAGGACCCTCCTGAAAAATGGGACTTTACTTTCTGTTCAGGACCCTCCTGAATAATGGGATTTTACTTTTTGTTCAGGACCCTCCTGAAAAATGGGGCTTTACTTTTAGTTCAGGACCCTCCTAAAAAATGGGATTTTACTTTCTGTTCAGGAACCTCCTGAAAAATGGGACTTTACTTTCTGTTCAGGACCCTCCTGAAAAATGGGATTTTTACTTTCTGTTCAGGACCCTCCTAAAAAATGGGATTTTACGTTCTGTTCAGGACCCTCCTGAAAAATGGGAATTTACTTTCTGTTCAGGACCCTCCTGAAAAATGGGACTTTACTTTCTGTTCAGGACCCTCCTGAAAAATGGGATTTTACTTTCTGTTCAGGACCCTCCTGAAAAATGGGATTTTACTTTCTGCTCAGGACCCTCCTGAAAAATGGGATTTTACTTTCTGTTTAGGACCCTCCTGAAAAATGGGATTTTACTTTATGTTCAGGACCCTTCTGAAAAATGGGACTTTGCATTCTGTTCAGGACCCTCCTGAAAAATGGGATTTTACTTTCTGTTCAGGACCCTCCTGAAAAATGGGATTTTACTTTTTGTTCAGGACCCTCCTGAAAAATGGGATTTTACCTTATGATCAGGACCCTCCTGAAAAATGGGAATTTACTTTCAGTTCAGGACCCTCCTGAAAAATGGGAATTTACTTTATGTTCAGGACCTTCCTGAAAAATGGGATTTTAATTTTTTGTTCAGAACCCTCCTGAAAAATGGGACTTTACTTACTGTTCAGGACCCTCCTGAAAAATGGGATTTTACTTTCTGTTCAGGACCCTCCTGAAAAATGGGATTTTACTTTCTATTCAGGACCCTCCTGAAAAATGGGACTTTTCTTTCTGTTCAGGACCCTCCTGAATAATGGGATTTTACTTTATTTTCAGGACCCTCCTGAAAAATGGGACTTTACTTTTAGTTCAGGACCCTCCTAAAAATGGGATTTTACTTTCTGTTCAGGACCCTCCTGAAAAATGGGACTTTACTTTCTGTTCAGGACCCTCCTGAAAAATGGGATTTTTACTTTCTGTTCAGGACCCTCCTGAAAAATGGGATTTTACGTTCTGTTCAGGACCCTCCTGAAAAATGGGAATCTACTTTCTGTTCAGGACCCTCCTGAAAAATGGGATTTTACTTTCTGTTCAGGACCCTCCTGAAAAATGGGATTTTACTATCTGTTCAGGACCCTCCTGAAAAATGAGATTTTACTTTCAGTTCAGGACCCTCCTGAAAAATGGGACTTTACTTTTTGTTCAGGACCCTCCCTAAAAATGGGATTTTACTTTATGTTCAGGACCCTCCTGAAAAATGGGACTTTACATTCTGTTCAGGACCCTCCTGAAAAATGGGACTTTACTTTCTGTTCAGGACCCTCCGGAAAAATGGGACTTTTCTTTCTGTTCATGACCCTCCTGAAAAATGGGATTTTACTTTCTGTTCAGGACCCTCCTGAAAAATGGTATTTTACATTCTGTTCAGGTCCCTCCTAAAAATGGGATTTTACTTTCTGCTCAGGACCCTCCTGAAAAATGGGATTTTACTTTATGTTCAGGACCCTCCTGAAAAATGGGACTTTACTTTCTGTTCAGGACCCTTCTGAAAAATGGGATTGTACTAAGTTCAGGACCCTCCTGAAAAATGGGACTTTACTTTCTGTTCAGGACCCTCCTGAAAAATGGGATTTTACTTTCTGTTCTGGACCCTCCTGAAAAATGGGATTTTACTTTATGTTCAGGACCCTCCTGAAAAATGGGACTTTGCTTTCTTTTCAGGACCCTCCTGAATAATGGGATTTTACTTTATGTTCAGGACCCTCCTGAAAAATGGGACTTTACTTTTAGTTCAGGACCATCCTAAAAAATGGGATTTTACTTTCTGTTCAGGACCCTCCTGAAAAATGGGACTTTACTTTCTGTTCAGGACCCTCCTGAAAAATGGGATTTTTACTTTCTGTTCAGGACCCTCCTGAAAAATGGGATTTTACGTTCTGTTCAGGACCCTCCTGAAAAATGGGAATTTACTTTCTGTTCAGGACCCTCCTGAAAAATAGGATTTTACTTTCTTTTCAGGACCCTCCTGAAAAATGGGATTTTACTTTCTGTTCAGGACCCTCCAGAAAAATGGGTCTTTACTTTCTGTTCAGGACTCTCCTGAAAAATGGGATTTTACTTTATGTTCAGGACCCTCCTGAAAAATGGGACTTTACTTTCTGTTCAGGACCCTCCTGAAAAATGGGACATTACTTTCTGTTCAGGACCCTCCTAAAAAATGGGACTTTACTTTCTGTTCAGGACCCTCCTGAAAAATGGGATTTTACTTTCTGTTCAGGACCCTCCTGAAAAATTGGATTTTACTTTCTGCTCAGGACCCTCCTGAAAAATGGGATTTTACTTTATGTTTAGGACCCTCCTGAAAAATGGGATTTTACCTTATGTTCAGGACCCTCCTGAAAAATAGGAGTTTACTTTCAGTTCAGGACCCTCCTGAAAAATGAGACTTTACTTTATGTTCAGGACCCTCCTGAAAAATGGGATTTTACTTTATGTTCAGAACCCTCCTGAAAAATGGGACTTTACTTTCTGTTCAGGACCCTCCTGAAAAATGGGATTTTACTTTATGTTCAGGACCTTCCTGAAAAATGGGATTTTACTTTATGTTCAGGACCCTCCTGAAAAATGGGACTTTACTTTCTGTTCAGGACCCTCCTGAAAAATGGGATTTTACTTTATGTTCAGGACCCTCTTGAAAAATGGGACTTTACTTTATGTTTAGGACCCTCCTGAAAAATGGGATTTTACTTTCTGTTCAGGACCCTCCTGAAAAATGGGACTTTACTTTCTGTTCAGGACCCTCTTGAAAAATGGGACTTTACGTTCTGTTCAGGACCCTCCTGAAAAATGGGATTTTTACTTTCTGTTCAGGACCCTCCTGAAAAATGGGATTTTACTTTCTGTTCAGGACCCTCCTGAAAAATGGGAATTTACTTTCGGTTCAGGACCCTCCTGAATAATGGGATTTTACTTTCTGTTCAGGACCCTCTTGAAAAATGGGATTTTACTTTCTGTTCAGGACCCTCCTGAAAAATGGGATTTTACTTTCTGTTCAGGACCCTCCTGAAAAATGGGACATTACTTTATGTTCAGGACCCTCCTGAAAAATGGGACTTTACTTTCTGTTCAGGACCCTCCTGAAAAACGGGATTTTACTTTCTGTTCTGGATCCTCCTGAAAAATGGCATTTTACTTTCTATTTAGGACCCTCCTGAAAAATGGGACTTTACTTTCTGTTCAGGACCCTTCTGAAAAATGGGACTTTGCATTCTGTTCAGGACCCTCCTGAAAAATGAGATTTTACTTTCTGTTCAGGACCCTCCTGAAAAATGGGATTTTACTTTTTGTTCAGGACCCTCCTGAAAAATGGGATTTTACTTTATGTTCAGGATCCTCCTGAAAAATGGCATTTTACTTTCTGTTTAGGACCCTCCTGAAAAATGGGACTTTACTTTCTGTTCAGGACCCTCCTGAAAAATGGGATTTTACTTTATGTTCAGGACCCTTCTGAAAAATGGGACTTTGCATTCTGTTCAGGACCCTCCTGAAAAATGAGATTTTACTTTCTGTTCAGGACCCTCCTGAAAAATGGGATTTTACTTTTTGTTCAGGACCCTCCTGAAAAATGGGATTTTACCTTATGATCAGGACCCTCCTGAAAAATGGGAATTTACTTTCAGTTCAGGACCCTCCTGAAAAATGGGAATTTACTTTATGTTCAGGACCTTTCTGAAAAATGGGATTTTACTTTTTTGTTCAGAACCCTCCTGAAAAATTGGACTTTACTTTCTGTTCAGGACCCACCTGAAAAATGGGATTTTAATTTCTGTTCAGGACCCTCCTGAAAAATGAGATTTTACTTTCTGTTCAGGACCCTCCTGAAAAATGGAACTTTACTTTCTGTTCAGGACCCTCCTGAATAATGGGATTTTACTTTATGTTCAGGACCCTCCTGAAAAATGGGGCTTTACTTTTAGTTCAGGACCCTCCTAAAAAATGGGATTTTACTTTCTGTTCAGGACCCTCCTGAAAAATGGGATTTTACTTTATGTTCAGGATCCTCCTGAAAAATGGCATTTTACTTTCTGTTTAGGACCCTCCTGAAAAATGGGACTTTACTTTCTGTTCAGGACCCTCCTGAAAAATGGGATTTTACTTTATGTTCAGGACCCTTCTGAAAAATGGGACTTTGCATTCTGTTCAGGACCCTCCTGAAAAATGAGATTTTACTTTCTGTTCAGGACCCTCCTGAAAAATGGGATTTTACTTTTTGTTCAGGACACTCCTGAAAAATGGGATTTTACCTTATGATCAGGACCCTCCTGAAAAATGGGAATTTACTTTCAGTTCAGGACCCTCCTGAAAAATGGGAATTTACTTTATGTTCAGGACCTTTCTGAAAAATGGGATTTTACTTTTTTGTTCAGAACCCTCCTGAAAAATTGGACTTTACTTTCTGTTCAGGACCCACCTGAAAAATGGGATTTTAATTTCTGTTCAGGACCCTCCTGAAAAATGAGATTTTACTTTCTGTTCAGGACCCTCCTGAAAAATGGAACTTTACTTTCTGTTCAGGACCCTCCTGAATAATGGGATTTTACTTTATGTTCAGGACCCTCCTGAAAAATGGGGCTTTACTTTTAGTTCAGGACCCTCCTAAAAAATGGGATTTTACTTTCTGTTCAGGACCCTCCTGAAAAATGGGACTTTACTTTCTGTTCAGGACCCTCCTGAAAAATGGGATTTTTACTTTCTGTTCAGGACCCTCCTGAAAAATGGGATTTTACGTTCTGTTCAGGGCCCTCCTGAAAAATGGGAATTTACTTTCTGTTCAGGACCCTCCTGAAAAATGGGATTTTACTTTTCATTCAGGACCCTCCTGAAAAATGGGATTTTACTATCTGTTCAGGACCCTCCTGAAAAATGGGATTTTACTTTCAGTTCAGGACCCTCCTGAAAAATAGGACTTTACTTTCTGTTCAGGACCCTCCCTAAAAATGGGATTTTACTTTATGTTCAGGACCCTCCTGAAAAATGGGACTTTACATTCTGTTGTGGACCCTTCTGAAAAATGGGACTTTACTTTCTGTTCAGGACCCTCCTGAAAAATGGGACTTTACTTTCTGTTCAGGACCCTCCTGAAAAATGGGATTTTACTTTCTGCTCAGGACCCTCCTGAAAAATGGGATTTTACTTTTTGTTCAGGACCCTCCTGAAAAATGGGATTTTACCTTATGATCAGGACCCTCCTGAAAAATGGGAATTTACTTTCAGTTCAGGACCCTCCTGAAAAATGGGAATTTACTTTATGTTCAGGACCCTCCTGAAAAATGGGATTTTACTTTATGTTAAGAACCCTCCTGAAAAATGGGATTTTACTTTCTGTTTAGGACCCTCCTGAAAAATGGGATTTTACTTTATGTTCAGGATCCTCCTGAAAAATGGCATTTTACTTTCTGTTTAGGACCCTCCTGAAAAATGGGACTTTACTTTCTGTTCAGGACCCTCCTGAAAAATGGGATTTTACTTTATGTTCAGGACCCTTCTGAAAAATGGGACTTTGCATTCTGTTCAGGACCCTCCTGAAAAATGAGATTTTACTTTCTGTTCAGGACCCTCCTGAAAAATGGGATTTTACTTTTTGTTCAGGACCCTCCTGAAAAATGGGATTTTACCTTATGATCAGGACCCTCCTGAAAAATGGGAATTTACTGTCAGTTCAGGACCCTCCATAAAAATGGGAATTTACTTTATGTTCAGGACCTTCCTGAAAAATGGGATTTTACTTTTTTGTTCAGAACCCTCCTGAAAAATGGGACTTTACTTTCTGTTCAGGACCCTCCTGAAAAATGGGATTTTACTTTCTGTTCAGGACCCTCCTGAAAAATGGGATTTTACTTTCTGTTCAGGACCCTCCTGAAAAATGGGACTTTACTTTCTGTTCAGGACCCTCCTGAATAATGGGATTTTACTTTTTGTTCAGGACCCTCCTGAAAAATGGGGCTTTACTTTTAGTTCAGGACCCTCCTAAAAAATGGGATTTTACTTTCTGTTCAGGAACCTCCTGAAAAATGGGACTTTACTTTCTGTTCAGGACCCTCTTGAAAAATGGGATTTTTACTTTCTGTTCAGGACCCTCCTAAAAAATGGGATTTTACGTTCTGTTCAGGACCCTCCTGAAAAATGGGAATTTACTTTCTGTTCAGGACCCTCCTGAAAAATGGGACTTTACTTTCTGTTCAGGACCCTCCTGAAAAATGGGATTTTACTTTCTGTTCAGGACCCTCCTGAAAAATGGGATTTTACTTTCTGCTCAGGACCCTCCTGAAAAATGGGATTTTACTTTCTGTTTAGGACCCTCCTGAAAAATGGGATTTTACTTTATGTTCAGGACCCTTCTGAAAAATGGGACTTTGCATTCTGTTCAGGACCCTCCTGAAAAATGGGATTTTACTTTCTGTTCAGGACCCTCCTGAAAAATGGGATTTTACTTTTTGTTCAGGACCCTCCTGAAAAATGGGATTTTACCTTATGATCAGGACCCTCCTGAAAAATGGGAATTTACTTTCAGTTCAGGACCCTCCTGAAAAATGGGAATTTACTTTATGTTCAGGACCTTCCTGAAAAATGGGATTTTAATTTTTTGTTCAGAACCCTCCTGAAAAATGGGACTTTACTTACTGTTCAGGACCCTCCTGAAAAATGGGATTTTACTTTCTGTTCAGGACCCTCCTGAAAAATGGGATTTTACTTTCTATTCAGGACCCTCCTGAAAAATGGGACTTTTCTTTCTGTTCAGGACCCTCCTGAATAATGGGATTTTACTTTATTTTCAGGACCCTCCTGAAAAATGGGACTTTACTTTTAGTTCAGGACCCTCCTAAAAATGGGATTTTACTTTCTGTTCAGGACCCTCCTGAAAAATGGGACTTTACTTTCTGTTCAGGACCCTCCTGAAAAATGGGATTTTTACTTTCTGTTCAGGACCCTCCTGAAAAATGGGATTTTACGTTCTGTTCAGGACCCTCCTGAAAAATGGGAATCTACTTTCTGTTCAGGACCCTCCTGAAAAATGGGATTTTACTTTCTGTTCAGGACCCTCCTGAAAAATGGGATTTTACTATCTGTTCAGGACCCTCCTGAAAAATGAGATTTTACTTTCAGTTCAGGACCCTCCTGAAAAATGGGACTTTACTTTTTGTTCAGGACCCTCCCTAAAAATGGGATTTTACTTTATGTTCAGGACCCTCCTGAAAAATGGGACTTTACATTCTGTTCAGGACCCTCCTGAAAAATGGGACTTTACTTTCTGTTCAGGACCCTCCGGAAAAATGGGACTTTTCTTTCTGTTCATGACCCTCCTGAAAAATGGGATTTTACTTTCTGTTCAGGACCCTCCTGAAAAATGGTATTTTACATTCTGTTCAGGTCCCTCCTAAAAATGGGATTTTACTTTCTGCTCAGGACCCTCCTGAAAACTGGGATTTTACTTTATGTTCAGGACCCTCCTGAAAAATGGGACTTTACTTTCTGTTCAGGACCCTTCTGAAAAATGGGATTGTACTAAGTTCAGGACCCTCCTGAAAAATGGGACTTTACTTTCTGTTCAGGACCCTCCTGAAAAATGGGATTTTACTTTCTGTTCTGGACCCTCCTGAAAAATGGGATTTTACTTTATGTTCAGGACCCTCCTGAAAAATGGGACTTTGCTTTCTTTTCAGGACCCTCCTGAATAATGGGATTTTACTTTATGTTCAGGACCCTCCTGAAAAATGGGACTTTACTTTTAGTTCAGGACCATCCTAAAAAATTGGATTTTACTTTCTGTTCAGGACCCTCCTGAAAAATGGGACTTTACTTTCTGTTCAGGACCCTCCTGAAAAATGGGATTTTTACTTTCTGTTCAGGACCCTCCTGAAAAATGGGATTTTACGTTCTGTTCAGGACCCTCCTGAAAAATGGGAATTTACTTTCTGTTCAGGACCCTCCTGAAAAATAGGATTTTACTTTCTTTTCAGGTCCCTCCTGAAAAATGGGATTTTACTTTCTGTTCAGGACCCTCCAGAAAAATGGGTCTTTACTTTCTGTTCAGGACTCTCCTGAAAAATGGGATTTTACTTTATGTTCAGGACCCTCCTGAAAAATGGGACTTTACTTTCTGTTCAGGACCCTCCTGAAAAATGGGACATTACTTTCTGTTCAGGACCCTCCTAAAAAATGGGACTTTACTTTCTGTTCAGGACCCTCCTGAAAAATGGGATTTTACTTTCTGTTCAGGACCCTCCTGAAAAATTGGATTTTACTTTCTGCTCAGGACCCTCCTGAAAAATGGGATTTTACTTTATGTTTAGGACCCTCCTGAAAAATGGGATTTTACCTTATGTTCAGGACCCTCCTGAAAAATAGGAGTTTACTTTCAGTTCAGGACCCTCCTGAAAAATGAGAATTTACTTTATGTTCAGGACCCTCCTGAAAAATGGGATTTTACTTTATGTTCAGAACCCTCCTGAAAAATGGGACTTTACTTTCTGTTCAGGACCCTCCTGAAAAATGGGATTTTACTTTATGTTCAGGACCTTCCTGAAAAATGGGATTTTACTTTATGTTCAGGACCCTCCTGAAAAATGGGACTTTACTTTCTGTTCAGGACCCTCCTGAAAAATGGGATTTTACTTTATGTTCAGGACCCTCTTGAAAAATGGGACTTTACTTTATGTTTAGGACCCTCCTGAAAAATGGGATTTTACTTTCTGTTCAGGACCCTCCTGAAAAATGGGACTTTACTTTCTGTTCAGGACCCTCTTGAAAAATGGGACTTTACGTTCTGTTCAGGACCCTCCTGAAAAATGGGATTTTTACATTCTGTTCAGGACCCTCCTGAAAAATGGGATTTTACTTTCTGTTCAGGACCCTCCTGAAAAATGGGAATTTACTTTCGGTTCAGGACCCTCCTGAATAATGGGATTTTACTTTCTGTTCAGGACCCTCTTGAAAAATGGGATTTTACTTTCTGTTCAGGACCCTCCTGAAAAATGGGATTTTACTTTCTGTTCAGGACCCTCCTGAAAAATGGGACATTACTTTCTGTTCAGGACCCTCCTGAAAAATGGGATTTTACTTTATGTTCAGGACCCTTCTGAAAAATGGGACTTTTCATTCTGTTCAGGACCCTACTGAAAAATGGGATTTTACTTTCTGTTCAGGACCCTCCTGAAAAATGGGATTTTACCTTATGATCAGGACCCTCCTGAAAAATGGGAATTTACTTTATGTTCAGGACCCTCCTGAAAAATGGGAATTTACTTTCTGTTCAGGACCCTCCTGAAAAATGGGATTTTACTTTTCATTCAGGACCCTCCTGAAAAATGGGATTTTACTATCTGTTCAGGCCCCTCCTGAAAAATGGGATTTTACTTTCAGTTCAGGACCCTCCTGAAAAATAGGACTTTACTTTCTGTTCAGGACCCTCCCTAAAAATGGGATTTTACTTTATGTTCAGGACCCTCCTGAAAAATGGGACTTTACATTCTGTTCAGGACCCTCCTGAAAAATGGGACTTTACTTTCTGTTCAGGACCCTCCTGAAAAATGGGACTTTACTTTCTGTTCAGGACCCTCCTGAAAAATGGGATTGTACTAAGTTCAGGACCCTCCTGAAAAATGGGACTTTACTTTCTGTTCAGGACCCTCCTGAAAAACGGGATTTTACTTTCTGTTCTGGATCCTCCTGAAAAATGGCATTTTACTTTCTGTTTAGGACCCTCCTGAAAAATGGGACTTTACTTTCTGTTCAGGACCCTTCTGAAAAATGGGACTTTGCATTCTGTTCAGGACCCTCCTGAAAAATGAGATTTTACTTTCTGTTCAGGACCCTCCTGAAAAATGGGATTTTACTTTTTGTTCAGGACCCTCCTGAAAAATGGGATTTTACTTTATGTTCAGGATCCTCCTGAAAAATGGCATTTTACTTTCTGTTTAGGACCCTCCTGAAAAATGGGACTTTACTTTCTGTTCAGAACCCTCCTGAAAAATGGGATTTTACTTTATGTTCAGGACCCTTCTGAAAAATGGGACTTTGCATTCTGTTCAGGACCCTCCTGAAAAATGAGATTTTACTTTCTGTTCAGGACCCTCCTGAAAAATGGGATTTTACTTTTTGTTCAGGACCCTCCTGAAAAATGGGATTTTACCTTATGATCAGGACCCTCCTGAAAAATGGGAATTTACTTTCAGTTCAGGACCCTCCTGAAAAATGGGAATTTACTTTATGTTCAGGAACTTTCTGAAAAATGGGATTTTATTTTTTGTTCAGAACCCTCCTGAAAAATTGGACTTTACTTTCTGTTCAGGACCCACCTGAAAAATGGGATTTTAATTTCTGTTCAGGACCCTCCTGAAAAATGAGATTTTACTTTCTGTTCAGGACCCTCCTGAAAAATGGAACTTTACTTTCTGTTCAGGACCCTCCTGAATAATGGGATTTTACTTTATGTTCAGGACCCTCCTGAAAAATGGGGCTTTACTTTTAGTTCAGGACCCTCCTAAAAAATGGGATTTTACTTTCTGTTCAGGACCCTCCTGAAAAATGGGATTTTTCTTTATGTTCAGGATCCTCCTGAAAAATGGCATTTTACTTTCTGTTTAGGACCCTCCTGAAAAATGGGACTTTACTTTCTGTTCAGGACCCTCCTGAAAAATGGGATTTTACTTTACGTTCAGGACCCTTCTGAAAAATGGGACTTTGCATTCTGTTCAGGACCCTCCTGAAAAATGAGATTTTACTTTCTGTTCAGGACCCTCCTGAAAAATGGGATTTTACTTTTTGTTCAGGACCCTCCTGAAAAATGGGATTTTACCTTATGATCAGGACCCTCCTGAAAAATGGGAATTTACTTTCAGTTCAGGACCCTCCTGAAAAATGGGAATTTACTTTATGTTCAGGACCTTTCTGAAAAATGGGATTTTACTTTTATGTTCAGAACCCTCCTGAAAAATTGGACTTTACTTTCTGTTCAGGACCCACCTGAAAATGGGATTTTAATTTCTGTTCAGGACCCTCCTGAAAAATGAGATTTTACTTTCTGTTCAGGACCCTCCTGAAAAATGGAACTTTACTTTCTGTTCAGGACCCTCCTGAATAATGGGATTTTACTTTATGTTCAGGACCCTCCTGAAAAATGGGGCTTTACTTTTAGTTCAGGACCCTCCTAAAAAATGGGATTTTACTTTCTGTTCAGGACCCACCTGAAAAATGGGACTTTACTTTCTGTTCAGGACCCTCCTGAAAAATGGGATTTTTACTTTCTGTTCAGGACCCTCCTGAAAAATGGGATTTTACGTTCTGTTCAGGGCCCTCCTGAAAAATGGGAATTTACTTTCTGTTCAGGACCCTCCTGAAAAATGGGATTTTACTTTTCATTCAGGACCCTCCTGAAAAATGGGATTTTACTATCTGTTCAGGACCCTCCTGAAAAATGGGATTTTACTTTCAGTTCAGGACCCTCCTGAAAAATAGGACTTTACTTTCTGTTCAGGACCCTCCCTAAAAATGGGATTTTACTTTATCTTCAGGACCCTCCTGAAAAATGGGACTTTACATTCTGTTCAGGACCCTTCTGAAAAATGGGACTTTACTTTCTGTTCAGGACCCTCCTGAAAAATGGGACTTTACTTTCTGTTCAGGACCCTCCTGAAAAATGGGATTTTACTTTCTGCTCAGGACCCTCCTGAAAAATGGGATTTTACTTTCTGTTCAGGACCCTCCTGAAAAATGGGATTTTACCTTATGATCAGGACCCTCCTGAAAAATGGGAATTTACTTTCAGTTCAGGACCCTCCTGAAAAATGGGAATTTACTTTTTCTTCAGGACCCTCCTGAAAAATGGGATTTTACTTTATGTTAAGAACCCTCCTGAAAAATGGGATTTTACTTTCTGTTTAGGACCCTCCTGAAAAATGGGATTTTACTTTATGTTCAGGATCCTCCTGAAAAATGGCATTTTACTTTCTGTTTAGGACCCTCCTGAAAAATGGGACATTACTTTCTGTTCAGGACCCTCCTGAAAAATGGGATTTTACTTTATGTTCAGGACCCTTCTGAAAAATGGGACTTTGCATTCTGTTCAGGACCCTCCTGAAAAATGAGATTTTACTTTCTGTTCAGGACCCTCCTGAAAAATGGGATTTTACTTTTTGTTCAGGACCCTCCTGAAAAATGGGATTTTACCTTATGATCAGGACCCTCCTGAAAAATGGGAATTTACTTTCAGTTCAGGACCCTCCATAAAAATGGGAATTTACTTTATGTTCAGGACATTCCTGAAAAATGGGATTTTACTTTTTTGTTCAGAACCCTCCCTAAAAATGGGACTTTACTTTCTGTTCAGGACCCTCCTGAAAAATGGGATTTTACTTTCTGTTCAGGACCCTCCTGAAAAATGGGATTTTACTTTCTGTTCAGGACCCTCCTGAAAAATGGGACTTTACTTTCTGTTCAGGACCCTCCTGAATAATGGGATTTTACTTTTTGTTCAGGACCCTCCTGAAAAATGGGGCTTTACTTTTAGTTCAGGACCCTCCTAAAAAATGGGATTTTACTTTCTGTTCAGGACCCTCCTGAAAAATGGGACTTTACTTTCTGTTCAGGACCCTCCTGAAAAATGGGATTTTTACTTTCTGTTCAGGACCCTCCTAAAAAATGGGATTTTACGTTCTGTTCAGGACCCTCCTGAAAAATGGGAATTTACTTTCTGTTCAGGACCCTCCTGAAAAATGGGATTTTACTTTTCATTCAGGACCCTCCTGAAAAATGGGATTTTACTATCTGTTCAGGCCCCTCCTGAAAAATGGGATTTTACTTTCAGTTCAGGACCCTCCTGAAAAATAGGACTTTACTTTCTGTTCAGGACCCTCCCTAAAAATGGGATTTTACTTTATGTTCAGGACCCTCCTGAAAAATGGGACTTTACATTCTGTTCAGGACCCTCCTGAAAAATGGGACTTTACTTTCTGTTCAGGACCCTCCTGAAAAATGGGACTTTACTTTCTGTTCAGGACCCTCCTGAAAAATGGGATTTTACTTTCTGCTCAGGACCCTCCTGAAAAATGGGATTTTAGTTTTTGTTCAGGACCCTCCTGAAAAATGGGATTTTACCTTATGATCAGGACCCTCCTGAAAATTGGGAATTTATTTCAGTTCAGGACCCTCCTGAAAAATGGGAATTTA
This sequence comes from Capsicum pubescens, assembly GCA_030864215.1. Classification (NCBI taxonomy): domain Eukaryota; kingdom Viridiplantae; phylum Streptophyta; class Magnoliopsida; order Solanales; family Solanaceae; genus Capsicum; species Capsicum pubescens. Next base: position 269,774,232 of record CM061538.1, read on the forward strand.
CTTTATGTTCAGGACCCTCCTGAAAAATGGGATTTTACTTTATGTTAAGAACCCTCCTGAAAAATGGGACTTTACTTTCTGTTCAGGACCCTCCTGAAAAATGGGATTTTACTTTTTGTTCTGGACCCTCCTAAAAAATGGGATTTTACTTTATGTTCAGGACCCTCCTGAAAAATGGGACTTTACTTTCTGTTCAGGACCCTCCTGAATAATGGGATTTTACTTTATGTTCAGGACCCTCCTGAAAAATGGGATTTTTACTTTCTGTTCAGGACCCTCCTGAAAAATGGGATTTTACATTCTGTTCAGGACCCTCCTGAAAAATGGGATTTTTACTTTCTGTTCAGGACCCTCCTGAAAAATGGGATTTTACTTTCTGTTCAGGACCCTCCTGAAAAATGGGAATTTACTTTCGGTTCAGGACCCTCCTGAATAATGGGATTTTACTTTCTGTTCAGGACCCTCTTGAAAAATGGGATTTTACTTTCTGTTCAGGACCCTCCTGAAAAATGGGATTTTACTTTCTGTTCAGGACCCTCCTGAAAAATGGGACTTTACTTTCTGTTCAGGACCCTCCTGAAAAATGGGATTTTACTTTATGTTCAGGACCCTTCTGAAAAATGGGACTTTACATTCTGTTCAGGACCCTCCTGAAAAATGGGATTTTACTTTCTGTTCAGGACCCTCCTGAAAAATGGGATTTTACTTTCTGTTCAGGACCCTCCTGAAAAATGGGATTTTACTTTATGTTCAGGACCCTCCTGAAAAATGGGAATTTACTTTCTGTTCAGGACCCTCCTGAAAAATGGGACTTTACTTTCTGTTCAGGACCCTCCTGAAAAATGGTATTTTTACTTTCTGTTCAGGACCCTCCTGAAAAATGGGATTCTACTTTATGTTCGGTACCCTCCTGAAAAATGGGAATTTACTTTCTGTTCAGAACCCTCCTGAAAAATGGTATTTTACATTCTGTTCAGGTCCCTCCTAAAAATGGGATTTTACTTTCTGCTCAGGACCCTCCTGAAAAATGGGATTTTACTTTATGTTCAGGACCCTCCTGAAAAATGGGACTTTACTTTCTGTTCAGGACCCTCCTGAAAAATGGGATTGTACTAAGTTCAGGACCCTCCTGAAAAATGGGACTTTACTTTCTGTTCAGGACCCTCCTGAAAAACGGGATTTTACTTTCTGTTCTGGACCCTCCTGAAAAATGGGATTTTACTTTCTGTTCAGGACCCTCCTTAAAAATGGGATTTTACTTTATGTTCAGGACCCTCCTGAAAAATGGGATTTTACTTTCTGCTCAGGACCCTCCTGAAAAATGGGACTTTACTTTCTGTTCAGGACCCTCCTGAAAAATGGGATTTTACTTTATGTTCAGGACCCTCCTGAAAAACGGGACTTTACTTTCTGTTCAGGACCCTCCTGAAAAATGGGATTTTACTTTCTGTTCAGGACCCTCCTGAAAAATGGGATTTTACTTTCTGCTCAGGACCCTCCTGAAAAATGGGATTTTACTTTCTGTTTAGGACCCTCCTGAAAAATGGGATTTTACTTTATGTTCAGGACCCTCCTAAAAAATGGCATTTTACTTTCTGTTCAGGACCCTCCTGAAAAATGGGACTTTACTTTTTCTGTTCAGGACCCTCCTGAAAAATGGGATTTTACTTTATGTTCAGGACCCTTCTGAAAAATGGGACTTTGCATTCTGTTCAGGACCCTCCTGAAAAATGGGATTTTACTTTCTGTTCAGGACCCTCCTGAAAAATGGGATTTTACTTTTTGTTCAGGACCCTCCTGAAAAATGGGATTTTACCTTATGATCAGGACCCTCCTGAAAAATGGGAATTTACTTTCAGTTCAGGACCCTCCTGAAAAATGGGAATTTACTTTATGTTCAGGACCTTCCTGAAAAATGGGATTTTACTTTTTTGTTCAGAACCCTCCTGAAAAATGGGACTTTCCTTTCTGTTCAGGACCCTCCTGAAAAATGGGATTTTACTTTCTGTTCAGGACCCTCCTGAAAAATGGGATTTTACTTTCTGTTCAGGACCCTCCTGAAAAATGGGACTTTACTTTCTGTTCAGGACCCTCCTGAATAATGGGATTTTACTTTATGTTCAGGACCCTCCTCAAAAATGGGACTTTACTTTTAGTTCAGGACCCTCCTAAAAAATGGGATTTTACTTTCTGTTCAGGACCCTCCTGAAAAATGGGACTTTACTTTCTGTTCAGGACCCTCCTGAAAAATGGGATTTTTACTTTCTGTTCAGGACCCTCCTGAAAAATGGGATTTTACGTTCTGTTCAGGACCCTCCTGAAAAATGGGAATTTACTTTCTGTTCAGGACCCTCCTGAAAAATGGGATTTTACTTTCTGTTCAGGACCCTCCTGAAAAATGGAATTTTACTATCTGTTCAGGACCCTCCTGAAAAATGGGAGTTTACTTTCAGTTCAGGACCCTCCTGAAAAATAGGACTTTACTTTCTTTTCAGGACCCTCCCTAAAAATGGGATTTTACTTTATGTTCAGGACCCTCCTGAAAAATGGGACTTTACATTCTGTTCAGGACCCTCCTGAAAAATGGGACTTTACTTTCTGTTCAGGACCCTCCTGAAAAATGGGACTTTACTTTTTGTTCAGGACCCTCCTGAAAAATGGGATTTTACTTTCTGCTCAGGACCCTCCTGAAAAATGGGATTTTACTTTTTGTTCAGGACCCTCCTGAAAAATGGGATTTTACCTTATGATCAGGACCCTCCTGAAAAATGGGAATTTACTTTCAGTTCAGGACCCTCCTGAAAAATGGGAATTTACTTTATGTTCAGGACCCTCCTGAAAAATGGGATTTTACTTTATGTTAAGAACCCTCTTGAAAAATGGGACTTTACTTTCTGTTCAGGACCCTCCTGAAAAATGGGATTTTACTTTCTGTTCTGGACCCTCCTGAAAAATGGGATTTTACTTTATGTTCAGGACCCTCCTGAAAAATGGGATTTACTTTCTGTTCAGGACCCTCCTGAATAATGGGATTTTACTTTATGTTCAGGACCCTCTTGAAAAATGGGACTTTACTTTTAGTTCAGGACCCTCCTAAAAAATGGGATTTTACTTTCTGTTCAGGACCCTCCTGAAAAATGGGACTTTACTTTCTGTTCAGGACCCTCCTGAAAAATGGTATTTTTACTTTCTGTTCAGGACCCTCCTGAAAAATGGGATTCTACTTTATGTTCGGTACCCTCCTGAAAAATGGGAATTTACTTTCTGTTCAGAACCCTCCTGAAAAATGGTATTTTACATTCTGTTCAGGTCCCTCCTAAAAATGGGATTTTACTTTCTGCTCAGGACCCTCCTGAAAAATGGGATTTTACTTTATGTTCAGGACCCTCCTGAAAAATGGGACTTTACTTTCTGTTCAGGACCCTCCTGAAAAATGGGATTGTACTAAGTTCAGGACCCTCCTGAAAAATGGGACTTTACTTTCTGTTCAGGACCCTCCTGAAAAACGGGATTTTACTTTCTGTTCTGGACCCTCCTGAAAAATGGGATTTTACTTTCTGTTCAGGACCCTCCTTAAAAATGGGATTTTACTTTATGTTCAGGACCCTCCTGAAAAATGGGATTTTACTTTCTGCTCAGGACCCTCCTGAAAAATGGGACTTTACTTTCTGTTCAGGACCCTCCTGAAAAATGGGATTTTACTTTATGTTCAGGACCCTCCTGAAAAACGGGACTATACTTTCTGTTCAGGACCCTCCTGAAAAATGGGATTTTACTTTCTGTTCAGGACCCTCCTGAAAAATGGGATTTTACTTTCTGCTCAGGACCCTCCTGAAAAATGGGATTTTACTTTCTGTTTAGGACCCTCCTGAAAAATGGGATTTTACTTTATGTTCAGGACCCTCCTAAAAAATGGCATTTTACTTTCTGTTCAGGACCCTCCTGAAAAATGGGACTTTACTTTTTCTGTTCAGGACCCTCCTGAAAAATGGGATTTTACTTTATGTTCAGGACCCTTCTGAAAAATGGGACTTTGCATTCTGTTCAGGACCCTCCTGAAAAATGGGATTTTACTTTCTGTTCAGGACCCTCCTGAAAAATGGGATTTTACTTTTTGTTCAGGACCCTCCTGAAAAATGGGATTTTACCTTATGATCAGGACCCTCCTGAAAAATGGGAATTTACTTTCAGTTCAGGACCCTCCTGAAAAATGGGAATTTACTTTATGTTCAGGACCTTCCTGAAAAATGGGATTTTACTTTTTTGTTCAGAACCCTCCTGAAAAATGGGACTTTCCTTTCTGTTCAGGACCCTCCTGAAAAATGGGATTTTACTTTCTGTTCAGGACCCTCCTGAAAAATGGGATTTTACTTTCTGTTCAGGACCCTCCTGAAAAATGGGACTTTACTTTCTGTTCAGGACCCTCCTGAATAATGGGATTTTACTTTATGTTCAGGACCCTCCTCAAAAATGGGACTTTACTTTTAGTTCAGGACCCTCCTAAAAAATGGGATTTTACTTTCTGTTCAGGACCCTCCTGAAAAATGGGACTTTACTTTCTGTTCAGGACCCTCCTGAAAAATGGGATTTTTACTTTCTGTTCAGGACCCTCCTGAAAAATGGGATTTTACGTTCTGTTCAGGACCCTCCTGAAAAATGGGAATTTACTTTCTGTTCAGGACCCTCCTGAAAAATGGGATTTTACTTTCTGTTCAGGACCCTCCTGAAAAATGGGATTTTACTATCTGTTCAGGACCCTCCTGAAAAATGGGAGTTTACTTTCAGTTCAGGACCCTCCTGAAAAATAGGACTTTACTTTCTTTTCAGGACCCTCCCTAAAAATGGGATTTTACTTTATGTTCAGGACCCTCCTGAAAAATGGGACTTTACATTCTGTTCAGGACCCTCCTGAAAAATGGGACTTTACTTTCTGTTCAGGACCCTCCTGAAAAATGGGACTTTACTTTTTGTTCAGGACCCTCCTGAAAAATGGGATTTTACTTTCTGCTCAGGACCCTCCTGAAAAATGGGATTTTACTTTTTGTTCAGGACCCTCCTGAAAAATGGGATTTTACCTTATGATCAGGACCCTCCTGAAAAATGGGAATTTACTTTCAGTTCAGGACCCTCCTGAAAAATGGGAATTTACTTTATGTTCAGGACCCTCCTGAAAAATGGGATTTTACTTTATGTTAAGAACCCTCTTGAAAAATGGGACTTTACTTTCTGTTCAGGACCCTCCTGAAAAATGGGATTTTACTTTCTGTTCTGGACCCTCCTGAAAAATGGGATTTTACTTTATGTTCAGGACCCTCCTGAAAAATGGGATTTACTTTCTGTTCAGGACCCTCCTGAATAATGGGATTTTACTTTATGTTCAGGACCCTCTTGAAAAATGGGACTTTACTTTTAGTTCAGGACCCTCCTAAAAAATGGGATTTTACTTTCTGTTCAAGACCCTCCTGAAAAATGGGACTTTACTTTCTGTTCAGGACCCTCCTGAAAAATGGGATTTTTACTTTCTGTTCAGGACCCTCCTGAAAAATGGGATTTTACGTTCTGTTCAGGACCCTCCTGAAAAATGGGATTTTTACTTTCTGTTCAGGACCCTCCTGAAAAATGGGATTTTACTTTCTGTTCAGGACCCTCCTGAAAAATGGGAATTTACTTTCGGTTCAGGACCCTCCTGAATAATGGGATTTTACTTTCTGTTCAGGACCCTCTTGAAAAATGGGATTTTACTTTCTGTTCAGGACCCTCCTGAAAAATGGGATTTTACTTTCTGTTCAGGACCCTCCTGAAAAATGGGACTTTACTTTCTGTTCAGGACCCTCCTGAAAAATTGGATTTTACTTTCTGCTCAGGACCCTCCTGAAAAATGGGATTTTACTTTATGTTTAGGATCCTCCTGAAAAATGGGATTTTACCTTATGTTCAGGACCCTCCTGAAAAATGGGAGTTTACTTTCAGTTCAGGACCCTCCTGAAAAATGGGAATTTACTTTATGTTCAGGACCCTCCTGAAAAATGGGATTTTACTTTATGTTCAGGACCCTCCTGAAAAATGGGACTTTACTTTCTGTTCAGGACCCTCCTGAAAAATGGGATTTTACTTTATGTTCAGGACCCTCCTGAAAAATGGGATTTTATTTTATGTTCAGGACCCTCCTGAAAAATGGGACTTTACTTTCTGTTCAGGACCCTCCTGAAAAATGGGATTTTACTTTCTGTTCAGGACCCTCCTGAAAAATGGCATTTTACTTTCTGTTCAGGACCCTCCTTAAAAATGGGATTTTACTTTATGTTCAGGACCCTCCTGAAAAATGGGATTTTACTTTCTGCTCAGGACCCTCCTTAAAAATGGGATTTTACTTTCTGTTCAGGACCCTCCTGAAAAATGGGACTTTACTTTCTGTTCAGGACCCTCCTGAAAAATTGGATTTTACTTTATGTTCAGGACCCTCCTGAAAAATAGGACTTTACTTTCTATTCAGGACCCTCCTGAAAAACGGGACTTTACTTTCTGTTCAGGACCCTCCTGAAAAATGGGATTTTACTTTCTGTTCAGGACCCTCCTGAAAAATGGGATTTTACTTTCTGCTCAGGACCCTCCTGAAAAATGGGATTTTACTTTCTGTTTAGGACCCTCCTGAAAAATGGGATTTTACTTTATGTTCAGGACCCTCCTGAAAAATGGCATTTTACTTTCTGTTCAAGACCCTCCTGAAAAATGGGATTTTACTTTCTGTTCAGGACCCTCCTGAAAAATGGGACTTTACTTTCTGTTCAGCACCCTCCTGAAAAATTGGATTTTACTTTATGTTCAGGACCCTCCTGAAAAATGGGACTTTACTTTCTGTTCAGGACCCTCCTTAAAAATGGGACTTTACTCTCTGTTCAGGACCCTCCTGAAAAATGGGATTTTACTTTCTGCTCAGGACCTTCCTGAAAAATTGTATTTTACTTTCTGTTCAGGACCCTCCTGAAAAATGGGATTTTTCTTTATGTTCAGGACGCTCCTGAAAAATGGGATTTTACTTTATGTTCGGGACCCTCCTGAAAAATGGGAATTTACTTTCAGTTCGGGACCCTCCTGAAAAATGGGAATTTACTTTTTGTTCAGGACCCTCCTGAAAAATGGTATTTTACTTTATGTTCAGGACCCTCCTGAAATAATGGGACTTTACTTTCTGTTCAGGACCCTCCTGAAAAATGGGATTTTACTTTCTGTTCAGGACCCTCCTGAAAAATGGGATTTTACTTTATGTTCAGCACCCTCCTGAAAAATTGGACTTTACTTTCTGTTCAGGACCCTCCTGAAAAATGGGATTTGACTTTATGTTCAGGACCCTCCTGAAAAATGGGATTTCACTTTCTGCTCAGGACCCTCCTGAAAAATGGGATTTTACTTTATGTTCAGGACCCTCCTGAAAAATGGGACTTTACTTTCTGTTCAGGACCCTCCTGAAAAATGGGATTTTACTTTATGTTCAGGACCCTCCTGAAAAATGGGACTTTACTTTCTGTTCAGGACCCTCCTGAAGAATGGGATTTTACTTTCAGTTCAGGACCCTCATGAAAAATGGGACTTTAGTTTTGTTTAGATATTTTTACTTTCTGCTCAGGACCCTCCTGAAAAATGGGATTTCACCTTCTGGTCAGGACCCTCCTGGAAAATGGGACAATGCTTTCAAAAAATGAAATACTAATTATTTATAATTCTTGTTTGGGATAATTTTCGTTCTAGTTTTAATTTTGAGTTTCAGGAGCCCGCCTGAAGAACAGGGTGATGAAATAGCAAGGCAGGAACCCGCTTGAAGAACAGGGTGATGAAATAGCAAGGCAGGAGCCCGCCTGAAGAACAGGGTGATGAAATAGCAAGGCAGGAGCCCGCCTGAAGAATAGGGTGATGAAATAGCAAGTTCGGATCCCACCGGGAGAACAGAGTGAAGAAAATGAAAAGTCAAGCAACAAAGTGATGAATTAGCAAGTCAGGAGCCCGCCTGGAGAATAGGGTGAAGAAACAAAAGAGTCAAGCAACAAAGTGAAGCAATTGAAAGCCAAGCAACAAGGGGAAAGAAATTGCAAGTCAGGAGCCCGCCTGGAGAACAGGGTGATGAAAGTCGAGTCAAGAACCAACAAAAGCTGTTTAGATAGGATTTTTGTAATTTCCTTTATGTTTTAGCTTTTAATCTTTATTTTTGATGTAATAACAGAGCCGCGGACCGGAACCTCGATGGAACCTCACTTGACTCTCCAGCTCGGTATAGTCCACCGCCGTCCAAAAGTTGAGATGCTTGTCACTCGATCCTCTCGTAACTTGGTTGGGTAGGCTGTCCTAATTAGTAACCCGATAGTCCTTCTTTCTTCTATTTCTTCTTTTGAATAATGGTCGGGATAAAATTCTATCTCGTTGTCTACTTCTTTGTCTGAAAACACTGCGTGTTTACAGTCAAAGGGGGCATGATGTAGACACGTGATTTCTTCCTCTTGAAGTTCCATTTTTTATTCACTTTACCCATTTTATGTTATCCTACCGTGTACCCTACCCCGTGTAATTATCCCTCCACAAAATACAAAAATACAAAAATAAACAAAAAAAAATACCTCTGACTAATTTATCTTATCCTAACAACCTACCCAATCAAAAGCTTCCACCTACCCTAACTACCCATATGATCCCCCCCCCCTCCTTTTAAATGTCCACAAAGAAAGAATATATGAGGGACCCACCAAAATTCCCACATCATAACAAATCCATGCCCATTATAAAAGAAAAATTCTAAGAGGAAAAGGGGAATGCTTTGATCATCATCTTCTCCACAATAACAACAATGACAAAATAATCTTCCTCACAAAAAAAAGTAAAACCGGTGAACAGTAACCGTGAACAGTAACCGGTGAACAGTAACCGGTGAACAGTACCCGGCGTGAAAAGTGACGGTGAACGGATCTTTATTTGTCGAGTTGGATTGTTGGTGTTAAGGTTCGGCTCGAGGTTTCCGGGTGCAGACTCTCTTTATTCGAATAACATTGAGTTTGAAAGCTTCAAATTTAAGGTCCAACTCTATCTCTTCTAATTTTACTTTACTATACGTGTTTGATTTGCCTGATGTGTGGTTGAATTTTGGTGACATTAATTCGGTGTTCGATTTCATTGAATAGATGGTTGTGGATTGTTGAGATGACTGTCTTGAATCGTTGGAATTTGGTATAAAAAATGGAATGTGGGGTTGGATGGTAGGAATTGATAAAGAATGAATATTGTTTTGATTTATTATCGTTGGTTATTTTGAAGCAAATACAAGTGTTTGATTGGGTAGTATCATGATGCGCCGATTGGTTTAGGCAAACGTAGTTTGGGTAGGCAAAGTTTATAATTTGTGATTTTATTGAACGTTTGAAATATTGTTTAAATGATTGAAATTTGGGTGAATGATTTAGTTTTCTCGTATTGAAAAAATGTATTTATTTAGCCGGGGAATGCCCCGAGATCACTTGTATTTATTCACCGGAGAATGCCCCGACGTATCATGTTGGCAAAAAATGATCGTGATGAAGGCCCGCGGCGTCGGGTAAGGCATTGGAGCTTAATCTAGAATTAGTTTAGACTAGGATTTATATTTTTGTATCTTTCTATTTTTGGACTGTATAATTGGACTGGACTTTACATTTTTGGATTGTTTTATTTTGTTTGATTATTTTTGCGTGCCTCTTGTGTGGTTTATACATTTCGTAATGCCAAAATAGTTGATACACTCTACCAAGAGACCGTGGTTGAACCACGGGATAGAGAGGTGCCTAACACCTTCCCCTCGGTCAACAGAATTCCTTAGCCGGAGTCTCCGTTCGCAAACCAGTTTAAAGAGTCAAATGGTTTTGAAAAGGATTTTCCAATGGTGACTTGGCACACCAGATTATGCCAAGTGACGACTCTGAATAAAAAATATAAATAATCCATTTTCAAAATAAATTTTCATCTTTGTCACTTTAATAATAAAAACCATTTCGAAACTTACAATACATTAATTTTTGGAGTCGAAAAAGGGGTGTGACAGCTCTGGCGACTCTGCTGGGGACATTTCAGAATTCGAGCTTATTTTTTGAGTCGTATCGGCTTTGTTTGGCATTACGAGTGTATAAGCATTGTTTGTGATTATTGTTTTGTTATTGTTTTCACTTTTGTGCGTTTTCGTGCTCTTTGTTTATAGTATTTATCCTATGTGTTTCCGCTTTATATCTGTCATCATGAGTCCATCCCCCCGGCCTTCTTTCTGCAACAAGTCTCGGAGCGCACGTCGTGCGCACGAAATCTAGTTGAGTCACCTTTATTTTAGGGGGGGAGCCGTTGGATGTATGGAGTAGGTGGAAAGCAAAGCAGCCACTATCGACCATATGCTCCCCCGAACGGCCTTGTTAGTAAACCACAACGTAGGTCAGCCTTTAGGTCATTCTTATGTGCATCTTATTGAGACCTAGCGGGGCCTACACGGTCCTTTGTAGGAGACTCGCCTTTAAAGCATCCCTACGTGCTAACTGTTGCATATTTGAGGGTAACGTGGTCATTTGACAGACCGATTTGGGGAAAACATGTGTTAGAAGTAAAGTGTGAAAAAAAAAGGAAAAAAAGTGAGTCAAAAAGAATGAATCAAAAGGAGTGTCGAAGTTTATTTTAGAGTTCTTTATGGCTTTTGTTCTTCACGATCTCAAAACTCAAAAAGATTTTTTTTACGTTTTTGCATCTATCTTCTCAAAGTACCGTAAGTTCGAAAAAAAATTGAATGAAAAAAAAGAGGGTTTTATTTGCTTTGTCTACTTATCTGTCAAAAACAAAATACCAAAAAGATTTTTTTATAATTGGTGGTGTCAGTCTTAGTTGAAATGTCTAGTTGAAAATCCAAAATGTTTTCACTCATTTGTTTTTGGTTGTCTCTTAAGTTAGGGTCAATTTATTAGTTAATCGTTAAATGTCCAATCTGGACGAACTACGCACCCCTGATTCTCCTCTCTCGGGAGTGAGATACGTAGGCAACCTATTTTAGGTTCGGGGATCTTATTTCAAAAATTCAATAAAATAAAAAAATTCCACTCTTCATTTAGAGTAGGTGTTTCATATACATCTCTAAAAGAAAACTACAAAAAGATTTTTCTTTAATAGTATCAAGTTTCATTTTCCTATGAAATTCTAAATTGAAAATTCAAAAAGATTCTTCTTTGGTAATCATAGATTCCATTTTTGTATAGGGAGTTTAAACCTAAAACAAAAAATGCAAAAAGATTTTCGTCAATTCTTTTGATAATTTGTTATTTTCTTTTATTTTTAAAGTTTCAAGAAAAAGAAAAAAAGATTTTAATTGGTCATTTTGGTAAAACTGCCCGAACTACGCAAGATCTGATTCATGTACAACATGATACGTAGGCAGCCTACTTTTGGGTTCGATCTAATCATTTTGTTTCGTTGTTTTTCATTATTTTTCCTCTTTTAAGGAAAACAAAAGCCTTAAAGAATGATAAAATAAAGGTATATAACGTGAGGAAAAGAGCAGATATTGATAAAAAAATAGTAATAGGTGTAGATAAAAAAAAAAAAGTGTGTAAATAAAAATCGGGATGATGTTGAAATGACCTCGCTACCCTCAAAAGCTGGTAGAAATGAACATGAACTTAGGACAATTTTACCAATGTGATTCCCATGCTTTTAGTATACCCTAATCCTAACGGATGTCGTCTTTGATGAGCATGTTCTTTAAGATAACAGTGGTAGGTTTGCAGCACTCTGGCTAGTCACCCATACTTCACTAGGTCCAAAGCAAAGCTCGCAATGGCTAGCAGGGAGATTGAAAATTTGCTCATTGACCCGGATCAGGATCACAGGGAAGAAAGTTCAGAACACAATGATGAGGTAGTAAGGCTCAGGCAACAATTGATAGATTTGCACCGGGCATGGGCCAGCGGAATGCCTCCTCCTCCGCTCCCTGAAGGTCTTGGGAATATGTCAAGCACACAATTAACCCTATGAGCCAAGCAAACATTAGAATCTTTACAACAATATAGGCTCACAGGTTCACTTCTTTTTCCTTGACCAACATTTTTAAATTCTTCACTCACTTGAGACTCATTAATCACATCACACATATTCTTAAGTGGTGGGAAAGTTTTACACACAAGTTGGTCAACACAATTTTCATATGATGATGTACTTTCATTCAACACAATAGCTTCAACACTAGGTGGACACAAATCGATCTTACTAGAAGAGTCGATTCGGTCATCTATAGGATCAACTAATGTATCCACTCGCACAACATATACATCATCTACAAGTGGTAAGGAATCAATATACTCATACGTAGGTAAGCTACTACTCACACTCAACGGTTTATTAGTCACACGTTCATCATCCACATGTACCAAAGTGTAAGAGATCGCTATTTTACCTTGACGTTCATGAGTATGTTTATATTTACCTTGGTGTGAAAGTCCTTCACAAGTTTGGGCAGCAACTTCCTTCGGGAAGATCTCACCGCAAGGTGTTTGGACCTTAGGTTTTGGATTTGTTGGGATAAGTGTGGATACCAATTGGCGTAGCCTTTCAACGTGCCATTTCATGTCTTCAATATTATTGGTGATGTGGTCAAACGTGGCATTGAGATTGGTGGCAGCCATGGTACCTAAAAGAAAAGACAACAACGAACAACTAAACAAACAAACTTGTTAGCTCAAAAATGCCTCACCACACTCTCACTCTCGATTTTTACCTCACACTTGGTTTCACAAGTATTGAAAGTCGGCTTGTACTTCGTGAGTGATTGATGGAGGAGTCCACCTTGGTCCGAAATAGATTTTCATTCGAGTTGACTCAAAGAAATTTTACTTACGGACTTGAACCAACAAGATACAACGAATTCACAAAAGAGAAAAAAGCACAAAAGAAACGTAGAAACGAACAACGGATTCAAGAACTAAGTGACAATCTAGTAGAAGTTTACTAGCTTGTTAATTAGTGCTAGGATCAATTAAACGAAACTAAGAGACAACAAAATGAAACTAAGAAATCTAAAATTTTGAGCTCAAAAATATTGTGTGAACAGTAGCAGTGATGATGTGGCAGGCACGTATTGGTTCGGTTTTATCAAATGGTTATTCTCAAATGTTCAAGTCTTGGTCAAAAATTAATTTGGATTGGTGGAATTTGTTTTAGGAGAGAAAATAAGTTTTGGAGCCTTTTTCAATTTTCAAGACTTGACCTTTTCTTGTACTTCTCCTTAAAACATGGGTCCTTAAATCATGGAAAAGTGGTTGAGAAGTGATATAAAGTCTTTTGGTCGTTGGGGGTCTTTCAAGACTAACAAGTACATACACTTTTTTCCTTCACCTTTTAGGATCTAGCATTCACTTTATGTTCTAACAATATATGAAGGAAGGTGAAGAACTTCAATAACAACAACAACCACACCAGGAACAATAACAATAATCTTCAAGAACAACAACAATTCCAACGGCCAACTCCAATCCACAACAACAAATGGCCAAGTCTCTTTAGTATTGTGTCTTCGATTTTAACAAGAGATGAAGGTTGTGAAGAACTTCAAGAACAACAACTACATTCACAAAGAACAACAACAACAACACTCCTTTCAACAACAATAATTACACACACAGCCAAGTCAAGTTTCTCAACAACAATGTCTACCACACGATCTTACTTGTTCACGACAACAACAACAAATCTCAAACTTAGATATGGACTCAAGTGTTAGTGAAGAACAAAGGTAACACTAGAAATACTCAATACAAATAAAAAATCTCGGCCAAGGCAAAACAAGAACGCAATTCTCGGCCAAGAACACAACACGGACAGATTGCACTTCTTTTGGAATTTTTAGTTTTTCAACCTTCTTTTTTTCAACTAACAGGCCCAAGATTGATCTTGTGAAAACAATATCAAGCCATGCTTTGATACCAAATGATACGACAATGACAAGGGAAACACGAAACAAACACCAAATCAGTCCACAAATTTGAAGAACCGAGGACCCCTTTGGTGACCACTCTCGGATTTACTACAACAACAATGAAAACACAATAACAACAAGATATTAAAGGTGTAAATACACCAAAACAGAAATAATATGACGAGATGGACAACAATAACAAGATAGGAACAACACGGGGTTTTACTAACTAGAGATAGAAACGGTTACAAGAACACAAACTACTACAAGATAATTACTATAAAAGTAAAGGGATAGTTAGATAGACTTAATGAAGGTATAATATTAAGAACCCAAGACCATATTCCACTCTTGGACCCTTAACACTACACACACTGTTCATCTATCTCTTACGAAGACACAAGGTCGGAATCCACCTCCCAAGCATCACGTTTCCAAGCTATGAGATCAACAAGAGTGATTCCACACCCTCTATGCCTAATTTCGGTTTTGGTGCCTCAAGGAGAGAGGACTTGTGTTTCTTTGTGTTTCAAGACTTACAACATCATGAATAATCTAAGTCTAAAATCCCTACAATGTTCTATTTATAATAGGTTACAAATAAAATACAAAATGTCCAAAATGCCCTTTTAAGAACTAGGCTCCCTTCAAGTGTATCTAGGGGCTGCCTTGTTGTGTTTCAAGGCTTCTCTTTACACTCCAAGTGTGATATTAGGTTCGGTTTGGTGTGTTTTAAGTCCTTCACTCGCACACTTCAAGCCCCGGGTTCATTACATTCTCATATGCGTCCATCTTCGTGATCGTACTTGTATCAGGTAATATTAATGATTATATGTATACTTCATCATCTAAATCAGCGTTGATGTCGAGGTATTTTCCCGACAATAAAGGAGCAATAACTCGGTCAAAACTGATAACACGAGTGCAGATGGAAAACTTTGATAACGCTAAAGATGCTCTGAACCTAGCGATATTGTTCTTTGTTCATACATTCATGTTTTATCAGTATAAGGAAGCACCAATCAGTGTTGCTTACTTTCAAATTATTGAGGACAGTCGGTACATTCACTTTCTATGGGGGAAGGTCATATTTGAAAAGTTAATGAGTTCATGGCAGCAGGATTTCAATACTGCGAAGAAGTTATATTCATTGGATGGAATGCCACACGTTCTAAATGTTTGGATGTTTGAGTGTTGCTCCGAGGTAGAATCAAAAACTGATGTCCGTTAGAGAAACGCTATTCCCAGAATACTAAACTGGTCGGTGGAGTATATAAGGCTTAAGTATGAATCTTTTATGTCTGGCATGTTCAGTAAGGTAATTGTTTAACTTTGTACTTATTTTGTTTATTCAAGTCATTTTAGTTATGTGCAAATATTTTATTTTGAAATTATTCTTTCCAGCATTCTTACAAGAATATACAACCTACAACCGATGAAGTTAGTAGGTTGGATTTGTCCTTTTCAAAAGAATTTGAGACATGTGATCCAATAACTTATGCTTCAACATCCGATTCTGGAAATTTGAAAGGACAGCAACTGAACTTGAATAGCGTGTTGGTACCATTGCTGAAGAATTTGGTGATTTCAAAACTATACCGCCGCGGGAAATCCTCATAAAGGCTGGTTTTGCATCGCCTGTATCACCTGACCAACCTTTGAAGAAAAGAAATACTGTCATATTCGAGCAAGATAATCAAGCGGTGATGGATGATGATACATCTGGAAGTGGTCATGCAATACATCATGGGTCTGGTTTGTATCGTGAAACGCATAAAGATGCAGCAGACAAGGGAGAAATTGGTGTGTCTGAAATTCAACATCATCATCATGGAGAAATTGGGGTGTCTCCTAAGAGTCACCAGCATAAATCTGTTCCTTCATCTTTCACACAGCCTGAAGGGACTTCTAAATCAAGTTTAGATGGTGATGAAATAAAGAATTACATCAACAAATGTGCAAGTTTAGTTTCTTTATCATACATTTTTTCTAAATAGCATGATGTGTTTCTACCAACTTTTTTTTCGTTACGTGATAAGTTTGCTGAAAAGATGGTCGAACTGGTTACACTAATATCAAAAATACCTGCTGAGGTCGTCAAAGCATTGAAGAATGAAGCAAATACGCAGTCACAGGTATAACAATTTAATTTTATTATATTTTGCATAAAGTTGATGAAATGTTCATACATTCAGATTGTTCGTGTTATATAGGAGGAAAAATTTGACGAACAACAACAAAGTCAAGAAGACGGATCCAACAAACAGGAGAGACCACATAAGGAGGATATGTAGGCACTTTTTGTCAATTATGTTGTTCATTTACTATAAATCTACATAATTACCTTATCAAAAACAAATGTAGTTTTTTTTTAATACAGCATGAAGATTATGATAAGGGATCACTCAACGATATGGAAGTGTCTCGTAATGAATGTCACACCCCTTTTTCCGCTCGAAGGTGTCGAGTCGAAGGGTTTTTCCAATTAAAGTGACGGTATTGAATAAGGTTTATTTTATTAATTTAGTCGCCACTTGGAATTGAGTTTTGGTGTTTCAAGTCACCTTTTTGAATCCCTAATCAAAAGGAAATGACTCTTTATTATGATCTGCGGAAACAGAAAACCAGGTAAGGAATTCTGTTGACCGAGGGGAAGGTGTGAGGCATCCCTCAAGTCCTGTGGTTCTAGCAAATTCGCTTTAATGACTTATCTTGCCTTAAATAAGTTATGTTAAGGCCTAAAACCGCTCATTTTTAATTATACCGCAAACTTGTCTATTATCTTATATTAAATAAATCAACAAAAATTAATTTTAGAAAAATTATTTATCAAGGTGCATTATTGCATCCTTGAATTTTAAATGTCTCAAAAAAGATACGTATGCCGCATTCTTAATTGAGACGAATATTTTAACGTGTCTAAATTTGTTTAATGTTAAAAACATTTAATTATTATTTTTTAATTATAACGATTTATCTATTCAAAACGCTATTCAAACTTAATAATATCTTGAGTAAAATTCATTTAAGGCTATTAATTAATTTTACATAATGACTATAAAAATTTATTAATAACAAAGAATAAATAAATAATAAAAAATAAAAAAAAACTACTATTTCATATTTTTTATAAAATCAACATTATAGACACCATGTCTTATTTAATAAAAAAAAATTATGATGTGTGAAGAATGGGACAAAAACAAATATGCACAGTGCACTACGAGCTTAATTATGTGATTGTCATTTTTTGAAATATATATATGGTAGTTTCTACATTTTGGATTTATTATTGTTGGATGGACTATCCGATCAAAGAAAGTGGTCAAAGAAACTTCAACTTCTGTTTATAATTTTTCTTTGTCTAAGATAAAAGGTTTGTAGAAAAAAAAAATACAACCCGATTTGCCTATTTCCGGGCGGACACAAACGGTGAGAGAAAAAAAAAGCGCTAGCGTAGGTAGATCTGAGAAGGAGGTGGCGCGGATGGCGTCGCTGATAATGCGGGGCTGGTTGGTTTGCCTAATTCGCTAGCCACTGATGGACGATGACAGCCGAACGGAGAGAGATTAGGCGATTTTTCGCCATTTTTCGACGAAGAGGGTCGTCGGAATAGCGACGGAGGGATCAATTTTGGGGGTGATTTTGACATCATTTTCAGGCGGGTTTCACCATGACAACACCACCTTCCCTTTTGTTATTTCTTTAATTTTCTCTACTGTTTTCCTTTCAATTTCTATCCGTTTCTTATTATTTTCAGTGGATGAAAATATTAGAGTGCAATTTGTAAGGTATTCATGTTCCGATGTGTGCATGTGAGAAATAGAATCTATTTTTTTTTTCACTATTTTCATTTGTGTTCCCATTTTAAATTTGACAGTGTCAGCATACAGAGTTTTAATCCCCAACTATTTCATGTTTAAATATATAAATATTCGATAAATTTAATCACATAACATATAGTAACAAATATTCATTTAATCAATCAATCATTCATAATGCATGAAATCACTTGATATTTTTATTCATATTTTTCCTCTGTAAACTTACAACATAAATAGTTCAAAAATTGAAAAAAAATTGTACTTACTTGAACTGGAAAATAAAGCGAGAAACAGTCGGCACTTGAAACTCAAATGGAATCCGAATTCAACTTCACCCTCTTTTCTTTCTTCTTATCTGATATTTTTCACAATCTGTCACAGTCCGTCTTTCTCCTTCTTTTTCTCTGTCTCAGTATCTATAGAAATAGTGTACAGTGCAGAATGTGCGTCTTTTCTCTGTTTTCTCTTAGTTTCAGACTCGGTAGGAATAGTATGTATGTCTTCTGGGGGGTGAGAGTCTTTAAATAGAAGGATTTTAGGAGGAGTAGTTTAGGATTTAAATTTTGAATATATATATATATATATTTATATAGGATAATGATCTCATTTTTTAATAAATAAATAAATAAATTATATATAAAATAAATAATAATAATAATAATAATAATAATAAAAGAATATTAACTAATTAATTTTTATACTTAAGAAAAATATAAATAAAAATACAACTAACTTAAAATAAAATATAATTAAGAGAAAATAAAATCACTAGCTTATTTATAAAAATCAAATTAAAATAAAAATATTTTTTGAAAAAAAATCATTTAATTTTAAAAATAAAAATAAAATATCTTAAAACGTAACTTTATTTATTTATTTTCAACTAAAACTTATTAAAAATAAAATAAAAGTTAAAATAATATTGGATCAAATATAAATATTTAATACAGAAAAATATATAGATTAAATTTGGGAGGGTTAAAAATTACGTGTCTACATTTTGTCCCTCTTAGTGTGAAATCTCGAAGAATTTTTCATACAAAGAAGTAGACAAAGAGATGATTTTTGAACCTCCAATTATTCGAAAAGTAAAGATAAAAAAAATAAAATAAAATAAAATAAAAGATGTGACCGAGTCCTGGTTTTGGACCACCTACATATCCCGGGTTATAAAGGAATCAGGTCATTTGTAGTTCAAAGGTAAAAAGTGAGAGAAAGAGATAAAGGTCAAGTGAGATTCCGTCGAGTTTCCGATTTTTGACTTTCTGCTTTTACATTGAAATGAATAACAAAAAAAAAAAAAAAAATGAAGATACAAGTGAAAGATCCTATTTATGCTGCTTTTTTGGAATCTTAACTTGATTTTTTTATGACTTCTCAAATGGTGAGATAGTCGTTATTCTGAGTTGAACTTGAGACACGAAATGTTCCTTCTCGTTAGCTTTTGGCATTAGAGAGGAACTTGATAATTGATTCGAACTTTCCTCTGACTTGAACTTGACAATCTTCACCCTATTCTTCAGGTGGGCTTCTGAACTTGCAACTGATAATGTTCACCCTATTCTTCAGGTGGGCTCCTGACTTGCTACTTCTTCACCCGGTTCTTCAGGTGGGCTCCTGACTTGTTACTTCTTCACCCTGTTCTTCAGGCGGGCTCCTGATTTATTGTTTCTTCACCCTGTTCTTCAGGCGGGCTCCTGGACTTACGTTTTCTTCACCATGTTCTTCAGTAGGGCTCCTGAATTTACTTTTTCTTCACCCTGTTCTTCAGGCGGGCTCCTGGACTTTCTCTTTTCTTCAACCTGTTCTTCAGGCAGGCTCCTGGACTTTCTTTTTTCTTTACTCTGCTCTTCAGGCGGGATCCTGGACTTTCTTTTTTCTTCACCCTGTTCTTCAGGAGGGCTCCTAGACTTTTCTTTTTCTTCACCGTGTTCTTCAAGCGGGCTCCTGGACTCAAAGTAAACAGTAAAATAGAAAAATAGCATCCCATTCTTCAGGAGGGTCCTGAGCAGAAAGTAAAATTCAATAAATACGAACAGAATGTTTGCCCCAGTTTGTACTTAGAAAATGACTCGACTAAAAGGTACGTCTTATAGGAATCAAGAGGAATGACTTGACTAAAAGGTACGTCTTATAGGAATTAAGAGGAATGACTTGACTAAAAGGTATGTCTTATAGGAATTAAGGGTAATGACTCGACTAAAAGGTACGTCTTATAGGAATCAAGGAAGTGACTCAACTAAAAGGTCCATCTTATAGGAACCAAAGGTATGACTCGAATAAAAGGTACGTCTTATAGGAATCACAGGGAGTGACTCGACTAAAAGTTTCGTATTATAGGAATCAAGGGAAATGACTCGACTAAAAGGTACGTCTTATAGGAATCACGAGGAGTGACTCGACTAAAAGGTTTGTCTCGTAGGAATCAAGGGGGATGACTCGACTAAAAGGTATGTCTTATAGGAATCAAGGAGAATGACTCGACTAAAAGTTACGTCTTATAGGAATCAAGGGGATGACTCGACTAAAAGGTACGTCTTATAGGAATCACGAGAAGTGACTCGACTAAAAGGTTTGTCTTATAGGAATCAAGGGAAATGACTCGACTAAAAGGTACGTCTTATAGGAATCACGGGGAGTGACTCGACTAAAAATTTCGTCTTATAGGAATCAAGGGTATGACTCGACTAAAAGGTACGTCTTATAGGAATCACAAGGAGTGACTCGACTAAAAGGTTCTTCTTATAGGAATCAAGGGTGATGACTCGACTAAAAGGTACATCTTATAGGAATCAAGGGGGATGACTCGACTAAAAGGTACGTCTTATAGGAATCAAGGGAATGACTCGACTAAAAGGTACGTCTTATAGGAATCATGAGGAGTGACTCAACTAAAAGGTTCGTCTTATTGGAATCAAGGGAAATGACTCGACTAAAAGGTACGTCTTATAGGAATCACGGGGAGTGACTTGACTAAAAGGTTCGTCTTATAGGAATCAAGGGTATGACTCGACTAAAAGGTACGTCTTGTAGGAATCACGAGGGATGACTTGACTAAAAGGTACGTCTTATAGGAATTAAGGGGATGACTCGACTAAAAGGTTTGTCTTATAGGAATCAAGGGGAATGACTCGACTAAAAGGTATGTCTTATAGGAATCACGGGGAGTGACTCAACTAAAAGGTTCCTCTTATAGGAATCAAGGGGATGACTCGACTAAAAGGTACGTCTTATAGGAATCATGAGGAGTGACTCGACTAAAAGGTTCGTCTTATAGGAATCAAGGGTAATGACTCGACTAAAAGGTACGTCTTATAGGAATCAAGGGGGATGACTCGACTAAAAGGTACGTCTTATAGAGGAATTAAGGGGAATGACTCGACTAAAAGGTACGTCTTATAGGAATCAAGGGGGATGACTCAACTAAAAGGTACGTCTTATAAGAATCAAGGGGATGACTCGAATAAAAGGTTTGTCTTATAGGAATCAACGGGAAATGACTCGACTAAAAGGTACGTCTTCTAGGAGTGAATGTTCAAGTTAGGAAGTGATTCAGCTAACAAATGAAACTTGAATTATCCAGATTAGGAAGTGCATCTACTAGGGGTTGAATTTTTACCATAATTTGATTATCAAACCTGTGCAGGAACATTGCTTCCTACATCTGTGAAAATGAGGCATTGCAGCCCTTGATATTTATGCTCTGATGTCCTTAATTTGAAGGTAACATGTTTCCTGTTTCATCAAACAAAACTTGTGAGTTCAAAAACATGGTGGCAGGTTTGTGGCTTTAACTTCCGTGGCAATCAGTCTTACTCTTGTCACATTTAACCTTGCTTCCAACCATTAGCATCTGTCACCGACTTGCTGCATCGTTGACCCAAACTCAGATTATTAGAAGTAACTCTGAAACAAACACAGTATCTTTTCTTTGCCATGCTCCTCAAATAAAACCTTTAAACCTTGGTCTTTCCATGAGTTTCCAGACTCGTCTGTTGACAAAACTTTTCTGCATGCCTTATTTCGGCTCACAATCATGTCTCTTTCATGTGTTGGCTTTTTTTCTTGCTTTGTCCAATTGAAGAAGCTGGTAGCCAGTTTTGAAATCTTTTCTTACTTGTTATGACACAGACTCGACTCAGAGACACAAGAAAAATGACAATAATTTTATTTGATGATAAAGATACCAGAAAATCAAAAATAGAAAAATAAAAGGAAAAGGAAAAAAACAATAGGCATTCTTTTTTTTAAAACGACAGAAAAAAAAACTTATTTGGGTGTGGTAGCCGATTCCAGCAATCATGACATGCATTTTGAATTAAACAACTTGATCTACCCACACTAATTATTACAACTCTTGTCCACTTATTGAGTTTGAAATGGAATCAATCTTGAATATGCTCCCTCTAGATCACAATCCTCCTTCGGCTAGTGGCACCTCAATGGGTTTTTGACAACGCCTATCTCATTTTCATTTCTTTCTCAACTCACTATCGTTTTACGGTGCCCAAAAAGGTTTTCACCAATAATACTCTTATTTTTACTCATTCATTTTTTTCATTCATTTTTTTTAAAATAATGCCCAATATACGAATCATCATGCACCCAAAACATGTTTAGCCTTGACATTCTCAAAGATTGATCTGAAGGTCTTTCTTTGGTTGTGACTTGGCTTTTGGAAAAGGTTAGAAAGAAAGGAAGGCATGAGTCTAAAAATTTTACATAATATTAGGTTAAACATACAAATTTTGGAATCGACTCTTTTAAGGAAATAAACTTTACCCCAGTTTCATTTTATTCTGGGTAATTTAATTTTTTTTCTTTGGTTAGACCGAACCCCAGAGTAGGGCTGCCTACGTATCTTGTCATAGCAAGAATCAGGTCAAACGTAGTTCAGAAATCTTGTTCTTTTGCTTGATTTTCTTTCTTTCTTTTTTTCTTTTCTTGACTTTTCTCTTTTTTTAGAGAGAGAGAGAGATTTTTTCCGACTCTATTTTTTCTTGACACTTTTCTGACTCTATTCATTTTCTTGACACTTTTTTTTCAAACTCTATTTTGATTCTAAAAGAGGATATAAAAGAAATAAAACAAAAGCTCAAAAGGAATAACAAAGGATGACAACATTTGGATAGTAGAATGAAATGCCTTCGTCATATCAATCCTTAACAACGCATGTGTTGACACCCAATTTTGACCTCCCGATACTACATTTAGGTTGCTATTTTAATAAAATCATTAATTTTTAAACATTAGTATTTTTGCATATTTTTCTTGCATCAAACAAATTCCAACATATTGCTTTCATAATTTAGAAAAATTCATAAATCATTTTAGCATCTGTTAGAATCATCTTTATAATTTTTTAAATTAAATACGATATTTTACATAATTTTATTAATTAAATAATTTTTTCACGTAATTGTGCACACTCACGATTATTTTTTTCGCTGACACATTGTCTAATTCCCCATTATTTAATACCATTTATCTGAGTATTTCTGTTTAATTACTAACATTATTATTATATATATTATTATTTATTATTAGTTATTACTTAATTATTATTATTATTATTTACTACTACTATTATTTAAATAATGGCCTAAATTAAATCACTTTGTCTAATTCATAAATCTATTAGCCATTTTTTTACTCAATCTTACCTAATTTATCATAATTCTAGCCACTGTTATCAATTTTAGCCAAATCTTGTTTGATCCATTACAATTATTGCCCTTTTTTTATTACAACCATAGCCAACATGATGTCCAATTTAAAATCTTCCAGGTTTAAATCTCAGTCGTCGATACAAAACGAATCCAACGGCTGAGATCAAATCATTCTTTTCTTGCCTTTTATACACCTAAACCCTAATTTCCTACCCCTCATTTTCATCCGCCTCCCTCCCCTCTCTAACTTTTCTCTCTCTCTCCCAAAGACCTCCATCCGTCAACATCCAAGGCCGCCGGCGATGGCTCCTCTGTTGTCTCACTGCCAGCGAGCCTCGCTTATCTCCTTCTCTACTCTCTCTCTTACCTCAAAGGGAGGCAGCCATGGCTGCCGAGCCCCCACGCCGCCGACCTCATCTCCACCTTTACCTCCCTTTTTTTTTCTCCCTCCCCTCCGATGAATCACGACCAACAACCACCAGTGGCCAGCGCCGCTCCGATCAAACACCAGTGTCACCATCACCACCATGCAGCCTCCCCAAAACTCCATCATCACCATGCCAAACGCCGACCAGCGCCGCCGTTGCTCCGTTCCAAACGTCGATGACCCCCTCCATGCGAACAACAACACCAGCGGCGACAACAAGCACCCCCATCGTCGCCAGGGCTACCTTAGCCTTTTTTTCCGCCTCTCTGGCAAATAGCGTCGCAAATCATACCCCCCTTCGTTCTCCACGCGTCAACAACAACCCCACCGGATCAGCCAGCTGTGAGCTCGTCTGATTTGAGGGCCTCATTAGGTCCCTTTCTCGCAAACTCAATTATTTTATGGTTTGATTCCTCAACACCTTGATTTTAAGGTTGTTTTCTCCATTTTAATTTATTCTTTGTATCCTATTGATATAAATTGCCTAAGATCTAAAGTTTGTCTGAATTTGAATATTATTTTAATCCGCTTAGTTACATGTTCAACTAGAGTGTTACTGACTTCTGCTTGTCCTTGAAAAGGCTATGTTTGGGATTACGTTGATTTAATTGATACTGACTGGAGGATGAATCCCCGTTTGTCTTGGCTAAAAAATAGCGGTGCTAAATTGATTTTAGTAATTGATCTAGCCTGATTTCTTGTTATTTGTCAGTCAATTTTAATGATAATACGTGTTACTGTCATTATCTCCTAAATCAGTTGCTTTTCATCTATTTATGGTAAAGTGGATTTTGTTGATCTCTGCTTACCCAACTTAAGGGAATAAATTATTTGTTGGTTTTACTGAATACATGCTCTCCTTTATTTTTTTTGGACTGATTTGGGAGTGATTAACTGATTTATTGGCTCCTTAATTGATTTCGATCTTAAAATATTTCTTTTCCTTTTACTTGTTACCCTATTCTCCTTAGTTAATTGAGATTGATTTTTACATATCGTTTTTTCCTTTTTCTGAGTGGTTGATTGAACCTTAACCTTTTAATCCCTCTTACTATATAAGCCCCTCTCACAATCTCACACAACATTCACAAGTTCAGCACCTCTCAATTTCTCAGTTCTCAATTCACAGCTCTCAAGTTCTATTACAATCTACCACTACTATTTCAAACAAAGTACTAGTTACTTTAAGGCAATTAATTACTCTAAAGGTGCTTCGGTATTTTCTTCAAAAGTATTAAAAGCATCTCGCATACTCTACTGTTACGTGGGTTTGACCATTTTTTGCTCTTATTCTTTACTGCTGCTCACTGGTGAGTCCCTAAATCGATGCAATATTTTTAAACTATGTGTGTTGACTATATCATGCCACGAAAACTAGTAAGCATGTCTATAGGAAATAATTGTGTCGTGCTTGTATGCTATATGTTTGTATATCTTGTGCTTGCCATGCTATTTAGTTCTATTTAGCAGGTTTCAAAATGGAAGAGTCACCAGTGTAGATATCATTATCTTGTATTAGTCAGTATCATTAGTTTTAGTATAATTTTCTTTTCTTACTTTTATTATGTGATGTGTAATATTTGTAAAGAAACTTTTATTATTGTAATAAATAAATTTCGGGGGCTGCTTTTGGGAGGCGGAGATTACGTGCTCTATTAACAGAGTGGTAGGCAAAATTTAGGTTTTTACGTGTCTTATATGCTATATGAAACACTTGGGCAAAACGCGACTTAAAATCTATTAGCGTACTTACTTGGCCGCCTATAAACCCTGCTTTAGGAATTTTAATTAATTTCGATATATTGAATTAAGTTTTGGCAACACGAAAATTGATGAATACTGTTTATCACGTATTTTGAGCATCAAAGTCATTTTTCATCACATTCTAGATATTCATATTGATTCTCACATATTAACATGTTAAAATAGACATCAATACATCTTAGCATATTTGACATCTAACGTATTGCTAAATTATTTGACATCAAGCATACTAGTAGATCATTTGATATCAAGCATGTCACCATATTAGTGTACTTGATAGCATGTTAAACATAAGTATTAGGCATGTTCATCATATATTTGATCAATGTTCAGCATGTTTAATTAATTTTACAGCATGTCTAATTAATTCTTTCAAATGATTAATCAATGTTCAGCATGTTTAATTTATTTTATAGCATGTCTAATTAATTTTCACATGATTAATCAATGTTCAACATGTCTAATTATTTTTTTAGCATGATTAATCAATTTTTAGCATGTTTAATTAACTGGTTAGCATGTTTGATTAATTTTTTGGGCATGTTCAGCATAACTCTCAGCATGTCCAATAACATCTTCAGCATGTTTAAATATAATATCAGCATGTCAAAATGTTAGTTTTTTAGACATCTTTAGTATGATTGATACACTTTCAGCATGTCACTATGAAATTTCTGCAATAATACAACTGCTGTTATAGAAAATACATACTTTTGAGCACTTTTTGATATGTTTAAACACTAAAATAAGTATATTATGGCATTCTTAACATGTTAATGTTTTTTAATATTCTTGTTGATTTCTTGTGTTCTCATTCATATTTTAAGACACTTAATTCGCAAGCACATTTTCTTGACACATTTACCACACTTTTGACACCTCTCATAAACACACATAATGATGTTGCATACACGAATCACAATCTTCCTTTATCACTACTTGTTGAACATTTAGACACCATGCCTATAGGTTAATGATAATATAATTTATTTGTCTTTGCGTGTCATCACACTAATTAACATTAACTAATCAAGAGGCTAACTTGGGATTATTACGTGCTACTTGTTGTCCAATATGTTCGCGCTTCGAGTCCTAGGCAACATAGCTTTCTTTTAGTCTAGAACACAAATCTAAAATAGCAAAGTCCAATACCTCTTGGACGATAGTCGGGACGTTAAATATTACTAAAAACGTTAGTTTTGTCCTTGTCATAGAACGCTCTTAGACTTGACATCCAGCCTAGGTGGGGTGGGATGGGTAGCCCTTTTTGAAAATAATGATCCCAACAAAATATTAACGGTAAGGCTAATGACATTATTACTTGTCTAAGAGTTTGGCCTTTAGGTCGGATGATGATTAACAAGTTGGGTTTCTGATCTGAATAAAACCAAAACATCTCTTTGTTTGACTCGGACGATTTCTTTTAGTCTTTTTATTTATTTTCCATGTTTATTTGGAGTAGCTAGTTTATTATAAAGCAGTCCCCTTTTTATTATAAATTATGTCATTTCTTTCTCCTCGCTTATCTTATTTCTATATTTTTTATTTATTTTATCACCTAGATAATCGACAATTAGCATTAACAAATGACATGTGTTTGCTTATTAATTATCTTATCGCTTAGCTAAATAGTAAATTAATAATAAAAGAATAGACCTTTATTTGATCACATAGAATCCCCATGTAAAGTATGAATTCGGTCGGGAACCACTTTTGTGGACCTCAAAAGGTGCCTAACACCTTCCTTTTGAGGTAATTTGAACCCTTACCCAAACTCTGGTGAACTAAGACAAAACAACAAAATAGGTTTATAGTAGCCTAGACCGGTGCCCTAACGCACCTTAATACGTTAGGTGGAGACTCTTCACACCCTTCTCTTAAACACATCCCAAGAGTTTGTCAAGTCGAATCCCACCTTCCGTGAGGAAAAAGGGGTGCGACAACAAGTACATAACATGCAATCTAGGAATGGAACATGAAGATCATACGCATCTTTTCAATACTGACCGTGACTAAGCACATGCACGTGTGTCACTTCTTTTAAACTTGTAAATAATACACGTCTACTTGTATTGTACTTTCCTCACAACAGATGACTCTTCTTATTTATTTATTTTCTTTGAGCTAACTTCTTTTTGTTTCTTCTGATAATAGAAACTATATATCCTCTGGTTGATCTCATTCAAAAATGCTTGAGTTTAACCTTCTCATTGAAGATCAAGTCATTTTTTATTCGCAAAGTGATTGCCTCCAAACATTCAAGTGAGGATGTAACTAGGTCCCCAAAACATCTTAACACTTTACTTATTTTTCTTACATTTATTTTTCAACTCTAGGTTCTTGATCAAATGTTTCAGCATTAGATTGGGTTTTAAGATTTGGATGAAAATTCAACATGCTTATCATATTACCAAAATCACCATATAAAGAGCTCTTTGAAGAAAAAAAGAAAAAAAAAATATATATATATATATATTGTTGACAGAAAGATAGAATGGTTTGAACAAAAACGATAAGAAAATTAAACAAGATAGGTCCTAAACTACAACCCTAAAATAATTCGAGTAACAGAAAAGAAAAAAAAATAAACTACTAGACCTCTTCCTAGTAGGAAGAGGGGTGACTTCTCAATTGCTCAGCCTGACAACTTAGCCACTGATTTGCATATCAACATTACTAGAGCTTCCACCACGATCAGACATATTTCCTTCAATAAATAAGTTCTGGGTCCCCATACTTGACTCATTGTTTCCCATATATCGTGCAGTACCACGTGCTGCCGAAGAACTCTGTGGGACGGTTGAAGTGTCAATGTTTTGCACCACAATCAATTTTTCTTGAATCATTTTCTCTATTTCTCTTTTTAAAATACGACAATCTTCAGCACTGTGACCTTGCATATTAGAATAATAAGCACATCGTACATTAGGATCAAAATATTTTGAATGTGGATCGGGAATATACCCAGGGATAGGAGTAATCATGCCCCATTGCCTCAATGTCTGGAACAAACTGGTATAGGACTCCCCAATTGGCGTGAAATTATCCTTTGTCTTCCTCCTCATTGCAAACTCTGACCTCGGATGAAACTTGGATTTAGAGGCTCCTTGGTAAATTTGTGAGTGTCGAGGACAATGCCGAGGGTACGGGGCACGCCATTGTGGATAGGAAGACGAATGAGCATACGACTGTGCATTGTTCAAAGGATATTGAGGAAGTAGAATGGAATTTCTTGGATTTTGGAGAAAGAAACCTTGTTGCATGTGGTTGTATGGATCTAATATGTAAGCTCGGGATGGAGGCTGATAGTATTGGTGGGTTGGAACTCTCAAACTCTGCTTTGTCCCTGGCATGACAATAAATGTGTTTTCCTTCTTCTTTCATTTTTCAATTTCCCTTGATCGATTGCAGTATCATCCCAAATGGTTCACAGAATCCTCATGTCCATTATGTTTCTTAAATTTTGATATCTCAAAGCTTTGAAGAAGGTTGACACTTGAAGACATGCCCCAGTATTTAATAGTGGGGAACGGAGGAGGAGGATGCCCACTGGCCCAAGCTCGATACATTTCCATCATTTGTTACCTTAGTCTCAAACTCTCTTCCTTTAAACTCTCATTTTCATGACTCTTTGTTTGATCCATGAAGTCACTTTCTATATCCTTGTTGGACACAGTTAACCCTTCTTTAGATTTGGTATGATGTGGAGGACCAGCCAAAATACCACAAATCAACCACCTTAAACTAACTGTATAAGAAATAACAAAGGCGTCAGAATGCAATATTTTTTCAAAAACTCTTTTTCTTTTATCTTCTTTTTTGAAGAGATCACCGAACCCCAGAAGGGTTGCCTACATATCTCACTAAGATGAGAATCAGGTGTGCGTAGTTCTCGAAAATTGGAGATACGAAGAAATATACCTTCTTTTTTTTTAATAATGAGAAATTTATTTATTTATTTATTAAATAATATTTTTTTTCATTTTTGAAAACAACTTTTTTTTTGTTTAAAAGGAAAGACAACCATTTTTTAAAAGATCACCGAATCCATTAAGGACTGCCTACGTATCTCAATAAAATGAGAATCAGGTGTGCCGTAGTTCTTGAAAATTGGAGATACGAAGAAATATACCTTTTTTTTTAATAATGAGAAATTTATTTATTTATTAAATAATATTTTTTTTATTTTTGAAAACAACTTTTTTTTTTAGTTTAAAAGGAAAGACAACCATTTTTTAAAAGATCACCGAATCCATTAAGGACTGCCTACGTATCTCAATAAAATGAGAATCAAATGTGCGTAGTTCTTGAAAATTATGTCGTACAAAATTTAGCCTCAAAACCCCTAAAAGTTCAGGGCTATTAAGATTTATATTTTTTGTAAAAACTTAGCCTCATGATCCCTAAAGATTCAGGGCTATTAAGATTTATATATATTTTTTATTTTATGTAAAACTTAGCCTCATGATCCCTAAAGATTCTGGACTATTAAGATATATAATTATGAAAGTAATCATATTTTCAAAACATTCTCCAATAAATCTATAAATAATTTTTCAAAAGATAGGGTCGTACCCCGAAAAAGGGCTTCCTATGTATCTCAATTAAGAGTGAGAATCAGACCCTCGTAGTTCATGAAGATCGTAAAACTATGTTACTAAAATTTTTCCTTTCTTTTAAAAATAAAATTTTTCTTTGAAAAATAATTCACTAAATGTGAGGATAATTTAATCTCTTGCATTTTAAACTTGTCTAAAGTCGGTCAACAAACAAACAGCCTTCCAAACAAATGTCAAAGAGCACGTAGGATGCACATGTTGGTCTTTATAAAGTAGGTCACCTGTCCTAGACAGACCCGGCTCCTGTGCCAAGTCCCTCTAAGTCAAATATGTATGATGCAAATAAAGCGGCACCTAATAGGGATAACCAGATTCTGAGTTTTCAGTTCTTCTAAGTTTAAGCCTAATAGGTATAGGTGTCTAGACTGGCTTACCCGAGTGGACACTCGAGCCGGGGAGGGACAACTTGATCGGTAGAAGGGCAACACCGCCTTCGTTGCCGATCCGAACCCCACCTAACATGTGTGACTATAATCCTTCATCAGGTGCCTTGACACTCCGTCTATCTCAAAAAGAAAGTAGGATGCATGTGTTGCATTCCTTCTATCCTATTTCAGAGACTCAGAGGGGGTGCGCAAGAGAAGACAATATATAATACAGTTCAATCAATATCAATGCGGTAAATAAGTAACAAGTAGCACATAAGGCCAAAAAACACAATATTAACAATAATTAAAGAAAGTATACGTCAGTATGAAAAGCTCGAATTCTTATTATTCCCCAGCAGAGTCGCCAGAGATGTCACACCCCCTTTTTCTCTCGAAGGTGTCGAGTCGAAAGGTTTTTCCAATTAAAGTGATGGTATTTAATAGGGTTTATTTTATTAATAGAGTCGCCACTTGGAATTGAGTTTTGGTGTTCCAAGTCACCTTTTTGAATCCCTAATCAAAAGGAAATGACTCTTTATTTGGTCTGCGGAAACAGAAGATCGGGTAAGGAATTCTGTTGACCGAGGGGAAGGTGTGAGGTACCCCTCAAGTCTCATGGTTCTAGTACGG
Organism: Capsicum pubescens; assembly: GCA_030864215.1. Lineage (NCBI taxonomy): Eukaryota > Viridiplantae > Streptophyta > Magnoliopsida > Solanales > Solanaceae > Capsicum > Capsicum pubescens. The sequence continues at coordinate 269,805,487 of CM061538.1, forward strand.
TCTCTTTAATGACTTATCTTGCCTTAAATAAGTTATGTTAAGGCCTAAAATCGCCCATTTTAAATTATACCGCAAACTTGTCTATTATCTTATATTAAATAAATCAACGAAAATTAATTTTAAAAAAATTATTTATCAAGGTGCATTATTGCATCCTTGAATTTTAAATGTCTCAAAAAAGATATGTATGCCACATTCTTAATTGAGACAAATATTTTAACGTGTCTAAATTTGTTTAATGTTAAAAATAATTAATTATTTTTTTAAAATTATAACGATTTATCTATTCGAAACGCTATTCAAACTTAATAATATCTTGAGTAAAAGTCATTTAAGGCTATTAATTAATTTGACAAAATGACTATAAAAATTTATTAATAACAAAGAATAAATAAATAATAAAAGTAATACAATAAAAAAAAAACTACTATTTCATATTTTTTATAAAATCAAAAATTATAGACACCATGTCTTATTTAATAAAATAAAAATAAAAAAAATTATGTTGTGTGAACAATGGGACAAAAACAAATATGCACAGTGCACTACGAGCTTATGTGATTGTCATTTTTTGAAATATATATATGGTAGTTTCTACATTTTGAATTTATTATTGTTGGATGGACTATCCGGTCAAAGAAAGTGGCCAAAGAAACTTCAACTTCTGTTTATAATTTTCCTTTGTCTAAGATAAAAGGTTTGTAGAAAAAAAACACAACCCGATTTGCCTATTTCTAAGCTGACACAAACGGTGAGAGAGAAAAAAAGAAGCGCCAGCATAGGCAGATTTGGAGAAGGCGGTGGCGCGGATGGCGTCGCTGATGACGCGGGGCTGGTTGGTTTTCCTAATTCGCTAGCCACTGATGGACGGTGACAGCTGAACGAAGAGAGATCCGACGATTTTTCGCCATTTCCCGACGAAAAGGGTCGTCGGAATAGCGACGGGGGGGTCGATTTTTGGGGTGGTTTTGACATCATTTTCAGGCGGGTTTCACCACGACAACACCACCTTCCTTTTTATTATTTCTTTAATTTTCTCTACTGTTTTTCTTTCAATTTCTATCCGTTTCTTATTATTTTCAGTGGATGAAAATGTTAGAGTGCAATTTGTAAGGTATTCGTGTTCCGATGTGTGCATATGAGAAATAGAATCTATTTTTCTGTTTCACTATTTTCATTTGTGATCCCATTTTAAATTTGACAGTGTCAACATACAGAGTTTTAATCCCCAACTATTTCATATTTAAATATATAAATATTCGATAAATTTAATCGCATAACATATAGTAACAAATATTCATTTAATCAATCAATCATTCATAATGCATGAAATCACTTGATATTTTTATTCATATTTTTTCTCGGTAAACTTACAACATAAATAGTTCAAAAATTGTACTTACTTGAACTGGAAAATAAAGCGAGAAACAGTCGGCACTTGAAACTCAAACGGAATCCGAATTCAACTTCACCCTCTTTTCTTTCTTTTTATCTGATATTTTCACAATCTGTCACAGTCCGTCTTTCTCCTTCTTTTTCTCTGTCTCAGTATCTATAGAAATAGTGTACAGTGCAGAATGTGCATCTTTTCTCTGTTTTCTCTTAGTTTCAGTCTCTGTACGAATAGTACGTATGTCTTCTGGGGGGTGGGAGTCTTTAAATAGAAGGATTTTGGGAGTAGTTTAGGATTTAAATTTTGAATATATATATATATATATATATATATGTGTGTGTGTGTGTGTGTGTGTGTATATATATATATAGGATAATGATCTCATTTTTTAATAAATAAATAAATAAATTATATATAAAATAAATAATAATAATAATAATAATAATAATAAAAGAATATTAACTAATTATTTTTTGTATTTAAGAAAAATATAAATAAAAATATAACTAACTTAAAATAAAATATAATTAAGAAAAAATAAAATCACTAGCTTATTTATGAAAATCTAAATTAAAAGAAAAATATTTTTTGAAAAATTTTCATTTTATTTTAAAAATAAAAATAAAATATCTTAAAATATAACTTTATTTATTTATTTTCAACTAAAACTTATTAAAAAAAAATAAGAGTTAAAATAATATCGGATCAAATATAAATATTTAATACAGAAAAATATATACATTAAATTTGAGAGGGTAAAAAATTACGTGTCTACAATGAAGAATCTAATAAGCAGCACATTCTTGAAGAGCAACAGTTGCTTGTATTTTTTTTCCCTTAATACTTGTTACTAAATTTGGGCATTTTAATTTTTCATCATACATTTACTTGAATGTATAATGATCAGTTATACATTAAACTTACTTCTTTTTCTTCAGCAAATTACATGTTATTTATGAATCTCTTCATAAATATGCATGTCATTTACAATTACTTAAAACAACATCATTCTAGAATCACCTAAAACAAGTTTATGAATAACTGTTCATTAAAGCGACTTGTTATTTAATTTAGGATGTGAATGCGGCCGATAAAGAGGCAGGTCGTGAGGATAATTTTGAAGATGAGGACTGTTCTGATTTGCAACCTTTGGAGGTATCTTTCTGTACATCAAAATTTTTTTTTCCTAAAATATATGTCCATATAAATGTAGCTTCTGTTATTGGTTGAAAAAAAAGATATTAACCTTATCGGCTGAATATAAAGTTGTATCGATCTTGACGCTTTCAATATTTTGCACATTGTTTAACAGTTGTCTTAATAAATACAAATTTTTGGCTTCATGCAACTTGGATGATGATAATTATCACATAAATAATAGGATGAGATTATGGCATATGAAGAAGAATGTAGCGATGAAGAATTGGGAAAAAAGAACATTCCAGATGTAGAAGATTTATCGGTATTTTTATATCTCTAATATTGTTTGATTACTACTATAAGTTTCTATACACATGTAGTTTCTTCTAACTTCTTCATATTAGGGCAGTTAAATGTACATAAAACATTCAATCGAATGTATCAAGAAGAGTCATACATTCAACATACAAACATTTTCATAAACATAAAGCTTGTAGTTTATGATTACCATCAATCATATTTATGTTATTAATGCTATAAAATCATTTGTGGATAACATATGACATTGTTTGTTATTACTGATATATTTATATATTCATATGCACCCATTACAGATAGAAATTTCTTATCACGGATGTAAAACTTCATCTCAATCTTTTATATTATACTTTGAATAAATGTTAATACACGATAATTTTTATTTAATCTAGGATGTGAATCTAACCGCTAAAGAAGATGTTAATGAAGTGAATTTGAAAAATCAGGAATCTACTGATGTGACAGATGTGCAGGTATTTTTTTGTTCTTAATACTTTTTTTTTCAAAAATATATCTATCTACGCGTTCGACCTTGTAAAAGTACGTACTGGGACTTAATGTTATTTCTCTGTTACATATTAAATTTTTTTTTGTGAATTTGAATCCACTGGAATGTATTGATTTTTTTCTCTGCTGCATATCAAATTTTACTGATATTGATGTTGTCATGATTTCTAACATAAATGTCGTAAGCATTAATATAGTTACACATTCATATATTGTATGTGTACATTACAAATCCTTATGTGTTCACGTAGGATGAAGTTGGTGGGATAGTAACTGATTCAATACAAGCAGTCGTAGATACAATTTTATTTGGTCTGTCAACACCTTCGACTACAAAGTCATTGGATGTTGGTGCTTCAAATAAAATGACCGAAAGATACTGGGACCTTCCAGACAGTCAGATTCCACCTGACTTTCCTGATGCTCAGGTTCGAGAGCTTCAAGCCTCAAAATAAAAGCACTTTCCAAACGAGAAAGAAAGAAGTCCAGGGTTTTAAGGTCACCATACATTTCAAAGTATGATTCTGGCTCTAAGGATGCGGTTGATTTCGATAAAGAGGAGAAACTGAAGTATGTTTTTTATGGGTACACCATTAATCAAGATTTGCCAAATGAATTGATGATTGATTACTCCCAGTGGATTGCCGTAGGATTACTGAAAAGTAAGAAATTTGGTATTATTTTTTTGCCTAACAATACTATTCCATCTTAAACTAAACGGTTACTGTCATGTGTAATTAATGATGTTTTTCCAGGAAAGAAACAGACAACCACTATCGAGTAAATGCTTCTGGGTTAGGTTACAGACAATTGGACTTTGTCATTGCATACCCACAGTCCAAGAATTGGTTTTACTTGATGTCCGAACGCAAGACATGCTGGAACGATGAGCTAACTTATTCTAAATAGAGTAAATACATCAAATCCCCCCTCAACTTGCTAGCAAAACTTACTTTAGACCCTAAACTTCACATTTAATTATTTACCTCCCTAAACAACTTTTATATGAATTTTTTACCACCCTAAAAAAATTACACCACTCTCACTATGGAGAGTACATCATTTATCTCCCTAAACAACTTTTATATGAATTTTTTACCACTCTAAAAAAATTACACCACTCTCACTATGGAGAGTGCATCACACTCGCGCCACATTGAAGTCGCGACATAGCCACATCGGATCCACGTCAATGCCATGTAAATAAATTATTTTTTAAATAATACATACATATATTATTTTTAAAATTATATATATATATATATGTAATTTGTTAACCTTTCAGCGTCTTTTTCTTCTCTTTCTCTCTTCTCCACTTTTCCGCCATTGCTTGCCAGAGGCGATGGCCGGCGAAGCTCCGCGTTTTCAGCCACCACTGTCGATGCTCCTCTTCTCTTCTCTTGTACCATCCTTCTCACTTTTTCTCTCTCAAATCCGGATCCCACCAAGACCAATACATCCGCGAAACAGCTCACCGCCACTACAATTGTTGGCCGGTGAAAATTTCATCTAAGCAAAACTCCAATCCGCCACCTCCTTCACCAGTTCCACCCCTTTCTCCCTCTACTCTGTCACTGATTCGTCCAAGGAGTGAATTGTTGATGGCCTAAAGTTGGAGATTTGATTTGAAGATTGTAGCAATTTTCTGGGGGTAAATTTGCTCTTAGATTTGTAATTTCTAAATACTTATTGTTAATGGGGTTTTTCATAAAGCAAGGCTGAGTGATTTTTTGGATAATCCTTGTATATTTGGTCAATCTGTTCATTTAATTAAAAATAGTAATTTTGTTAATGGATCTTTGAATGCTTTGTGCCTAACTTTTCGATCGTCGTTTCATCTAATTGATCGCGATAATGGAATCAAAATATTTATTTCATTTGCACACTGTGGTATAGAATCTCCCTGTGAACAAATTCATGTAAAAATTATGAACTTTTGACAGTAATTTCAGTAAATTCGATTTTGATGTGCGGAAATAAAATTAATTTGTTGATTCTTGAACTTCATAAAAATTTATTTGTTGTATAATTTGTATATTCTTCCTATGATTGTGTATTTGATTGAACATTTTTAGTGGATAGAAGTGAAAAAAGAAAAAAAAAATAAAGGAAGTAAAAGACATTGGATGGTGGGGTGTAAAGAAAAAAAAGAAATAAGGGTGGTGGGGTGTGAAGAAGAAGGAAAAAAAATAATGGTTAAAAATATTAAAGTGGGCCCCACTAAAAAAAATTTATACTTTTTTTCACTAAAAACGCGCTTATATTTTTTTTTGTCACGTCAGCCGTTAAGGGGGCAAAATAATACACTTTAAAGTTCATAAGGGGGGTAAATAATTGCCCAATTAGTTTAGGGTCTAAAGTAAGTTTTGCTAACAAGTTGAGGGGGAATTTGATGTATTTTCTCTTCTAAATATTATCCATATCATAATTTCTTTTGCTGATACTTAATATACTACAACACCATAACATATCATACATGTAAACCAATGTATAGTAACATATCATACATGTTAGCCAATATATAATAACATATCATACATGCAGTATTTTTCATTATCATTTGTTCAACTTTAATCAACATGTCATGTATAATAACATGTAACTCCAGCATAGTTGTATATCATACATCTAATCAACAAGTAAGGTCGAAGCTACTGATTTCTTTCAATCGTTTTTACTATTTTACCCTGTTTTCACTTATACCATTTAGATGTGATCTTCTACCACTTGAGAAAGAAATCAAAGATTCAGCTGGGTGATAATTATAGATATACGACGACAAGCTGCTTCTTTGAAACATATGTTCAGAAGACACATACTCGTTATTATCCAACGGAACCGACAGATGAGCTATCGACGCAACAAGACTATGCAGAATCAATTGTGGTGGCTAAGAATGAAGATGTTATTGCTAATATAATTCATGGATTTTGTATGTCTGTTGGATTACCATGGTATATGGTTGATGAGGTATATGTTCCAATTAACTGCGGTAAAGAATTTCATTGGTTATTGGTTGTGATTGTCTTGAAGAAAAGATTGATACGTGTGTATGACTCACTGTCAAGTAAAAGAAAAAAAGAACCTCCAATTGAAATACAAAAGCTTGCAGTTATGCTTCCTACTTACTTGTCAGACAATGGCTTTTATGATAAGACCGAGCGAACTGACTGACCATCACTTGAAGCGTACAAAGGGAAGATTACTCAGCAAACTGGTCTTGTAAATGAAATTCCATTTGATGTTGACTATGTGCAAAACATCCCACAACAAGCGTCTGATAGTTTGTAAGTAAATTACAGTTTATTTTTCATGTATAATAATATTATAATTGATGTACTGATTATTATTTTATTTTATTTTTGGAAATCAGGAACTGTGGCGTCTTTGTGTGTGCCTATGCAAAAATATTAAGTGAAGGACTGCAAGTTCATTCATGTGAGTTTGATGTTACAAGTCAACGTGTACGCTATGCTTCCTTACTGTGGCATTACGGGGTGAAAAGGGAAAATGAAGGGTACACGAGTGATAATGGAGATCCGCCTCGACCAAGAAAAAGTGTTATCGAAGAAATTGATGCAAGTGCAATTGTTACTTTAGAGTAGCAATGTTTTCTAATTGTTGGCATTGAATGAACTATTTCTTATTTTTGTGGTTAATGTTACACATTTTCAGGATTACTTTCTTAATGTTAACGAACATTTTATGGATGTCTTCTTTTTTTTGAAACAATTTATTTGCAGTTTCTAACACAATACTGTAATTATACAAACTATTTCTTGATCGATATTGAGTTTGCCTTTTATTTATTTTTTACGACGTATATAAACAAAAATAAAAATATACTAACATTGCATTTGAACTTATTATATTTTTACTGTAACGTGCATTTTCTTATAAGTTAAAACTACATTGCCCTAATATTAATACGTTAAATATATGTAACACATAACATAATACATGTTGTCACACTTTTTTTTTTCTTAAATAAAATTTACAAACAGAGTTCACCACAATCACTTTTATAAAGTATTACACTATTTCATACAATGATACAAATGTATAATCTAATTTATACATTCGTAACTGAACAAAATATACTTTAGATGAACGTATAACGTGTAATCAGTAAGAGTCATTAAAATGATATTTTTTTTTGTATAACATAATTCACCGACAAAAAGTATAACGCTACATCATACATTTCTTTCAATATTTTTTTAAGTGAATGATATATTTCCCAGGTTACATAATACATATAACAATCAGTTGTAACTTACATTAATATAGTTACGAAATATGATAAATGAAAAATTACACAAACTGTTCTTATACTATTAAATATTAATTGAATAAGTGAAACTCAAATAGCAACCAAAAATCTTAATATTAATTGTTCCAGGATCCCAACAAAATCTAATTAAAATGATTATACTACTAAAACCAATCAAACCATCAGCATGTAGAAAAACATATTATCTTCATCATGATTCCTTTGGAAAGAAACCGCAAGTCCTACGGTTGTGACCGGCTCGTCCACATTTACTGCAGCGGTTCGAATTTGAAGACAGTGATTCACTTGATTTCAGATTCCTTCCTTTTTTTGGCCTACCAGGAGGTCTTCGAATTTGGGCGGCAAAACTTCTTCATCATCAACAAAACCCGGAACATTTCAATCCTTCTTGTCTGACATTGAAACTATCGGGAGTTCATATGTCTTCACTATGGTTTGTGGCCTGTACAATTCAGAGCAATAACGACCATAATCCTTTACATCCACATTTTTACTTTTTAATACGACAATTCCATGTGGACAAGGTATTTCATCAATTTGATATCGGCCACAATTGCACGTGCCACGCTCAATATCTACAATGTACCTTCGTCCCGAATCATAAACACAATAACGATAACTCCCTGCTGGCTTAACCTGTAACCAAAAAGCATAATATGTTTCAGATGTAAAAATATTAATACACAATCAATGTAAAACAAAGTTTCTGTTCCATAATTATTCTAATACATACCGTCATCCGCAAAGCTTTAACACCATTATAAGTTAGAATTTCTTCAAATCTTCTGCCAAAAATTGTATTGGTGTACGATGCAATTTCGTTGTTCTTACAATTCCATGCAGCAAATAAGATTTTAACTTCTTCTAGGAAACCTAGAATAGGAAGTTTTCTAGCCTCAACCAAACATCCATTAATACATTCGGCTATATTTGAAGTCATTATTCTACCTCTATTCACAAGAGAATGACACCGAGCCCATTTTCCATACCCAGCTTCCTCCAGATATTCCCTAACTCTTTGATCAACCTTAGCAACCTTTGACATAATATATTCAAAATCTTCTTTTTTATAAGATTTAGCCATGAAATAATATAGGTCACTAAGTCTATCTTTGCTTTTCCTAAAATGGGTGCAAACGTTTTTTCATAAATGTCATATACAAGCTAGATGAGGGACATTAGGATAAACAATGCTTACACCTTTTATGACACTTTCATTTCTGTCTGAAACAACACACATGTTGTCTCTTTCACCAAATGCCTCTCTAAATTGTTGAAAAAATGAATCCACGCATTGTTATTCTCCGAATCAACAACAACGTAATCAAATGGCAGAATACAACCTACATATAAATTAAACAAGGTAATCATTGTAAAACAAAAATTAGTCAACTATAAAGGTGCTAATTTTAGCATCTTTAAGAATCTTTATAAATAAAACATCAATGTATAAGCTAATTAATATATAGTAAATAACAAAACAAAAAAAAAAGTACAAAAAAACATGAACGCAAAGTACCTGCACCATCTAATGTGCTTGCCGATACAAATGTTCCTTCATATGGGCCACTTAAATGTGCCCCGTCAACAACTACAACAGGTCTACAAAATTCAAAACCACTTATCATCGAACACAATGCAATAAATAAGTATTTAAACTCGTTATCTACTGCATTATGCATCCGAATGTGCAATTGTGGATACACTTGGTTCAACATATAGATATAACGGGGCATTTTTCTATATCCATCTGTTGGCTCACCTCTAAGCATCGCAATCACCTTCTCTTTTGCGTGCCATGCTTTCATGTAGTTAATGTCGACTCCGTAAACAACCTTCATCTCTTCGATAATGTCCGCAGGGGTGTGTATTCTTTTGTGATTGATTAATTTTGGAGCAGTAAATTCACTCACAAAATTAGTTGTCGCAACCACATTATTCAGCACTCGGTCCCTAAGACTGCAACTATGCTCCGAAATAAATATTTTTATCACAAACAATTCGATTCATTCATTCAAGACGCCCTCATGACCCACTTGCAATCTTCGTTACGACAAATCAGTACATAGCTGCATCAAAATATAAAAACTTAGTCATTGTATGAAATAAAAGTATTAAACTTGAAAATAGAAACAAAAAATATTTGTTCCAGCAACTACCCCAGTTATATTATACATATATCTGAATGTATAATCTACATTATACATACGTTTTTAAACTTATAAAAATAATTCATAAAACACATTAAATTTCAGAAAGTCTGTATTCATGTTATCAGTACATATCTGCATCACCAAATAAAAACTTAATAAATGTATAAAACAAAAATATTAAAAATTAAATTAGCAATAACAAAAAAGAAATACTTTCACTGCTTCAGTTATATTATACATATCTCTGAATGTATAATTAAAATTATACATTCGAATATTTAACTTAACAAACCAGTAATAATACACAAACGACTTCACAATCTCTTAAACCAATGTATCATACATTTCTTTGACTGGCACAATTTAATTATACATTACCAAACACATATAATATCACATTATACATTCGTATATTAACATTAAACATCAACAGTTCACAAAACTACACAACATAAACTTCTTAAAAAAAAAATTACATATGTTATAAGATCAGGACATACAATTGATAGTCTTATATATAACCTTTTTTTGTCGGATCGTTTCGCTTTTGTGTTGAACCCATTCGCTATTGCATGTCTTGCCATTACTGAAACAAGAGTTTCCTTATCCTTGTATATCTGACTCACCATTATTTCAGTGTTCTTGCAATCAGTAATGAAGTTTTTTACTTTCATTTCAGGCACATATAGAGCATACTGATTATTCGTTTCAACAACTGTTAACGCAACTGAATCATATTCACTACCCTCGATACACATTACAGCACCAGTTGCTTTATCAAACTCTATTTCACTATTGGCTTTGTCGCAAGCTGAAATACAAAGCGGAAAATTAATCAAACCTGCAAGTTGTTTCTTTAACTCAACGTAAACCCTCACTCCATTTTCGTTTCTTATTACAATTGGAGAAGGGTTTCCTTCAACCACATATTTCACTTCAATTTTTTTACGCACTTCATCTATATGCAACTTCATGGCGATCGTAGAAACCAATTTCAAGAAAGTAATACTTTCCGAAACAATTATTGCGTCACTTTTTTATGACTTAAAACTAGTTTCTGACTCCCAAATTCCAGAATGCCGCAACAATATTGGGATATTGATGTTACTTTTTGAATTATTTAACAACGTATGTAGAAGAATTGTGTTGCTTTTTCGGATTTTTTTAGAAGAAATTTGTTGCAGTAATAGAGCTTTTTTGCTTTCCAGATCTTGAATCAAATATTACAGAAAAAAAATTGACTTCGTAGAGTTATTTTTTTAAAATTCAAATTTCAGTTACTAGTTTTATCCATAAATGAGTTAATGTTAGCTAATTATTGTCGTTAATTAAGGAACAGTAATATAATTACTGATTTCAATTACCTTAAATTTAGGAATAACTGTTTCATTATACATTCGATCAATGTATAATATTTGTCCGAATGTATGACTATATTTGCCAAAATTCGGGAGAGAGAAATTAAAAGAGAATTTTGTGTAATTACTTTCTTAAGCTAGGAAATTTATGTTGTTTACACATTCTTAAATGGGTCGTAAAATTCACAACCCAATCTTATTAAATTACAGGCTGGATCGGACCAGCCCAACGGGCTTTAACCATATTGACGGCTCTGATCTCAAAGCATCACCATTGTTGATCATGATTTCTGAATATATGAATATATACAAATATTTTTTTGAATTCTTGAATACATGATTGTTCATACAGTTGCAATGGGCAACTTCAATTATTCATCTTCAATCTTGAATTTTTCTTTGAAAAATCCACCTCAAATCTGCACCAAAGCTCCTCAAATTAGAGATATAAATTCCTCATAATACACCCAATATTTTAAAACAGAACCCACTTAAAACTAGTACTGCAATTTTGAAACCCAGGAATTTAAACTTAAGCTATGAAGCTTTGTCCAATGATTGTCAATGAAATTCCTTTTCAAGTCTCTCATCAAATAATCTCAATCCTCAAACCATTACAAATTGTAAAAGAAGCACGATATTGAAAACAAGAGATTCGATGTGGAAGAAACTAAAAATAGAGTCAATGGAGTTGAAAGAAGAAATTTTAAACCATACTCTATTGATGAAGTGGTGATATTTCAGGTAACATTTTCAAGCAACTACACTTGAGGTTTTGTAAGAAAAAGCAACCAATATTAAAGAAAAAATTCAGCATCTCAATCTACACAAAATCAAAATTTATGTTTTGATATACAAACTTCTGGATTACATTAGGAATAATCAATGAACGAAGAAACGAAATTGAAAAGCAACAAAACATAATCATCTTGTTACATAGTTTTCATGTATTGAATATCATTAGTAATGCATTTGTCACCATGATACCTTTCTATGATTTTACTCCTAATAACAATTGTATCTATCTGCAATGAATTTCCTCCAGAATGAACATCCTGGAAACTACCTTAATGCTTCTCTCAGGGAGAGGAATTGCATGCACTCCTGTCAAGTTTATTAGCTCCTTTTTCTGTTAATGGAACAAAGGACTTGTACCGTCTTTTTGACCGAGTCCAGCAAACCGAGTTTTATCAGTGATTGGATAGCAAGATCTGTCAGAGTAAATTTTATCCAGAGGTTCATTTAGTCATAAGATAGCCTCTGGAAGTCCCAATTTGCTGTTACTAAGGAAGAGTTGCCGCGGAATATCACATTTGTGGAGACTTGTTACAGTCTCAGCTTGTGTCAATGTCAAAGATCCTGTTAATGCTAGCAATGGTTCTAACAGAAAAGCTTGACTCTCATTCTTTCTTCCGTCATCCCTTCTCATTTTTTCAAGCAAAGCATTGGTAGTGTCTATACCTGCGCAAATTAATCATGCCAAGAAACGTATGAAATCATGATTTTTGTCCAATTGACCATTGCCTGTGGAATTTTTTATAGTTGAACTAACCTGAAAGGTAACCTCCATGGACATAGCCACTAAATTTTTCACTTGTGTGTTCTCCTGTGAAAAATATCCGCCCCACTGGTTCCTGATGAAAGAAAGTATGTCATTGCAACAAGAGTATTAAAGAAGTAATTTTGTCGAGCATAATTTGTTCCCCATACACAGGCTAATCAAAAGTTTGGAGATACTATTTCCAACAACATTGCGGTTCCAATTGGTAGTTCTGTAATATAAATAAGATGGAGGAAAGTTCGAAATAGAAAATGTAGCAGCCAAGAATAAAACTGAGCCAATCTTTAGTTAAATATAGGTGTTCGCAAAAATTTGATGGCTCGATTCAATTAAAGATTCTTTTGCTGTATAACAGTCTCTGAATATTGGAATTGGAGTCTTTTGTATATACTACTCTCTGAATATCAGAGTTGGCCGATTTTGCTGCCTAGTAGTAGTCTCTGGAAAATGGTCACTAGACCGGCGAAGAGGGTCTTATTCTGTCTAGACATAAAAGACTCGCAAATGAGACGATTCCTCTATGACACAATTGTACAATTTAATCAAGATTGTCAATAGTCTGTGTATCAATTATTTCAAAATCATGAAAATTTGTTTAAATTGGACAGTATAAAATTACTATTGCCAAGTGAGAAAAGAAGATGGCTAACCTTAATATCATGGACGAGTTGATGATTTGCATATATGGGGTAATTACTGTAGCTACCACGCTGAAATCGATTATTCCACCAACGTGGTACTAATATGTCGGTGGCGTCAGGAATGTCAGGCCCAAACATATTTCTTAATACTTCCATTGCTTCTCTTAATGTGTCTTGATCGGATTGAGCCTCCACACGTTTTGACTCGCCATTTGTCAAGGTTACCACCAGCATATTGGATCCCGGGTAAGCATTTTCCATGTGCTGATGACAAGTAAACAGATCAACATCAACAAACAGCTAGGAGCAGTTCTTGAGCGCATAATGATGACTAGATAATGCATTCGGCAGCCATATTAAATTGCAGGAAGGAATAGGTCCTCCATATTATAAAGCTCGTTGAAAAAGGATGAAAAGAAGGGCAGCCCGGTGCACTAAAGCTCCCGCGATGCACGGGGTCGAGGAAGGCCCGGACCACAAGGGTCTATTGTGGTTGAAAAAGGTTCAATTGAAAATATAAGAAGTCTGAAGTTGATGAAAGTGTACTGCTGAATTCGCACAATGAGATGTCTTAAGATATTACATAATTGGTGGTCCAGTTATATTGGCAGCTCCAAGAGGGGGTTTGTAGCATGAGGCATTCATAAAAAAGACGTAGCATTTTGATGTTATGTGTAAAATAAAATTATGCTCAGATGAGTGTACAATTGTATAGCTAAGAAAATTTCTTCATGCCTAATCAAATAGATGGACCACAAGTCGAGCACGATACTAATGTTCATGTACTGGTTCTCAGGAATAACATAGTGCATCATCGCATCAAAAGGACTGACATCATTTTTAAACTCATCAAGAACCTCTGAGATTAGCTACTGGAATACATGAACTCCAGGACATCAAGAACAGAAGCCTCGCCTACTCTGCTAACAAGAAAGAAGAAAAAAAGATAACTCACTCTAATCCTACAGATAAACACATTTAAGATAATTTGAGCTAACCCGTCAACAGTCCGACTTATGCCAGAGAAAAGGAATTGTATAATTGTAAAGCTAATGCAGAGACACATTATATATTAGAAATACTGAAGGTAATGTACTTCTGATGACCATGATACAACGGGATTCTGTGATGCAAAGTCAAGTGCCTAGTAGTAGTGCAACCCCGAATAGGGAAAAAAAAGAATGGATTGAACATGAGTCTGCAAATATCTCCAGATTCATTAAGATACATGTGCCCCACACGTACAAAGCCAGGATTATTTGATGTTAATAAAGTGTTGAAGTACCTAATGTGGGCCACATTATCACACGTAACGACAAAACTGCATATTATATTAGGCTAAAGCAGTCCTAATCATCAGTTTCCTGCATTAATCCGTTCGCTAGACAGACTGATTACGGCTGTCACATAGCGATGAGCTTGACATCAAGTTCCAGGTTCCAAATGGTGATTAAATATATGTAAATAGTAACAGATTAATAGGGAACGAAACTTGAAGCAAAGTCACTGTAGTATTGGAGACTCTTATGGTAGCAAAGTAGCAGTATCTTCATTAAATTATAATTTCTCTTTGGATAGAGAAAAGAATGCAGCAATGTGCTTTATTAGAATGCACACCTGCCAAAAAGTATAGTAGCCTCTTCGCTCGTGAGCATAGATGAAGAACTCTTTTTCAGGTTCACAAGACCAGAATCTATAAGGAAATTTGAGAAAGATCTTTGTATAAACCATCACATCCAAGTTTCTGACAGCTTCCATCTTCCATCTCTGTTTCAATTATAACACAGATAAAAGCTTAATAAAAAAATTTAAAAAGGAAGAAAAGTAGGGTATAAATGGTAAAGCTGATATCAGGGTATATTTTAAACCACCATAAGCTAAAGATAATAATAATTAACTTTTTCATTAATAATTTGATCACAAAATTAATATATAGTTTATCTAGCACAAGAGAGATTTCTACGTTCACAAAAGACAGAAAAAGTTACTTCAAGTACTCCTAACCAACCTGTTTTGTTTGCCATCAATTAAATATATCCTTGATTCAGACATTGACAAGTACGTTTAAAGTTTAGCTACACTTTGCGTGTACATTTTACAATGTACCAGCTAACCTTATTTAATCAATCAAAATAAAAGATACAGAAGCCAATCACCTCAAAAGCTACAAATTATTTATTTTTATTAGCTACAACTATGAATTGCCATTTCTAATAACTGATGATAAGCAGCATCACTATCTGGATTTTTTAATGTACTGGTAGGTTTACTCCACTAAATTAAAATAGAATAGCTGAGTGCTAAAAATAATTTAGGGGATAAACTAACCAATGATGAAAATGGTCCAACTTAGCTTTTTTTAGATTTGAAACCACGTCAATGCCAACAAGAAAACAAGCTGTAAATCAACTGCACATTACAGTCCAGTAGTCCATACTTGGCACATAACCAATTAAATCATGAATCTGAAAGATTGCTATCAGTGGAGACCATTTTAATAACCAAGTCCAGAAATTAATGTTGGTAGTTCATTGTCTAGAAATGCTGACCCCTCTTCAGTATTTAATATCCCATAGGTTCAGAATCAATAATTTGCAGGTGACCAACTTTAGGTTGTCTAACCAGAAACAGGGGACCCATATTAAATCCTAGCCATATAAGCCTCAAAGCTATTACATTATTGGATCTGTATGCACTTTTTGTGAAGCTCAAGATCTCAACAATCCATCCATGTGCACGTGAAGCAAATATCTATCGTTCATATATCATACATACATGTTATCATTGGCTTTAAATTATTTGGCAGGGTGGGACAGGGCGGACATAAAGACTCAATCTTTAAGGTTTCAGAATCTGATATTTTCTAGAAATTTTAGCGATTATTGTCACTTACACATGTATATTTATATTGTACGTTAAAAATACTAAATTCAATTGAACGTGTTGTCAAAGTATGCAATGTGAGACTATACTCTATAGTCCAGATATTGAAAGAGTGAGGAAACGTACAGGTAAAGGGGGTGAAAAGGAAATGAGGTCGCTTTGGAGAACACCAATGCTAACAGACAAAATGACATAATTGGCTTCGTAAAGGGAACCATCTTCTGTTGACACCAAGACGCCGTTTCTCGAGTGCTGCACTTCCCGAACAACCTGCCCCCAATTCCGTGAATTGTTAATTACTGTACACTACATCAATATATCATAAATGCAGCATTTATTCAGATACGGTCTATTTCACAAGATCAACATAAACAAACACAGTAGCCTAGGCAAGCACCCTAAAAAGGACAAAACCCAATCCCCATCCACCAAAATCTGCACAAAGTCAAAAACTAAGAACTACTACTACTCCCTACATAACACTTTATACTCTCTTTGAATAATCAGTCAGCTGGCTAGCTAGTGTAGGTGGTGGTGGAATCGAAGGATTATAGCTTCTTTGCTCTTTAGTGGATCTTCGGACCCACGTTTGATTGCATTATGTAAAAGTGGCTTTACCCTCTAAATCTTGATATGTAAAAGTGGAATTTTCTGAGGGGGAAAAGGTTAACACACGTTCAAGAAAAACATAAAATGATAATGTGATGAATGGGAAAGTTCTCTCTTTATGGTACCATTATAATGATGAGAAACAAGTCTTTATCATTTTATTAACTCTATCATCATATCAAATCAATCCACACACCAAAAAAGAAAAATCTTTAATTTGTAAATGAATCAAAAATCACTTTCATAGGTTCTTTTGCTTTCCTTTCTTTTTCTCATTTATTACCATCTTCCACTAACCAACTGCCACGAGTTACTTTTCCATAGTTTCATTTTAGTGGTGATGAATCTCTTAAAAATTATTATCACAACTTGCTTTTATTTTTTGCTTAAATAGGGACTACTAGTAAAGTACTTAGTAAAGCACATTTAGGAAGATTTTTCAATTTAAAAGCTAAAAATAAAATAATCCATGGAGAAAAAAGGTCCTTTTCTGGAGACTCTTGGTGGGTCATCAATCAATCTTAACAGACCCAAAAAGAGAAAAGAAAGTAATAAATTACTCCATGCAATAAAAAACAAATCTTTAAATCTTATCAGTTTATCCCACCTTCTGTTCATCAACTTTGCCTACCATTTAAAGAGTAGTTGTCATAAATTGACCCATCAAGAAATAATAGTATAATACTTGTCAATCTTACTAAAACTATCCAATTTCATAATAGACGTACAAAGAAAAAATATGATAAGTATTTAAGAACGAACGGATATAAATTACCGTGTTGAGCTTGAGACGGCTGTCCATAATTTTACCCTCAGAGGTAAAAAGGAAGCTTTCCGCCATTTTGTAAAGCAAATGCTCATACCCTCTCTCATCAGCAACAAGAAATTCACTTTCTCCAAAATCCACATATGTTGATATTGGCTCAACCTCTATAAAATTCAATACAATATCAAAAATCAAATGTTAACGAAAAAATAAAAAAATAAAAAGCAAAATGTTATAATTAAAGTGCTACTTTTCTCTTTAATAAAGTGGCACAGAGTACAAGGAATTGATAATTGAAAATTTAACCTGCCATTTCAAAGTCATGGAGAATGAAGTCAATTGCCAGTTCTATGGGCGTTTTTGGTGTACTGCAAGAAAATCACAAAAAAAAAAAAGTGAAAATTTTGTTAAAATAAGAAAATGAAAACAGAGTGTGTTGTATGTGTAATTGTGTATCATACGCTGGCGTTTCAG
Source organism: Capsicum pubescens (assembly GCA_030864215.1). Lineage (NCBI taxonomy): Eukaryota > Viridiplantae > Streptophyta > Magnoliopsida > Solanales > Solanaceae > Capsicum > Capsicum pubescens. Next base: position 269,823,584 of record CM061538.1, read on the forward strand.
CATCTTCGGTAGATTCATGGTGATTTCCTTCTTCGCTTTTCAGTTTCTGAATTGCTGAGTCCACCGCTTTCTTATACGAGTCCGCCGCTATTCCACTCGGAAATATCTTCCCACTGTAACACAACAAAAATGCACAAACAAAAAGAATCAATATACACAGCAAGGATGGGAAATGGAGAGGAGATTACAAGTTGGAAAATCGAACTTTCACCGATATAAACTGAAAGTTCACGTAGAAATGAGCTACTAAAATTCCCCAAAATTTACACACATTAAGCATGCTCGGAGATTCAGGTAACTTACAAATTTTTTTCAATTTAACAACAACTCAGAGTACAAATATACTTTTGTTTTTTGCTAATAGTAACTGTTACGAACCTGTGATCATAGATGTTATAGCGAGCATTACTGTAATCGGAGTAGCACGTTCGGAGATTAGACTGAAGAGCAAGTTCCCAAACAGGGTTAGATTGTTTACCACCGACACCGGCAATCCAACCAGCACCGAGCTCTACCGTTACTCCACCAAATTCCTCTTTCCTTATCCTTCCACCTATCTTATCAGCTTCTAATATCACCACATCATCCACTCCATTCTCCGATAAAACCTTCGCCGCCGTTAAACCTACGTAAAATCAACAATCAAAATTCGAATCTCTTCGGACAAATGCAGATAAATCACAACTAACATTTTGCATATAATTGTACTTGATAAGAAAATATTACACAGCAGAAGCATTCTAGAATCAAACTGCTCACATAAATACATTGTTCCCACAAAGCGTGCTTAAATGTATCGGAATTAAAGATGATAAATTGTACCTGAGATGCCGGCTCCGACGATGATTACAGAGGAGCGATGGGGGGTTTCCATGAGGGGGGTGGGAGTGGGGGTAGGGGGGAGAAGAAGAGAGTGTGAATAGTGTTGAATGTTAGTGATTTTTTTTTTTTAGAAGAGAGAGATGGGAATTATAGTATAGAAGAAAGAAATAGCGGGAGTCAGTTTATATAGTTTGGTTTCAACCGAATATTGAGGGAACTTCGCTCTCTCTTTCCTTTTTATTTTATTTTATTTTATTTTACTTGTACGGTAAGGGATAGTAGTATTTCAGACGAAAAGGAAAAGAAGATAGTAACATTTTCTATTGGGAACTTTTTTTACTCTCCATCTAATTATACTTATTCATGTTATTAAAAATATATATAATCAATATCAATTTATAAAATTAATAAATAATTTATTTAATTATATATATTTTATTTTTATTATTAAATATTATTCATTATTCAATATATATTTTTTTAAAAATAAATTTATTACTCCCTCCATATCAAATTATGTGTCGTCATTTTCTTTTTGATCCTTTCAAAAAAGAATGTCGTCTTTCTTTATTTGGTAAGTATTTAAAGATACAATTAGAATTTTACCTTAGTGATCTTACTTGATTTTAAATACTATTACTTCTTTTTTATTTATCTTTTCAATTAAAAGTGGTCTCACTTGATTTTAAATATTATTACTTCTTTCTTTAAGAAGGGTAATTTAATAATTTTAATAAAGTCAATACTTATTTCTTAAATATCATGTCCGCTCAAATGAGACACATAATTTAAGACAGAAAAAATATATTTTATGTGTAATATAATAAAATTACTATTATTATTTATTATTTCTTAACTTATCGAATTAATAGTGAACTAGCATTATTAATCAGAAAAGTACTTGTTGAATGCAACTTTTCTTTTTAGAATATGATATTGATGAGGGAGGAAATGAATAATAAAAAGAAAAAAAATTAATTAGAGGTGTGCGCCAGAAGGGAGAAATATGTCAAAAAAAAAATTAGTTTTATAAATTAAATAAGTAAAATAATTATTTTTAATATATTTGACTAAGTAATTTGAAATAAAGGGAGTAATAGTAATAAAAATTTTAAAGAAGAACCAGAAGGGTTGGCGTGGTGGTTCAGCATCTCACCCCTTAAGCAAGAGGTTGGGGGTTCGATTCCCACCTCTGGTGAATGGAAAAAACTCTGTAGTCAGTTCCCTACCGCTTATTGCGCTAACACCCCACCTTTGATGAATGGAAAAAAAATTGTCGCTTAGTGCGCTGACAGTAGAAACGAAGGATTAGGCTCACGATTGCAATACCTTCGGAGACCAAAAAAAAAAAATTTAAAGAAGAAGGCTTGTTGAGATTGAACTGAAAGATTTTATTTTACTATTTTTGTCTCATATTATTTGTCTCATTTCTCATTTACACTCTTGTTAAGAAATTATAAATAAGTACTTTTTACTAGTTTACTGCTTTTCATTCATTCTGTATATATGGGTGTGTTTTATACATCAAGATTAATAAGAGATGATTTTTTATTTTTTTTGAAACTTTATAATAATATTATACAGTTATTATAATTTTGTATAGTGTTGTATATTCAATTTTATTTTTCAATTGATATGATCCAAGACAAAATTTTATCAAATGCAATTAATCCAACGTTCTATATTCAAGCTACTACAAATTTTCAACAATTTTTAATTTCACATTACCATTTTAGAGTAAGATGTTATCTGATCTCATTAGTATAGTATAGTTATGAAATTCTTTTCTCAACCATTTGTCCTCATTGAACTTTTATTTAAATTCCTCTTTGACTCAGAAAGGAACTTCTTCTGTCAAAATTTAGAAATATTATTTCTATTTCGGTACTTATTTCCTTTTTGTCTGCTGCCATTAAAGTTGCACCAAACACCTACCACTTGATATTCTTGCTTTCACTTCAGTTAGTTACTGCTACTCCATCAGTTCCATTTTACTTACCCTTCCTTTTAAATATATGGGGAAAAAATGTAAAAAATATCTATATTTTGGTAAAATTTATAGTTATGTATTTTAAATTTTGCAGGGTTCTATGACCCCCTAGATTATTTTTTACCATACTTATCAATATATATTTGATACTTGAACCACTGCGTATATTTCACGCACATTGAGTGCGTGAGAAAAAAATATTTGATAAGGGATAAATATATGTCAATTAAATATGGTAAAAAATAGTCTGAGGGTTATAGGACCCCCGCAAAGTTCAGGGTGCGTAACTGCAAATGTTGCCTAAGTAAAGGTATTTTTCGCACATTTTTTCCTAAATATATTTATTTCAAATTAATTAATTATTTTCATAAATAAAAATATTTTTATTATTTTTTTCATATTATCTTTGATACTAAATAACTAAAAAAAATAATAGTCAGATTTAAAATTTCAAAATATTATTAAGAAGGTTAATTTTCTAAAAATACACTTCTAATCAATATTTTTCTTAATGAATGTATTAAGTTAAAAGAGGTCAAAGTAAAAAAGGAATGGGGAAAGTATTTGAATATTGGAATTTGAATGTAATTATCTCATTAATTAATACTTACTTTCTACTTAATTTTCACTTAATAGTGCTTTTACGAAAAGTGTGGTCATCCGTGGCTAATATCTTTTCAAAATTATCGAATCTGTTCATTTAAGACTTCCTTTATTCCTTTTTACATGTATGTTTTATTTTTAGTGAGCTAAGTTGACTAATTTTTAAAGTTAAACTAAATTAGATTTATTCGTTATTTTAAAATTAAACTCTGAATATTTAAAATCTATATAAAAAGTACTATAAATTGTCATTTTATTTTCAATATGATTAAAAAATACATTTTAAAATGTTAGTCAAAAATTATATCCATTGGTTCTAAAAAAAAAAAAAAAAAAACATGTAAAAGGAAATAGAGGGAGTATCTCTAAATACCTCTAAACTTTGACAAAATTACGACAAAAAGTACAAATATCGAGTAAATTAAATGGCAAAACCCAAACTTTGTCGTTGTTTCGCTCTCCTTTCTAGCTAAACCTCACTATATTGTCAGTGTTTGTTTGAAAAATTTATAATTACGATATTGATGTGTTTTTATACATATAAATGAACGCATTTAGATCTCATTTATCCATTATAAATAAAAATATGTAAAATTAGAAAGAGAATGACCATAATCAAGGACGGAGCCACCTTTAGGTTAAGGGAGTCAAATGAACCATCTTCGGCAAAAAAATATATTATTTATGCATGATTAAAATTAATTTTATATATATATATTAGATGTTGGATCCCTTCAACTAATTCATATGTTTTACTTCTTCAGATTTGAACTTCCTTAGTGAAAATTATGATACCGTCACTAACTATAACTGATGAATATCATATAAATTAAACATTTTCTTTTTGAATATTAGTACTTGAAATTTAATATGAGCATAATATTATTGATGATTATCATAAATATTTTTAATATATAATAGAGCATTTCTTTTCTTATGAAAAATATTAATGTTATACCATATTTAAGTATGACTGTTATATAGAGATAATTTTACAAAGAATGTACTGTTATAATAATATGATTATTATTATAGGTAGAATATTATTATAGAGAAGTGAAATATAACATGAAAAATTGATTTCGGAGAAAAATATTTGTCACAAAATATATTCATATATTGGTAATTTTACTATATTACTTTTTGAATATAATGAATTTAGTAAGAATAACATGGACACAAAATAGTGAATAATTCACTGCTTTTTCAAATTACACAAATATTATTGAATATTTATTTTTAATTGTCAAATAGTGATGAACGGAGGAATATAACTTTAAATTGTATTTGAAATTTGAAAAACATCTAGAATCCTATTTTTACTTTCACATATTTTTTTTCAAAATTAATCCCATTTTAATTTTTTTTATATAAAATAACCTCATTTAAATTATATTTTATATTCTTTAAAAGAATATATTTAAATAATTAAATATTATTTACAAAAATTACAAACTAACTTAACTCCATCTTAAACTCCAACATTAAAATTTTTAAATAAAGTATAAAAATATATATATAACAATAATATGTAATAATGTATGTGAAGATGTTGGAGTGAAAAACTATATGCATATCCTATAGGACAAAGTATTTACAATTACAACTTCCTTGCATAAAATGTCCTCTAACTAATTACTCTCTGTCTCAAATTATGTTTCGTGATTTTCTTTTTGATTCGTCCCAAAAAGAATATTGCTTTTTTTATTAGGTAAGTTTTTAAAGATACAATTACAATTTTACCTTTAATGATTTCACTTAATTTTAAATATTATTACTTCTTTTTTTTATTTGTCTTTTCAATTAAAAGTGGTCTCACTTGATTTTAAATACTATTATTCCTTTCTTTAAGAAGAATAATTTTGTAATTTTAACAAAGTCAATACTTATTTTTTAAATATTGTATCTGGTCAAATAGCGACACATAATTTGAGACGGAGGGAGTATATAACATGTCCTCTTTCCTTCTATCTTGTTTAGTTATCTAACTTCTTTTTCATTTTTTTCTTTTTATTTCTCTACTTCTTTTCTTTATTTTTTCTTTGTTTAAGTTTTTTTGCTCATTCTTTTCTCGTTATTTTTTTTTTTGCTTATTTATTTATTTATTTATTCTTAAATTAAGCTATTTTTTATTCTATTTTTACGCCATAATTTAATTCATACTCAATTTTTATTTATATAATCCTTTTTCTTCTTTTTTATATTTTTGTTTATTTATTTATTTATTTCCTACTTTTTTATCTCTCTTTTTTTTAAAAAATCTATTACTCTTTCTCTCTCTTTCTTTTTGCTTTTTTTTTTTTCCTTGTATTGATTCCTATTAGTTGTATTTTTTTTATTTTCTTTTTGTTTCTCAATTTCTTTATTTTTTGCTTCTTTCCTTTTCTTTTCTCCTTTTTTTCGTTTATTTCTTTTTCTTTATTCTTTAATTTTTTCTCATTTTTCATTCCTATTTTTCCTCAAATCATAATATCATTTATTTTTTCTTCACAATCTAATTTCATATTTTTGTTCCTTTTTAAATTTTTTTTTTTTATTTATTTCTCTTTTTTTTTTCTAACTTCATTTGATTCTCTTTTATTTTTTATTTTTTACTTTTTTCATTTGCTCCCGTCCGTAATAATACCACCACAATATTCTATATACTGACATAATATTATTGGAGTTTTCTTCAGTCCGTAAAGAAATCATTATAGTATATTTATATACTGTCGTGGTATCATTGATGTCTGTTTCAACCCTTTAATGAGACATTCATGATACCATCATAGTATATTTATAAACTAACATGATATCATTAAGAGTTGCTCCAGTCAGTAATGATACCATCACAATGTATGTATGTACTGTCTTGATATCACTAGTATCTGCTTCAATCCTTTAGTGAGACCTGCATAATACCATCCTAGTATGTCAATCTACTAGTGTGGAATCATCCTTCTATGGGACACTCCTCAATTTTCAATGATACCATTACAATATATCAATATATAGTGATGGTATCATGGATGTCTGCTTCGATCTTTCAACGAGACACTTCTCAATATACCACCATAATATATTCATATACTAACGTGGTATCACCCTTCAATGAGACACTCCCCAATCATCTATGATATCATATAGTCTGTTGATTTATTGTAATTTTATCATGAAGGGTTGCTTCAATCCTTTATTGAGACACTCTTTAGTATATCACCACAATAAATCTAAGGCCAAATACATCGACAAGCCTCTTAACTTGGCACGATCTTTTATTTTGGCACCTAAAGTAGACGTTGATTCATTTTAAGCACCTAAAGTAGTCATAAATTGTGTCACTTTGGCACATTTTGCTAACATGGCAATGTGCGTGTATAACACTAGCTTTTGGGCGCGTGGCAATGTTATTTTAGCCGATTTTTCATTTAATCTTATCATCATCTTCCCTATTTTTTCATCCCACTATCTTCCACCATTTTTTCGAACTCAAACTCCTTTAATGGCACTCTCAAACTCCCTCTATCTCTTAGAGAATAATTTGTTTGAATATTTTTTCCTTATCACTTATAACAATATAATCTAAAAGGTGAAGAAAATAAAAATTTATCTACAAATTCAACCTCCATTAATGGACATCTTCTTTACGTCATTTTGACTTAACTAATTAACCAATAAATCATTCATTCAACCGATTAAGTTGATTTAGTTAGTGCTTCTAAATTCATTTTACATGTTGTATGTTAATAGGGGGGAACGCTAGACTTTTTGAGTTAACAGTACCCATGTTTTTTTTTGTTAATTAATTTTCTAATCGGACACATGCCTCCTTCTCCTACATATTTTTCTTAGTCATATATTTGAAATTCAGGAAGCTATTAATGAGGATCTATCATCCTGGAAGAATGGGAAGGCATGTTTATCATCCTTGAAAAATTCAATCTCTATTGATGGAGGTTAAGCTTGAAGAATGATTGGGTAGGAAAGATGAAATCAAAGTAATTTTGTAATTATGTGGTCAAAATCATGTGTCATTAATTCATTGGACACCTTGTCATTTATTTTGGTCTTTTTATAAAAAAAATTAAGAATTATGGGTGAATATAATAATGTGCCTATTTAAAATGAGTTGGCTCGAATCAATTGGTCGTTTATTCCATGTTAGAAACGAGTGTAATTCACGCGCCAGAGCTGATGCAAAAAGGTGCCAAAATGACACACTTTGTAGCTGGTTTAGGTGCTTAAAATGAACAACGTCCACTATAGGTGTTAAAGTGAAAGTTCTTCCCATGTTGAGGGGCCTATCGATGTATTTGGCCTATATCTAATATAATGGTATGATATTATCCTTTTTGTCATGACCCGATTTCTCAAGTCATGATAGCACCTGCCTTATCCCCTTAGTAGGCAAGCCAAGCCATAGCCCGAAATAATAGGTAACGGTCTAACAAGAAAAAATTAGAAAAGATCGCGTATAATGATAGCAATAGTAATAACAAGTGACAAACAAAAAGGAAACATATACCATATATTAAAACAAGGGTAGAAAAAAGGACCAAATACACAAACGAATTCCTCCCAAGATCTGGTAGTTCGGTATTAGAGCCACTACTAAAATATACCAAGAGTACTAGACAGAATCCAAAATATACCTTATATATACAAGCAGTCTTGAGTACAAAAGACTAACTTGGAATAGATAGAGGAGGATCAGCCTCGGACGACAGTAAGATCACCTTGCTCCGAATTAGTATTGGAAGGTAGGAATCACGCCAATGTCAGTTGCTACTACTAGGATCTACATCAGAAAAAAGATGCAGAAGTATAGTATGAGTACCAAAGCAATGGGTACCCAGTAATCATCATCGGTCGACTGAGCTCAATACCAAAAAAATATAACTAAAAGGCTAGGGTGTAATCTAAATCAACAATAAATGGGGATAAAAAGGTAAAACAACTACCAAGCTACGCAAATATAATAAAGAAATAAATTTAAGTGATACAGAAAATAAATAACGCAGTAATAACAGACAAATCAAGCATAACCTAACTGGGCTCCCATAAGCCCGCTAGGCACACTGAAGAAGATAATTAACCCAACCGTACCCCCATAAGCCGGTGGGACACACAAGAAGTAATGAAGTAAATTAAATGTAAATAACCCATAACTAAGTTGATCCCAAGAAATCATAGCCGTCATCCAGATGTGCACCAGACTTGAACCGACACTAATGGGTAGTAACAAGAGACCAGACACTGGGCTCAAACCGGTAATAATAGATAATAACAAAATATCATATGTTGGATTTGAATCGAAAATAGTGGGTAATAACGAGAGGCCACATATATGATATACAACGAAACTCATAATCAGATGTCAAACTCGAACCGAAACTCAGAGGAAACACAATCCTGATCAGATATCGGACTCGAATCGAAACTTAGAGGAACCACAACCATAATCAGATGTTGGAATCGAAGTGGAACTCAGAGGAACCACAACCATAATCAGATGTCATACTCGAACCGAAACTCAAAGGAACCACAACTATAATCAGATGTTGGACTCGAATTGAAACTCATAAAAACCATACCCAACTGTAAAATTAATACCCAAACGATACCAAACCAATGCCAATGTGGTACCAAAATTCACAATCAATGACAGAAATAAAGTACATGCTGAACCTAAAGCAAAACTAAAATACATTTAATTAAACAATCACACTTCTAAATTAAAAAGGAAAAAATTCAAGATTTCGCAACTTAATTTCACGTCCTAAGGTGATAGATGTTATATCATACTGAAAGGTAAAATACTAAAATTTACTAGAATGGGGTCCTAATCGGATAAATAAGGCATGTTATACATATATCAAACGATTCCCAATTACATGTACTTATCCAAAACTAGCATAATACTACACAATTTCAATAAATAAGCTCAATCTAAAGGTAGGGTAAGTCTAGCCTACCTGGACACCAAAGCTAAAAACCTCTTCGAGAAACCTCCGAATAGTGCCGTTAGAACCCGAGCTTAAATAACTTGATATGGATGATCGAGTTTCATTGTGTTAATTATAACTGTAGACATCTAAAATTTGTGGACTCTTCAAGAAGAATCCAAATTCTGTTAGAGTTCTAGGAGGCTATTTTACATATTCCCTGAAACAGGCATCTGGAATATCCCATAAACTGATGGGTATTCGTAAAAAAATCGGGATCTCCAGTATCCCACAAATTCACGGGATATTCACAAAGAGATCAACGATCTTCAAAGTCCCAATAAATTCATGGGATATTTATAGATCCAAACCCTTTCTTCTTGATAATCAAATATATCAAAAAAATCCACAAAATCTCCTTTCATGGAGATCAAATCCAAATATTCCTACGTTCGAGAAATACGTCACTAACGACCCTCGAATTACAGCAAAATTCATATCAAATACTACGTTCGAGAAATATGCTACTGACAGCCCTCGAATTACAGAGAAAATCAAGAGAGAAGAATCAAGGAAAGAACAGCTTTGTACCCAAATTCTTGATCAATAAAATTATTATTTCTTCGTATTTTTGTTTGTGGTTGAAATTTATTTTTCATGAATTAAATTATGTTGAAAACAAATTGGCATGCCCAGTGGGGCCAAATCTTTCCTTCATCTCTTCTCTCATAAATCAAATCTGCAAATATGTGCCGTCACATAAAGATGGAAGCTCTATTGGTGCTTCAAGACTCGTCATCAAATCTACACTTTGACAAGCCTTGAAGTAGGGGGCATTTGTAGACATCTAAAATTTGTGGACTTTTCAAGAAGAATTCAAATTCCGTTAGAGTTCTAGGAGACTATTTTACCATAAATTCCGCCTATTTAAAGGGTAACATATTTCCTGAAACAGGCATCCGAATATTCCATAAACTGATGGGTATTCGTAAAAAGATCGGGAACTTTAATATCCCACAAAATCATGGAATATTCATAAATAAATCATCCTATGTTCGAGAAATATGTCACTAACGACCCTTGAATTACGGAGAAAATCGAGAGAAGAATCAAGAGAGGAACAGATTTGTAACCACCTCATTTATCAATAAAATTGTTGTTTATTCATATTTTTATTTGTGGTTGAGGTTTATTTACCATGAACGAAAATTTATTGAAAACAAACTAGCACGCCCAGTGGGACAAAATCTGCCCTTCATCTCTTCTCTCATAAATTAATTATGAAAATCTGTAGCCGTAGGATCGTAAAGATGGAAGCGGTACTTCAAGACTCGTATTTGAGTTTCATCAAATCTACATTCCGACAAGCCTTGAAGCAGGAGGCATTTGTAGACATTGAAATTTTGTGGACTCTAAAAAAGAGTACAATTTTGGTTAGAGTTTTTGGGGCTACTTTACCTTAAATCTAGCTTGATGACTACTTTACCTTAAATCTAGTTTGATGGCTACTTTACCTAAATCCTAAATTACGTCTATATAAATGGGGCAAATATCCCTTTAAAGAGGCATCTAAAAAGTCCTAATAAATTCATGGGATATTCATAAAGATCAAAACCCTCGCTTCTTGATAATCAAATACATCAAGAAGACAAACAAATACTTTCATGGAGATCAAACCCAAATATTCCTACATTTGAGAAATACGCCACTAACGGCCCTCGAATTACGGAGAAATAAATTTAAATATGCCTACGTTCGAGAAATACGCTACTGATAGCCTTAGAATTACGATGAAAATCATAAAAGAAGAATCAGGGGAAGAACAGATCTGTACCCACATTGTTTATCAATAAAAATCATGTTTCTACAATAACATCAAAATGATTGCTTTCCAAAATGTCTCTTAACATATATGTATATGAATTTATAAGGCTAACAAAGAACTCCAACCATATATTTATGAAAAAGATAAAACAGTTCACTCCCTCAGTATTAGGATCAAACTTATATATTTGATAAGAAATGTCAAAATTAAAAGTTTTTATTGAATTTATATGCACTCGAGCATCTGATTGTAGTTGTGTTCCTTTGAGTTTTAGTTCGAGTCCGTCATCTGATTATGATTAAGGTTCTTCTGAGTTTCGCTTCGAGTCCAGCATCTGATTATGGTTGTGGTTCCTCTGAGTTTCGATTTGAGTCTGACATTTAATTAGGGTTGTGGTTCCTCTGACTTCCGGTTCGAGTCCGACATCTGATTATGAATTTTGTTGTATATCATATATGTGGCCTCTCATTATCACCCACTATTTTGATTTGAATCCGGCATGTGGCCTCTTGTTATTATCCATCATTATCGGTTCGAGACCGGCATCTGGCCTCTTATTACTATTCATTGATGCCGGTTCAAGTCCGGTGCACATTTGGATGACCGCTATGATTTCTTGGGATCAGCTCAGTTATCAGTTATATACATTTAATTTACTGAATTACTTCTTGTGTTTCCCATCGGCTTATGGGGGTACAGGTGGGTTAATTGTCTTCTTTAGTGTGCCTAGCGGTCTTTTGGGGGCTCAGTTAGGTTATGTTTGATTTGTCTGTTATTACTACGTTATTTATTTTATGTATCACTTAAATTTATTTCTTTATCGCATTTGCGTAGCTTGGTAGTTGTTTTACCTTTTTATCCCTATTTACTGTTGATTTAAATTACACCCTCTCCTTTTAGTTATACTTTTTTGGTATTGAGCTCAGTCGACCGATGATGCCTATAGAGCACCTGTTGCTTTGGTATTCATACTACAATTCTGCATCTTTTTCTGATGTATATTTGGATAGTAGAAATCAACATTAATTCCTACCTTACAGTACTGATTCGGAGCAGGGTGAGCTTACTGTCGTCCAAGGCTGATTCTCCTCTATCTATTCCAATTTAATTTTTTATACTCGAGACTGCTTGTATATATTAGGTATATTTTAGATTCTGTCTAGTATTCTGGATATATTTTAGTAATGGCTCTAGTACCGACCTATCAGGTCTTGGGAGGAATTCGTTTGTGTATTTGATTCTTTTTTCTTCCCTCATTTTAATATATGGTATATATTTCCTTTCTGTTTGTCGCTTGTTATTACTATTGCTATCATTATACGCAATCTTTTCTGATTTCTGTCTGTTAGACCGTTATCTATTATTCCCGGTTATGGCTTGACTTGCCTACTGGGGGAATAAGATAGGCATCATCATGACTTGAGAAATCGGATCGTGACACTTAATGAGACACTCCTCAATATATCACCATAGTATCTATATACTGCATTACATCATCCTTCTTGACACTCCTTAACCCTTTATGATACCATCACGATACATTTGTATATTCATATAATGTCAATAAGACATTATGCGGTATTCTGAGCATCCCAGTATATTCATATACTGGTGGTATCACCCTTGAGTGAGACGCTCATCTATCATTCATGATATCATCACAATATACTAATATATCGTGATGGTATCATGGAGGACTGTTTTAGCCTTCCAATAAGACACTTCTCAACTCTCAATGATAGCATAACAATATATCCATATACTGTCATGATATCATTAGGGTCTGCTTTAGTCCTCGATGATACTACCACATTATAGATTTATCGTGATTATATCAAAGATGATTGTTTTAATCATGAGACACTCCTTTTCTTAACTGTTTATTATTATTTTTTTACTTTTTATTTAGTTAAATAATATATTTATATTTTAGTTTATCTTTAAAAAAATAAAAATATATAATAAAAAATAAATAAGGTAGTGAATTTTGATATTTTTCTTAATTATTTCTTATTGTGGTTTAATCATTTATTTTTTAAATTTATTTTAATCTGAAAGTAGTTAAAATTTTTATTTTTAAATGAAATAAAAATATAAAAGAGGCAAAATATTAAAAATAAAATAACCAAAATAGAGAAAAATGAATTAATAAAAAGATGAAAATAAAAATAAAAAAAAATATAAAAAAAAAATACTTCACATAAAGAGAAAAGAAGTACTGCCTCCATTTCAAAAAGAATGATTTACTTTCCTTTTTAGTCTGTTTAAAAAAGAATGACCTCTTTCCATTTTTGACAATATTTTAATTTCAACTTTCCACATAGCATGTTTAGAACCACAAGATTAAAGGGCATTTTGGTACATTTGACATAACTTTAATTTAAGGCCACAAGATTCAAAAGTCTTCTTTATTTTCTTAAATTTTGTGTCAAGTCAAAGTAGACCATTTTTTTTTGAAACGGAGGGAGTATAAATATTATAGTATATTTTCTTAAAAGAACATGAATTGATAGTAACCACAATTGGAAAGCGGGGCGGGCAAAGCTAAGCCTGTCAAATGGACCGGGCTGACCCGGCCCAGCCCGACCCACTAAGCAAACCCAGCCCGATATGATCTGGCCCGGTCAGCCCACGGGTTGTAGGGTCTCGGGTCCCGGACTGGGTTATTTTTTTGTTTGGGCCCGATTAACCTGGTCAGGACCAAACTCGATCCAGGCCCGCCGGTTAATCGGCCCGGAAATTATTTTTTTAAAAAATTTATTTTTGGATTTGGTCAAAATCTGACCATTGTGCCAGTTGACCGTTGGGCCCAACGACTATATTACCGTTTGGGCCCTTAAAACGGCTCAATTGGCCTTTTTTAATAAAAAAAAAATTCATTTTAAATATTTTTTTAATCCCCAAAAAATTTCTATAAATACCTACACTCTCAAATCATTTTCACACAAATTTCCATTCTCTCAAATCTCATTCTCTCTCAATTCTCAAATATTCTATATATTTAAATTCTAAAGTGCTCACTTTAAATTTTAAACTTTGCGATTACAAAGTACGAGTGGAAGTTTCTAAAGTCGCAACCTTCGGATACTTCTAAAATTTGGTATTATCGTTCCATCTCTTACGTTTAATTTTTAATTAGTGTATTAATTGTTGAATATTTTATTTTATTATATTTGTGTTTTGAATTTTTTAGTTTAATTTATAGTATGGATAAATTAAGAAACCTAGCCGCTAAAGGTGTTAAAATTTTTTATTCCGGAAGTGGTAGTGGTAGCAAAAAGCGAATTACTAGCGGTAGAGGTACTTCAAGTAGTAGATATACCTGTGTACCTTTGCCTCCGGTATCACTTGGTACACCTTTTGAGAAAGAAATAGGTGTAGGTGCTCACGCTATGGATTATGTAGCAGCTCAGAAAAATTACGGTATAGAAGAAGAAAATAAAGTAGATGCGGTTAATTTAGATGAAGATGATGAAAATATTGGTGAGACACCCGCAATAGGAAATGGTAACGTTAAATCTGAATCGGTTAATCTCCCTCCCTATCCTCCCCGTGCCCCAAGAGCTCGTAAAACAACTAGTATTGCATGATAATTTTTTGAACGTATATCAGATACTGAGGTGCAATGCAATATTTGTCAACAAATATATAAGCATAAAAGCGGAGGCAAGCAAGGGGGTACGAGTACGTTAATGAGACATATAGGTGAATCTCACGAAAGAGAGTTAAATATTGCACGAGGTGGTGCGGATGTTGGTGGGCCAACGTAAACTAGAATGGACCCAGCAACCGGTTAGGTAATGAAGAAGTATAATAAATTGAGGGACCGGGAAGAAATAGCTAAAATGGTAGTTGTGAGTTGTTTGCCTTTTAGTTTTCCTCCTTCTGATGTCTTTATTCATTATATTCAAGCAATTCATAATCCTATGTTTAATGAATTCCTATAAGTACTTGTCGGTCTGATATTTTTAGACTTCATTCACAATATTGTTTTTATTTATCAACATTGTTAAAAAATATTCAATGTAGATTGTCCCTAACTTCTGATCTTGGTCGTGCTGTAAATAAAAATAATTATTTAACCGTTACTTATTACTGGATGGATAGTAATTTTGTGATGCAAAAACATATTCTTGCTTTTTTATATGATGAAGATCGTAAACATACTGGAGATTTTATTGCTGATTCGATTGTTAAAATTGCAGAATTTTATGGTATCAAAAATAAAATCTTATGTATTGCTTTTGATAATGCTTCTAACAACAAGACTGCTATAACAAAGTTAAAATCTAAGCTATCTCCGCCGTTACCTGAAATTTTTCATATTAAGTGTGCATATCATATATATAATTTAATTGTAAAAGATGGTCTTGAGTTTTTTTGAGTTTTATATTGAAAAATCCGTCTTGTTGTTGGTTTTATTCAAGGAAATAATCGGATTTTTTTTTTTTAGAGAATTTAAAGTTAAATGTCAAGAAAATGGACTTGCGCCAATATTGATGCCTGGGGAAATTGCTATTAGATGGAATTCTACGTATGATTTTTTTAAAACTTGTTATAAATATAGAGTTCCTATTACACTAACTTTTAACCAACATTGTGGTTCATTTGCTGATCCTGCTGATTGCATGCTACGTGATTCTGATTGGGTTGTAATTAATGATCTTGTTAAGTTTTTAGAAAAAATTTATATAGCTACGATTGAATTTTTTGGTGCTTATTATCCTACTGTTTGTAATATTTGGTATATATAGCCGATATTTCTAGTTTGCTCAAAGAATATAAAAATAAAGAAAGTTATAAAGAAGCTGTTGGTGCCATGTTCACTAAATTTTAAAAATATTTTTTCCCGATTCCCCCTATTTACTTGGTTGGTTCTATGCTAAATCCGTGCACGAAATATAATACTATGTGCCACTTTAGTACTCTTATTTATGTTAACTTAGAAATAAATACTAACAATGCTTCTCAACAAGTACAACCTGATTTGTGAACGGCTATGAGTGATGCGAATGAATATATAGAAAAATTATATAATTACTATGCTGATTTAGTTGATTTAGCCATACCTACAAATATCACTCCAACTGTCGTTCCTCATCCTCCCGAGAAGCCATCATCTTCTAAAAGGCCGGCACATAATGGTTTTCCTGATTCTTTTTATGATTTATCTTGTTGAAACAGTGTTGATGAGAGAGCTTACACATCAACTTATCGGGAAGAACTTAAATATTATCTTCGGTCGCCGCCAGAGGATCGCAGACGACGGATCAACACGTTTGATTGGTGGAGGAGTAATGAAACACAATATCCTGTGCTTTCAAGATTAGCTAGAGATATCTTGAATGTTCCAATGTCAACCGTTGCATCAGAGGGCGCTTTTAGTCAGGGACGACAACAACTTGGAGACAACCGACACTCATTGAAAAACAATGCAATGAATGTTCTAGTTTGCCTCAGAGATTGGATTAGAGCGGAAAGAAGAAATCAAGGAATGGAAGCGGAGCCGAACGACGAGCAGAAACTTGAATAAATTATGTCTTCACGGGAGAACTCAGCAGAATCAAGTCCAATGCATGGTTTTGCCCCCGTTGACTTTGACTATCCTATGCAAGATTCCGTTAATATTAACATGAATGAGTTGGAAAAAATGATGCATAATTTGTAGATTTTTCATTCATGTAAATTATAAATTTTGGATCATTTTGCAATCAATAAAATTCAACATTCATTCACTCCTTACTTTGTAATTTTTTTCATTTAATGATTTAAATTGCATTTCTAGTTTAAATTAAAAACTTACTTTTAATATATTATTAATTTACTATCAAGTATTATTAATTTATTATATTAAGTAGCATATGTTTTGTATATTTGTGTATATATATTCTATAGATATGTATATTTAATGTATACATGTGTATGTGTTTTATAAATTGTATATATATTGTAGTATATATATATATTGTAGTATATGTTTTATTTAAAGTAGTATATATATATTAAATGGTGCGTATATATGTGTATATATCTTCTATAGACGTATATAATTAATGTATACATGTGTATATGTTTTATAAATTAGTATATAACTATATATATATATATATATATATATATATATATATATATATATATATATTGTAGTATATGTTTTATTTAAAGTAGTACATATATATTGAATGATGCGTATATATGTGTAGTGTATATATCTTCTATAGACGTATATATTTAACGTATAATGTGTATATATTTTATAAATTAGTAATTAGTACATAAATATATATATAATTATATATATTGTAGTATATGTTTTATTTAAAGTAGTACGTATAGTCGTATATATTGAATGTCACGTATATATCTGTATATATTTTTTAATTCTAATGTAGTATATACTATATATATAGTGTATATATATTGTTTAACGTATTTAAAATGTATATAGGTGGGTATATAGCGTATATTGAATTTTTGTTTTTCTTTTTTGACCGGGTTTGACCAGATTGGGTTAAGTGGGCTGGGTTAGGGTTATTTTAAAAAATTTACTGTTGAAACTGAATTTGGCCCGGCCCACTTAACCACAACCCGGCCCGACCCACAACCCAACTAAATTTAATGGGCCGATTTCGGGTTGACCCAGCCTGACCCACTTAACACCCTTGCCCAAAGCTCAACTTCAGTAAAGGAGGCACCAACTATTATTTCTTTGTGCCACCCGTTTATGTTTGGATTTTTTTTAATTATTTTTTTTATTCGATGTCCGGTAGCTGTATTGGAGTCCGACTAATTCAGATTCGTGTTGGGTAGGGCTCCATTCGAGGGGTAGCGCTCTCTATCAAGGATTTTTTCATATTCAGGACTCGAACCTCTAATTAAGGGAGGAACAAGCCCATCTACTGCATCACATTCTTTGGTGGTTGGTTATGTGTGGATTTAATATGGAGGATCTGGGTGTAAATATTTTAAATATTTCATATAAGTTTCCCTTAAGTGAACTATTTATTTTGAAGTACTAGCCTTTCAAATATATTTTATTGTGTATTTTTTCTTTAATCATGTCACGTGATTTTACTATTTTGTAGAAATTAAAAGGTATAAATCACATTTAAAGATAGTACATTCAAAATCTATTATTTTTTTCCAAGACCAAACCAAACTCCAACTATTAATGTATCGAACAAAGTGATTCATTTTAACATTTAATTTTCATGGCCAAATGAATGCCCTTTTAGGCCGTTAAGGTAATTACGAGGAAAGGGGATTTTGGTGCAGTCAAAGCAAAAAACGAGTGTCTAGTGATAATGAAGAAACGTGAATGGCATTTACATTTTACGGAAAGAAAAAGAAGCGCCCGCGTTCTATTCTTACCAAACACGTGTGCGTAATTACCACACATGGCCAGTTTCTTTCTCTCTCTCTTTTTTTTTTTTTATAGAAAGAAAAATTCTCACTCTTACTTATATTTGAAACTCGATTATATCTGAATTGTTGGAGGGCTCGTCTTAATATAATGCTTTCTAACATAATTTTTTTCATACTCAGTATTTGAATTTACTATATCTAATTAAGGATAAAGAGATCTCAATTATTCGGAGACAATCCGTATTGGTCACATGGGCATTTATTTGATAAACCCATCCGTGTTTCTATGACGAGAGCCATAGCTGCCAGCTATTGATGACATGGCACCAGCACTGTTTTTTTTCCCCCCCTTTTAGTTAATCTTTTCTTAACTCTTTTTACAAATTTTGTCGTGGTGTCTTTAATCAAATTTAGTTTTGACAGATAATCACCTAATGACTTTTGCTGGCTGCTAATTTCGAGGTATAGGTCTAGTCTAACCAGCTCAACTCTCTATTCATCTCACATTTCTGGGTGACATTGTCAACGTGATTTTCTTTCTATTAAGGACTTGAATTCGAAATATTTGATTAACAGTCAGTTTCATCACTATATCATAACCCATTTTGATGGCATGTTATAGTTAATAAGGTCTCTCGATGGCAGAAATAGGAGATTACAATTAAGTTAAATGCTTCGCAAACCATATTTAGTCAAACAATTTAAAAAGACGGGAAATTTTTATTCGAGCTAAAATTATTAATGTTAGTCATAAATAAGATTACTTTACTTTAAAAGTGCATGTGTTATTTTAGAATGCTTATTTTAATTTATTGGATTCAACAAATATTATTTATAAATATTTTATAAGTTTTTAAAAACACATATATAAAGCGGGGAAATAAAAAATTTAAAGACGATAGAGGAACCACCAACAACATATGTAACAAACAACATACACAAACAAGTGAGATTTGTGAAGGATAAAGTGTATCAAGACGTTACTACCAAATAACATATGCATATTATTATATTAGTTAAAACATGTCATGCAATATGGCTTCGTATGGTAATTTTACTGAACACATAAAACTATAGAACTAATGTGTAAATATGAATTAATTTTGAAGATGTGGACTCCAAGCTTCAACTTAGTAGGACTCCAAACTAATGTTTATTTTTTACCCTATTTGGACTAAATTTTCTCATGTGATTAAGAATTTGATTTAATCGTATTGTCACGCTCACGCCATTAGTGACAAAGAAATGTTGAGCCAAAATTGTAACAACTGGGATATTAATGTTCCCAACTTTTAATAAAGGACAAACAAACAAACAAAAAAGACCCACTTCATATAGTTCATGAACAAATTTGATCTTTTACACCCATTTTTATAATTTCAAAAGGGGAAGTGATTATTAGGAATAAAAATATTAGGTCATGGCAAAGATTTTCTAGTTCGATTTGGAAACTTATGTCACACATTATTGTCACCTAACTAAGAAAAATCATCCTAAATTAGTGATGTGATGACCTTATAGATCTTAGCTTAGCGTAGTCTTCCTTTTTAGAAAATTCGTTTTTAGCTATGTAGGTTTCAATTAGAAAACTTATATATATGGAAATTAATAAATTCTTACTAGAGGCCTGAAGAAGAAAGAAGAAGAGTCTTAGAGTAACCGGTAAAGATGTTGCAGAAATGTAAGGTAAGATTATGTATAATAAATATTTTTAATTGGATTCTTCCCCGACTCAGGTGCATAGCGGACATTTTAATGCACCGTGCTCCCTTTTTTACAAGAGGCATGAACTGGTTTGCTTTTCTAATTGTCTGTGATTTGTTTTTGCCTGACTTTGTTTATTTTGTGAAATTTTCAATATTAATACTTCCTCCGTTTAAAAAAGAATGACCTACATTGACTTGGTACAAAGTTTAAGAAAATAGAGAAGACTTTTGAATCTTGTGACCTTAATTTAAAGTTGTGTCAAATGTACCAAAATGCCCTTTAATCTTGTGGTCCTAAACATGCCACGTGAAAAGTTGAAATTAAAGTATTGTCAAAAGAAAAAAAGGGTCATTTTTTTTTAACGAACTAAAAAGGAAAGTAGGTCATTCTTTTTTAAACGGAGGGAATGATATAATACTAGTGGAGCTAATAACATCATCTTAAAAGTAAGTTTCTTGAGAAAGTAATAACACCCCACCCCCACCCCACAACCACCAAGATTAATTAATTTAAACAAGTGGTTGCTAATTTGTTAGATATGACGTTGACCCATTAATTGGGAGGAATGCAACGTTGTGATATGGAGTTTATCTGTACCTAATTAATTTATGTAAGAAAATTATTAAAATTATACTCCCTACGTTCCTTAATAAGTGAATTGTTGGAGTATTTTTTATGTTTCAAAATAAGTGAATGGTTCAAAATTCAAGGTAGATGTTGGAATTTTTTTTCCAAATTTACCCTTCATTAAATGTGCATTGGGAGTGATGTATCATGTGTTTTTGCTTTCTGAAGAGGTTAAAAATGAAAAAATATGATAAATTTATGTCTTTACTTTTTTTTCTTAATATGTGTGTCAAAAATTCAACAATTAACTTATTGTGAAACGAAGGGAAAAATATATAGTAATAGTAAAAGGATTTAATAATCTAACTCAATAAACTTTAATTCTAAATCTATCGAACTCCATAATTCTACCTTTTTACCATACGGCCAGGTGCCCAGTCCTACCTGATGGTACCTTTGGATGTCAGCAGCATTACCAATCTTTGGCGCATTGGATTTTTTTTTTTTTTAATGTAAAGTTTTTGTATTTTTCTTTTCTACGACTCTGCACAAAATTAGCTAATTAGTACAAGAGATTGAATAATAATCCAATAATTGAAAACTATTCCAAACTAATAACTCTCAGATAAGATATTGCACCTTAGTTTAATTTATGTTTTTTTTCTTCGTGAACTTATATATGCTGTATAAAAATCAACTATCCGTACCTAAATTATTGCCATAGTATATCAAATAATAATGATTATGACAGTTAGCTAATTTATACTAGCTAAAAGTAATTTAGTCATTGTACATCTGATTTAAATATTGTCTACCTTCTACATGAAGATTAATTTACTTTAGCTGAATCTGTCACTGGAATTAGTTGTGACTTGTGATTTGATTTAACATTAATATGTGATTACCTCTCTCAATAGTTAATACCAGGGAAGATCTTATCTAGTAGTAGTAGCGAATTATTATAAGTTTCTAATTTCTAAATTAACCCAAAAATAGTACTTATTTTGTAATAATATAACTTGTCGATATATGGTCACTCATCAATCTGCTCGTGGATTTTAAATATATATTTATTATCTACATGCATCAGGATCGCGATTCATGGATCTCTCTGTTTGAGAAATCAAAATAAGAGGTTTGAATCATTTTTTTTTTACTCTTTTTCAAATTCGATAAATATTGATTGATCGTATATTTCTTTATAGTTTTATGATTCAGAGTATCCTTTTCTATTTGATCCCTTTGAATTCCAAATTCGAAGTTGCAATCAGATCTACTCATTAAAAAAAATCGATTCAATATATTTCTTATGTACCCACAGGTACTATATTGAATTTGAATCAGATTTCGGATCATTATATATTGAGTGACTGCCTCCGTTATGTTGTTGCTAGCAAATACCACTATTTTTTGTTTTGGATCTTTTAAAACATTTTCGCAGGAGATCCAGACCCCTTTTTCTCTGATCCTTCGAGAAAAAGATTCATTCTCTTAAAAAAAAAGGATGTAGAACTAATAAACATTTCTTTTTCGATTCATTTCTGAACTCATTCAAGAATTGTTTTTGATCCAATCTTCATGAATCAATAGAAAAGACAAATCCCTTATGATACACCAAATCCGACATTGATCCGAAATCTGATTCAAATCCAATATAGTACCTATGGGTACATAAGAAATGTATTGAATCGATTTTTTAATGAATAGATCTTATCGAGTTTGAATATGAAATTCAAAGGGGTCAAATAGGAAAGGATACTCTGAATCATAGAACTATAATAAAATATACAATCAACCAATATTTCTCGAATTTGGAAAAGAGTCAGAAGAAATGATTCAAGACTCTTATTTTGATTTTTCGAACCGAGAAATTCATGAATCGAGATCCTGATATATATATATATATATATATATATATATATATATATATATATATATCACTGAAATTAGTTGTGACACGTGATTTGATCTAACATTAATAGTCTATGATGATTAGCTCTCTCAATAGTTAACACCCGGGAAAAAATTATCTAGTACTAGCGAATTATTATAAGTTTTTAAATTAACTCAAAATTTATATTTGTACTAATATAATTTGTGGATGGTCACACATCAATCATCTCATGTTATTTAAATAGCGCTACCACCGAATGGGCCCTACCCGGCGCATCGAATTAGTCGTACTTCAATACGAATATCGAACATTGAATGAGAAACCTAAAAAAAAAAAAAACCAATTTTTGCATGTCCGTCTTTCTTTAAAAGGTCTAATTTTTTGTAGTTAGAGTTTATATATATATTTGTCGGTTCGTTCAATTATTTTTTCTAACTTTTTTTTAGTAAGATTATAATCAAATTAAATATTATTGAATTTTAAAAAAAATACGAAATCAAATAAAGTCAGATAAAAATCAATTTATTTAATCGATTTGAATTGATTGTTATCCAAATCATGGATATGCCGCTACAGGTAGTAAGCCGACACGACGCTAATTGCGGATTTAGATACCGATTACGGGTTTACGTGTGAAATGAACTTTACTCCACGAGTTATAAACTTTGATAACACATGGCAATAAACATAAACTCACATAATAAGTCAAAAATTTGCTACTAGAGTAATAAAAAACGTGAAAGTGATCGGTGGGATTATTTATTGGGTTAGATTCATGTACTACCAAAAAATTGTCATTATCAATATTATTAAGTGAACAAATTTGCTTAGAACTTTCTTCAATAATTGTCGTCCTTAATTGATAATGACTTCATTTGGATTTGGGGACAAGGGTTAACTCAAAGTAACTAATGATCACAGAAATTGTAGTGGTGTTAGGGTGTCAATGATAATTTCATGATGTTGATGTTGCTAGCAAATGATTTTAGAGCATATGCACGTTGAAGTGCGTGATCATCTCGCTTAAAGTTCAAGCTACTAGAGAATGTAACATTTCATTCGCTTGATTATATATATTCTCAACACGTTCTTTATGTGTGGGCTAGATTCTTTTTTTCATGGGCCAAATACGTGAAAGCTCCGGTATGAAGCTCAAACAATTAATATTTGAGATGCGTTCTCATAAATATAGTTGACGATAGTCGAGATAGAAAACCCAAACACTTGATAGTTCGAGTAAAATGAAACTCAAATAAATCGAGATACTTTAGGATTTTTTTTAACGCATTAACTCTTTTAGTCCCTTTTGGCATGATTTAATTGATTAGCTCATGTGTGGTTCTTGTAAAATATCTCGTCCGTACCTTAATTAGTTGTTAGTAGTTGTAATTTGATGAAAGAAGTTCCATCTTTCTAATCGTTACACACTATAATTATGTTATGAAAGCTATATAAGAACAAATTTTAAAAGTGAGGTGGTAGGGGTTGTCACAATCCCATTTAAATTTCTTTATCATTTTCCAATATACATGTCTTAATAAATTCTTCAAATGACCAAAGATTGTAATAGGTTGTGCCTTTATAAGATTGATGAAGAAATATTTTATTTATTACGTGAAGTGAAGTTAACTAAAACCATTATGTTGAAATATCAATTAGACCGCAACCATAGCTAGCGTGTGAAGGGTGCAAAAATATAACGTAACAAGATAATTTTTTTTTTTCTTTTACAGTATCGATGTATATACTTTTGTAAATGTTAAAAGTTTATGCAAAAATAAATATGGAATTGAAATAAATTTTTGAGTAAGCGAACGGAATAAAAAATTCCATTGTTTTCACTATATCACTATAATATATGCTTGTAGTGGTAGGTTAAATTTGTTGATGATAGTGGTAGAAATATATTTTATAATGTCTATATTTCTAAAGTTAAAATAATGTATAGGGGCAGGCAGAAAAGTATTTAGGTAGTACATTTTCCCTCTAATTTATTTGGAAAAAGATATAGTATAATATCCTAGATTTGGAACTCAGAAGCAACTGAAAGATATAAAATATTCTAAATTTATTTCTCACTTTGTTTTTCTCAAGCATCTAAGGACCTCCATTGACAAGGAAGCATCCTGTGAAACAGAACTAATATTTAAGAAACTAAAATTAAAAAACTATAAAAAAAAAAAGATAATTTTTTAAACATATATAGTAATAAATAAATTGAATCGGAGAGTAGTACTATTGTCTTTTGATTTATATAGAAAAAAAGAATATAAACATGACGCAATCTTTAAGATGTTTGGTTGTGTTTGGGTGTGTTTGGCAGGAGAGAAAATGACTTATAGGAAAAATATTTTATAATATTTCTCATATGGTGGAAGTCAATTTCTGTGAAAATCATTTTCCAATCCATCTTCAAACTCTAAAAGTGTTTGTTGGAGGTTATTTTACCCTAAAACCTAACTCACGTTTATATAAAAAAAGTATATATATTTTCGTAGAAAGGGATCTTGAATATTCGATCTTGGATATTCATAAAGAGACTAAAAAGGTGAAAACCTACAGTATAACGTTCTACTTGATGATTGCAGGTCAAGAATAAGAAGACTAGGAAGCCCTCAAGTAACCCACTGCTAAAGCGAACGGAATGCAGTGGCGGACGTCATGGTCAAATTTGAAGTTCTGTCAATGTGTGTCCGGAATACAATATGGACGGATATAGCAGAAACTTATTTTGAAAGACTACTTATTTAAGGATTGTAATGATACTACTGATGAGGATAACCCTAATATTTTTGTTATTAATCCAGACTGAATGTAGTCCGGAGGATTGTAACAGATGCATGTTTATTGTTTAATGCTTATCTAACTAAAAAAAAAAAAAGAAATCAAAATATCAAATATTGCGTTTTTCATACCCTACCCAGTGATTAAGTATATCGGAAGATGGTTCAACTCGTTCTATGTTTGAAAAATATACTACTAATGGGTCTATGAATCATGGATAAATTTTTTAAGAGAAGAATCAAAGAAATAAACAGAATTGTACTCATAATCTTAATAAATAAAATATTTTTTTTAATAATTTTGTGATTGCAATTTATTTTTTATACTTAAAAAGAAAAAGAAAATTTGTTGCAAATAATACTTTCACTAGTCAATCAAATACCATAAATACTTTCAAAGAAAATATTCATGGACAATATTTTTCTTTTAAAAAGATTGCTATCTTACCAAAAACACCCAATTCTCTTTTTGTAATTTCCTTGCAAAACACAGTTCCTAGCTCTGCCAATAAGATATTGCATTTGTTGAACTACGTTGAAATATAAGATTTTCAAAATGAGAATTGATTAAGATACTTTTGTCACCAATCAAAGTGTTAAGATAAATGATGACCTAGTTGAAAATTCATAAAAAAAAGTTGAAGGCCCATGCAATAGAATAATTGTTCAAAGATTTGGGAGTTGACACAAAGAACACAAGTGTCACCGCCCCATTCAATTCATTTAAGGGTCTTTTGGTAAACTATACAAAGCATACTGATATTGGATATGCTGACATTATTTTTATATATTATTTAATTTGATGTATTAAAAATAATATGCAAGGTATAACTTTGATAAGATACAACAATAACAACAACAACAACAATATACAAGTGTACCAACATGGGTTGTGGTGCAGTGGATGGGCTGCTCCACCCTTAATCAGAGGTCGAGAGTTCAACCCTGGGCATGGAGAAAATTCTGTTGGGAGCGCTACCCCCGAATGAGGCCCTACCCGGCGCGAATTCGGATTAGTCGAGCTCCAATGCGGGTACCGGACACCGGATGGAAAACCAAAAAAAATAATATACAAGTGTATTCCCATAAAGTGGGGTGTGGAGAGGGTAAAATGTATACAATCCATACCACTACCTCAGATGAAGTAGAGAGATTGTTTTCGATAGCCCCGACTCAGGATATAACAATATTACAAACAAAACATAAAAGAAAACAACAAAAAACAAATGTCACACCGCTAGACTACAAAAAAACAAGACACCCACAAAGTAATACTATATGTAGGGGTGTACATAGGTCGGGTTGGTTTGATTTTTTATTAAAAAAACAAACAAACCAATTATGTCGATTTACTAAAACAATAAACCAAATCAAACGAACATAAAATCGGTTTTTTCGGTTTAGGTTTTAGTCAGTTCTTTCAATTTTTTTGATTTTTTTCCAATTTTTTTTATAATCTTTATTTTTTACAATTATATTGTGATTGAAGACTAGATCAAGTATGTTTTCACTCATGTACTAATGAAAAATCACAATTATGAAAAATTGAGGAGCGAAAAACTCTTTTGAAACTAAAAAGTAAGATGAAGAGTGAAAAGTTTTGGTTTTAAGTTTATATTGGATTTTGGATCATTTTATTAGCAATTAATGGACAAATATTACAACTTAAAAACCCAAATATATATATATATATTTGGTTTGATTTGGGTTCGGTTTGACTTTTTTTTTTGTTAACATAAAACCAAATCAAGAATGGTCGGGCTTTTTTTTCAAACGCCAAACCAACCAAACCAAACCATAGGTCGATTTTTTTTTCTCGGTTTGGTTTGGTTCTTCGATTTGGTTTGACTTGACGGTTTGGTGTGTACACCCCTAACTATAAGCAAGCTATTTGAAATAATAGATATCACCAAAACACCACGAACAAGAGACTATAAGAAACAACAGACGCAAATACAAACAAAACACTCTTTCCTACTATTATAGACTTACTCCTACCTACTAACCCTCCACCCTAATCTGCGTCGTCCACATCTTTCTATCAAGGATCATGTCCTCTGTAAGTTGTAACTGTTTCATGTCATGCCTAATTACACCTCCCTCCAATATTTCTTCGGCCTACCTCTACCTCACCTAGAACCATCCATAGCTAACTTCTCACACCTCCGTACTGGAGCAACCGTGCCCCTCCTCATCACATGCCCGAACCATCGCAACCTCGATCACTTTTCACATCTTGTCCTCCACCGTAGCCACTCTCACCTTCTCATGAATAATCTCATTTCAAGTCTTATCCCTCTTGGTAAGTCCACAAATCCATCGCAATATCCTCATTTTCGTCATCTTCAAACTTTTGGATTTAGAAGTTCTTAACTGGCCAATACACATCTCCATGCAACATAGTCGATCAGACTGTCACTCTGTAGAACATACCTTTAACCCTATCCCTCCTAATAAAATAATGTATGCTTACAAAATGAGTCCTTTTAACTTCATACAATTTATTTTCAAACGAAGGTCTTTTACCTTTAAAAATTAGCATATATACGAGGTTAGTAATTTGTTTTGAATAATAACCACCAATCTTTTGAGTATTAAAGATGATTTATTTAAGTAAAATTTTAACTAGCTCTACGTGAGGAAAGAAAAGAAAATACAAAAAAATATTTCCTATTGATGAGATGCGGTTGTTGAATTTTTTTTTTAAATGTTACTGCATTACATAAATGTAACAAAAGTTAGATAAAGTATTTTAATAGTTATAGCAGACTATAAATAATTAAATAAATATGCTTAATAGCAACTAGGGGAAAAAGTCAATATTGAGGGAAATTTGAGGGATAATAATGTTACTACTTAAATTAAATGCATGTATTGAAATTCTTTATATTATTAATATATAAAAAATGATGGTATTAGTAATACATATCTCAATATACAATAGAGTGTATATATAATTACTATAAAAATATATCAAACAAAATACTAGTAGTACATAAAACTAATGCATGCATTATTTTTTTTTAATACTCTACCAAACGACTCTTTAGGACACAATAATAAATTTTAGTTTTAATATGTAGAAATGAAAAATTAGTGCTAATGAAAATAGAGAAATATCTAACAACCGTTAAAACCAAACTCCAAAAATTTCCTGTTTATGAAAGAAAATTTTGGCTTATTATAATTAAAAGTTTTGCTGGCTCCACTCTATATATTCTCCACTTATTAGAATTTTACTAAAAGATTTTTACTTTTACATCTCCATTCTCCCCCCACCCACCTCCCATCAATCACGAATTTTTCTTTATTTCTTTCGTATATCGTCGTAGGATGGAGCCGCATGTATAATGTTGTCAAACTCTAATTGGTAGGACTAGTTTTTTGAATTTATCTTTATCCAGAGTGGATTTACCAAACTTGTAATTTCATTTTCCACTACTATATAATATAATGATTAAATGTAATAATGAATAATCTAATCTAATAACACATGTCAATTCAAGCAATGTACACATCACAACTAAAATTATTCTAATTCTCAAATTATTACTACTCATTAGAATTTCTTTGCACAACTCTAATTAGAGCTCCGCAGTATTTATGTCGTACCAATCAAAGAGAATTCACATCACTTTTTTCTTTTGGAAATGATTTCTCTCTCTTTTTTTTTTTTTTTTTTTTTTTTTGTCATTTAGACATTTCAAATTGGTGAGAATGTGAAAAAAAAAAATCGTCGCATTGCCACGTCATTTGCGCTTAAAGGCTCTCTTGAAGCACATACTTTTCATAGTTCGCTAAAAATCAAGTTTCAAAATAACAAAAAAAAGTCAAATTTTCAAAAGCACATACTATGATGCTCTATTCAAACTACAAATGAATTCCATAGAAAGAAGGAAAAGTGAACAATTTCGAGATATATAGCATAAATAATTACTATAAGCATCAAAAATATTAATTATTAAGCTTAATTCTTTGTTAATGTTGAAAAGATAAACTTGGATTAGTATTAGGGGTGTCCATCGGTCGGTTCGGTTTTACGTGTTATTGGTTCGGTTTATCGATTTTCGATTTTTAAATAAGTAAAACCAATAACCAACCAATAAGATATTTTCATATTGGTTTCGGTTTATCGGTTTTTGGTCCTTAACGGTTCGGTTTTCGATTTAACCAATAAGAAAATACTTATTAGTAACAACTAACATAAAAAAATGAAATCTTAATTACCGCCAAAACCTACGCAATGCGTTTTAGTACAAGAATCTTCAAACTTGAACTGAATGTTAGTTAGGAAAAAAATTGAATCCTAATTGTTGGAAGCTATAAATGCTTCAAGCTTTTTATTACGATATTGTGCCTTTGTTGCCCTGAATAGGTTAATACTTTGTGAATCACTGAATTATGAATTAGTAGTGCATATAATCTATATACATACACACACATATACACACACACATATATATAGAGAGAGAGATAAAGAGAGAGAGAGATTTAAATATATAACATAAATAGAGATAAAACAATAACTTAGTGTATCCTTATTAGGTTATCGGTTTAACCGATAACCCAATAAACTAAAACCGATACCGAACCGTTTACCTAATAATTTTTTTTATAAAACTAATAAAAATCGTTAACCCGATAACCCAATACCAATAACCCAATAATATTTTTATCGGTTCAATTTATCGATCGGTTTGATTTTTGCACAACCCTAATTAGTATCATTATAATGTAGTCATGTATAAAGCTGTCTTTGAAAAAATTGGCTAAGAAAGCAATAATGTTATAACCAGAGAAGTATCTTTTCCCTCCTCTAATACTTCAATTTTGTTTTTTTCTAGTTTTCCTTTGATATACATTGCTCCCCCTTTTTCCCAAAACTCACACTCAAATAATTTGACATCAAGTGGGGTTTGGCCTAAAACCACTTAATTATAGGCTAAATCTCAACATTTTAACAATGAGTTTATCTAAATATGAATTTGACGGAAATCATCTTTGACAAGTAATTCATTTCTTCTCATTACTTAATTTGATAGTTAAATAAATATTTAAATTTTATTCCCAAAATTATCATCAGACGTTAAGATAATAGTAAAGATATTGACGAATATCTTTAATAGAGAATATTTTTATTTTTAAAAGTAAAATTTTAAAGGGTGATTCCAAATTAATCGATTTTTAAAACGTGCATCAAATATCGAGCGAAGAATCGAAAAAAAGAAATTCCAATAACGAGAACAAATTCCTTTTGGACCAAGTCGTGCACTTTTTCAAAGGAAGTGACTTAGAATTGACTTTTGTATGACAACTTAGGATTCTAACTATTTAAATTGATGCTTTTCAGACTTATGAAAATAATAATATATTCCACATCTATTCAATCTATGAAATGATTACTAGTATCAGATTCAAAGTCATAATGCTAAGAGAGTTAAATTTAACATATTGATTGATCCCACTAGGGAACCTTCTTACTTGAAAAACAAAGGTCAACTTCAATATTACTTTACTACTATATATAAATAAGTGTGAGTGGCAGCTGAAAGCAGGCAGCTGACGATCGACATGTCTGCTTATTTCGTAATTTTACTATATCATTTTTAATTATTTTTGTGATTTTATTATACCATTCTTAATTAATTATTATATGATATTTATGTATTAAAATAATAATAATATATAATAAAAAATAAAATAGACATTTAGAAAGTAAAATAGACATTTACGACGTAGTTGTTTCAGCTGTTTTAATCGTGATTTTACTATATTACCCTTAATTAATTTCTATATGTCATTTATGTATTAAAAAATTTAATAAAAAATTTAAAATAGACATTCATGACATGACTGCTTCAACCGTGATTTTATTATATCACTCATAATTAATTAGGCGGTCGACATGCCTGCTTGCTTATTCCGTGATTTTACTATATCACCCTTAATTAATTATTATATGACATTTATGTATTAAAATAATAATAATAATAATAATAATAATATATAATAAAAATAAAATAGACATTTATAAAGTAAACTAGACATTTATAACGTAGCTGTTTCAACTGTTTTAACTGTGATTTTACTATATTACTCTTAATTAATTTTTATATGTCATTTATGTATTAAAAAATTTAAAATAGACATTTATGACATGACTGTTTCAGCTGCTTCAACCTTGATTTTACTATATCACTCATAATTAATTATTATAAGTTATTTAAATATTAAAAAATTAATAATATTTAATAACAAAAATAAAATAGACATAAATAATAAATTATTTTATGATGTTTTAATACGTTATTTAAGTATTAGAAAATAATAATATTAAATAAAAAAAATAAAATAAGCATAAAATGAAAAAATATTTTTTGATGTCTTAAATTAACTTGACGTCTTATATGGGATCACTTAAAAAATAAATTAATTAGGAATGATACAGTAAAATCATGAAACAAGCAAGCGGGTGGAAGCAGGCATGTCGACCGCCAGCTGCCTACTTTCAGCTGCCACTCACGCTTATATATAGTAGTAATAATTTGACTATGTCACTTCTAATTAGTAGAATAGAAGAAAGAATATTATAAACTATAATAATTAAAAACTTATATTATTTAAGAAATATAATTGGTTATCAATGCCACAAAAGTTTAAACAACTTAAAATATTGTTATATAAATTTCATCAATCTAAATATAATAATATATGTCTAACTTAAAATTTATCAATCAAATAAATGAAGGTATTAATTAAATAATAAAATTATACGTAACGTAAAATTTTAAAGGATCAGTATTGGGCCGTGCATAGCACGGAGTAAGCCGCCTAGTACTTGCAAGAAAATTGACCAAGTAAAAATTCCTTTTAATAATTTTGTCTTTCATAGTTTCTATTGGAAGATTTCCACAGTATTTGGGAGGGTAATTTTCATGATTAGTTTAATTTTCAAAGTTGTAATCATTCTATTTGTGTCACAAATTAGATGCCTTTCACATGCATCTATTTACACTTGTCACACAAATTATGGATTTCCAATTTATTCATCAATTGTACCAAATATTTTAGTTACTCCGTGTCTCCGTCTCATATTTTCACATTTCTCTTTCACACACCGTCCATCAAAAATCATAAATGAACATATGTTTTATTAGTTTGTTCTTACTATTTTTAAAGTAATTAATATTGTTTACTTCAAAAAAAATATTAATTTTAAGAGTAAAATAGAAAATAAAACTAATTAATTCAATATTGATTCTGTAAATTGATAAGTACTCTCTTTGTTCGCTTTTCTTGTTCACTTTGAACTTTGCACGCTCCTTAAAAAATAATGATTAATATGAATATTTTACCACAACACCCATATAGATTGATGTATTCTCTGATCTTGAAGAATGATTTGGAAATACGTAATTACTATTGAGGATATAACAGAAAAAATATTTGTCTTTCTTGATATATTAATAGTGATAAGTAAACAACAACAATATACCAAATGTATAAGTGGGGTCTAAAGAGAGCAAAGATGAGATAAAGAGACTATTTACAACAGATCGTCGGGTCAAAACAAAAATAGTCTAGAAAAAAATGTAATAGAAGTACAAAAGAATAGGTAGTAACAAAATAATCATTAGTAATAACAGTTCTATCATAAATAATACTACAATCAATCGTTCGAAACAATAGATATCAACAAATATCCAAAAACAAGTAACTACAAGCATATCACCACTACTAGTAAGGATAACGAGACAGAACACTCCTACCTACTGGCATAGTCGCATTTCTACCTATTAACCTTTTACCTCGATTCGCGTCCTGCATATTCTTTCTATCTAAGATGATAAGTAAAAGTAAATATCTATTTTGAAATACTAGACAAGTAATTTTGAATGGAGGGAGTATTTTGAGAAACATTTTTAGTAATATTGACAACTAAATTATGCAACACACTTTTCTTTTCAGTTTGTGCTGAAAAGGAATATTACATTTTTATAATTAAAAATAACTAATTTAATTTTTTTTAGCTTAATGAAATAATTTAAAATCACACAAATATCTAAGATTTGTTCTGAATCACAAATTTTAGCTTTCTTAAATTTCATATTAAGTCTGATAATGCCACGCTATATGGGAAGCAACATAATTTAAGGGCATTGATAACCTTATTCCGAGCAAATTATTTCGTATTGAAAAAAATTATCAATTTAAGTATTTTCTTATAAAATATTTATGAAATTTAAATATACTTTTTATTTTTTTATTTTAATATGACATATTTAAAAAATATTTATCTGCTATATCAATTGTACTATGTATTAGAACTCGTCACAGACGCAATAACAAATTGGTCATTTTAGCAGTGACAATTACTAGGCCTAAAGGTCATTGGACTTTTAAAATGGAAAAATTACATAAAATCACAAACCTAAGAGATTTTATCATCCAAAATTTCTTACCTTTTAAACAATTACTTAAAATCTCGAATTTAATATTTTACTCTTGATACGTATGAACAAAAATTTCCATTTACTCCACAATTAATGCATGCAATTCATTTTTTTTTCCAAAAATTTCATCCCCTAAAATCTCTTCCAAATTATCATCAATTGATACAACTTTCATCTCCAACTTTCATCTCCATTACTGCAACTTCTTCACCAATTTCATTGTAATGATAGCCAAGGTGACAGTAATGGTGCGAACGAACGACAGAGGGGGTGGTGATGGTGGATTATATGTATCAATCATAAGTAAATTGAACAATTAGTTGTTAGATTTTCGACGAAAACGATCAAAGTGGAGGTGGTGATGAGGACTAACGACAAAGGGGGTGGGATAACCAAGGTGGCAGTGATGATGCGGACGAACGACGGAGGTGGTGGTGGATTATATGTATCAATCATAAGTATCAAGGCATATACATATGTATCAATCGTATGTATCAAATAAATGTATTTAATACACATATAGGTACATATCAAGAACTTGTGTACTTTTTTCTTAATTTTAAGGATGATGCATATGTTTTTTTGGTCATTTAATAGTTTCACCACCCTCATTCAGTTTGAATATTTTTCAATTGATACATATGATATTTAATTTAATTTTGTGATATATTTTATATGTGCACAATTGATACATTTTATCCTGTGAGAAACGACATGTGTAGCACTGATATAATAATATAAAAAATATGTATCAGTGTTGTTAATCAATTATCAAAAATATATACATTACCAATGTGATACATTTGTTGTTGGAATACTGGTGATATATATGACAAATACTTTATGATAATGATTCAAAATTTTAATTTATTTATAAATGTTTAATACATTTAACATATGTTTGACATATGTAAACTATTTATTTTTGTGTGAGATTAAATTTTTAATAGGTATTGAGTAATTTTACCAAATGTATCATTATGTCTAGAACCAAATGTATAATTATGATACATCTGAAACCAATGTATTCATACCACAATTTGTGCTTAATTTTACTCCCTCTAATAATTGAAAAATTAGTTACTTATTTATTTAACTAACCACTAAATTACAAATGTATCACAGTGCATACGTATCAAGGCTAAAGAAATGTATCACAAATGTCAAAATCTAGGACATCATATAATTAAATAAAGTTATGTGAAAAGGTGTTAGAATCCAGTAAAAATTTGGGGTTTATATAAGTTACCTTTTAAAATAAAAAAATTACAGTTTATAGATAATTTTTTTTTTTATAATTACATGGTATGATTAATGTTTTAAATAATTACAATTCATAAGTAATTATTAGTTAAAATTCAGTTTTATGTGAGCCCATTTGTACAAATATAATTTCTAATGTATATAACAAAGGCAAATTAATTTTTCTCTCTCATAATTAATATTTTATTCTCACCCTTACCTGATTGGAGTGATATACGACAATAGGTTACTTGTTTGTTCTGATTGGACGTTTTAGGCGGCAATAGGTTTTTATGCTCAAGATTGTGCTAATCTCAAAGTTCTTTCAATTGAAATATCATAAAATATATTTCTTCCTATTTCTTCTCCCTAAATTTCTCAAATATTATGTTCTTCACCTATAAATTAGCTGATTTTTGTCCATTGAAGATTACGTTGAAACTTTTTTAATCCTTATAAACTCGCATAGATTTGATTTAAAGATTTTTACGGTAAAATTTATATCTTTACGGATATATATGTTTGTTCCTCTTTATTTATTTTAAGTTATTCTCTACATTACCCACTAATTTTATTCAATTTTTTTATATATATGCAGTGTTAATTAGGTGTGCAAGTAACCAATTTCTAGTTTTTTCAAATGGATGGAAAAATCCCTTTTAGGAGAGTAACAAGAGGTATTGAACATATAGATAAGACTAATTGTGGTACTCCATCGTTCGATTTGGAGGTTTCTCAATTAGACAGTGACAATGCAAGTTTTATAGCGGAATTGAAAGAAGACAAGTTGAAAACGGAGACTCAAAGAAAAAGTGGCAATGACCATGTTACAATTCGAAATAGCATGATAGATTGTCAATCAAAAGATGATTTAATCAACGCTTGAAAAATATCAATGATCAGTACAAGTGTATAAAAGAAATGAAAAAGAAATGACAAATTCTAGCAATAATGAAAGTGCAAAATGTTTCAAGATTTATCAATTCAAAGCGGAGAGTAATGATGTTGAGATTCAACATAAGACATTTTTGTATATTTATCAATTAGATTTTTTTGTAGTTTAGTTGTGTAAAATGTCATAATGTTAAAGTTTTGTATTTGTGCAATTGTAATCGGTGTAAAGATATATACATATATCAACATCATACTGTTATACTTATGTAAATATAACTATATATGTAAACATATACATATATACATATACATACATACATACATACATATATATATATATATACATAAAGTTATACATATATTCAATTCGGTCAGCATATAAAAATTTTATTTGATTTATGATATGTAGTTGTATATAATTAGTTTATGGATGAGGCTTTATATACATTTGATAATTTTTTGGTGATCATTTGTATTTTTGTGGTTGATCATTTGTATTTTTTTGGTTCAACAGGATAGTAGTTTTGTCATCACAGATCTTTCTAAGAAGCCCCCGCATGTTTCGTGTAATGTGGAGATGAAGATATTTGATACTTTAAAATAAAAACTATCCAGTGTTCAGCTTAGAAGATTTATGGGAACATGCTTTGGTCAATATGCCACTATGCCGGAATCATGGGTTCAGTCCCAATTGCTTAGGTGCGCTATGTCCCTTGAGTTAAAAATCAGTTCAACGAATGCTATAATGTTGCGATTTAACGAAAATACGTTAAGATTTTCATTAAGAATTTTGCAATTATATCTGGTCTGAACTGTGTTGCTTTCAAAGGTGATTTTGTATTCGACACAAGCGTGCCGAATAGATTAATGGAGACGTATTTTGATGGTGAAGAAGAACCATACAAAGAAATATTATTCCAGGCATTTGAGGATAAAGTATGGGGTCAGAATGACGATGATGCTTTGAAGATTGCTATTCTCTATTTTGTTCATTATTTTATTATGTCTAACGAGATGCATACTGTTCAAGTTCCAAGAATTCATTTTGGTGTGGTTGAGCACGAACGATACATGAATTATTGTTGGGTCAAAAAAGCTTTCGTAGAGCTTGTCAAGTCCCTATCAAGGAGGCTGACCTCCGATGAATAATATTATCGACTTCATAGCATGCCATACGCTATGCAATTATGGATGTATGAGTGTTGCTCGAAGGTTGATAAGCGACTTGCCGAAAGGGTTGGTGATCGAATTCCGAGGTTGCTTAATTAGAAAATCATAACAGACCAATGAGTTAAGGTACAAATGACTTATGAAGAACATGTTTATGTGCAAAAAGGTAAAATACAGTGTCTTAGTAACCTCAAGTACAAAATTTTTTATAAGTTAATATTTGTTTTTATTCATATTTACAAAACTAATTACTAATTCATAATTGATGTCCAAATTTTTTTTCGAAACATCAAGGCATCCGCAAGTGAAATTGCAGCTTTCCAACTCCCACAAAAAATTATTGACAATGTACCGTTGTGAAATCTCCAATGAATGATGTTGTTAATTCTGACGACGACTTTCAAGACATGCCTTCAATCTCTACTGCTCGTAAAGAAAAGAGTAAAATAGGTGTCTCTATATCACCCTAAAAAAGAAAACAGAAGCAAAAACAAATATCATCGGGTGCATCAATATCAATCAAGACTCCTAGAAAGGTGGTTTCAAACGCGGCAGCCTCTAACACATCTCCTCTTTTGATTAATAAAACAGTCAAAAAGTCCACCTTAAATAAAAAGCCAGCAGAGGAGCAAATTTCAGTCATCCCATAATATTGAACCACCTGTGATCGATGCAGCAGTGAAGAAAACTATTCCGATCCATGATCTCAATATTCTCAATCAGAAAGTCGATGCACTAGAGAGTTATGTAAGTATATTTAATCATCTTCAAATTTTAGGAAAATTCATATTATTAAATTACCAATGCAAATTCATTATATAAAATGTAGGTGAAGTCAGAATTTTAAAATCTGCACAATTTGATAAATGCCAACCATAATACCGTCATGGATGCTATCAAAAGTAAAGATATTGATGAGAAAGTATGATGTATACGAGCATTATTTTCAAATGAATCATACATAATTTAAATAATGATTTGTAATACATATTAGGATTTCATTAAAAAATCGTCGGTTAATGAGCAAGGAGAAATTCCATCCATGAATGTGCATTGTGCTCCTGGCAGTAGCAATTATTCAAAGGTAACTATTTTTGAGATGATATAATATGTTTTTATGACATATGTTTTTACTTACATATAACAGTTATTTCTTGATGTATGCCATGTTATTCAACGAACACATATCCACAAACATGATAAGATAGTATATATGTGTCAAACTAAATTTTCGTATATATACCTATATACTATTAGATTTTTTTTTGTTTAGTTGTATAGAATGTCATGATGTTATTATTTTGTATTTGTACGCTTATAATCTGTGTAAAAATTTATACATATATTGACATTATACAGTTATATATATGTATATATGTATATATGTATGTATATATGTACATATACAGTTATACTTAATTATATATAACGTATATGTACATATATACATACATACATGTGCATATACATACATATACATACATACATATATATATATATATATATATATATATATAGAGAGAGAGAGAGAGAGAGAGAGAGAGAAAGAGAGAGAGACACAAATATACACATATTTAACTCTGCCATCATATACAAATGTTATGTTTATTTTGATATGTAGTGTTAATACATTTATAATACATATATGCATAATGAATATATATTGGACTATTGGATTGAACCAATTGCTTATGAATATATCTTAAATTGAACCACTGTTTTAATGAACGAAGTACTAACTTACACATATTGCTTGTTATCAGAGTAATATGGACGTCAACGGTACCCCTTCTTGTTTGAATGTTCCTGTTGTACGTGAGCATGATGCGAACGTAAATGTTCAACCTGAGAAGGA
This sequence comes from Capsicum pubescens, assembly GCA_030864215.1. NCBI lineage: Eukaryota > Viridiplantae > Streptophyta > Magnoliopsida > Solanales > Solanaceae > Capsicum > Capsicum pubescens. Next base: position 269,862,678 of record CM061538.1, read on the forward strand.
CATTGATGAGGTATTCTTTGCTAAGCCGCAAATTTAGTATTACTTTTTTTTTCTTATCATTTTTTCAATTACGCTTAGTCATTTATTTTTAAGCAGTGAATTGATTTTATATATATATATATATATATATATATATATATTTTTTTTTTTTTTGATTTCTGAAATGAGTAGAAGTCATTACTAAATTCACACTTTTTATTTTTTAATGAATTTTCTGAATGACATTTTAATGAACTTTTATATACCAGTTTTCGAATATAGAATCAATTTTGAAGGTTCAAAATGCTGAAATTCATATTGAAGAGTTAATTGACGACTTCAAAAACATGGACAATGGTTATGAAGATGTTGAAATAAAAGATCAGTCATTTGATCCGATGGAGGTACATGTACTTTTAATTGAATTAAGTTTAAGAGATGATATAATATGAATTTACGACATATGTTCTTACGTACATATAACAGTTGTTTCTTGATGTATGTCATGTTATTCAACAACCACATACCCACCAACTCGATAAGATAATATATATGTATCAAACTAAATAAATATACATATACGTATATACTATTAGACTTTTTTGTTGTTTAGTTGTATAGAATGTCATATTGTTAATATTTTGTATGTGTACGTGTGTATTTTGTGTAAAAATTTATACATATATTGACATAATATAATTATACTTAATTATATATGACTGTATATGTACATATATACATATATATGTATACAAATATACACATATTCAATTCTGCCATCATATATAACTTTTATGTTTGTTCTAATATGTAGTGTTAATAAATTTATAATACATATATGCATAATGCATATCTTCATTTTAAGTTAAGTTTTGTATTTTTATGTTGATCTTGTATATACGTTTATAGATTTATAATGCATATATACACACAGTTGTATCTACATATGTCTATATGTTCTTATGATTATATTAGCATATGCACATAGAAATACATATGAATATATATTGAACTACTGGATTGACACAATTGCTTATTTCTATATCTTAAATTGAATCATATTTTTAATGTACGAAGTACTAACTTACCCAGATTGCTTGTTATCAGAGTAATATGAACGTAAACGGTACCCTTCCTGTTTGAATATTCCTATTATACGTGATCATGATGCGAACGTAAATGTTCAACTTGAGAAGCCCATTGATGAGGTATTCTTTGCTAAGACACGTATTTAATATTAATTTTTTTCTTATCATTTTTTCAATTATGCTTAGTCATTTATTTGTAAGCGGTGAATTGATTTTATATATCTTTTTTTTTATTTCTGAAATGCATAGTAGTCGTTACTAAATTCACACTTTTTATTTTTTAATGAATTTTCTAAATGACATTTAATGAACTTTTATATACTAGGTTCCGAATACAGAATCACTTTTGAAGGTTCAAAATGCTGAAATTTATATTGAAGAGTTAACTGACGATTTGAAAAATATGGATAGTGGTTATGAGGATGTTGCAAAAAAAAAATCAGTCAATCGACCCGATGAAAGTACATGTACTTTTAAATGAATGAAGTTTATACTATTCTTCATTTATTTACCTTATATTTATAATCATTACTTTCATGTTTGTTTTAGGTGGATGAAACTAAAGTTGATTGTGAAGAAGGTGATCATTCTCATATAGATTTACAACACGATCTTCAGATTGTTGCAGCCTCGGTTCACATGGAAAATTCAATTGAAATTGAGCATCCCAAGTCTATTCAGGATGAAACAGAATCTCAGTGTACGTTTCCTGATGAACTACTCCTAAGTTTAACTACTGAAAGACGTATCATAGATATGCACAGAAAAAAGCTGACAGAAGAAACACCAAAACTATCCCCCAAAAAATAAAAATCAGGTCGATGGAAAACATCTCCTTACATGACTGATTTTGGATCCAGATCTGGTAAAATAATAAGTTGATTATTTTTATAGCTGTGATATACTATAAAAATTTTATTATTTAATTAATATTTAATTTTCAGGTAGCTCATCAAGGTTGCCTAAATTTTTTTTTACAAAACGTCCATTCATATCGAACACCATATTTGGGCCACATAATCTGAATTTATACAACCGCTTTTTTGAGTTGGGTACTTGACGGAACACTAAAGAAACACACTTCCAAGTATGTTATCAGTACCTTACTATTTTAGATAACATAAGTATTATATGTGTCAATCTAAATATTTATACATATAAATATATACTATTAGAATTTTTTGTTGTTTAGTTATACAGAATGTCTTAATATTAAAGTATTGTACGTGCATGTTTGTATTCTGTATAAAAATTAATACATATATTGACATAAAACAATTATATTTATTTATATATTACTGTATATATACAAATATACAAATATTCAACTATGCCATTATATACAATTTTTATGTGTGTTCTGATATGTAGTGTTAATTCATTTATAATTCATATATGCATAATGCATATATTCATTTCAATTTAAGTTTTGTATTTTTTATGTTGATCTTGTATATACATGAAAAATAATTTTACTTTGATAGGAGTTCTGTCGAGGATCACTACTTGAGCAAAAAATCAGTCATCAAGCCACCTTTATTCTTTGGTGCTGAATCAATTGAGAATATGAACTAATTTTATATGCTATCATTTTCCAAACAATTGTTGAATGACTCGGTTAGTTAATATTCTTTTTTTTGTTAATTCTGCTGAATACATTACACATTTACTCATTGTGTGAAGCATAATAATTCCTTTTGTGTATACCACATTGATGTGATTCTGTATTACTTACTTAAAAATTCAAGTACAAGCTGAACAATCAATACTAATATAGTACAGTTAACTGTTTATTCATGACAACATTATCGGATATTTTTGACAAGTATGCAGATAGTACAAAGGAATATAACCTGGCAAATCAAGAGTTGACAATCGTCGAATACATCAATGAATTTAGACTCCATGCTTTTGTACCTTGGCATACTGTGGATTACATTTTTATTTCAGTTAATGTTGGCAGAATACATTGGATGTTGGTTGTTCTGTCATTCAATGATAGATGTCCATACGTGTATGATTCTCTTAGTTCTACTCGTCATGATGCATCTGTTGCCCTTGAAGTGAAGAAGCTATCAAAATTATTACCTACATATCTAATAATTTTTTATTTCTACAAAAAAGGGTATTGATTTTACATCACATTCCAAGTACATTGATTGCGAAGAATCTTCCCTAGATGTGGTATTCATGGATGATTTACCACAACAATCTCCTGGAAGCTTGCATGTTGTTATTTCAATGATTTTTATTCTATCAATTTTTTTAAAATACAAAGATGTATTCTGATAGCAGTATTTACTGTTAAAAAAATTGATTCATAGATTGTGGAGTCTTCATTGTTGCATATGCGGAGTATCTTAGTCATGAAAAAGATATACCACCTGTATATTTTGATGCAGAAGCTTTTTGTACCCATTATGCTGCTCTTCTATGGCAGTATGGGACTCAGAAGAATAAAATTGGTGCAGGTAGTGATGATGAGAGTCCGGACAGGCCAGTGAGGCCTCAGCTTAAGTGCGAGAGTAGTGACATGATAATTATCCCTTAGACAGTACATATGTTTCTCCATTTTGTTGGTTTTAGTTGAAAAATACAAACTGATCTTCAATTCCTTTTTTAATCAAATATCAAACATGATTTTCCATTATGTTGAAAGTTGTCAAGTGACTTATTTTTTTGAATTCTAATCTAGATTTTGTTATAAGCGTGTTTTCTAAAGAATACTAATAGTACACAGAATAATGTGTATATATTAGGTAATTGAATATGTCTAACAGATGAGCCATTTAATACATTTTTATAATTGTCTTTGCCTTTTTAGCAATTGAAATCTCTATTGACTAATTAGTTTTTGTTTATAATTATACATTTATTACGAATTTTATTTTAATATAAAACTTGGTATATCTATGTGTTAATAGGTCAAGTCATTATGGTATATCATCAATCTTTTCAATTGTTATTGACAAACCATGTCTTTAAATGCACAAATTCAATTTTTTAACTTGTTCTTGACATTTAATTTGAAACATATACTATTTTATAGAATATGGTATACATACATACATATACATATATACATATGATAGATTTTATGATGGTTAGAACCAACAACATATTATATTAGACTGCATATATGATTAACAAGTACATTACTGATAATTTATTTATACATTTGGAGCTATTAAATAAAAGTTAAGCATAATCAAATTAAAATGCATATAACTATTCAACTAGTCGTACTTTCCTACATATATACATACATACATGCATATATACATACATACATATCAACTGATATTTTTTGATATATGTTAATTTATCTGAAAAAATATATATTCATATAAATGTATTACTCATATTATTAAACAATTACGTTTTATATAATTTAATTTGATACATATATAATCTTCAAACTATATAAGCATAAATATATGTATATATACATTATGAGTATATACAAAAATATATGCATATAATATGGTAAACACCTTGATAGTGAGAACCGACAAATTATTACAATAGATTGCACACGTTTACAGTTATAATGTAAAGTGAAATATATATGTAATTTATTTCTTTTAAACATGTCCATATAGCATGAAAAATTATAATTTGAATGTAATATAAAAACAAAGTATATATCAAAATACGTCATATTATTGATCATTAATTCGAACATAAATCAATCACAAGTTATAACTGATATTTTATTTCTATAGATAAAAATATTCAAAAAAGATAAACATAAGCAAATTAAAATGTATAAAATTATTCAACTCGACGTATTTTCCTACACGAACGCCTATTGTGACCAGTCATCCCACAAGCACTGCATGAATTAGTGGATTTAGTCTTGTAAAAATCTCCAACAAACTTTTTTCTTTCTCTTTTCTTTGGCCTCCCCGGGGGACGTTTGTACTTTGGCGGTAGAATAATTTCGCTCAATATAAAATTCGATATCTCCTATGTGGACCTATCAGGCAGTGGCAATAGAGGAATCTCATACGTGCCCAACACCGCTACTGACTTGTACAGGTTAGAGCAGTAATCATCAGCTTCAAAATATTTGCTCTTTAACACTGCATAAGCATGAGCACATGAAATTTCATCAATTTGAAATCTCTGGCAAGTACATGTCTTCTTCTCCAAACAAATGATATAACATCTATCTTCATGTAGCACAACATAAACATAGTCCGTTGCAGGTACAACCTGCGATGAATAAATAGTTATATATATACATATATGTATATATAGATAAGTATATGTATATATTAAAATAAAATATTAAAATAAAATATTAAAATTATTTATTTCTAATAAATTACTTACCCTGATTCGTGTGTTTTTGGCCTCATTTAACTCAAGAAGATCATTGTATCTCCCGCAAATAGGAGTGCGTGTGAATGTCCCAACTTGTCGATTACTGTGATTCCATCTGCCAAACATCTTTCTAACTTCCTCTAAGAAATCATATATAGGCAATTCCCTCGCTTCCTTTAGATGCCTGTTTATGATTTCTGTAATGTTTGATGTGAGTGTAAAATCATGATTTACAGTAGCATACACCCTAGTTCACTTGTCATAACCAGCCTTCTGCAAGTACTCTTTCACCCTAACATCTATTTGTTCGACCTTCTTCATTAGACTGTTAAATTCAAAAATTATATATGCTTTAGCCATTGCGTAAAATACATCAACTAATTTTGCATGCGACCATCTGAAATTGGTTACGATATTTTTTCATAGATGCCAGATGCAAGCATACTGTGCAACACCATCATACACTGTTGACACGGCCTTTATATTACTCTCGTTCCTGTCGGACACAACACACATATTTTATTTTATACCATGAGCTTCTTTTAACTGCTCAAAGAACCAACTCCAAGCTGTATAATTCTCAGAATCCAATATTCCATAAGCAATCGGAAATATATGTCCTGCATACTGTAAGACCCTGCAAAGTCCTAGTCATTTCAGTCTTTTATTGCATGCCAAAAAAATATTCCAGACTTAAAAAATTTCAGCAAAGTGTTGACACTTAGTCTCATGTTTGGCCTCGATATCTCAATGGCATCATTCACGATATTTCAGACCTTAGATTGTCAATTTTTAAGTTGATTCATGATCAGGGATGTCAATAGATCATCTTGGGTGAGTTTTGGATTTTTCAGACATCGTTAGAGTCACGTTTGGAGGACCAAAATAGCAAGCCAACACGATCTCGATGCATCGCATCAACAGTATCAAAGCGATGCATCGGCAATTGCGTCGACAGCATCGATGCGACGTGTCGGCAATCACATCGATACCATTAATGCGGCGCGTCGGTCATCGTGTTGCTGGGCACAGATTGTGTATTAAGTTACGGGTTTGTGGGGGTAATTAAGTCATTTTTCTCCAACATTAAACCCCCATAACACGAAATTCAGCCCCTCAATAGGCAAAATACATTCACTCATTCACAAAATCTTCTCAATAAATAAACCCTATTTTATCAAGCTCAAGATCAAGTTCCAAGAAATTCCCAATAATCTTTATGAATTTCGTCACTCAGGTATGTTAGGTGTTCATCCTTGGGTTTCTTTCCCCCCTTAGAGTTCAAGAACACTTTTCAAAAGTTGAATTATGATTCTCATGTTATGAATTTAATTATGCTCATGTTTGTGTTGTTATTTGTGTTTCAAAGTTAAAAAAATATGAGTTTCATGTAAAATTGATCAATGGGTATGTTGGTTGATGTAGATCTCATGCCAAACCCTTGAATTATGAATTGTTTGTTGTAGTCATGATGCATTAACAATTGTTCATCCCCATGTACAAGGTTATGCTTCCTAAGTGTTTGACAAAATGTCTAAGTGGATGAATTGTGCATTGTGACATTTTGGTGATTTTAGTTGAAATCATGCTATGACTACATGTTTAAACTATTCCCATGCTTAAGCTATGCCTTGCAAGTGTTTGATAAAATATCCATATGAGTAAATCATGCATGGTAACATATTGTTGTGTTGTTTAAGTTGTGATATGAGTTTATCAATTATCCTATCGAGTCCTGGGGGTATTTATTACCCTAAATCTAGTTGTTTAATTAGTTGCAGTAGTTATACAATAGTCCTAGTAAAGGTCAAGAATAGTAGTATTCAGTCAGTTAGCAGAACTCAGTGAACTCAGTCTAGTTCAGTCAGTCAGGACGATCAGTGTCAGTTCAATCAAGCTTAGTACAGTCTAGTGATCAGTGTCTTTCAGTTGGGAGTAGGATTCAGCACTGAACGAACCTAGGGATGGGGACATTCCTGTCAGTGAGGGTTTGGCCCTTAGAAGCAATTCCTGAGTTACAGAACTACGTAGCCAGCGTAGGTTGAGATATCTTCCTGTCAGATAAGGGTTGACACATCTCGTATGAGTTTTCCTGCTAGTGAGGGTTGACAAAATGTCTTCCTGCCAGTTAGGGTGACTCACAACCAGTGTTAGTACCCGTTGTATGGTACTAGCACCCTTTCAACTGGGGTTACAGGTTGGACCCTGATCTGTTCAGAACGGAGCATGTCGGTTAGGTGAACACTCCTACAGTTACAATTTCAGTCTCAATATTCAATAAAGAACTCAGTCAGCTCTACAAAACTATGACTATCAGTTATCAGTTACTTAGTCATCAGAATTCAGTACTCAGCTTTAGTATAATCTCAGATACACGATGTATACCGATATGCGTAGTATTGTATGTTCAGGAGATACAGTTTTATATGTACTCTCATCTAGTTACTTCATGATGTTCATTCAGTTAGTTATTATCTCATGCATATGAACCCATGTATATCAGCCTTACCTCAGTTAGCATAGCAGTATGTTCCACGTACTAACGCATACTCTTTTTTTTGCTATGATGTCTCATATCATAGGTTTGGATGCTCAAGTTCCTGACCAGACTTAGCAGCTCAGGCTATCAGAAATAATTATAGTGGTGAGTCCTCATATTTTGAGGATAGATTTTACCTGTTTTAGTTTTTCAGTATTTTAGTAGTTATTTCAGTTGGAGTTAGTTGGGGGTTTGTCCCATCAATTCCATATTAAGACAGTTAGAGGCTTTCAGACTTGCATAGTTAGTTATTCAATTTTCATATGCTATTATCAGTTTTACTCAGTTATCATTTCAGTATATTGAGAACCTTATGGCATTTTCAAATTTCTTCCGCATATATATTCTAGTATTATATTCATTGCTCATAGCAGGTACAGTCATGGTTTAACTTGTGGTCCTTCGGGATCGTAGCACCGTGTGACGCCCAGGGTTTAGTCTCGGGGCATTATAAATTTGGTATTTGAGCCAAAGGTTCTAAAGAGTCCTAGGGAGTCTGAAAGTCGCGTCAAGTAGAGTCGTGTACATGGGTGTGTAGCACGCCACACTTATGGACAAGAGGCTATGAGGCATTTTTAGGTAAAGTTCCCTTCTTTCAGTGTTCATATATCGTGCGAGTGAGTAGAGCATATGCTCAAGTTAAACTCTCTGTCTAATTCCAATCTTTATTTCGTTTACAGAATATGCCTCCTAGAAAGAGTAACAACAAAAGAAATAAGAATCAACCAACACCCCCGTCAGTACAGGATGATCACCTGAATGAGCATGTCTCTCACGCCAAATTTAGGGTTTCTTCCACTAACTTATCTTATTCAGTAGTTGCTCAAAATAATCTGCAGGCTATTTTTCTATCTAAGCTTTTGATTCATTCTCAGTCGAGTGAGAGACGAGTGCATAGGAAGAAAGAGAGAATGAATAAGAGGGTCAGAACAAGTAGTTTTAAGCCTAGGTCAAGGGGTAGTAACCGCTTACAATCTCGTCAAGAATTCTCAGCCCCAGTTCTGCCTTCAGCCAGAAGTTTAAGAATTATAGTCGAGATAGAGCACCAGGCTCTAAGTCACAAGGTAGTAGGAACGGTGTTCGTACTAATCCTCTTTGAGAAGACTGTGGTAAAAATTATTAGAGTGTGTGTAGAGCCGGTAGTGATGTGTGTTTTGAGTGTGGAAAGCCAGGCCACAGAGTCAGAGATTGCCCAAAGAGTGGTCAGCAGGGTCTGTCCAACCATCTCCTAATTTAGCCCGGTCACCCGTCTCAGTAGGATGCCGCTTTCAGTGATAATAGTGGTCAGCGTCAGAATAGATTATATGTAATTCAGTCCCAACAAGATCAGTAAAGTTCTCTTGATATTGTTACGGGTGCGTTACCGGCCATTTATTTACATATTTATGCCTTGTTAGATCCTGGAGCTTCTCTTTATTTTGTAACCCCCGATGAAATAGTCAAGTTCAGTAGCTGTCCCTAAACCTTAGAAGTGCCCTTCTCAGTGTCTACCCTAGTGGGTACATCTATCCTAGCAAGACGAGTATACAGAAATTGCCTGGTCATAGTATCCCAGTAAATCACTTCAGTTGATTTCAGCAATAGAGTAGTTTAGTTTCAGCTTCTCAATGAACCAGTTAATGAATGAAGGGGTAGTACCTCAGTGCTTAGGAGTCAGACGTAATTTCAGCTTCCTTCTCAGAATCCTAGGACAACATATGATCTAGAGTTAGAAGCATGAAACTAGGAGTTTAGCAAAAATAGTAGAGTTGGGATGGTGTTATCTGAAGTTGAGCAGATTATATATTACATGGGACTAGTCATGTAAAAGGTGAACCAGTAGGCTTGAAGCAGTGTATACAAGAATTTAAGTTGTTGATTCAAAACATGTGTTGTGGATGTGATATTTGTAGGCTATGGTGAAAGTAGTATAGTTATTAAAGAATTGAGGATATCCATGTTATGTGTTAGGATCTAAGTTTGAATCTTTGAAGGTTGAGCTAATAGAAAGAGGAGTTGAAAATTCTAAGTTAGTCAGTTCTTAAGTTGTTACATGATGTATTTGGGGCTATAGAAAGTTAAGAGTTCTATCTCAGAAGAAAGTATCAGCAGTAGGGTTTTACACTTTCAGGTGCAGTCTTTCAGGGTGAGTTTAGTGTTTATGAGTATTGTTATATCTCGGAATCTAGAGTAAAATAGTTTCAGTACAGTTTAGAGATATTGGTTAAGTAGTCCACAGACTTAGAATGATAGCTTTAATCTAAGGATGAGATGGTAGGACAAGCGATCAAGTCTGGCTCTCAGATTCTAGTAGTGATGCCAATGTGTTGTAGAACAACACTAGGGAGGGGAATGCCCGACCCATGCTTATTTCATTATTTGTACTTCAGTTATTGCGATATCTACTCATGCCTTACATATCAGTTTTATGCTCATAGCTCGTATTCATGCACTTTTCATAGAATCATGTACGATTCCAGTCCCTCATATAAGGAGTTCCAGTTTGCTCAGCAGTGCGAATCATGTTCCATGAATTAAAAAAATTCTAAACTCAAGTCATGCAACTCATGACTCATGTGCTTATGCTCTACAGTATGTTCAGTTCCAGTATTCATGCAACACTCCTAATGATCAGCGAAATTCATATTATGTCATGTATATCCTCAGTTTAGGTCTCTTGATGAACCAATGATATTGATATTCTATTTCTTAGGCCTCTTTTAAGTGTCAAGTTCTGTATAGCGTTCATTCATGCTTCAGGTCCTCATGTTTTAGCCTTTCAGTGATCTCTCCTTATGAAATGATATAGTGATGAGCAATTGCTTAGATGGGATAGAGTAAATATTTCATATTAAGGAAAGATTGTTGCATGTTTGTTTTACTCGAGGTTGTAGTTATAAAGATAATCTTGAACGTCATGTTGGTGTGTAAGTGGATAAATGCATTACACATTAGTGAATGGCTAGTAAGAGGTTGTATTTAGTTGTTGAATGGGAAATCAGTTTTTTCATGAGATGAGAGGTTGTGAAAATGCAGGGTGTGTTGAATTCATGATTCAGACTAGTATTATAGTGTTATGCGTGCATTTCATAGATTTGAGTAGGCTTGTGCATAGTGGGAGAATTCAGTCCAGCTCAGACTTCAGTAAGTAAAGTTATCAGTGCCCATGTGAATATTTTTAGTAGTCTAAGGTGAAGTGCAATATTAAGGTAGAAGGTATAGTTGAGAGAGTATTCAAGGAGTATGTCTAAGCTTGAAAGATAGTAGTTGTAGTGCATAAGGTCTAGTAGCTCTATCCTAGCTAGTGTTTCAAAGACATGTGTTTCATATTATCAAATTTTAGCCTTGTTGTGATTTCTTATCCAGATGTCTTAGTCAGACCATGCCAAAGATTTCTTACTCCTTAAAAGTCATTAGGACTTCTTAGAAAGAGTGTCGAAGAAATACTCCAGTTGAGTATAAGCTTTTAGTATGGGTTAGTCCATATAGCCAGTAATTCAAATTAGCAGTCAGACAAACAGGTTCCTATGGTTTTTCCGTCTTCTGATCTAGTCTTACTATCTGAAATTTCATGAATATATCCCTTCTAAGAAAGAGTTTGTTTGCATCCATGTAAATTGTGAATCCAGTTCAGTTCATACATCATATTTCAGATCCCAGATAGTCAGTCATGATTCAATCCGTAAGTATTCCGAGCATCATCTTAGTTTTCCTAGTATTTCAATCAAGTCAGTGTCATTCGGGGAATGAACTATCCCAAGGGGGAGATGTAATACCTCTGAGCTTTTTATGTACTAAGTCTATCATCTTTCCTCACGAAACCAGATCCAGTCGGAGATCATGATTACTCACAAGTCGACTCTCTCATTCATATCTCATCCTTATAACCATTCTCATGTCACTGCATGTGTTCAAAATATTAGTTCAGTTCATGTATCATGCTTCAGACTCAATTATGATCTCATGTTCCCATTCATGCATGTTTAGTAAAGGATCTCAGATTCTTCGATATTCTCATCCTAAGGTAACAACCTTCTTTAGATTTACTATATTCCATGCTCAATTACATCTGCATAATATTCGCATATCATTTATGCATTCAAGAAATAGTTCAGTTATGTATCAGGTCTCCAGAATTCAGTCATGCTTCAGTTATGCATGTCAGTGTAGGTACAGTTCCTCAGTTCCTCTCAGTTCAGTCAGTCTCATTCGAGGATGAATTGTCTCAAGGGGGAGATGACCCTGCAAAGTCCTAGTCATTTCATTCCTTTATAGCATGCCAAAAGAGGTCCCAGACTTAGAAAATTTTAGCTAAGTGTTGACATTTAGTCTCATTTTTGGCCTCGATATTTTAATGGTATCATTCACGATCTTCCCAGCCTTAGATTGTTAATTTTTAAGTTGATTCATGATTAGAGATGTCAATAGGTCATCTTGGATGAGTTGTAAAATTTTTGGACATCGTTAGAGTCACGTTTGGATGACCAAAATAGCAAGACAATGCGAACTCGATGCGTCACGTTGGCTATCGCATCGACAATATCGACGCGACGCGTAAGCAATCGAGTCAATACCATTAATGCGGCGCGTCGGTCATCGCATCACTGGATACAGATTGTGTATTAAGTTATGGGTTTGTGGGGGTAATTAAGTTATTTTCCTCCCACATTAAACCCCCAAAACACGAAATTCATCCTCTCAATAGGCAAAATACATTTACTTATTCACAATGTCCTCTCAAGAAATAAACCCTAGTTTATCAAGCTCAAGATTAAGTTCCAAGAAATCCTCAACAATCTTCACGAATTCCTTCACTCAGGTATGTTAGGTGTTCATCCTTGGGTTTCCTTCCACCCTTGAAGTTCAAGAACCCTTTTCAAAACTTGAATTATGATTTCCATGTTATGAATTGAATTATGCTCATGTTGTTATTTGAGTTTCAAAGTTAGGAAAATCTGAGTTCCATGTAAAATAGATCAATGGGTATGTTGGTTAATGTAGATCTCATGTTCAACCCTTGAATTGTGAATTGATTGTTGTCTCCATGATGCATTAACATGTTGTTCATTCCTATGTACAAGGTTATTCCTCCTATGTGTTTGACAAAATGTCTAAGTGAATGAATTGTGCATTGTGATCTTTTGGTGATTTTAGTATTGAAATCATGCTATTACTACATGTTTAAACTATTCCCATGCTTAAGCTATGCCTTGCAAGTGTTTGATAAAATGTCTATATGAGTAAATCATGCATAGTAACCTATTGTTGTGTTGTTTAAGTTGTGATATGAGTTTATCAATTATGCTATTGAGTCCTGGGGATATTTATTACCCTAAATCTAGTTGTTTACTTTGTTATAGTAGTTATAAAATAGTCCTATTAAAGGTCAAGAACAATAGTATTCAGTCAGTTAGCAGAACTCTGTCTAGTTCAGTCAGTCAACATAATCAGGGTCAGTTCAGTCAAGCTTAGTACAGTCTAGTGATCAGTGTCTTTCAGTTGGGAGTAGAATTCCGAACCGAGCGATCCTAGGGATGGGGGCATTCCTGTTAGTTAGGGTTTGACCCATAGTAGAAATCCCTGAGTTACAGAACTACATAGCCAGCGCAGGTTGAGATATCTTCCTACCAGATAAGGGTTGACATATCTCGTATGCGTTTTCCTGCTAGTGAGGGTTGACAAAATGTCTTCCTGCTAGTTAGGGTGACTCACAACCAATTTTAGTACCCGTGGCACGGTACTATCACCCTTCTAACTGGGGTTACAGGTTGGACCCCGATCAATTCAAAATGGGGCATGTCGGTTAGATAAACACTCCTACAGTTACAGTTTCAGTCTCAGTATTCAGTAATAAACTCAGTCAGTTCTACAGAACCATGGCTGTTAGTTATCAGTTACTCAACCATCAGAATTCAGTACTCAACTTTAGTATAATCTCAAATACACGATGTATATCGATATACGTAGTATTGCATGTTCAGTATGTTCAGTAATTACAGTTTTGCATGTACTCTCATCCAGTTACTTCATGATGTTCATTCAGTCAGTTATCATCTCATACATATAAACCCATGTATATCATCCTTACCTCACTTAGCATACCAGTACATTTCACGTACTGACGCATACTCTCTTTTGTGCTATGATGTCTCATATCATAGGTTCGGACGCTCAAGTTCATGACCGTACTTAGCAGCTCAGGCTATCAGCAATAGTTAAGTGGTGAGTCCTCATATTTCGAGGACAAAGTTTACCTATTTCAGTTTTTTAGCAGTTCAGTAGTTATTTCAGTCGGAATTAGTTGGGAGTTTGTCCCATCAACTCCATAATAAGATAGTTAGAGACTTTCAGATTAGTATAGTCAGTTATTTATTTTTCAGATGTTATTATCAGTTTTACTCAGTTATTATTTCAGTATTTTGACAACCTTATGGCATTTTTAGATTTCTTTCGCATATATATCCCAATATTATATTCAGTGCTCACAGCAGATACCAGTCATGGGTTAGCTTGTGGTTCTTCTGGATCGTAAGCACCGTATGACGCCCAGGGTGTAGTCTCGGGGCATTACACATACTCAAGATATACATAAACCATTCTACAATGTATTTTCCAAGTAATGTATTTCAAATAATATTGTACTTACTAACACCTTAACAATGTTTAAAGTGCAATTAATGTGTAAATAATAATTAGCGGACTAACCTGCTCCATCAAGTATACTAGCTGACACAAAAGTTCCATTATATATTCTCCTAGGCTGACTTCCATCAACAACAACAATTGATCTACATGAATCAAATCCTTTAATTGAAGAATAGAGCGAAATATACACATCTAGGAGTTCACTGTCTTCTGTTTTTTTCATCCTTATGTGCGAACCAGGGTATGTTTTTTCCAACATGTACAAATATCTCGGCAATCTGTTGTATGATGCATATGTTGTACCCCTCAATGAAATCAAAGCTTTCTCCCTAGCCCTCTAGACCATTGTATAAGTCAGATTCAATCCAAGCTCATTCTTAATATCCTCCCGTATGTGTTTCGTCGTATACACTCTTTTATGGTTGGATAACTTCTGCTTCACAATGCCTCCAATCAATGCACTACTAACATGTTTCTGCTCATACACTCGATCCTTTAAAGTAAACGTATGCTCCTGACGAAATAGGTGAATCTTATAAAAATTGGACTTTTTATAACTGGATGCCATTAGGAACCAATGACATTCCTTCAATTTACACACCAAATTATACCTACGATGTAAAACTTATATATTAGTAATTTATACCAAAAAATGTTCAGTATTTTTAAAAACTTCTAACCTGATTTGCTAACGCATACAATTCCGTTTACTAAATTCTGTATGAATAGTAACAGATAGTAACAAGTGTATATGACTAGTTATACAATAATATGAATAAACCTATCGCTATTATGTATACATGAATACATAAATTATAACGCCCCGATTCTGCACCCCGGACGTCACACAGTGCTTATGACCCCGAAGGACCACAAGCTAACCCATGACTGGTACCTGCTGTGAGCACTGAATAATAATACTGAAAAAATGCAAAAGTTAGGCTGGAATTCCATAAGGTTCATACTATGAATACTGATAAATATAGCAACTGATAATAACATTTGAAAACTGAATATTATCTGAACTAGTCTAGTCTGAAAAGCCTTTAACTGAACTATCTGAATGTGGAGTTGATAGGACAAGCCCCTAACTAACTTCGACTAATAGAATACTGAATTTACTGTAATACTGAAATAAATAATATCCTCGATGGATGGGGACTCACCACTGAATCTGTTGCTGCTAACTGAATCTGGCTAAGCGTGGTCAGGAACTTGAGCATCCAAACCTATGATTTGATACATCATAGCGCAAGAAAAGAATATGTGATCAGTATGTGGAATGTACTGGTATGCTTGATGAGGTAAAGCTGAATGCATGGGTTCATATGCATGAACAATAACTGAGTGATATGAATATAACATAATGAGAGAACATGGATAATTGAAACTATTGTAAATACTGAGTATGCAATACTGTGCATATACATGTATACTGTATCTGAGATTTATTCTGAAACTGAGTACTAAGTTCTGATAACTAAGTAACTGATATTTAAGATTACTGATAACTAAATTACTGATAATTGGGTGACTATTTTTTACAGTCCTGATTATGTAGAACTGAACTGAGTTCTATGCTGAGACTGAAACTAAAAATGTGGGAGGTAATCATCTAACCGATATGCCCCTCTCTGAATTGATTGGGGTCCAACCTGTAACCCTAGTTGGAAGGGTGTCAGTACCGTGCCACAGGTACAGACACTGGCTGTGTGGATCCACTGAAATATCATCCCGAAGGACTAAGGGTCACCCTCTACTAGCAGGTCCCCTAATGAGAATGGTATTACCCTTAACTGGCAGGTAAACACCTTAACAACCCTCAACTGGCAGGTTGATATCTCAACCTACGCTGGCTACGTTGTTCTAAAATGCAAGGACTGCTACTAAGGATCACACTCTTTACAGACAGGTGAGCCCCCATCCTTGGGTTCGCTCGGTGCTGAATCCTACTCCAAACTGAAAGACACGGATTATTAAACTGAATTGAACTAGTCTAAGTTTCACTGAGTTCTGTAACTGAATGAGTAAGAGTACTACTGTTCGTGACATTACTGAGACTATTCTGTAGCTACTGTAATCCTAGGTAAACAACTAGATTTTCGGGTATTGAATACCCCAGGACTCGATAGCATTTATAGTAAAGCATGGCACAATCATGAATGCATAACAATTGTTTCTTGTTCACAATGCATTTATTTAGACATTTTGTCAAACACTTGAGAGGCATGAACTTGTACATGAACTAGCCGGCTAAATCAAAAGCTTATATCATTTTATTTTTTCTTTGTTTAAATAAAAAATTCCACCTAACAACAAATTAACAGTGAAGTTTGTTGTTAAGTCTATTATGGGTTTTAATATAGTTGAGGATTGGCCCGATGAAGATTTGGATCGGCTTGGTGAGACTTTGGTAGTTGGAGAATGGATTCACGTGGTTAGGGCTCAGAGCAACTTTTCTTCTGTCAATTTAATGTCATAGCTTACAATTGAAAAGTTGTTTTCTTTCTATTTCGACATTTGTAATGATTTTGAGATAGTGATTTTTGGTTGTTTTGTCTAATGCACAAATTATTTTCAGGCTAAACTTTTGTCTAAATCAATTATTGTGTTACTCTTGGTATGACTGAGATTCTGCAACATCTGCTAATTTCGTATGTGAATATGAGCTTGTAGGTACTTAATTCATTCTCCATTCTTTTGTCATTATATTTTTAGTTTTGCGTAAGAGGAAATTCTTATGATTTCGAATTTGCATTTTCTGCAAGAGAGTTCAAATTAAACATCGAGTGCAACCATGCTGCTTTGGCTGGTCACAGTTTATGCTTTTTTCTCAAGCTCCCATTTTAAATTCAGTCTTCTTAGTTGTTGGGCTGGTCTGGTTGAATTTGCTCTGTTTAAGTATGCATGACTTTTGTACTTTCTTAAAAATAATTCGTGTTTGTTCGGTAACATTAACGCAAACACTGGCCATATAGGTATTGTTACTTGAAATTGTGAGAATAACTATCAAACATGCTAATGTTTGTTTTCCCTTATGACTGCTCTAATACCACGAGACTTTAAGTTATTAAAGTTCTTCTTAATGATGCAGGTTGGGACACTGACCAATTTTTGATGGACGTCGATGAAACAACATTGATGATGAAAAACGTTATTAAAAATGTTTGTGATTAGATATATTTTGTTTAATTACTCGAAAACTACAAGTGTGAATTAGTTAAATAAGTCACTTAGTTCTTAATCTTTAACAGGTTATCTTTCATTTGA
Organism: Capsicum pubescens; assembly: GCA_030864215.1. Lineage (NCBI taxonomy): Eukaryota > Viridiplantae > Streptophyta > Magnoliopsida > Solanales > Solanaceae > Capsicum > Capsicum pubescens. The sequence continues at coordinate 269,880,507 of CM061538.1, forward strand.
ACAGGGAGAATTGGCACTAGAAGAATTCAACTTTGATGCAAAAATTGTTAGTTTCCTGTTTTTTATTACTTTTTTTTTTTCCAGCAAGAATGTGTCTTCCAATATCTTCATGTTACCTATCATATGTTACAAATCATAGACAAATGAAAAAGCAGTAATTGGATTGGCTAGAAAGAGTAATTAATCCAAAGACAATATATGTTTTGTTTTCCGTCATATAAAAAAAGTATATCTTAAAGGCTTGGAGATGATGTTTTCTGATCATCCTAATAGGTGGAGGGAGAACACTGATGTTGAAGACTTTTTTATTGCTTACATTGCTAGTAATGAACACTCTTGACCGCATTATATATTGATTATAATAATAAATATATAGGAAGTTGTGTATCTGAAGGTTTTCTACGTGAAAAGAGATCCTAAGATAAATAAGAAGAATCCTGCATTTATGGGATAAACTACTTCTAAGCTTCACGTATTAAAGGAACATCGATTTCTCTTTCTCATATTCTCTCTTCTCTTAAATTTTTAGCTCTTTGCATTTATGAATTTTGGTATTTGAATTTTTAGGTCTTTGTATTCATGTTTGCTTGTCATATGAGGTAAACCGGCTAGCCTTTAAATTCTATTTGTGCATTCTTTATAAGTAATTGCAAATTTTAAGAAATTGTAGTTCAAGAATATGTCAATAACATTTCTAAGGTTAAATTTTCAATTTGAAGTGACAATGCGATACACTAACAAGTTCCTCCAACTTTAGATGAACACAAGATGTACAAAATACATATATGGTACACCATAGTCGTTGTAGCCACGCCGGGAGCTACAAGTTCTTTGTGTTGAAGCGTTTGATGCAAAAGCTGGGCAACCTAAAGACTTTGGAGGTGGATCACTGATCTCTACAACATATGTATTTGCAATGGAAAGATGAGAATGAAATTCAAGTTTATGTCTTTCGAAGAATTCAAAAGTGTATAATAGTCATAAGATGCTTCCGGTAGAAAAAAATTATCCTTTTTGATTTCTGAATCTTTCTTGGTGTTGAAAATGGAGTCTGGAGCCTAAAGGGAAATTTATTTTATCAAAATTTTTAAAGAAGCAACAAAATATTGAAAGATGTGTTTGGCAAAAAAATATCTGTAACTTGAAATTTATGGTACCTATGTGATTCTATGTTTCTCAGACTCTTCAAAATATTATGAGGTGCATGTCGGATTCTTCAAAAACAGTGCATTTTTTAAGGGTCCTACATGGGTGCGACAATATTTTTTGAGAGTCCGAGCAATTTAGATTCTTACTGATACGTCTTGTAAGTTGAAATACTGTAGTCTATTTACTATCTTTATCTGCTAGAATTTTCATCCAATCCCTTTATCATTAATTATGAGGATAAATCAGAAGTAACAAAAGTTAAATCAAGTAATCCAAGTTGTTATTACTGCTCCAAAATTAGTATAGTTTTCTTAGCATCACTATAGTTGTTAGTATGGTGGGCATGAAGTATTAAATAAGTCAAATAAGTGAGGCAAAACAGCTACGAAGTTTGTTTAAGGAAGAAAAAAAGTTTGATGTAAGGCGTGTGGGGTGTCACGCCTTATAAGACGTATTTCCCATCATGCCTTCTTATAATGTGTGTTTACTCCTTTGATTTATTTCAATTTTTGATTGTTGCTTCAAAAATTTGATTAAAAAATTACCCTTTAAGTTGCAGACTCTTCAAAAATATTGTTGCTGATTTGGGTGTTTAAGGGAAAGAAGAGAGAATTTTGGTTAAAGATTAGCATAAGGCCAAAAGGTGGATTTTTCGGAGAAATTTGAATAGGATGCAATCAATTTTTGGCTATTATTTTACTAACCCTTGGGGGTATTTTGATCCTTGCATTTTTGATATTGTCTATAAATATTATGTGTAAATACAATAATTTATCAAATAGTTACTGAATACATAGTTGTAATATCATATAGCTGAAGCTTTTGCTTGTTTAATATTCTTAATTTCTTATCATTAGTAGAAGTGTGACTCAAATCTAGCAAGACTAAGAAATCTTATTTCTCTTTCAAATCAAAGAATGTTAAAAATAAATTTTGATGCAAGACTGTAGTCTGTGTTGTTCTTAATAGCACAATTTACATGTCTTAATAAGACTACTAGTTTAAACATTGCGAAAGGTGATATTGCCTTTTTTCTTTATGTTTTTCGACGCCATACCATTCCATGGAGCTTACTATTGTAATTGTTGCCTCCTAATATAACTTGACAAGGAAAGAGAAGCTTTGGAGGTGTGTTCACTCCTCCATTTTATTTTTTGATAAAAAAAATTAGTAGTGGAGTACATTATATGTATATTTTACCTCTTCGTCTTTAGATTTGATTTTTTTCCATCGTATTTAGTATTTGTTAAGACTTTTATAAAGTTTTTTTTCATAGTAAGATGATAATTTGATAAGTGATGGAGTGATTAATCAAGCGTCAACTTTGATTGAGATATAGATAGAGTCATAGAGAAAAGCAAACAAGTTCGCCCAAGATTGGCGTTTGATGATTACATGATTTATATGTTTGAATTTTCAGATCATAGAAATTGCACCTGGTTCCAATCAAGGGGAAGAGAATGGAGCTTGAAAAAAAAAAGATTTGTTAGTGAAATTTTATAAGACATCATTTGTTTATCTTTTAAGTAATAAAACCAAGCTATCCACAGAGATTGTGCCTCTCTTAGATATATAGTAAATAGTATCTAAAGTTTGTACATAATTTGTTACCATGTTAGAAGCCTTTCTAAATTTTAATGTTGGCATGCTAAAGTGTGCCATGCAATTTCTTTTAAAAGAAACTTTTTGGGTATTTTTTATATGTGGTATTTCAATATGTGATTGAATTGAAATGTATTAAATACATGTAATGTAGTCATGTCATCTTTTCTACTTACTGTACATAAAAATGATCTATTGTACATGTATATATAAGTCTTCTTTTTCACGGTTAGCTATATATGTACACACGGTATGATGGCAATATGTTTCATTGTGTTTTTTGTGGATTTTTTTAAGAATCTATGCTACTTGTTAATATCTTATATATAAATTCTTAAAGATTTTACCTAAACTAAGCGACATTATCAAATACCTCGATAAGTTTTTTTTTTTCTTATGCAGTTAGTAAAAACTGCTTTGAATTCATGAATTTATTATTCATGATCGATGTACACGTGCAACACACGTATACTAAACTAGTTTTATAATAAATAAGTTTCATGATAAAAATTAAACTCATAAATTATAAGTTTCAACATGCTTATAAACAATTTTACAGATCAATATACGAGCTACTTAAGTCTTCTCAACCCATAAAGAAGCATTCAATTTTTCTATTTACATTACTTTTAACAAGTTCTATTCAATAATACCATTATATACATAACAAGATTTATTAGTCGGATTGGTTGATAGATAGATATAATTTTGAATTAATAAATGGTGGGGTGTTTTTATAAAATATAATAGTTTGGGATAAAGTTTAAATTTTTAAAAGTTTAAACTTTACCACAAACTCTTATATTTTATAAGAACACCTACCATTTATTAGTTCAAACTTATATCTATCTATCAACCAATCCGACTAATAAATCTTGTTAAGCATGTAATGGTGTTGTTTCATAGAACTTATTAAAAGTAATGTAAATTGAAAAATTGGATGCTCCTTTGTGAGTTGAGAAGACTTTAGTAGCTCGTATATTGATCTGTAAAATTATTTATAAGTAATTTAAATGCAATTCTTAGCGCAGCGGTTAAGTATGTTCAAGTTCATAACCCGCGCATGGGTTCGATTCCCATCTACTACTTTTCTGACAAAAAAAAGTGTACTAAAATGTATTATACTTATTTTAATAAAAAAATGCACTAAAGATTAGAAACGAACTATGCATGTAATATAGATGTATTACACTATGTATTGAAAGCGAATTATGCATGCAATATAGATGTATTACACATGTATTAAAAGTGAATTGGGCATGCAATATAAATGTATTATAGGTGTCATAAACATATTATGCTTGTATTTGAAAAAAATCTACACTATGTATTAAAAGCGAATTATGCATGCAATATAGATGTATTACACTAGGTATTAAAAGTGAATTATGCATGCAAATTGCAATATAGATTTATTATAGGTGTCTTAAACGTATTATGCTTGTTTGGGTAAAAAATCTACGCGATGTATTAAAAGTGAATTATGCATATATTAAAATTATATAAGTATATGTCACACCCCTTTTTCGCCCGACGGGATCGAGTCGAAGGATTTTTCCAATTAAAGTGACGATATTGAATAAGGATTCTTTTATTTACAGAGTCGCCACTTGGAATTGAGTTATGGTGTTTCAAGTCACCTTATTGTATCCCTAATCAAAAGAAAATGACTCTTTGTTGGTCTGCGAAACAGAAGACTGGGTAAGGAATTCTGTTGATCGAGGGGAAGGTGTGAGGCACCCCTCGAGTCCCGTGGTTCTAGCACGATCGCTTTTATTGACTTATCCTGACTTAAATTATTTAAAAAGTTATGTTAAGGCCTAGAATCGCTCATTTTTATTATACCAAAACTTGTGTATTATCTTTATATTAAATAACTCGGTGAAAGTTAATTTTAGAAAAATATTTGCCAAGGTGCATTATTGCATCCTTGACTTTTAAAATGTCTAGAAAAGATGTGTATGCCGCATTCTTAATCGAGACGAAAATATATTAAACGTGTTAAAATTTATCTAGTATTAAAAGGCATTCGTTTTGTCTCTTAAAAATTTGAGATCATTTTCCTATCCATATTATTACACTTTTCGCTCTTTTTTTTTAAAAAAATATAATAATAATAATAATAATAATAAAATAAATAAATAAAATCTACTAAGCCTTAATTTTGGCAGAGGCTTTGATTCATATCTAATAGAGACTTGCAAGGATTAAATAAGGAGATTCAATTCTTAAATCACCATCTAATCCGAAAGAAATTTATACACAACGAGATTAGCAAACAATTAATTTTATTTAATACACAAAGCATCTTGAACATCCCAAAATCACGATAAATGATAAAAGAAAAAAAAATAATTGATAAAATGATTGTTACTAACAAGTATAAATAAAATATGTTGAACTCTTTTTGAAACTCCAACTCAATTATTTTTTTTTAGTACAAACAAAAGAAAAATTCATTAACCAAACCCAACATTTCTAATCTTTTCAACAATTCTTTTTAGTTCTTTCAGTTTTTCTGTTTGTGTATGCAAATACATATAGAAATGTTGTGCATGCATATGCATGTTATTTTTTTTAACCTTTCTTTTTTAATCTTTTGCATTCATGCATGATTCACAAGTTCTGTTTTCAACATAACTACATTACTCGCATAACAACCAAATGAAATGTTACATCTTTTAATACTAATAATTTTTTTTAAAAAAATTCTTATTTAAAATTCAAAACTAATCTAATTAACTTTATCTCATAAACAACAAATGAATTACATATAAAGACATAAAACATGAACTATATAAAAATAGTAGATTAAACATACTAAATAATATAAAACAACCCTTGAAATAACTTCATTCATATTTCAATTCAAAACGAAACTTATAAAAATAAGTAGTACAAATTTGACAAGAACCTGTTTGATAAATTATATCGAATAAAGAAGTACAACCACCAAAAACTCAAACGGAAATCCGACTTCAACTCAACACTCTTTTCTCCGCATGTCTTTTTCTCTAGTTTTTCTTCTTTGATTTTCTCTCTTTACTTTTCACATTGTTTTCTTTGTTTTGTTTATTCTCCTTTTGTTTTCCCCCTTTTTCTTTTCCCTCATTTTTCTAAGTGTTTTTGTTGTTGGTTTTTTCAAGTTTTGTGTTGTCTGTCCCCTTCTTGTCTAGTGCCCGTGTGTATTATATAAGTATAGGGTTAGGAGGTTGAGGGAGGTTGAGAGAAATTAGGGAGTGGTTGGGGTAGTTTAGGATAGGAAGAAAGTTTTAAATTTTAAATCTTTTTTTTATTTTATAAAGAAGACAATAATAATAACAAATAAAAATAATAAATAAATAACTTGTTAATTTTTATATTTAAGAAAATACAATAAATTTTAAGAATAGTTAAAAATAAATATAATTAAGATAGTACTAAAACTACTAACTTATTTGTTTAAAATTTTAAAAAAGAAAAATGTATATATATTTTTTTAATTTTTGTATTATTATTTTAAAAAAATAGAATAAAATAAAATAAAACATCTCAAAATTAACTTTATTTTTTAACTAAAAATTTATATAAATATTTAATATTGAAAAATATATATATTAAATTTGGGGAGGGTCAAAATCACGTGTCTACATTTTGCCCCTCTTTGTTTGAAATCTCGAAGAGTTTTCATACAAAGAAGTAGACAAAGAGATGATTTTTCACTCTCCGATTATTCTAAAAGTAGAGATAAAATAAAATAAAAGATGTGACCGAGTCCTGGTTTTGGACCGCCTACTTATCCCGGATTTTAAGGGATCAGGTCACATGTAGTTCAAAAGTAACATGGTGAGAGAAAAAGTTAAAGTCGAGTGAGATTCTGTCGAGTTTTCGGTTGACAACTTTTGCCTTTTACATTTAAATGACTAACAAAAAATGAAAAATACAAATGAAAATTACAATTTCTAGAATCTTGATTCTAATCTTCGTGACTTGAACTTGAAAATTCACCCTATTCTTCAGGCAGGCTCCTGGATTGTTTTTCCTTCGCCCTGTTCTTCAGGCGGACTCTTGGACTTGATTTTCTTCGCCCTGTTCTTTACGCGGACTCCTGGACTTTCATTTTTCTTCACCTTGTTCTTTAGGCGGGCTCCTGGACTTCCCTTTTTTCTTCATCCTGTTCTTCAGGCGGGCTCCTGAACTTCCTTTTTTCTTCACCCTGTTGTTCAGGCAGGCTCCTGGACTTCCATTTTTTCTTCACCCTGTTCTTCAGGCGCGATCATGGACTTTTCTTTTTCTTCACTCTGTTCTTTAGGCGGGCTCCTGGACTTCCTTTTTTTCTTCACCTTGTTCATCAGGCGGGCTCCTGAATTTCTTTTTTCTTCACCCTGTTCTTCAGGCGGGCTCCTGGACATAAAATAAATTCCCATTCTTCAGGAGGGTCCTGAGCAAAAAGTAAATTCCCATTCTTCAGAAGGGTCCTGAGCAAAAAGTAAATTTTCATTCTTTAGGAGGGTCCTGTCCCATTCTTCAGGAGGGTCTAAGCATAAAATAAATTTCCATTCTTCAGGAGGGTCCTGTCCCATCCTTCAGGAGGGTCCTGAGCATAAAATAAATTCTCATTCTTCTGGAGAGTCCTGTCCCATTCTTCAGGAGGGTCCTGAGCATAAAATAAATTTCCATTCTTCAGGAGGGTCCTGAGCAAAAAGTAAATTCTCATTCTTCAGGAGGGTCCTGTCCCATTCTTCAGGAGGGTCCTGAGCAAAAAGTAAATTCCCATTCTTAAGGAGGGTCCTGTCCCATTATTCAGGAGGGTCCTGAGCATAAAATAAATTTCCGTAAACACGAACAAAATTTTGCCCCTGTTTGCACTAGTAAATTTTGCGAGTGTCATTAGATCACAACTTTTGAAAAGTATAGTACAGAGAGTGAATTAAAGCCCTGCTAAAGAAATGCATCTCATCAGAGTAAAACCGATGACCAAAATTAGGAAGTGCGTCTCCTAAAAGTTAAATTGAAGGACTCGACTACAAAGTGCATCTTCTAAGAGTGAATGTTCAAGTTAGGAAGTGCTTCACCTAACAAATAAAAACTGACTTATTCAGACTAAGAAGTGCGTCTTCTAGAGGTTATATGAAATGACTCGACTAGAAAGTGCGTCTTCTAGGAGTAAAGGTTCAAGTTAGGAAGTGCTTCACCTAACAAATGAAAACTGACTTATTCAGACTAGGAAGTGTGTCTCCTAGGGATTGAATGAAATGACTCAACTAGAATGTTTGTCTTCTAGGAGTGATGGTTCAAGTTAGGAAGTGCATCACCTAACAAATGAATATTGAATTATCCAGACTAGGAAGTGCGTCTCCTAGGGGTTAAAATGATGAGTTTTTACCATTATTGATTACCAAATCTGTGTAACAGTACTGCCTCTTGCATTTGCAGAAGTGAGAAATTGCTGCTTTTAATAGTTAAGCTTTGAAACCTTTGATATGAAGGTAACACATGTTTTTGTTTCATATAAAGAAAACTTTTAAATTTAAAAATACGGTGGTTGATTTGTGGCATTTGGCTATTGAGACGATCTCTTGCACTTGTCATGTCCAGCTCCATTGCAAATCATTGATAGGTATTGTTGACTTGTTGTAGTATTGACCCCAAATTCTGACTACTAAAATATTTTGACTCAAATCATATTTCTCTTGCATGATGCCTCGGGATTCAGCTTCAAATACACCTTTTATACTTTTATGAGTCCAAAAACTGTCGGATAACAAGCATTCTCGAGTACTTTACTTTATTTTTGAAACATGTTATCTTTGTGTGTTGGTCTTTTGTATTGCTTTGCACAACTAAAGAAGTTGGTAGCAAGTTTTGAAGTCCTCCCTCACTTATCTTGACAAAATTTTGACTAAAAATACATGAAAGATGACGATAGTGATTTTCTTTTGACCACAAAGACACAAAAATCAAAAATAAAAATAGAAAAAAATAAAAATAAAAATTACAAAAAGAATAGGAAAGGACAATAGACATCTCTTCTTAAAAAAATGTCAAAAAGAAAATTTTATCTGGGTGTGGCATCTGATTCTAGTGATTATGACATGCATTTTGAATTAAACAACCTGATCTATCCAAACTAATCACTATCACTTTTTGCCCACTCATTGAATTTGAAAGGGAGCCATTTTTGAACTTGTTCCCTCTGGATTATAATCCTCCTTAGGCTAGTGACACCTCGATGGGTTTTTTCCAACAAGCTGCTCCCATTTTCTTTTCTTTTTCAACTCATTGTCGTCTTATGGTGCCCATGAAGATTTTTACCAATAAGACTCTTATTTTTATTGATTTCATAACTCATGGTCTCCTTATGATGCCCAAAAGGGTTTTCACCAATAAGACTCTCATTTTCAATTTTTTTTTAGAAAATAACACTCAAAATATGAAATATCATGCACCCATAATATGTTTAGCCTTGACATTCTCAAAGATTGATCTGAAGGTCTTTCTTTGATTGTAAATTGTCTTTTGGAATGGGATAGAAAAAAAAAGATCGGCATGGGGCTCAAAATTTACACAACATTGGGTAAAATATATAACTTTTGGAATCGACTCTTTTAAGGAAATAAACTTTTGCTCCAGTTTTAATTCATTCTGGGTAACTTGAATTTTCTTTTGGTTAGACCGAACCCCAAAGTAGGGCTGCCAACGTATCTTTTCATATCAAGAATCAGGTCAAACGTAGTTCAGGATCGCCATTCTTTTGCTTTTTGCTCTTTTTTTTTTTTGAATCGAACTTTGGCTCACTTGTTTTTCTTTTCTTTGATTCTTCTCTTTTTGGGACTTTTCCCAACTTCAATTTTTTGACACATTTTTTTTTCTGACTCTATTTTTCTTGACACTTTTTTTTTCTAATTCTATTTTGATTCCAAAAGAGGGGTACGAAAGAAAATAACACTAAAGCTCAAAAGGGGTAACAAAGGATGACACAACATTTGGGTAGCAAAATAAAATGCCTTCGTCATATCAATCCTTAAAAACGGAAGAACATAACATGCAATCTAAGGGTGAAACATGAGATCATACATATCTTTTCAACATTGAACTTCACTAAGAATGCGCACATGTGTCACTTCTGTCATGCTTATGAAACATACAAATCCATTTGTGTTGTACTTTCTCCACACGAATGACTCATGTCTCTTTGGGAGCTAACTTTCTTTCATTTTTCCTGACGATGGAGATTATATATCTTCTAATTGATCCCATTCAAAATGCTTGAATTAGATCTTCTAATTAATGATTAAATTATTTTTAATTTGCAAAACGATTGCTCCAATTTCATCTATATTGCGATTTGACTTATTCTCAAACTATTTGAAATCTTTTACTTATATTCTCAAATACTTCCTATTCATGGTATTCAACCTCTTTATTCATTATTTCATAATTAGATTGGGTTTTAAAATCTGATTGATAATTCTTCATGCATGTTATATCATTAGAATCGGCATAGAAAAAACTGTATAATAGAAAATATATAAGTAAATATTAGACACAAGATAAAATAAAGAGAAATTATGTTTCATTAAAAAAACAAAGATAGACAAAGTTTTAACCTAAAATACCAAGGTAAAAATCTGAATTACAACCCTAGAACGATTCAAATTGCAGAAAGACAAACAAACAAACTACCAAGACTCCTTCATAGTAGGGAGAGGAGTGACCTCCCAATTATTAAGCTTGACATCTTAACCACTGATTTGCTTATCAGCATGACTAGAACTTCCACCACTGTCCAACACATTTTCTTCAACAAATAAATTCTGGATCCACATACTTAACTCATTGTTTCTCACGTATTGTGCATTATCGTGTGTTGATGAAGGATTCTGTGTGACGCTCCTAGTGTCAATGTTTTGCACTACAATCAATTTTTCTTGAATCATCTTTTCTATTTCTCTTTTCAAAGCACGACAATCCTCAATACTGTGACCCTGAATATCAGAATGATGCATATCGTAGATGAGGATCAAAATTTCTTGAATGTGGATCAGGAGTACACACAAGGAGAGGAGTAATTATGTCCAACTTTCTCAATTTCTGGAATAAAGTGGCATACGACTCCTCAATTGGTGTAAAATTATTCTTTGACTTTCTCCTCTTTGAAAACTCCGGCCTCGATTGAAACTTGGACTAGAAGTTCTTTGATAAATATGTCGGGGTCCAGGACGATGTTGAGGAACCGGTGCATGCCATTGCGGATAAGAAAACGGATGAACATACAACTGTGCATTGTTTAAAGGATATTGAGAAAGTGGAACGAAATATCTTGGATTTTGCAAAGAGGAACCTTGTTGCATGTGAGCATATGAATTTGATGTGCAAGCTCGGTATTGAGATTGACAATATTGTTGATTTGGACCTCTTGAGCTCTGCTTTGCCCTGTAACGACAATAGGTACATTTCCCTTTTCCTTTCCTTCTGTCCCTCTCAATTGATGGCAATATCGTCCCAAGTGTTTTACAGAATACTCGTACCCATCATGTTTCTCAAATTTCGATATCTTAAGGCTTGGAGGAAGGTTAACACTTGAAGACATGTCCTCGTCTTTATATGCAACATCTTCATAATTCCCAATTCCCTGAGAATTTTTCGTAGCCTTTTCTGTACTCTTCATTTTACTAGCCATTTTTTCTTGCTCTTCTGTCATGTCAGACTTTTTAGTAAGAAATTTTGGTGGTCCAACTAACATAGATGTGGGCTCAGGAGTATAATAGTTATCATCAAGAGTGTTGAACATCGACTTACTAGCAGATTGGGGAGACACAATCGTCGGATCAAAAGCTAAGGTGGAAACCTCAGTAGAGGGTAGAGCAACAGAAGCAGATACTATAGGTGGTGCTATCGATGTGCTAGATTTATACTGAGGATCTAGAAAATGAGTGAATGAAACATTGAGATTCTTTTGGCTTGGAATAGATTCCGGGGCATGTTGTGGCGCATAACCAACAGCAGAAAACTGACCTTACAATTTTGGTGAAAAACTCAAGGTATTTGTAGGGTTAATAGTGGAAAATGGCGGAGGAGGCATCCCACTGGCCCAAGCTCGATACATTTCCAACATTTGTTGCCTCAAACTCACAATCTCTTATTTTAACCTCTCATTTTCCTGACTCTTTGTCTGATCCATGATTTCACTTTCGATATTCTTGTTAGACATGACTCTTTTTTCTGAATTTGGTGTAATATGAGGGACCAACCAAAATACCACAAACCAACCACCTTAAACTAACTATATAAGAAATAACAAAGGCGTCAGAATGCAATATTTTTCAAAAACTCTTTTTCTTTTATCTTCTTTTTTGAAGAGATCACCGAACCTCAGAATGGCTGCCTATGTATCTCACTAAGATGAAAATCAGGTGCGCGTAGTTCTCGAAAATTGGAGATACGAAGAAATATACCTTCTTCTTTTTTAATAATGAGAAATTTATTTACTTATTAAATAATATTTTTTTTTAAAATTTGAAAATATATATTTTTTAGTTTAAAAGGAAAGACAACCATTTTTTAAAAGATCACGAATATATTAAGGACTGCTTACGTATCTCAATAAAATAAGAATCAGGTGTGCGTAGTTCTTGAAGTATATATCGTACAAAATTCAACCTCAAGACCCCTAAAGGTTCAGGGCTGTTGAGATTTATATATATATTTTTTGTAAAATCTTAGCCTCATGATCCCTAAAGATTCAGAGCTGTAAGATTTATATATTTTTATTTATTTTGTAAAAACTTAGCCTCATGATCCCTAAAGATTCCGGGCTATTGATATATTTTTTTTGTAAAACTTTAGTCTCATGATCCCTAAAGATTCAGGGCTATTAAGATATATATAAAAATTGGACTTGAGAATTAGAAAAATAATTATGAAAGTAATCATATTTTTAAAATATTCCCAATAAATCTATGAATAATTTTTCAAAAGATAGGATCATATCCTGGGAAGGACTTCCTACGTATCCCACTAAAGAGTGAGAATCAGACCCTCGTAGTTCATAAAGACCATAAAACTATGTTACTATATATTTAAAAAATTTCTTTCTTTTAGAAATAAAATTTTTCTTTAAAAATAATTCACTAAATTTGAGAATAATATAATCTCTTGCATTTTAAAGTTGCCTAAAGCCGGTCAACAAACAAATAGCCTTCCAAAGAAATGTCAAAGAGCACGTAGGATGCACATGTTGGTCTTTATAAAATAGGTCACCTGTCCTACACAGACCCGACCCCTGTGCCGAGTCTCGCTAAGTCAAATGCATATGATGCAAATAAAGCGGCACCTAATAGGAATAACCAGATTCTGAGTTTTCAGTTTTTCTAAGTTTAAGCCTTATAGGGATAGGTGTCTAGACTGGCTTACCCGAGCGTACACTCGAGCCGGGGAGGGACAACTTGGTCGGTAGCAGGGCAACACCGCCTTCGTTGCCGATCCGAATCCCGCTTAACATGCGTGACTATAATCCTTCACCAAATACCTTGACACTCCGGCTATCTCAAAAAGAAAGTAGGATGCATGCGTTGCATTCCTTCTATCCTATTTCAGAGACTCAGAGGGGGTGCGCAAGAGAAGACAATACATAATACAGTTCAATCAATATCAACGCAGTAAATAAGCGACAAGTAGCACATAAGGCCAACAAAAACAATATCAACAATAATTAAAGCAAGTATAAGTCAATATAAAAAGCTCGAATTCTAGTTAAATCCCCATCGGAGTCGCCAGAGATGTCACACCCCTTTTTTGCCCGACGGGATCGAGTCGAAGAATTTTTCCAATTAAAGTGACGATATTGAATAGGGATTATTTTATTTACAGAGTCGCCACTTGAAATTGAGTTATGGTGTTTCAAGTCACCTTATTGTATCCCTAATCAAAAGAAAATGACTTTTTGTTGGTCTGCGAAACAGAAGATTGGGTAAGGAATTCTGTTGACCGAGGGTAAGGTGTGAGACACCCCTCGAGTTCCATGGTTCTAGCACGGTCGCTTTTATTGACTTATCCTGACTTAAATTATTTTAATAAGTTATGTTAAGGCCTAGAATCACTCATTTTTATTATACCAAAACTTGTGTATTATCTTTATATTAAATAAATCGGTGAAAGTTAATTTTAGAAAAATATTTGCCAAGGTGCATTATTGCATCCTTGACTTTTAAAATGTCTCGAAAAGATGTGTATGCCACATTCTTAATCGAGACGAAAATATATTAAACGTGTTAAGATTTATCTAGTGTTGAAAAACATTCATTTTGTCTCTTAAAAATTCGAGATCATTTTCCTATCCATATTATTACACTTTTCGCTCTTTTTTTTTTTAAATATAATAATAATAATAATAATAATAATAATAATAATAATAATAATAAAATAAATAAATAAAATCTACTAAGCCTTAATTTTGACAGAGGCTTTGATTCATATCTAATAGAGACTTGTAAGGATTAAATAAGGAGATTCAATTCTTAAATCACCATCTAATCCGAAAGAAATTTATACACAATGAGATTAGCAAACAATGAATTTTATTTAATACACAAAGCATCTTGAACATCCCAAAATCATGATAAATGATAAAAGAAAAAAAAATAATTGATAAAATGATTGTTACTAACAAGTATAAATAAAATATGTTGAACTCTTTTTGAAACTCCAACTCAGTTATTTCTTTTTAGTACAAACAAAAGAAAAATTCATTAACCAAACCCAACATTTCTAATCTTTTCAACAATTCTTTTTAGTTCTTTCAGTTTTTCTGTTTGTGTATGCAAATACATATAGAAATGTTGTGCATGCATATGCATGTTATTTTTTTTAACCTTTCTTTTTTAATCTTTTGCATTCATGCATGATTCACAAGTTCTATTTTCAACATAACTGCATTACTCGCATAACAACCAAATGAAATGTTACATCTTTTAATACTAATAATTTTTTTTTAAAAAAATTTGATTTAAAATTCAAAACTAATCTAATTAACTTTATCTCATAAACAACAAATGAATTACATATAAAGACATAAAGCATGAACTATATAAAAATAGTAGATTAAACATACTAAATGATATAAAACAACCCTTGAAATAACTTCATTCATATTTCAATTCAAAACGGAACTTATAAAAATAAGAAGTACAAATTTGACAAGAACCTGTTTGATAAATTATATCGAATAAAGAAGTACCGCCACCAAAAACTCAAACGGAAACCCGACTTCAACTCAACACTCTTTTCTCCGCATGTCTTTTTCTCTAGTTTTTCTTCTTTGATTTTCTCTCTTTACTTTTCACACTGTTTTCTTTGTTTTGTTTATTCTCCTTTTGTTTTCTCCCTTTTTCTTTTCCCTCATTTTTCTAAGTGTTTTTGTTGTTGGTTTTTTCAAGTATAGGGTTAGGAGGTTGAGGGAGGTTGAGAGAAATTAGGGAGTGGTTGGAGTAGTTTAGGATAGGAAGAAAGTTTTAATTTTTTTTTATTTTTTTTTTTAAAAGAAGACAATAATAATAACAAATAAAAATAATAAATAAATAACTTATTAGTTTTTATATTTAAGAAAATACAATAAATTTTAAAAATAGTAAAAAATAAATATAATTAAGATAGTACTAAAACTACTAACTTATTTGTTTAAAATTTAAAAAAAGAAAAATGTATATATATTTTTTAATTTTTGTATTATTATTTTTAAAAAAAAAACATCTCAAAATTAACTTTATTTTTTAACTAAAAATTTATATAAATTTGGGGAGGGTCAAAATCACGTGTCTACAGTATAAATAGTAAATATTTTCTTAATATGGTATACTTAGGTAAGTTTTCCGTTGGTATTTATTGTTATTAGGCCTTGTAGGTCCAGTTATCAGGTACGATTTAGGTCCAGCAACAGATTTCCTTCTAATTGGGCCACACAAGACAACCATGTCTCTAAACTTCTCATCCTAAATCTGGTACTTGTATACTTGAGGATGTGTACATCTTAGGTTAAAAGTCTCTTCATAGGAGCTATATGTGCTAAATGGTACATCTACCGCAACAATTTTCTATTGATAATTTCTTTGTAAACAATAGATATTCATATGAAAGCATTTTTCAGAATAGTACATAGCATTTAAAGTTCATATCAAATCAATTATTTAGACTAAAATCACGATATATAAAGATGTAGAAACAGATTTACCTTAAGCACAAAAGAGATTATTTTCTTGGTGAATTAATTGCAATGCCTGGCTTTTTTTGAGGCCACACTTTAATTTTTGTCCCAATTGATCGTAGCCTAATTTTGCCTTCAAGACAAATTTAACCCAGGGGATTGCAGGGAGCACAATTCTAATAGCAGCTTTAAAGAAGGCTATTTGTGCAAATACTCCCATGAAAATGAACTTTGAACATAAGGCATTTGAAGTTAGTTTTGACAAGGCCGCATTTCAGACAATATATTCCAAATTCATTTTTGCCCTAATTAATTCAATAATTTTTATATGAATTTCAGTCATAGTCCGGAGTTATTCCTATATGAATAGATTTTTTTTTTTAATTCCCTCAAATTTTTACAAAGTGCAGAGTTTTTAGGCATATGCTATAGAACACTAAAAACTTACCAACTAAAAGGAATAGCTCAAGTTTGGGCACATGGTCATATGATGTCTAGTCGGATAAAAATATATCACTTTATGGCTATTTTCAATTCTTTTCCAATTTGGATCATTTTAGCTGATGTAGTTCAGATGCAGTTTATATACCATATTGATATAGTCCATATACAATATTGATATAGTTTTCAACTTGGACCATTCGGCCCTTTTCTAAAAATATTTCAGTTTTCTTTTTTTTGCTATACATTTTTTAACTGAAAAATATTTTGCTTTTTTTAGTTGTTTAAAAATAATAATTAAATATAATTATATAAAAATGATATAATTGTTATATAGAATATGTATCTATGTAAGATATATGTATAGAAATTGTATAACTCTATCAAATATGTATATGTATAAAATATATAGAAAGTGTATAAATATTATATAACTGTTGTATAAAATGTATAAAAAAAGGTACAACTATTGTATAAATTGTGTATCAAGACTATATAATTTTCCGTATAGAATATTTATATGTATAAAAACTGTATAGAAGAGATGTAGAAACTGTATAGAACAAGCCAGCTAATTAAAATGGCTAGAAAGTGGAATTTAAATTCTATGACCATTTTTGTGAAAATAGTTTGATCTGGAGTGTCGTTTCTGTCCTTTCCCCTTTAAAATACTAGTGTCGGCACAGGCCCAACATGCTAAGCTTCAATTTTTAAAATTATTATAACATCAGTGAAATAATTTTTTATTATTAAATAATTTAAAATAATTAAAGTTTTTAATTATTTTAATTTATAATATTTTTTATTTTAAGTGACACCGATATAATTTTAAGAGTTAAGCAAATATCACAATTGAAGTAGTGAAACAGGCATGTCTTAAATGACTTATAATAACTAACTAGAAGTGATATAGCAAAATTGCTATAAAAAATAATTGTAAAAATAATTTAAGTGAGTCTTATATAAGATGTTAAGTTAATTTAAAACATAAAGAGTTAATTAATCATTTTATGTCTATTTTACTTTTTTTTATCAAATTTATTAACTGTTTAATACTTCAATGATTTATAATTAGAGGTGATGTAGTAAATTATGGTTGAAGTAGCTGAAGCAGACATGTTACACATGCTTATTTTACTTATTTATTTTATTAATTATTATTAATTTTCTAATACGTAAATGACATATAATAATTAAGGGTGATAAAGTAAAATTATGGATTAAACAGTGGTCGACAAGAATGTCGATCACTGAAACGAAAAGGTTATTAAAAAAATTAAAATTTAATTTCCTTGATATGTATTTTATGCTTCATTTAATTATACTTAATAGAAATTGATATTTTAATCATTCAGATCTATATCGTAACTATGTATTTAATTTTTTGTTTGAATCTAATTATTTAGATCTCAATAGGTGTACTACTTTCGTACCTTTTTGACACAAATATTACTATTGCAAAGTACTTTATCCGATCATTTTATTTATTTTTTTATCTTTTTTATCCTTGTTATTCAATATTATTTATAATCTAATACATAAATGACTTATAATGACTATTTAGAATTGATATAATAAATTACTATAAAAGTTACTTGTGAAATTTTATTTAAGTGAACCCCGTATAAGTCGTCAAGTTAATTTAAAACATCAATGGTTAACTAATTAGAAGCAATATAATAAAATTATTATAAAAAGTATTTGGAAAAAAAATTTAAGTGGACTCTAGATAAGTCGTCCAGTTAATTTAAAATATCAAGTGTTAACTTATAATTTGTGTCTATTTTATCCCTTTTAATGAAATATTATCAATTTTCTAATGCTTAGATGATCTATAATAATTAATTAGGTGTGATATAGTAAAATCACGATTGAAGTAGCTGAAGCAGACATGTCATAAATGTCAATTATATTTTTTTAATTAAATATTACTAATTTTCTAATACGTAAATGACTTATAACAATTAATTAAGAATGATATAGTAAAATCACGATTGAAGCAGCTGAAGCAGGCGTGTCATAAATATTTATTTTATTTTTTTAATTATATATTATTAATTTTTTAATATGTAAATGACTTATATGATTAATTAGGGATGATATAATAAAAACACGATTGAAGCAGCTGAAGCGGATATGTTATAAATATTTATTTTAATTTTTTAATTAAATAATATTAATTTTTAATACGTAAATGACTTATAATAATTAATTATCTAATACTTCAATGACTTATAATACCTATCTAGAAGTGATATAATAAAATTACTATAAAAGTTACTTGTGATTTTTTTTTAAAGTGGATCTCGTATAAGTTGTCAAATTAATTTAAAACATCAACGGCTAATTAATTAGAAGCGATATAATAAAATTACTATAAAACTTATTTGTGAAAAACTTTTTAAGTGGACTACATATAATTCGTCAAATTAATTTAAGACATCAAGAGTTAACTTAGAATTTTGTGTCTATTGTACCTTTTTTTTTTTTATGAAATATTATCAATTTTTTAATGCTTAGATGATCTATAATAATCAAGTAGGGATGATATAATAAAATCACGACTGAAGCAATTGAAGCAGACATGTCATGAATGTTTATTATATTTTTTAATTAAATATTATAATTTTTTTAATACGTAAATGACTTATAATAATTAATTAAGAATGATATAGTAAAATCACCGTTGAAAGAGCTGAAGCAAGCATGTTATAAATATCTATTTACTTTTTTTTTAATTATGTATTATTAATTTTTTAATACGTAAATAACTTATAATAATTAATTAAGAATGATATAGTAAAATCACGATTGAAAAAACTGAAGCAAACAGGTCATAAATATCTACTTTACTTTTTAAATTAAGTATTATTAATTTTCTAATACAAAAATGACTTATAATAATTAATTAAGGATGATATAGTAAAATCATTGTTGAAGCTTCTGAAGCAGACATGGCGTCTACAAGCTGCCTGCTTCAACAACTTATCCTCACTTATATATTAGTAGTAGATATTTTTTTATTAAATACAATTAATTCTTTAGTGCTTAAGTGACTTATAATAATTAATTATGAGTGATATACTAAAATCATGATTGAAACAGCTGAAGCAGTAATGTCATAAATGTCTATTTTAAATTTTTTAATACATAAATGACTTATAATAATTAATTAGGAGTAATATAGTAAAATCACGATTGAAGCAGTTGAAGCAGGCATGTCGACCATGAGCAGCCTGCTTCAGCTGCTTATTGTGACTTATTATATAGGACTAGATGCCGATGGCCCGTGCTAGCACGGACCCAATATTTATTTTTTTGTTTTAATTTATGTGACACAAATGGAATTTAGATAATTAAGTATATTTTTAATATATATTTTTGACATTTAACTTGTTAACTATTATAATTTATAATAATTTTTATGTAAGCTTCAAATAATATATGTTACTCTCCTTGTTCAAACTTTTGTGGTATTGATAGTGAATTATATTTTAAAAATAATTTAAGTTTTTAATTATTGAGATTTATAATTTTTTTCTTTAATTTCAATTTAAGTGACGCTGATATAATTTTGACAGTCAGGCATTTATATTATATCTTTTAAATTTTTTAAGCTATTAATTATTGTGATTTATAATATTTTTATATTTTTTAAAAATATATAATATTTTTTTTTTAGATATTTTAAACTGTTAACTATTATAATTTATAGTATTTTTCAAGTAATTTGCAACTAATATATGTTACTCTCATCTAAATTTTTGTGGTACTGATAGTCAATTATATATCTAAAACAATTTAAGTTTTTAATTATTGTGATTTATAATATTGTTTCTTCCATTCCAAATTAAGTGACACTGGTATAATTTTGAGAGTCCGTCAAATATTTTATATCTTTTAATTTTTTTAAGTTGTTAATTATTGTGATTTATAGTATTTCTTACGTAATGTGACATAAATAAAATTTAGACAATCAATTATATTTTTAATATATTTTTTTAGATATTTTAAGCTGCTAGCTATTGTAATTTATAATACTTTTTTGGCATTATAATTTACTATTTTAAGCCATTAGCTATTGTAATTTATAATACTCTCTTCTTGTCCAAACTTTTGTGGTGTTGATAGTCAATTATATTTTAAAAATAATTTAAGCTTTTAAATATTATGATTCATAATACTTTTTCTTCTACTCATATTTAAGTGACACCGATATAATTTTGAGAGTCAACCAAATATTACGATTGAAGTAGCGAAGCATACATGTCTTAAATGATTCTTAATAACTAATTACAAGTGATATAACAAAATTTCTATAAAAAAATACTTGTGAAAAAAATTTAAATGAGTTTCATATAAGACATCAAGTTAATATAAAGCATCAACAATTAATTTATCATTTTATGTCTATTTTATTTTTCTTATTAAATATTATTAATTTTTAATACTTAAATGACCAATAATAGTTAACTAAGGTGATATAGTAAAATAACGGTTTAAGCAGCTAAAATAGACATCTCATAAATGCCTATTTTTATTTTTCTTACTAAATATTATTAATTTTCTAATAATTAAAGGACCAATAATAATTAATTAAAGATGATATACTAAAACCACGGGTAGAAGAAGCTGAAACATACATGTCATAAATATTTATTTTCTTTTTTTATTACATATTTTTTTATTTTTTTAATATGTTAATGACTTATAATAATTAATTAGGAGTGATATAGTAAAATTACGGGTTAAAGCAACTGAAGTAGATATGTCATAAATGATTATTTATTTTTTTATTAAATATTATTAATTTTTGAATGTGTAAATGATTTATAATAATTAATTAGGGGTGATATAGTAAAATTACGTGTTGAAGCAGTTGAAGCAGAGATATCATAAATAGTTATTTATGTTTTTATTAAATAATATTAATTTTTTAATATATAAATAATTTATAATAATTAATTTGGAGCAATATAGTAAAATCACGGATTGAAATAGCTGAAAAGTAGGGAGGACAACATCACACATGTATATAAGAGTAAATTTGGATAAATTTTGAAGTAAAAAACATGATTTGAAATTTGTACACAGTAAGTTACAGCGATAACTCAGGATTTCTAGTTCAATCTCGACGATTACGATAGATTTTTGTTGAAATACATTTTATGAATAAAATCCTAGTAATTCGTCATAATTTGTGACCAATACAATCATCATAATACTTACTTAATACTCTCTCCGTTCCAAATTATTCGTCCCAAATTTTCTAATTTGATTTCTTATTTTACTTGTCTTTTTTCATTAATCAAGAAGAGACAATTTTTTTCCCATGTTTTACCCTTTGCATTAATTACTTTTTCTTCAAATTAAAATGTAAACATCATTTAATAGGGGTACTATGATAAATTAACTATGTTATTAATTATTTTTCGTAATCAATGTGTCATCTTAATTTAAAATGGATAATTTGGGACGAAGGGAGTAAATATCAAATAAAAAATATTGGCAACCCGTCGAATTTGTGTTAGTCAAAGATTGAGCAACACAAGATTTGTTATTATTAGGGCTGTTTGGGTGTATCATATGAAATTATTTGAGATGAAAGTTAGAATTTTTATTAGAATATGTAATTTGAATTTGTTAAATTTTTTTTTTTTTTTTGTAAACATAAAAACCTCATAAGTTGAGAAAACTATCAAAATTTTCACAATTCCTATACAATCTTAACAAATAAACTAGCGTTCATAAATAATAAATAAATTGACAAATATGATTGAATGTCCACCAACTTATGATTTTTTTTGTATAAAATATAAATATATCTCCATGTTCAGTTATAAATAAATGTTTATGATTACAAACTTTCAAGTACGCATAATTTATGAAGATCTATTAATCAAATATAATATTTAGTTATTCTTTATGTCGAGCATGAGTTTTTTTTTTTTGGCAAAATTTAAAATCGTAATTTTATTTAATACTTTTACAATATAATGGGTCAAATTTTATATTTAAAAAAGTTGAAATCTTGATTTGAAATCTCAAATCAAGGTTTCTTGAAAATTTAGGATTATGAGATGGAATCGCATGTCCAAACGGCTACTAGTAAGCAAAATAACTAACTTCATTCGTGCATATTAGTCATCACATTTTCCTTAATCTTTTCAATGTATTTAATATTGTTTTCTTGCAAAACTAATAATTAATTATAAAAGCAAAATAGAAAATAATAATTAGTTTTATCTTTATTTTATAAATTAACAAATATTTCTAATACTCATGTCTACCACTAATATGGCAGGAAGTTAGGAGGGACATAAAATATAGAAAATTGAATTACAGAATTGAATCGAAGAATTTGGTAATTTATATTCGAGAGTAAAATTTTAAAATTACTATATTTGGGAATAGATTTGGTATAAGATATTAATAACGTTTGATATTTGTTATTTGTTGAATGCCGAATTAATTATTAAATAAAGATCCATCCAGTTGCAAATTACAATATCCAACAAGCTCAAAACCCTCTGCGCAGTTGCAGTTCCTTTTGTAGTAAAGTTGTACCCTGAAGACATGATATATAACACCTACTCGCCTACGGTGGATAGAAGAACATGTATTTAATAGCCAATAGGTAAGATTCAGTGTTTGAGCGTTGTTGAGAAGACATTGTCTGTACTCTGAAGCCTTTCTCTCCAATTTTAATATGGTATAATCAAATATCGTACTAAATCAAAGTTCAATTTACCGATTATCAAATTATCGAATCAAAGCTTAAAAATATGATATTTGATATCTACTTTCAATTAATTATTATCAAATTACCATATCTGAACTTTGAAATATCGAACGCTTACCCCTACACGAAGGAATTAAAATTATGTTTGAAATGGGAAAGATGTTTCCTGGTAAAGCAAGAATGAATAAGTCAACACCGTTGTGACCTTCGTCTGTGATGGTCAAAATACTTGATCCAACATGCCGTTCCAAAAAAAAAGGGAATTATTCCATATTTCAGAATTACAATAATAATAATAATAATATTAACAACTACAACAACACCACTCCCTTCCTTCTAATTTTCATATTACACTTGTCAAATATAATGTTATTAATTTCAAAAATAAAAGTGCTAGTCAATTAGCTGTATTTGTCAAAACTATGGTCAGTAATATAATTTGATGCCTAATTGATGGATGATAATGAATTTCCAATTAAAAGTTCTCCTACACACACACATTTTGCAGTTTTAAAACGTTGACTACGTGTTATATCTTTTTTCAAATAATTATGTTTGTGCCCTCCACTCACCCACCCAACCAATCAAACCTAACCCAACCAATATGGTCAGGAATACAAAGAAAAAAAAAGAAATGGACCCATTCAGTCCGTTTAATAATCATACGGTGTGTTTGGTAGGAAGGAAAATGTTTTCCATGAAAAATATTTTTCCAGCAAATGTTTTTCAGGAAAATAAGTTGATTTCTTACTTGTTTTCTTATGATTGGTTGGTGGATGAAAAATATTTTCTAGTATTTGATTGGTGAATGAAAAAATATTTTTCAAAAAATACATTTTAGTGTTTAGCTAAAGCGTAAAAATACATTTTAGAATCCTTTTTAAAATAATAAATTAAAAAAAATTAAAGCTTTTTTGGGGAAGGGGGTTGGTAGGCGGGTGGGTGGGGGTGTCAGAATAGGTAGTAGGGGTGGGGTAAGAAAAAGTTTTAAATTTTTTTTGTTAATTTTTTTTAAAAAAATTGGCGGGGGAGTGGGGGTTAGTAGGAGCTGGGGTTAGGGTAGGGGAGTGAGGGGAAAGAAAAAAATTGATTTTTTTTTAAAAATAAATTTAATTTTTTTTTTTAGGTTGTTGGGAGGAGGGAAAGATGGGAGAGGGGGCTGGTAAGGGGGGAGGGTAGGGGTGTGGGGTAAGAGAAGAGTTTAAATATTTTTAATAAAATGTAGATATTGTTTTTGGAAGAGGGGCTGGTAGAGGTAGTGGTGGGATGGGGGATGAACTAAGAAATTTTTTTGAAATACTTTTTAAAACAATTGAATTTTGAGGGTGGGGTGGGGGAAGAGGTAGGGGTAGGGGTAGGGATAGGGGATAGACTAAGAAAAAAATTTGAAATACTTTTTAAAACAATTGAACTTTGGGGATGGGGGTAGGGGTAGGGGTCGGGGTGATAGGGTACTGGGGGTGGGGGTGGGTTAGATGATTTTGAGAATTGTATGAATATTTCAACTTTAAAGTGAGGTTGAAAGAGAGTTTTGAAAAATGTTTTCCTTACTTTTTGAAGGAAAGTCATTTTCCTTAGATTTAAGGAAAATAAATTTGTTTGGAAAGAATTTTCCAAAACATATACACCAACCAAATATAAGAAAACTGGAAAACATTTTCTGAAAAATATTTTTCTTCGTACCAAACACACCCATATTATAATAAAAAAGAAAAGAACTTTAGGAGTCAATAATTTTAACGTGTAAAAGGAAGGCTCAGGGAAAGACAAATGGTCAAACCAAAAGAGAACTATAAAAGACCAGAAGGCTCATTCCATTTCTCTCAAATTAACCTTCAAAATTCGAATCCTACATTCTTTTCAAAAATATTAAAATCAAGTGGCTTTTCTATTGCGAAACCAAGAGAAGATTGAGAAATGGCGAAGTACGTGGAGTTATTTGATGCAGGAATTAGAATTGTCGCTAGATTCAATTCTCACTGTCCTCAAACATCGCGGATGTACTATCATCCTCCTACTCCCAACAAACTTGATGAACAACAATACACTGATGACCGCAATCTCCACCATCATAATTATGGTGTTTCTAGAGGCGGCGCAACCCGGGGCTCATCAACGATGATGGGGTTATTTTTGTCCAAGAGGATTATTGGACAATACTAATTTAATTCATTCTTTAAACTTTATGCTAGACGCAATTCGTCTTACACAGAAACATACTAATTTTATTCTTTATTCATTGTTAATTACAAGGGAATCATAGAAATTGAACCAATTGGTTTGATGAGTTACTGTTCAGACTTCCAGCTTCATTGTTGGAAAAGAAAAAAAAAATTCATTTTCAATTTGGGTTTTGATATTTTTCTACAAGTTTATCCATAATTGCTTTAACTTGTAAGTAAATTTCACTTTGAAACTTTGAAGTATGACATATTTCATGGAGCACCTGCTGAACACAAGCTAAAATGCATAATAAACACTTCCAACTCATATAATAGAAAAGTTTATGCACGTCTATTTTTCCACAATACAATGTACTTTTACGAGGATTACCAAAAACTATCAAAGGCCACAACACGGTGTACCCATAAACAACAACAAACATAACATAAAAACCAAACAATTCAAAATGATCAACTTCTCCCTTAATTTCAGATGCTACTACTAGTAGAAGAGAAGGAGCAAGTTGAGGAACAAAATACTCAAATTTGGCTGCTTAACTCATGGTTCATATTGTGAGAATTGAAATTTTATTAAATTTAAATTCATATATTTATTTGGACTATATTAAATTCAAGAAAATAGTCCAAATAACGTGACTAATATGATTGGGTTAATCATCTAATCCCAAATTCATTGGGCTAATTCAATTGAAATGATGAACCCATATTTATTAACCCAAAGCTCAAATGGGTGCTAGCCCAGCTTAAAAGTCCAAACCCATGACATGTGCCAATATTATGTGGCAATCCAAGTTAAATGAAATGAGCCACTAAAAAAATGACATGTATCAATATTATGTGGCAATCCAAGTTAAATGAAATGAGCACTAAAAGCATGACATGTGTCGATATTCTGTGGCAATCCAAGTTAAATGAAATGAGCCACTAAAAGCATGACACGTGTCGATATTATGTGGCAATCCAAGTTAAATAAAATGAGTCACTAAAATCATGCCACGAGTGCAGATGGCATGTTCTAACCAATCAAATTAGAGCTTTTCACCAAAAGAATGTGATTGGTCAATTTCAAACTAACTAATCAAATCACACAATTGCCTTGCCCCTCCAACTATAAATAGGGGTCCTCATAACTCACAAAGGGGAGGATTGAAGGGGGAGAAACAAGAAGCAAGAAGAGAGCTTGTGGATCAAAAATCATAATTTCTCTGCAAGTTATAAGTTTTAAGCAATCAAAAGATCATGTTCAAGATAAAAAACGAAGGAAATTTTGTTCAAGATCAAGTTACTTATTCATCGTTCGTGGCAACCATCCAAGTGTTTGTGATGAACTGATATCCAAATTCAAGTCCGAAGACGAAGATTCAAGATCAAGCTACTCAAGCTCTTATTCATCGTTCGTGGCCACCGTCCAAGTGTTTGTGATGAACTGATATCCAAATTCAAGTTCGAAGACGAAGATTTAAGATCAAGCTACTCAAGCCCTTGAATCCAAATCAAGTTCAAGTCCAAGTTCATATTACTTTGAAGAATTAGAGGATTATCATAGAGATTGTAACACTTATTATATTCGAAATCAAATATTATATTTTGTTACTTCAATTTTTCTGTCCCGATTATTATTTTCTTGACTTAGAAAAATTTATCGTCTACAAATTTTGGCATGCCCAGTGGGACCTTCTCTACCTCCCATCTCTTCACATTAATCATCCTATTTAAGAATACTGAAATGACATCCAAGAAGTTTTACTCCAAATCTGTTGTTGCTAAGGCTACTGACTCCAAGTTTTTCGCGAAAGTGGATAACATACTTGATGCTACCATGGAAAGTGTGGGACCCATTACTAGGAACAAAGAAAATTTACTAGGACCACAAACACTTAGTGTCGTCCGTATCAGCTCCTACATTTGACCTTTAGTCTTCAAAGGGGGCAAGAATTTTTCCCAATGAGTTGGAAGAAGGGGAGAATATCGTTGAGATCATTGAGAAGACTTTAGCTCGACTTAGTCTATTTAAGACTAAGGACCACACCATACATGAAGATGATCATGCTTTGATCACTAAGTTTGCTCCAATTACTCCTCGTGAACTGTTTTACTCAGATTTCAGTTTGAGGGAAAATTCATGCTTTAATCTTTCATCTTCTATGGCTATCCAAGCAATGGTGACTAATACCTCAACTGTGGAAGAACAGATTGCAAGTTTGACTAAGGTGATTGAAGGCCTAACAAAATATATGCAAGATCAGGATAATCGAATTGTTAAGTTGACAGACAGAGTTGAAAGTATTATGGAAAGAGGCTCAATCCAAGTGTCTGGAAAGCGTCCGGTGGAACAATACAAAAGAGATTCATCTGTGAAGTTAAGGCATGTTGCTGATGAAAATGAACTGCAACTATCTACTGATGGGTTAATCCCAATTCACTAACTGAAGGACTTTATTATGGGAACCATTAAAGACAAGTACGATGTTGCTTCCAAACCATCTCTCACATGTGCCAAGCCATATACTTCAAGAATTGATAGTTTGAAGATTTCTGCAGGTTATCAACCTCCGAAATTTCAATAATTTGATGGTAAAGAAAACTCAAAGCAATATGTTGCACACTTTGTTAAAACATGCAACAATGCTGGAATTTATGGAGATTATCTTGTAAAACAGTTTGTACGCTCTTTACAAGAAAATGCATTTGATTGGTATACTGACCTCGAGTATGGTTCTATTGATAGTTTGGAGCAACTCAAACATGAATTTCTCAATCGTTTTTATAGCACGAGACGTATTGAAAGTATGGTTGAACTTACAAATATGTGCCAATGAGAAGATGAACGCGTCATTGAGTTCTTCAATTGAAGGAGGAACGCGAGTCTTAATTATAAAGACAGGCTTAGTGAGGCTTCTGGGATAGAAATGTGTATTCAAGGAATGTATTAGGAACTTTGCTACATCCTGCAAGGTATCAAACCCACGTCATTTGAAGAACTTTCCACACGCGCTCATGATACGGAGTTAAGCATGTCCTCAAGTGGAAATTAAGGACCACCTGTTTACGAGCCCCGAAAAGGAGAAGACAAACTAGAAGTGAAGAAAGGGGGCAAGTTTGTGCCAAAATCAGAAAGTAAAGAGGCGGTGAATGTTAAGGCCACACCATTGAGGGTCACCACACACTACAAAAAAAATTATATTTAGCGACGAAATTTACCGACAGACCACTTTCCGTCACTATATAGCAACAGATTAGCAACATAACATTCAATTTGGTTGCATGCATAGCAATTCAATTTTTATTTATGCTATTAGCACCGAATCAGTGATGGAATTGTAATTCCGTCACAAAATAATAGCGAAAAAAATTGGCGCTTAAGTTTACTGACGAATTAGCAACGAAATATTGATCGTTATGTTAATTATTTCGTAGCAATGGATTTAGCAACAAATATTCATCGGTACGCTTCATTTTAAAAAAAACAAATTATTTTATTTAGTGTAACGACCCATCCGGTCGTTTGTGAAATTTTTTCATCTTCTCTCTTTTAGCCCTGCTCGTAGTTGGTGTATGTGGATTATGACTCACAAGATGAGATGTGCCAATTCTTGAGGTGTTTAGAAGTAATTTAAGTCATTAATGGGGTTATTGAGCTGAGAAAATTAAATTCGATAATGATCAACCTTTAATCGAGATGACCTCAAATTAGTGTTGTCATATTTTCAATAGGTCCGGAATATACTTTTTAGTCAATAGACATATTTGATTTATTTCTATGGGGTTCCGAATAAATTTTGAGAATTTATAAAAATTTTAGGTAATTTAAATAATTAGTTTAATTAGTGATTTAATGGGTCAAAACTACAAATCCTTTTACTATCCCATATCACGTAACTTTCATTTAACCCTTTTGGACGAGAACTAGAGACTAAAAGAAAATGGGAGAAATTTTTTAACGAGAGCAAAGCTGTGCGGCGTGAGGCTTCAATCTTCAGGTAAGAGCTCACTTTAGAATAATTGTTATGTAATCATTACAGTTTTCTAAATAGAAGTAATGATTATGAAATCATTACAATTTACCAAATGATTGGATAAGCCAATCATTGGCTCATAATGGGGATATAAGGGTGAATGGGATATATATATATATATATATAGTCACGTTTCAGTGAAACAAAAATTTGGTTTAAATTGATTATTGTAGTTGAGTAATACATAGTAGAATAATGATAGTTTAATAATTTTGTTCATTAGAAAAATGATAGAATTGCAGGATGTATTTGGTGGGTTTTATACGGTATTGTTGCTATTGTTTTTCGTAGTACGCAGTTGTTAATATGAAATTTTTTCCATTCTTTTACTGTTAGTTAGAATTAGGATTAAAATAATGAATAAATTGATGTTGTTTGATTAGTATTTTTATGGAAATTATATTTTTAACAGATTTTGACCATTCGGGAGCTTTACGGAAGGGTAAGACCCTTGCAAATTAGCTTGCATTTGGATTCTTCGATTGAGGTAGGTTACAGGTTAATTGGAGTTTAGACTCGATTTAATTGTGTTTATGCTCCTAAATTGGATACTTGTGGATTGGTATTCGTACATGTTTGAAAGTATTGATGTTTGAATTGTTGATTCGTGTATAAATGTTTATTGAAAATTGACTTGATGGAATTATCTCATGACTTTAAGTGTACTTGTAATCATGGTACATTGTGTTGTATGCTGTGAGGTTGTGTAAATTGATATTGATAATACTTGTTTATGTTTATGTTGGATCGGGTACCACGCCGGTACGTTTACATTTATGTTGGATCGGGTACCACGCCGGTACGTTTACATTTATGTTGGATCGGGTACCATGCCGGTACGTTTATATTTATATTGGATTGGGTACCACGCCGGTACATTTATATTTATGTTGGATAGAGTACCAAGCCGGTACGTTTATATTTATATTGGATCGGGTACCACGCCGGTACAGATATATATATGTCGGATCGGGTACCACGCCGGTACGGATATATATATGTTGGATCGGTACCACGCTGGTACTGTACATGAACATAGATTGTTCCCTATAGGTCATGACTATTTGGACAAAAATAAGTCCCATAGCATGTGTGTACATATTTGTGTTGATTCTGTGGATGTTTACAGTATAGTTAATACTCTTGATGGTTATGTGGCTTGTTTGTGAGCACTGTTTGACATGTTGTTGTTGTATTATTGATTCATTGAATATTTGTTGTGTGACGATGTCTATCTACTTGTTATTTGATTTATGTTGTGTACATGCTATTAAATTGAGTTGACCTATGATACCATCAGTACATTGTGATTTGTACTGATACTACCCTGTACTCTTCTTTTGTTGAGTGCAGAAAGTGTTCTAGGCTTAGACATGACCTCACCTCTAGAGTTTGATAGCAGATCTTGATCCAAGGGTGAGCACTCCATCTCCAGGCTGCCATGGGTCATCTTATTTTTTCTTGTCCATCTTTTGGGCAATGAAACATTCTTTATTTACTTTATTTTTGGATATCACTTTAGATATGATCTTTGTTAGTAGTTCTTGTACAGTGACTTTCGGGTCTTGGGGATTTTAGTAAGTATTTTATTTGACTTCCTCATTAATAACAATTAATCCTGAATTATTATTATTATGTTAATTTTATGATATTATCATCTTAATATTGACTAAGTGATTAGGTAATGGTTCGGTTTAGATGGTTCTCCACAGGAAGATTAATGTGGGTGCTCCTCATGACCATTTGGGTCGTGACAAAGTTGGTATCAGAGCCCTAGGTTCGTTGATCTCATCGTACAAAAACATGTCTAGTAGAGTCTTGCAGAACGATACAGAGACGTCTGTACTTTTCTTCGAGATACTATAGGACACTAGGAAAATTCAAATTCTTCTTTCTTACGTGATATTACTAGATTTCAATTGGTATCTGGAGATTCCAGTTGGTATCTGTTAATAAGAGCAATGTCAAGTAGAGTTTCATAGATTGGTGTGTAGGTCCCCACACCCAATCTTCATAAGGCTATGAGGCATGTAAAAGTCATTTTCCTTTCTTTCTCTCCATCGTGCCATCCTAATCTTGGACTACTAGATTGAATCCAATTGGTATCTAGACAATTCCAATTGGTATCTTAATAATTTTGAATAAAAATCTAGAAGATTTCAATTGGTATCTGTTAATAAGGTCTAAAAGTTATTGTTAATAGGTAAAGACTTGTGAAAGTTGTGAACTTATTGATTGCTTATGTTTGATATTTGACTAAACTTGTGTTGCTAGATTTTTGTCATTGTTGTGAATTATTTTTGTTAAGTGATGAAAATTGATTGAGTTGTTTTTGTTGATAAATATGATGGGATTATTTCATTTCTTGTTATTGTGAAACTAGAAATTCTATGGTGCTTACTTATTTTGGTACTATTATACTGATGAGATTGATGGTATGAGAATTGAGAGGATGATATGAGAATGTGATACCGAGAAAAGATGGTGAAAAAGTGACATGAATAAAAGACTGAGGTGATATATGTTTTCCGTAATGAGAGGTTTTTGTTAATGATGGCATGGATGGACCCTTGTGTAGTTCGATTATTTGATATTATTTGGGGATCCTTGTGTGGTTCGGCCATTGAGACTGTATTTAGAATTTTTGTGCAGTTCTATTATTGAAACTATAATGGGTTCCTTGTGAGGA
This sequence comes from Capsicum pubescens, assembly GCA_030864215.1. Taxonomy (NCBI): domain Eukaryota; kingdom Viridiplantae; phylum Streptophyta; class Magnoliopsida; order Solanales; family Solanaceae; genus Capsicum; species Capsicum pubescens. The sequence continues at coordinate 269,912,509 of CM061538.1, forward strand.
CTAGCTAAGTGACATTATCTTTGAGTTCCTTATGTGACCGAATTCTTAATGCTTGGCAAAATAATGAGTTTTAAATAAAAGTGACAAAACTAGTAGAGGTTGTCACTAACAAGTGACCCTTGTTAACTAGTAGAGGTTGTCATTAACAAGTGACCCTTGTTAATGCTTGTTGATACCTACAGAATTTGATCGATGACTTGTCTGGAATGTGATATTGGTGATGAGACTGTCAATAACCTATAATTGATTTATTTTTTTTGACCTTGCTTATGTGCTAGTGGTATGGGGACCACTCTTGAGGTGATTAAGAGTTAAGTAAAGCCCGTAATAAAAATATTGTTAGGTAGAACTAAGAATGACTCTGTATATCTTAAATTGGTGTTAGTGGTATAAGAGAGGTTTGACTTGACCTTGTGGCTGAATTATACATTTTCATGTCCCACAAAGTTGGCTGATATATGACACTTTTAGAGTATAGTAATTTCCATGATAGTGGCAATGCAAAATCAAATGGCTTAGTTACATTCATCAAATAATTAAGGATGATCCTGAATGGAAGAATAAATAAATTATTAAATGACATGATTGATCTTTCCTTGAGTGATACTTGATGGATATTTCTTGTTGAGTGGTTAAGGTATGATGATTAGATGGATATTAACAATGTTGTGGAGGATAATGTGTTGTAGGCTCTAATTCTGAGGGACCCGTAAAATGGAATGTTTATACCCCTTTTTAATCCTATTGCTTTTCCTATCTAGTTTAGATTAGTTGTAGCTTGGTTATGATGTAAACCAATGTTTGGGATGTGATTTTAGTATTTGAAGCATGATTTGTATATTTAGCCTTATTGGGCTAGTGTTGTAGTTTTGAAATCGTAAGTTGCAAGTCGAAGTTGCTATCTTAGGCTTGAATATGGCTTACTTGACATATAGAAGATGAACTAGATACCTTAGCCTAGTTTGGGCATAGTGTGCCTATTTATGGAAATTGAGGATTAGAAGTGGGATCGTCTTGCCCACTTAGGCCTAAACTTGTGTTAAGTTTTGTGAAATTAGTTGCAGATGTTAGACATAGATGAGTCTAGTAAAATTTAGAATAAGGTTACTTCGTAACTTGGTAACTTGTATTGATGTTCCCGAAATGTGGCTTTTGAATTGTGGTTATGATACTTCTTGTGGAAGTGATATTGGGCATTTAGAGATGCTATTTCCTCTTAAACGAGTTGATTGGCCCATAGAGTTGCTATTTTCTTTAGTCATGATTATTAGACCTATAGAGATGAGGTTCCTCTTAGATATGCAAATTGACCTAGAGAGGTGATATTCCTCGTGGTCATGATGTATGAGACCTATCGATATAAGATATCCTATAGATGATTACATATCTATCTATATTATGCATCCAATATGTGAGATACCTCCTATAGGTGAGATGACTAGAGATATGCTACGACTTAAAAATATGATTATCGATATGAGTTTCGGATATGTATATGGGCCTAAGACCGTGATTATGATGTTGTGACTATTTCGGATAAATTAATGGGCCAAGGGTTGTGTTATGATAATGTTTGAACATCCGAGGAGTGTTTATCAGTGTAACAGATACGATTACAATTTATGAATACATATATGTTTGTATACACATCTCTCCAGTATGGGACGGAGAAAGATCTAGTATGTTGCTTACGACTTTATTGATTGAATACTGGTGATGACATGCATAGATTTGGTACATCCATGAGTATTATATCGGTAATTGATGTGATTGTGGCTGAAATATGATTTTACGATTGTTCTGCCTTATTAACGGTTAAGCTATGTGGTAACTAGTTGTCTATTAGGGGACTAACGCACTTGATGGCTAGGAATCTAATGTATTAGTTAATGGATCTTGCTTAGTTAAAACATGGTAGCTAGCGATGGTTAATAGATAGTTTATGGTGAGCTCGGGTCTAACATAAGTGAAGATTAGTTGGTATTGATGACTAAGTTTGTGATGTCGATTAGTCGATGAATGAGAAGTTGTGTGTTAATGTGGCTAGATAATAAGAGTTGTTAACATAAGAGGTGACTAGTTAATAACTTTGAATAGTTGCTATATGGTTAACTAATGAATAGTTAAGCAAGGATTAGTTAGTAAAAGATGGTTAGAAAATGAATTGGAGTCAGTTAATAAAAGGTGGTTAGGTGAAAAGTAGTAATGTGTTGTCTAGTAATGATTAACGAATATAGGATGATTAGTTAATAATAATGAATGGTGGATAAATGACAGTTTTGGTCTAGTGATGAACCTTGAGTAGATGTTAGATGTTGGCTATTAAATGAATAGTAGTTAGTTTCTATCCCATGAATAAGGATTATGTGAAGGATAATGTTTAGGTAATAGCTAGAGGTTATGTGATGACTAGCGAGCTAATGATTCTATTATAATAAGTGTTGGTTTGCTAATAACGAGTAGTTGGGAAGTATTGACTAGATAGATATTCTATGGTGATATGACTATTTTTTTGAGTATTTTACTGTATGTTATTCAGTAATGACTGTTGTGATGATGTCGATACCTGGCAAGGCCGGAGGATATATTTATAATATGTTGATACCCAACAAGGTTGGAGGATACTATTGATGATGTGTTGATATCCGGCAAGATCGGAGGTTGATTACGATGATGATGGTCCTGATGAGGACAGTTATGATGGTCACGTAACTTTCAGCTAATAGGGTTTTAACCCTTTTGGACGAGAACTAGAGACTAGAAGAAAAGGGGAGAAAATTTTTAACGGAGAGCAAAGCTGTGCGGCGCGAGGCTTTAATCTTCAGGTAAGAGCTCACTTTAGAATAATTGTTATGTAATCATTACAGTTTTCTAAATAGAAGTAAAGATTATGAAATCATTTCAACTTACCAAATGATTGGATAAACCAATCATTGGCTCATAATGGTGATATAAGGGTGAATGGGATATATATATATATAGTCACATTTCAATGAAACAAAAATTTAGTCTAAATTGGTTATTTTAGTTTAGTAATACATAGTAGAATAATGATAGTTTAATAATTTTATTCATTAGAATAATGATAGAATTGCAGGATGTATTTGGTGGATTTTATACGGTATTGTTGCTATTGTTTTTCGTAGTACGCAGCATTCTTTTACTGTTAGTTAGAATTAGGATTAAAATAATGAATAAATTGATGTCGCTAGATTCGTATTTTTATGGAAATTACATTTTAAACAGATTTTGATCATTCGGGAGCCTTACGGAAGGGTAAGATCCTTGCAAATTAACTTGCATTTGAATTCTTCGATTGAGGTAGGTTACGATTTAATTGGAGTTTAGACTCGATTTAATTGTGTGTATGCTCCTAAATTGGATACTTGTGGATTGGTATTCGTACATGTTTAAAATTGTTGATTTTGGATTGTTGATTCGTGTATAAATGTTTATTGAAAATTGACTTGATGAAAATGTCTCATGACTTTAAGTGTACTTGTAATCTCGGTACATTGTGTTGTATGTTGTGAGGTTGTGTAAATTGATATTGATAATACTTGTTTATGTTTATGTTGGATCGGGTACCACGTCGGTACATTTGCATTTATGTTGGATCAGGTACCACGCTGGTACGTTTATATTTATGTTGGATCGGGTACCACACCGGTACGTTTATATTTATGTTGGATCGGGTACCACACTGATATGTTTATATTTATGTTGGACCGGGTACCAAGCCGGTACGGATATGTATATGTTGGATCGGATACCACGCCGGTACGATACATGAACATAGATTGTTCATTGCAGGTCATGACTACTTGGGAAAAAATAAGTCCCATAGCATGTGTGTACATATTTGTGTTGATTCTGTGGATGTTTACAGTATGGTTGATGTAGACACGTAATTTTGTCCCTCCGAAAGATTAATTTACTCAATTTTACCTTATCCTACTGTGTACCCTCATCCATGTTATTATACCCTCACAAAATACAAAAAAATAATAATAATAACAAACCTTGTCTTATCCTAATATTCTAACAACCCACCCAACTAAAAATTGACAACACATCCTAACCCCTACCCCTACCCCACGTAACCACCCCTCCCCCACATTTCTTTGACACAAAGAAAAGAGCACATAGACACCCATATATACGATTCCCTCACAGAAAACATCTCCATCATCACTCACACCCACACTATTAACACACATACTCACAAACATCACTTACACACACAAAAACCAGTGATCTCCATTTTTTCTTTCTCACGCACCATCATTCACACACTAATACACACATATCCGATCAAGAGAGGGAGGTATTGAGTGAAAAGAGAGGGAGTTTGGGGAGAGAAAGAAAGGTTGCGAGTCAAGAGAGAGAGATCGTGAGGTAGAGAAATATAAGAAAACAGAGATATACGAAAGAAGAGATCGAGAAGAAGAAACCGGTGACGAAATAGTTTTTTCGGCGAACATTCATCGGAATATGCCAACGCAGCACCGTCGCATCATCGGAGATAGCTCAGAACTGCCGGTCAACCTGCTAAAAATGGCTTAAACAGCAACCCCCAGACCCAATTCGATCCGAATCTAAGCCAACAATCACCTCTTTCTCAGTTTTCCGTTGAACTGTCGCCGGAAATGGTGAGCCAGCGTCCGGAGTGATGTAATCCGAGCTGCTCAATATATTCCGACCAAATTTCACCTGACCACGATCAAAAATCAAAACGGGTCAGTTGGTTCGCTCGGGTTAATTCGGATTCTGTTGGTTTGTTCGAGTTGCGGGTTCGACGTTGAGGTTTCAATTGGGTCGAGGTTTCGTTGCTCCCGAATTCTGGTCCATCATTGATTGTTTGGAATAAAATCAACATTGAGGTCCAATTCTATATCTCTTATCCCTCTTTTCGTGAATATTTTTGAATGGTGTGAATTTTGGTTGTTTTTTTTTTGGTTGAGATGATTTTACTCCTCGTTATTTAATTGTTAATTCTAGTGTGAAGCATGTTAATCACTGTGGGTGAAAATCCAATTTGATTTGGGGTTTAGTTTGATTCGGGGCGGAAGTTAAAAGTTGATAAAGTGAATATTGTTGTTTTGATTCATTGATATCGAACTTGATAGTATCATGATAGGTCGAGTGGGGTAGACAAACGTAAGTTGGGTAGGCAAATTTAGAACTTACGGATTGTTTGAGCGTTTGAAATGTTTGTGGAATGATTTATCTTTCTCGCATTTGAAAAATGTATTCATCTAGCCGGGGAATGCCCTGAGACACATTGTATTTATTCATCGGGGAATGCCCCGACGTATTATGTTGGCGGAAGATGTTCGCGATGAAGGCCCGAAACGTCGGGTGGAGTTTAGTTTAGAATTAGTTTAGAATAGAATAGGTTTTATATTTCAGCACCTCTTTTATTTTGGATTGTATAATTTGGACTGAACATTATTTTGGTTTGTTTTGAATTTTGTGTGATTTGTTTGTTTGCTTGTTTTGTGTGTTTATGTGGTTTGTACATTCGTAATGTCAAATTAGTCGATATGCTCCACCAAGCGACCGTGGTCGAACCACGGGATCGAGGGGTGCCTAACACCTTCTCCTCGGTCAACAGAATTCCTTAATCAGAATCTCTGTTCGCGGATCAGTTTAAAAGATTCAAAAACCATTTTGAAAAGGATTTCCAAAGGTGACTTGGCACACCAGATTATGCTGAGTGGCGATTCTGAATTTTGAATATAAAAAGTCCTTTTCGAAATTAATTTTCATCTTTTGTCACTTTAATAATAAAAACCCTTTCGAAACTTAAACCATAAAATCCAATTTTTTGGAGTACGAAAAAAAGGGGTGTGACAACTCTGGCGACTCTGCTGGGGAATTGTTCAGAATTCGAGATTATTTTGGAGTCGTATCGGCTTTGTTTGACACTATGGGTGTATAAACATTTTGTTTGTGTTGTTTTGTGTTATTTTCTTATCATTATGGAATGTTTTCGTGCTCTTTGTGCACAATATTTATCCTATGTGTTACCGCTTTTATTTCTGGCATCATGTGTCCACCCCCTGACCTTCTTTCTGCAACAAGTCTGTAGTACACGTGTTGTACACGACCTCTAGTTGAGTCACCCTTATTTTAGGGGGGAGCCGTTGGTGTTATGGAGTAGGTGGAAAGCAAAGCAGCCACTATCGACCATAAACTCCCCCGAATAGCCTTGTTAGTGAACCACAACGTAGGTCAGCCTTTAGGTCATGCTTATGTGCATCATACTGAGACCTAGCGGGACCCACATGGCCCTTTGTAGGAGACTCACCTCTAACGCATCCCAACATGTTAAATATTGCATCTTTGAGGGTAATAGGGTCATTTGACGGACTGATTTGGTGAAAATATGTGTTAGAAGTAAGGTGAGTAGGCAAGAACTGTTAAAAAAAAATAGAGAAAAAAGTGAAGTGAGTCGAAAAGAAGAAAAAAAAGAGAGTGTCGTAGCTTTTAGTGTTCTTTATGGCTTTTGTTCTTCACAATCCAAAAAAAAAAAAGATTTTTACCTTTTGCACTCATTTCTCAAAAATGAAAATATCAAAAATATTTTTCCTTTGTCTCGTTTAGCATGCATTCACAATTCGAAAACTTCAAAAAGATTTTTTATTCATAGGAGTTTTTATAAAAGAAAAATGCAAAAATTGTAGGAGTTTTGTACATTTCACGAAAATACCAAAAGATTTTTTTCTTCGTAGTTATTGGTGTCATTTTTAGCTGAAGTGTCTAATTAAAAATCCAAAAAAAAAAAGATTTTATTTGTTTGTCTTTGGTTGTGTCTCTTAAGTTAGGGTGCAATCCGTTATTTAATCATTAATTGTCCAATCTGGACGAACTACGCACCCCTGATTCTCCTCTTTCGGGATGTGAGATACGTAGGCAGCCTATTGTTGGTTCGGGGATCTTATTTAAAAAATTCAAAAAAGATTTTCTTCACTCTTTATTTAGAGTAGGTGTTTCATACATATCTTGAAAAGAAAAATAAAAAAAAAAGAAGAAAAAAAAAAGATTTTCCTCAATAGTCGTAGGTTTCATTTTTGGTTGATCTTATTTCAAGAATCCAAAAAGATTTTCTTCACTCTTTATTAGAGTAAGTGTTTCATATACATTCTTTAAAAGAAAACTACAAAAAGATTTTTCTTTAATAGGTTCAAGTTTCATTTTCATATGAAATTCAAATTTGAAAATCCAAAAAAGATTTTTCTTTGGTAATCATAGGTTTCATTTTGTATAGGAATTTTAAACGTGAAAATGCAAAAAAAGTCTATTCTTTTGACAATTTGTTATTTTCTTCTCTTTTTAAAGTTTCAAGAAAAGAAAAAAGAAAGGAAAAGTTTAATTGACCATTTTGGCAAAACTTCACGAACTACGCACACCTGATTCTTCTCTCTCGGGGTGAGATACGTAGGCGCCCTTCTTGGGTTCGGTGATCTTTTCAAAAAAATAAAATAAAAAAAAGAGATGTTTTTAAAAAATGTTGAACTCTAACATATTTGTTGCCTCTTGTTCAGTTAGTTTAAGGTGGTTGGTTTGTGGTTTCCTGGCTGGTCCCCCATATCACACCAAATCCAAGGAAGGGTTAGTTGTGTCCAACAAGGATATAGAGAGTGACATCATGGATGAAACAAAGAGTCAGGAAATCGAGAGTTTAAAGGAAGAGAATTTGAGACTGAGACAACAAATGATGGAAATGTACCGATCTTGGGCCAGTGGGCTGCCTCTACCTTCGTTCCCCATTTTTGACCCTGCAAATACCTTGAGTCTTCCACCAAAATTGCAAAGTCAGTTTCCTACTGTTGTTGATGCACCACAACATGCCTCAGAATCCATTCCACATCAAATGCACCTCAACACTTCCACCACTCTTTCTTTATCTCCTCAGTATAAGTCTACCACATTCACAGCACCACATACCGTCTGTGCTTTTGTTGCTCAACCTTCTACTAAGGCTTCCACTTTGTCTATCAATCCAACGATTGTGCTTCCCCAGTCCACTAGTGAATCCACGTTCAATATTGTTGATGATCATTGGTATACTCTTGAGCCTACAGTTAAGTTAAGTGGACCACCAAAATTTCTTACTAAGAAGCCTAGCATGCCAAAAGAGCCAGAGAAAATGGTTGGGAAAGTGAAGAGTGTAAAAAATGATATGAAAAATTCCCCTGGACTTATGGGCTATGAAGATGTTTCATATAAAAACTGGGGCATGTCTTCAAGTGTTAACCTTCCTCCCAGATTTGAGACATCAAAATTTGGGGAGCCTGATGGACAAAAGGATTTTGTGAAACATTCGGGACAACATTGCAATCAACCAAGGGAAACTGAAGGAAAGAAGAATGAAAACGCACCTATTGTCATGACAGGGCCAAAACAGAGTTTGAGAGGTCCAACCCACCAATACTGTCAGCCTCAATCCCGAGATTACATATCATATCCACACAACCACTTGCAACAAGGTTTCTTTCTCCGAAATCCAAGAAATCCCATGCCACTTCCTCGATATCCTGTGAACAATGCACAATTGTATGCTCATCCATCTTCTTATACACAATGGCATGCCCCTGTCCCTCAACATCATCCTCGACCCCCACAAATTTACCAAGGGACCTCTAAATCCAAATTTCATCCAAGGCCAGAGTTCGCAAAGAGGAGGAAGGAAAAAGATAATTTCACTCCTATTGGGGAATCCTATGCCAGTTTATTCCAGAAATTGGTACAGCAGGGCATGATCACTCCTCTCCTTAGGTATACTCCTGACCCGCATTCAAGAAGCTTTGATCCTAATGAGCGATGTGCATATCATTCTGATGTTCAGGGTCATAGTACTGAAGATTGATGCTCTTTGAAAAGAGAAATAGAAAAAATAATTCAAGATAAATTAATTGTGGTGCAAAACATTGGCCCTTCGACCACCCCACAGAGTTCTTCACCAGCATGCAGTACTGCACAATATGTGGGAGGCAATGAGTTAAGCATGGGGATCCAGAGCTTATTTGTTGAATGAAATGTGTCTGACAGTGGTGGAAGCTCCAGTCATGTTGATATGCAAGCCAGCGGCTAATATGTTAGGCTGAGCAATTGAAAAGTCACCCCTCTCCCTACTAGGAAGAGGTCTGGTAGTTTGTTTTGTTTTGTTTTCTGTTTTTCGAATTATTTCAGGGTTGTAGTTCGGGATCTATCTTATTTTGTCCCTTTGTTGTTTATGTTCAAACCCTTTTATCTTTTATTTCAACTAAATGAAGTGTCCCTTTCCTTTTGTGTTTCAAATATGTGTTATTTGTTTGTTTTCTTTATACAGTCACTTTATGCTGATTCTAGTGATATGATATGCCTGCGGAATTTTCAGTCAGATCTTGAAATCCAGCTTAATCATGAAGCATTGAATCAGAGGGTTAAAGTTAGAAAAAGAGAGCATATGAGAAAATAGATAGAGTGCTAAGACATTTGGTGACAAGTTAAGGCAATTATTTTGAGAATCACAAGAACAACTTGATCATCGATCGAAAGGCAAGTCCCAATTAGGCCAAATAGTGGATGTGTGATCGCTATATCAAGAGAAACAGAAGATAAGCAGCTCCACGAAAGCATGAGTCCTTTGATGTGAGGAATGTACAACAAAGGTGGAGTTTACAGAAGAAGTAGTGACGCACAGACTCAATCTGCATAAAAAGATGTCGCAAATGATCGTCATCTTTCACTTTCATATTGCATGATATGTACTTGCATTTTCAAAGATTGATATGACGAAGGCATTTCATTCTGCTATCCAAACATTGTGTCATCCTTTGTTTACCCCGTTTGAACCTTAATGTTATTTTCTTTCATACCCCTCTTTTGGAATCAAGATAGAGTAAGCAAAGTTCAAAGAATAGTGTCGAGCAAAAAGATAAAGTCAAAAGTTACAAAAAAGAGACAAAAATGTTTCCAAAAAAAAGAGTGTTAAGAAAAATAGAGTTAGAAAAAAAGAATCGCAAAGTGAAAAGAGCGAATAAAAAAATACAAAAGAAAAAATAGAATCAAGTGAAAGAACAAGCTGCCAGAACTACGCATGACCTGATTCTCCTCTCTCGGGGGTGAGATATGTAGGCTGCCCTAATCAGGGCTCGGTCCAACCAAATAAATAATTTAGAGTCACCCAGTCAAAAGAAACTGGGGCATGAGTTAATCCTTATTGTTTGAGTCTATTCCAAAAGTTGTAAGTCCTACCCCACTTCAAGTGTCGTTTGGGCCCCATGCCATCCTTTCTTTCTAACCTTATCCAAAAGCCAAGTTACAACCAAAGAAAGACCTCCAGATCAATCTTTGAGGATGTTAAGGCAGAGCATGCAAGGGATATGATGATGCATTTGAGAACTATTTGTCTTCCTCAGCATAGGGAATCAAGAGAGAAATAAAAATGAGAAAGTCTTATTGGTGAAAAACCTTACGGGCACCATAAGGCGATGGCAAGTTGAGAGAAATAAAAATGAGAGAGTCTTATTAGTGAAAACCCTCACGGGAACCATAAGGCGATAGTGAGCCGAGAGAAAATGAAAGTAGCTTGTTGGCGAAAACCCTTCAAGGCGCCACTAGCCGAATGGGGTCTTAAATGCAATTAACCTAAGAAAGTAACTCAGTTTCAAGGCCATTAACTCAACAACAATGGGTAGAAAGTTTGGATGAAAAGATCAAGCTGCTTAATCCAAAATGCATGGCATAATCATTAGTGTTGACTGCCATTTTTAGATGAATTTTTCGTTTCTTTGTTTTAAAAGGGGATATTCATTGTCTTTTCTTTCTTCTCTTTATTTTAATTTTATCTTTCTTAAGTCAGTTATCAAAACAAAAATTGTCATTCTTTTTTTGTTTCTTGTCTTTGAGTCAAGTCCGTGTCAAAATAAGTGAGAAAAGATTTCAAAACTGGCTACCAGCTTCTTTAATTGCACAAAGCAAGACAAAAGCTAACACATGAAAGAGACATTATTGTGAACCCAAAAAGGGCATGCAGAAATTTTTGTCAACAGAGAAGTTGGGGAACTCATGGAAATACCAAGGTTCAAAGGGTTTATTTGAGAAAGACGACAAAGCAGAAATACTGTGTTTGTTTCAGAGTCACTCTTGGCAAGCTGAGTTTGAGTCAATGATACAGCAAATCAATGACATATGCTAATGGTTGGAAGCAAAGCTAAATGTGACGGGGGCAGGAGAAATTGCCTCAAAAGCCAAAGCCACAAACTAGACACCATGTTTTAAACTCACAAGTTTTCTTTGTATGTAATAGGAATACATGTTGAATTCAGATCAAGGATTTCAGAGCCTAAACATCAAAGGACTTAATTTCTCACCTCAACAAATGCAAGAGGCAAGGTTGCTGCACAGGTTTGTAATTCAAGCAACTTTGGTAAGGAGAAACACTTCATTGTTTTGATAATTCAAACAACATTGGTAAGGAAACACACTTCCTTGATTGGGTAATTCAAATTCTTCTTCTTAGGTAATGCACTTCCTAACTTAAGTCTTGATTCCTTGAAGACGTACCTTTTAGTCGAGTCATTTCCCTTGATTCCTAGAAGACGTACCTTTTAGTCGAGTCATTTCCCTTGATTCCTATAAGACGTACCTTTTAGTCGAGTCACCCCCTTTGATTCCTATAAGACGTACCTTTTAGTCGAGTCATCCCCCTGGATTCCTATAAGACGTACCTTTTAGTCGAGTCATTTCCCTTGATTCCTATAAGACGTACCTTTTAGTCGAGTCATCCCGTTTTACCCCTAGAAGACGTACCTTTTATTCGAGTCATCCCCTTTGATTCCTATAAGACATACCTTTTAGTCGAGTCATTTCCCCTGATTTCTAGAAGACGTACCTTTTAGTCGAGTCATTTCCCTTGATTCCTATAAGACGTACCTTTTAGTCGAGTCATCCCCCTTGATTCCTATAAGACGTACCTTTTAGTCGAGTCATCCCCCTTGATTCCTATAAGACATACCTTTTAGTCGAGTCAACCCCTTTGATTCCTATAAGACGTACCTTTTAGTCGAGTTATTTCCCTTGATTCCTAGAAGACGTACCTTTTATTCGAGTCATTTCCCTTGATTCCTATAAGACGTACCTTTTAGTCGAGTCATCCCCTTTGATTCCTATAAGACGTACCTTTTAGTCGAGTCATCCCCTTTGATTCCTATAAGACATACCTTTTAGTCGAGTCATTTCCCCTGATTTCTAGAAGACGTACCTTTTAGTCGAGTCATTTCCCTTGATTCCTATAAGACGTACCTTTTAGTCCAGTCATCCCCCTTGATTCCTATAAGACGTACCTTTTAGTCGAGTCATCCCCTTTGATTCCTATAAGACGTATCTTTTAGTCGAGTCATCCCCTTTGATTCCTATAAGACGTACCTTTTAGTCGAGTCATTTCCCTTGATTCCTAAAAGACGTACCTTTTAGTCGAGTCATCCCCTTTGATTCCTATAAGACGTACCTTTTAGTCGAGTCATCCCCTTTGACCCCTAGAAGACGTACCTTTTAGTCGAGTCATTTCCCTTGATTCCTATAAGACGTACCTTTTAGTCGAGTCATCCCCCTTGATTTCTAAAAGACGTACCTTTTAGTCGAGTTATTCCAATTAACTCATAGAAATTGTATTTCTTTATTTGGGATAATTTTCTTTTCAGTTTTGATGTGATTTCAGGAGCATACCCGAAGCACAGGGCGAATAAATAGAAAACCAAGCAGAACAGGATGAAGAAATTGAAAGCATAGCAACAAGTTGATAAAATAGCAAGTTAGGAGCCCGCCTACAGAACAGGGTGAAGAAATTGAAAGCACAGCTACAAGTTGATGAAATAGCAAGTCAGGAGCCCGCCTGCAGAACAGGGTGAAGAAATTGAAAGCATAGCAACAAGTTGATAAAAATTGCAAGTCAGGAGCCCGCCTGCAGAATAGGGTGCAGAAGTTGAAAGCATAGCAACAAGTTGATGAAATAGCAAGTCAGGAACCCGCCTGGAGAACAGGGTGAAGCAATTGAAAGCCAAGCAACAACTTGAAAGAAATTGCTAGTCAGGAGCCCGCCTGAAGAATAGGGTGATAAAAGTCGAGTCAAGAGCCAACAGAAGCTGTATAGATAGGATTTTGTAATTTCATTTATGTTTTAACTTGTAATTTTTATTTTTTGATGTAATGACAGAGCCGCGGATCGGAACCACGGTGGAACCTCACTCGACTCTCCAACTCGGTATAGTCCACTTCTCTTCCAACCCTTTGAGATACTTGTGATTTCCTCATGACTTGGGTAGATAGGGTGTCAGACAGGAGTCGATTGTCCTTCTTTCTTTTACTCATCTCTTTGAATAATGTTCGGGACAAAATTCGGTCTCGTTGTTTACTTCTTTGCCTGAAAACACTGCGTGTTCACATTCAAAGGGGGCATGATGTAGACACGTAATTTTGTCCCTCCGAAAGATTAATTTACTCAATTTTACCTTATCCTACCGTGTACCCTTATCCATGTTATTATACCCTCACAAAATATAAAAAATAATAATAATAACAAACCTTGTCTTATCCTAATATTCTAACAACCCACCCAACTAAAAATTGACAACACATCCTAACCCCTACCCCTCCTACCCCTACCCCATGTAACCACCCCTCCCCCACATTTCTTTGACACAAAAAAAAGAGCACATAGACCCCCATATATACGATTCCCTCACAGAAAATATCTCCATCGTCACTCACACCCACACCATTAACACACACAATAGAGGGATCTAATTTTTTTCATATACACACATACTCACAAACATCACTTACACACACAAAAACCAGTGATCTCCATTTTTTCTTTCTCACGCACCATCATTCACATACTAATACACACATATCTGATCAAGAGAGGGAGGTATTGAGTGAAAAGAGAGGGAGTTTGGGGAGAGAAAGAAAGGTTGCGAGTGAAGAGAGAGAGATCGTGAGGTAGAGAAATATAAGAAAACAGATATATACGAGAGGAGAGATCGAGAAGAAGAAACCGGTGACGAAATAGTTTTTTCGGCGAACATTCGCCGGAATACGCCAACCCAGCACCGTCGCATCATCGGAGATAGCTCAGAACTGCCAGTCAACCTACTAAAAATGGCTTAAAAAGCAACCCCCAGACCCAATTCAATCCGAATCCAAGCCAGCAATCACCTCTTTCTCAGTTTTCCATTGAACTGTCGCCAAAAATGGTGAGCCAGCGTCCGGAGTGACACAATCTGAGCTGCTTAGTATATTCCGACCAAATTTCACCTGACCACGATCAAAAATCAAAACGGGTCAGTTGGTTTGCTCGGGTTAATTTGGATTCTGTTGGTTTGTTCGAGTTGTGGGTTTGACGTTGAGGTTTCAATTGGGTCGAGGTTTCGTTGCTCCTGAATTCTGGTCCATCATTGATTGTTTGGAATAAAATCAACATTGAGGTCCAATTCTATATCTCTTATCCCTCTTTTCGTGAATATTTTTGAATGGTGTGAATTTTGGTTTTTTTTTTTGGTTGAGATGATTTTACTCCTCGTTATTTAATTGTTAATTCTAGTGTGAAGCATGTTAATCACTGTGGGTGAAAATCCAATTTGATTTGGGGTTTAGTTTGATTCGGGGCGGAAGTGAAAAGTTGATAAAGTGAATATTGTTGTTTTGATTCATTGATATCGAACTTGATAGTATCATGATAGGTCGAGTGGGGTAGACAAACGTAAGTTGGGTAGGCAAATTTAGAACTTACGGATTGTTTGAGCGTTTGAAATGTTTGTGGAATGATTTATCTTTCTCGCATTTGAAAAATGTATTCATCTAGCCGGGGAATTCCCCGAGACACATTGTATTTATTCACCGGGGAATTCCTCGACGTATTATGTTGGCGGAAGACGTTCGCGATGAAGGCCCGGAACGTCGGGTGGAGTTTAGTTTAGGATTAGTTTAGAATAGAATAGGTTTTATATTTCAGCACCTCTTTTATTTTGGATTGTATAATTTGGACTAAACATTATTTTGGTTTGTTTTGAATTTTGTTTGATTTGTTTGTTTGCTTGTTTTGTGTGTTTATGTGGTTTGTACATTTGTAATGTTAAATTAGTCGATACGCTCCACCGAGCGACCGTGGTTGAACCACGGGATCGAGAGGTGCCTAACACCTTCCCCTCGATCAACAAAATTCCTTAGTCGGAATCTCTATTCGCGGATCAGTTTAAAAGAGTCAAAAACCGTTTTGAAAAGGATTTCCAAAGGTGACTTGGCACACCAGATTATGCCGAGTGGCGACTCTGAGTTTTGAATATAAAAAGTCCTTTTCAAAACTAATTTTCATCTTTTGTCACTTTAATAATAAAAACACTTTCGAAACTTAAACCATAAAATCCAATCTTTTGGAATACGAAAAAAAGGGGTGTGACAGTTGATACTCTTGGTGGTTATGTGGCTTGTTTTTGAGCACTGTTTGACATGTTATTCCTGTATTGTTGATCCATTGAATAATTGTTTTGTGACAATGTCTGTCCACTTGTTATTTGTTTTATGTTGTGTACATGCTATTAAATTGAGTTGACCTATGATACCTACCAATGCACAGTGGTTTGTACTGATTCTACCCTGTACTCTTCTTTTGTTGAGTGCAGAAAGTATTCTAGGCTTAGACATGACCTCACTTCTAGAGTTTGATAGCAGATCTTGATCCAAGGGTGAACACTTCATCTCCAGGCTGCCATGGGTCATCTTATTTGTTCTTGTCCATCTTCCGGGGAATGAAACATTCTTTGTTTACTTTATTTCTGGATATCACTTTAGATATGATCTTTGTTAGTAGTTCTTGTACGGTGACTTTCGGGTCTTGGGGATTTTAGTAAGTATTTTATTTGACTTCCGCATTAATAACGATTAATCCTGAATTATTATTATTATGTTAATTTTATGATATCATCATCTTAATATTGACTAAGTGTTTGGGTAATGGTTCGGTTTAGATGGTTCTCCCACAGGAAGATTAATGTGGGTGCCACTCGTGGCCATTTGGGTCGTGACATTTTGTGACCAACTGTCCATCGTAAAATATTAATTTTACTTTTTAATTAATATTAAAGTATAGAAAAGGGGGGCTTCTTGGGTTTTTATTCATTTTATCCCCCTACTCTCTTTTTACTTTTTCTCTCTCAAGAACCATTCACGATTTCAAAGCCCTTTTGCCCGATTTGAATGAGTTTTTGCACAAATTAAAGGCATTTCTGCTTGTATTGAAGGTCAAGCTTACATTGGTTTGTCGATTTGAAGGTATTTTCTTCCACTGTACACTCTCTATCCGAATTGAAATTTGTGTGTTTCTATTATTTTTTTAGTCGATTTTAAATTATTGTTCACTCTCTATTCGAATTGAAGCTTGAATTAGTGTTAACTTATCAATTTATTTGAAAAAAAGTTTTGTTTTGGATGTTTGTCCATGGTTTTACTTTCCAATGGGTGAATCTTGTGATTTTACTTTAGTTTGCACAGTTTTGGATGCATGCAACCGGTTGGGGTTAGGGTTCATGGAAGCATTTGGGGCTTGGGTTTATTTGGGGCTAGGATAATTGACTGTTAGGGTTTAATTAGATGAGATGTGGTTTGTTTTCTTTTAAAATCTTTCCAGCCGAGCATACGTTGTCGATAGCTTATGTTAGAGTCTTAGTAGGCTGGGATTTTGCCTTGTCACTCCGCGCCTTTCTTTGGTTTTCTTAAAATGATTCACAATTGAAGTATTGGGATTCTTTCGACTTTTTTGTTGACATTATTTTGTTGCATCCATCATCTCCATGTTGGCTTTTGTCTTCTGCGGTAAGGGGATTTTCTTTGAACTTTTCTCGTGTTGCCTATATTCGCTAATACTGTTGTTGCTGGTATAATTTCATATTCCACGACTTGGGTGATCACTGTCATGTTACCATCTCTGTTTCTAATTTCCAGTAAGATTCATTGCCTCGGGGTTTGGTTAAGTCGATCCCTACCTTTATTTTTGCTGTCTTAGGTCTATTTTGTGTGCTAGTGGCCTTATCAATAGCCAAAGGGGTTACTATTAAAAAAACAAGTATCTGTTGTGTGCCTTATTTTTCAATTTTCATTTTACCCTTTGATGGATTGCTCTATCTGATGGGTAACTGAGGGGTACCTTTATATTTGTTGATGGATTGTTCTTAAAAAGATTGGATCTTTTTTGTGGTTTTAGAGGTCTAGTAGTGTAAGTGACATATATTCAAATATTTATTTGATACACTTTTCTTTCAGGTGTCTTTTTACTGGAATTGGTGTAGTATAGTTGTAGATTTGTGGCAAAATAAGTTGAGTATTGTATTCAATTAGGTGTGTTTTTAAATTTTCTTTCTGCTTTTTCATTTTTCTTGCTAAGCTTGTTAGCTTCTCGATTATGTTTGTAACTTATTTTTGTTATTAAGCATGTAACAATAAATTTGTTGTTAAAATAGAAGTATGTATCACTTTTATCTTATTTTTATGGTAAACTAGTTTAGTTTTCTACTTTGAGAGCATAAGTTTGAATAATTTAGTGAAACTATTTAACTGTCAATTGATCTACTTAATTATGCTTTCTTTGTTAACTAGTTCTTCATATAGAGTCTGATCATAGATTATCGTATTTGTTATTATGAATTTCCAACAAGGTTAATTATTAAGACTAATTGTCGCGTTTCTTATTAAGCTGGTTAATTAGCATTGATTATTCTATTTTTTTTATTTCAACCTTAATAAGAACATGAATAATCTAGAGCGTGGTTGGATGTATGAGAGGTTAGATGGCCGAGGGGCTTTATACTCTAAATTTGTAACCGAGGTGGATGAATTTATTCAATTCGCATGTTCTCCACAAAATCGCATGAGTGGTGACAAAGTTAGATGTCTATGTGCAAAGTGTCAGAACTATAAATTCATGGATGTCGAAGCTATTAAATGTCACCTTTATCAATTTGGATTTATTGAGAACTATTTTATTTAGAAGCATCAAGGGGAAAAAGATGGTATAAGTGGGACTTCTTATGGTAATGACTTGCATGGTGGTGGTCAACCTGTATTCAGAGAGAATCCATACCGACAAATGATTTTGGATGCAACTGGTCCTAATTTTTCTCAGGGTTCAAGTTTGCAATCTTATAGTAATAGTGAACCTGAGTCATCTCATCCTTTTCAACATTCAATGGAGGAAGATCCTAATCCCGTGTCTATAAAATTTTATGATTTGCTAGATGCTGCTAAGGCAAAATTATATCCCGGTTCATCCCTCTCTCAACTTGCAGTTATCTCTCGAATATTAAATATTAAAATAGAGAACAATATGTCGCAGAGAGGCTATAACCAGATGATGCAATTGCTTAAAGAGGCTTTACCTGAAGATAACATAGTGCTTGATATCTATTATCAGATGAAGAAGCTAGTGCGTAGCATAGGTTTGCTAGTTGAAAAGATTGATTGTTGTGAATCAGGATGTATGTTGTATTAGGATGATGATGATGAACACCTTACATCTTGTAAATTTTGTATCAAGCCAAGGTATAAGCGTTGTGTTGGCTCTCGTAAGAGGAAATTGACCCCTTACAAGAAAATGTATTATTTTTCTTTGATTCTGAGATTGCAAAGATTATATGCATCCCATGCTATAGCTGCTGATATGAGATGACATCATGAGCATAAAAAAAAGAATGGTGTGATGCGCCATCCATCAGATTCTGAGGCTTGGAAGCACATTAATGAAACTCATCCCTTTTTTGCCGCTGAACCAAGAAATATCAGGTTGGGGTTATGTACGGATGGTTTTCAACCATTCAGTCGGTCTAGAAGGAAATATTCTTCGTGTCCAGTGATTGTCACTCCATATAATTTACCTCTAGGAATGTGCATGAAAGAGGCTTATATGTTCTTAACTATCATTGTTCCAGGTCCCAGCTATCTCAAACATAAAATTGATATTTATCTGCAACCCCTAATAAAGGAAATTGACCTTTTTGTGGGAGACAGGTGTGGAAGCATTTGACATCTCAAAAAGGCAAAACTTTCAATTAAGGGCAGCTTTGATGTGGATAATTAGTGACTTTCCTGCATATTTTATGTTATCGGGATGGAGTACTGCGGGTAAATTAGCATGTCCTTATTGTATGGAGGAAACACAATCCTTTAGATTGCAACATAGAAGAAAACAATCCTAGTTTGATTGCCACAGAATGTTCCTTGACCAACATCACCCATTTAAGATTGATCGAAAGAACTTTCTTAAAGGCCAGACTGTCAAAAGACCCCTCCCCAACATATAAAATAGAAGATGAAATTTTGGACCAGCTTTGTAATTTGGGGATAAGAAATGTAACAGAGTTAGATGCTGAACAAGTTAATAAAATAATATGTAAGACATGTGGGTGGAAAAAGCGAAACATCTTTTGGGATATGCCATATTGGAGTTCTAACATGATTTGACATGATCTTGATGTGATGCATATTGAGAAAAACTTCTATGATAATGTATTTAACATTGTTCTTAATTTTGATGACAAAACCAAAGACAATCCACAGTCACATCTAGATACGACAAAGTATTATGATCGACCTCAATTGGGAAAGGATAGTAATGGACAATATCCAAAAGCTGTCTATATATTAGACAAGAAAGCAAAAGCGATCTTATTTAATTAGGTGAAAGGTTTAAAGTTTCCAGATGGGTATGCTTCAAATTTGGGTAGGTTTCCAGACACAAATGCGAAAAGGTTATTTGGTATGAAGAGTCACGATTGTTATGTGTTCATGCAACGACTAATGCCTATTGCTTTTTGTGAATTAATTCCTAGTAATGTGTGCCAGGCACTTACAGAATTGAGCTTATTTTTTAAGGATCTTACTTCGACCACTCTACAAGTGGATGATATGGTGAGATTAGAGAGAGATTTATTCCATAAATTTTGTGCAAGTTGGAACGTATATTTCCTCCTGAGTTTTTTGACTCAATGGAACATCTTCCTGTGCACCTTCTATATGAAGCAAGGATTGCTAGACCTATGCAATATTGATGGATGTATCCTTGTGAAAGGTAAATGTGAAACTCTATGTCAAACTTGTGACGGTTAATTAATACATAACCTTCCAAAACATAATGTCACATTTTTTTCTTTATATAAGTATTTGGGAACTCTTACAAAGATGATTGGGAATAAAGCTAGTGTTAAGGGTTCCATTTGTGAAACGTACTTGATGATGGAGTCAACACAATTATTTTCTCATTATTTTGAACCTCATGTCATGTCACGAAATCATAATATGGATCGTAATGACGATGGTGGTGTTGTGGAAGATCTTAAAGGAAATCTTTCAATATTCTCCCATCCAGGTCAACTTTGGGGAGAAACAAAGAAAAAAGATTTAACCTTAGATGAAATCAAGGCAGTCCAAACTTATATTTTACTAAATTGAGAGGAGGTTGAGCCATTTGTGAGGTAACCAAATTCTCTTAATAATAATAAAATCTATTCTTATATCGTGACTTCTCTTATTTAAATTATTTTGTTGCAATGAAGTATGTACCTGCAATGTTTGGAAGAAGAATATCTGAATCTCTCTCAAAGTGAAATAGATGAGAGCCTTGAAGAAAATTTCACTATAAGGTTCAAGGAATATGTAAGATTTAAATAAATATTAACTTTCATATAATAATTCATGTACTTAAATTAGCTTCTCATGTTTAACTAGATCTTTGATTTTTTGTAGATAGGCTCGGTGCAATCCCATTGAAAATGAATACTTGTGTAGTCTTTCTCGTGGATCATTAATATGAGCTATATTCCATCCAGTTTATTTTGTTCACAGATATAAATTTCATAAAGAATGTCATGGTAGAGTGAGATCAATAAGGAAAAGTGGAGTTTGTATCTCGAATCTAAATTTTGGGGATTATTATAGGCGGATAAAAGAGACCATATAAGTGGAATACCGCGAATCACCTTTAAAGCAAACTGTGTTATTTAAATACGAATGGTTTGACCCAACAATGGATGTCGGTGTTAAGAATCATGATCAGTACAAATTGGTTGATATTAACCATCGTCGTCGGTATAAAAAGTATGAGCCTTTTATTCTTGAAACGCAAGCAACTCAAGTATATTATGTACCTTATCCAAGCAAGAAAACGGACAAAGATGATTGGCTAGCTATATTGAAGGTCAAACCTTGAGATGTTATTGAATTACCAGTTGAGTAAGTGGTGAAAACTTCAGAACTGAATGTTCCTTTTCAAGTTGAAGAAGTTGAAGTCCATGTGATAGATATGTCTGTTTCTATAGATGAAGATATTCTATTGCATGATCCAAATGGAGGTGTACTTGAAGTAAATACACCTTTTATTGATGGTTTATTTGAAGAGCATCATGAAATCCAAGATGGATTGTAATGCCCCGAATCTGGTACCCAAAATGCTACACGGTGCTCATGACCTCAAAGGACCACAAGCTAACCTATGACTGATATTTGTACCTAAACACTGCATAATATACTTTATAAATATGGAAATAAAGGCTGTAAGGCCGTAAGGTTCAAAACTGTAACATAACTGATAAAACATAACAAATGGGTGGGGTATGAAATACCCAAAACAACTGAAATAAATAGTCTAAACATACTGTAGTTTGAAAAGCCTCTAACTGACTGAACTGTCTGGATAAGGAGTTGATGGGACATGTCCTTAACTAACTCTAACTAATAAATTAATTAATGAGATAATAAAGTAATGGTCATGTCCTAGAAGGATGAGGACTCACTGTTAACTCTGACTACGGAGACTGGAATGATACTGATGCTTTGGAGCTCGTTCTTCTAAATTTATGGTGTAAAACACCATAGCACAAATGCGTCAGTACGTTTGAATGTACTGGTATGCATGTGAGGTAGGCTGAATGCAAAAGGGTTCACATGCATGAACTATACTAACTAACTGCATAACATGAACGTGAAAATACACGTATGACTACTTATTAACTATAGCTAAGTTCTTGATAACATGATTACTGAGTCTGTGTACTGATAATGTGAGGTACTGATATCTGTATAACTGAAATAACTGATACTGAGCGACTGTATCTGACAGTCTTAGTTCTAATGGAACTAGCTGAGTTCCATACTATTTTGAGTTGACTATATCTGACAGTCCTGAATATTGTAGAACTATTTGAGTTCTATTACTAAGACAGAATGACTGTATTTAATAGTTCTGATTCTGTATTAAAACTGTGGGAGGTAGTCATATAACCGACATGCCCCTAATACACCCTTATAGCTGAGTTGGGGTCCAATTTGTAACCCCAATTAGAAGGGTGTCAATACCGCGCCACTGGCAAGGATAATTTGTGAGTAATCCTCATATAACAGGTAACTCTAGTGAGAATGGTTGGAACCCTCATATAATAGGTTAAGCCACCTCATCTTCCCTCGTATAACAGGCTATGATGTCTCAACCTACGCTGGCTACGTAGTTCTGGAATGCAAGGATTGCTTCTAAGAATCACACCCTTATATAACAAGTGGGTTCCCATCCTTGAGTTCGCTCGGTGCTAATTTCTACTCCCATCTGGATAGACACTGAACATGATTAACTGAACTGACTGGACTGAGTTAACTGAGTTCCGTTGACTGATGAAATACTACTGAGATTACTGAATTTCTGAGGCTTCGGAGATTACTGAGTTTACTGAGTTTTCCTGAGTCACATGACTGATTGAATTTCTATGAACATAGCTCGACTGAGAGTATCTTGAAAATATGACACTGGCTCTAGGCACAAAGCTAATTATCGGGTACAAGTACCCCTAGGACTAGATAGCATGAAACTGACAAAGCATGACTTTCTTGAATACATGACCAACATCACAATCCATAATACAATATGTTGGAGATTTCATGAAGTAGAAGTTCTAAAGCACCACAACGGTTACACATGTATCCATAATTCACTGACTAAGACATTTTATCAAACATTTGACATGCATAAACTTGTACATGAATGAGATTTCATATTATCACCACTAGTATGGAACTTTTCCTTCACATAGGCATTTAGTCAAACACATGGGGAGCATGCTTTGGTTATACAATCATCAACACATCTACTAATCATGGATACATCAATAAACATGTAATATTAAGGGTTTATCATGATTATTATGCAAATCACCATATCCTAGGGTCAATCATTGGGATATGCAATTTCAAACATGAATAAAAAACCCACAACATCATGAACATGAAGTTCAATTTAATATAAATCATGAACATTCATAAATACACAAATCTTGGATTTTGAAAAGAGATTCTTGAGCTTCATGGGTGAAAGAGAGCCATGAATCAACATATGACATACCTGGGTTGTGAGTTTCTTGAAGTTCTTGGACTTGAAGAACTTGAATCTCTTAGTTTCTTGAAGAAGATTTGGATCTTATTTCTTGGGGATTATCTTTGAGATAAAATCCTAATTTGATGTTATAGATGGATAATGAACTTATGAACCTTGGTCTGATATAATTAGGGGTTAAAACGGGTGGAAAAAACCCAATTATCCTTTTAAAAATGACTTTAAAATAACTAAACGAACTATGCGACGGTGGGTGCGACGTTCCATCGCTGGGTCGCCGGTCCGCCGGTCCTGGCCGTCGCACCTTGGCAGAATAGGGGTTCACTGCCTCTGCTGTGATGGCTTGGGAGACGGTCCATCGCTAGCTCGATGGTTCGTCGGCCTGAGCCGTCACTCTTAGACAGAAGGTAGTCTCACTGCCTCAGCTGCGACGGCTTGGGACAAGGTCCGTCGCTAGCTCGACAGTCCGTTGGCTCTCACCGTTGCACCTGGGCGGTTTTAACTACCTTCTATTTTTCGGCTATAACTTTCTCTTTCGATGTCGTATTTGGACGAAATTGGTATCGTTGGAAAGCTAATTTAATTTTTCACATGAAAAAAAGTGAAAATCTTAAAAATTCCATGTATATAAAAGTGGATTCATCTTTCAAAGTAAGTTTCTAACATACTTAGGATGATTTCAAGCTTGGTAGAAGTACGGGGTATTACATGGATCTACAGAAGAAGAATATGAAACTGAAGAGGATGATGAAGAGGAAGAGCTTGAAGAAGACATAGATAGTGACTAGAGCTTGATAAAAGTCTGTTATTTTAGCTTTGTCGTATTTTGTTTTTAGTAAGAAACTGAGAAATCTGCAATTTTAGCTTTGTTGTATTTTGTTTTTATTAAGAAACATAAACAATGACAAGTGCTTGATAAAAATCTGCTATTTTATCTTTGTTGTATTTTTTTTTTACTAATTTTTCTCCAGAATATTATCATTTTCTTAGTTTTTGATTTTCTTTTAATAATCTGTTAGTTTTTCATATCACATCATTTTAATTTGATTTTTAATAGTAATGATCTAACGACACCGTTATTTTTTTCAGATATGACTCGAGGTGGAATCGTGCCGGCAAGTCCTCAGGTAGGAGTAAGACTGCTAATCATGCAAAAATTCCTTCTATTCCAACTCCAGTGATTGAACAGGATGATACAAGTTCCATTCCTAGCAGTATGCCAACCGATCAAACACTGCTGCTGAATAGTACGCCACCGGATCAAACATTAGGACAAAGAAGTACACCAGTCATTCCTGAGACATCTCCTTTTTCACCTAACCAAAGCAACCCAACAGGACAGAATATGAATGATTAAAGCAACACAATAGTTGAGGCAACATCTAGTCAGAAAAATATATCTGCTTCAGGTGATTCCAGTTGTAGCAATGGCCGGACCCTTATTTTTCTGACTTCTTTAGGGTTAGTACCTACTATTCATGTGTTTGCTGTTTTTGTGTTTACTATTTTTGTACAAAAATGTTGTGTAGTGTTGGATTTGATGTTGTACAGTCTAGAATCGTCTTTCAAATGCTCCAGTTCCATTACATTGTCTTTCAAAAGTGAAGTTGGTCCTAATGGGATTAACTGAAAAAGTGTCTCAAAAGATGTCAAAGATGGTTATTTTGGAGAATTCAAGGTATGTTTTTTAAGATCATAATTGATAGAAATTATTTGAGTTTGCATCTAACACTTAATTATATTACTTTAAACTGTATTTCAGAAGAATTTCTATTGGGATGCTTTCATTAGTGAAATTGTGGTAAAGCAACAACGGATGAAGAAGGCTGCATTATGCTACAAGAATTTTATTTCTAATATAAAGAATCATAGAGCTACAGTTCAACTAGAATTTGTAAATGACCATGTGTGGGAAAAGTGGATGGAGCTTTGGCAAAGTGATGACTGTGTTAAGAAGTCCAAGATAAATTCAAAGAATCATTGTGATGGACAGGAAGTAGCTGCTGGCACACACATAGGTGGTTCTATCACAGCTGGAGAGCACCAAAAAAAACTTGTAAGTATATATTTCATGAATAGTTTTTCAACATTGATGAGTATTGGTGATTGTTGATGAGTATTGATGATTGTAATAATATGATAACTAATGGTGATTATTGGCCTGCTATGTTATATGGTGCGGAGTGTTGGTCGGTTAAGAATTCTCATATCCAGAAGTTGAAAGTGGCGGAAATGAAGATGTTGTGTTGGATGTGTGGTTTCACAAGGGCTGACAGGGTTAGGAATGAAATTATTCGAGAGAAGGTAGGAGTGGTATCTGTGGAGGATAAAATGTGGGAAGTGAGGTTGAGATGGTTTGATCATGTGATGAGAAGAGGTACGGATGCCCCAGTTCGTAGGTATGAGAGGTTGGCCTTGGAAGGTTTCAAGCGGGATAGGGGTAGACCAAACAAATACTGGAGAGAAGTAATTAAACGTGACATGGAGCAGTTACAGTTGACTGAGGACATGACCCTGGATAGGAAGATATGGACGAAAAACATTAGGATAGAGGGTTAAGGGTGTGAATGAGTCGTAGTTAGTAATTAAGTGGACGTTGGTGTCCTGTGTTTGGCAATGTACAATGTTTTGAGGATGTCGTACCTATGTTATTTTATTAGGTTCTACGCTTTTGATGCTTTTGTATATTGCCTTGTATCTTGAGCCCGGGGTCTATCGAAAATAGTTTCTCTACCTCTTTAGGGGTAGTGGTATGGACTGAGTACACTTTACCCTCTCCAGACCCCACTTTGTGGGAATATACTGGGTTGTTGTTGTTGTTGGTAGTGGTGATTGTTGATTGTGTGGTTTATGTTGTTAGTCTATGATGGAGATTATTTGTTTTTTGGTAGTGATTGATAGTGATGGTGGAGATGATGAATTTTGTTGATATTAGTGTGTGGTTATGATAACCAGTGGTTGAGGTTGCCAGTGATGGTTATTGTAACTAGATAAAGGTAAATAACTTAGTTTACATACCAACATAATTAGTCTATCATGCTCTGGTCTGCTGCTATATTTTCTAAAAATTGTTGATTAGTTTTCTGTTGTGTATTTGCCATTTTAGTAGCTAAGGTTGTGTTTATATAGTGCGTAGCAAGCAACTGGTCGTAGTGCTATTTTGTTTGGGCTGCTGCTATGCCCTTTTGGCTGCTGATATGCTAGTTTTTCCTCTTTCTTTTGGTGCTATATGTGATGCTCTGGTCTGCTGCTACGTACCTTGAAATAGTTGATTAGTTTTCAGCCGTTTCTTCGCTATTTTAGTAGCTATGGTTGCTTCTAAAGTGTGTAGCAAGCAGCTAGACGTGGTGCTATTTTGTTTGGGCTGCTGCTACGCCCTTTTGGCTACTGCTATGCTACTTTTTCCTCTTTCTTTTAGTTCTATATGTGTTGCTCTGGTCTGTTGCTATGTACTTGGAAATTGTTGATTAGTGAACAATCATATTAAAAAATTATGGTATGTTTTGTTTGAATATGTGTTCCATTTTGAATGATTTTTGTGAGTTTGAGAGTTGGTTTCTGATTATTGTTGTGTTGTTCAAAAGCTTTGAGCTTTACTTAATTTGATGTAAATATTTGTAATTGTCTTTGAATTGATGCCATTGTCTCATAATCGTAAGAGGTTTAAATATGATTTCTTTTCTGTGTTTTAGGGTGTAATGATGTTTCAAGATAGATATTATGTGGTATGTTTGCATCTCATTCTTGTTCGATTGTAGGAGATTGCTAAAATGGGAATTTAAACTCTTCCAATTTTCATGTTTGTCAATACAGATATACTCCAAAAAGTTGAAATATCAGCTCTAATACTCTTTATATGCTTGTTTGAATGATACTTTTATACTTAGAAAACATTTAGAATACTAAACAATTATCACCATTACAAGAAACAGTGTCAGTATTCCATAGCTCAAAAGTACTGTTAGTTGTATACTGAAACACAAGTCTGCCATATAGTATACCAATTCTGAGTACCAGTGATTAGTTTTTTGTAACACCTCAATTTTCTGAACCGGAACGCTACACGGTGCTCATGACCCCGAAGGACCACAAGCTAACCCATGACTGATATCTGTACCTGTATACTGCATAAAATACTGTATAATGCGGAAACATGAACTGAAAGACCATTAGGTTAAATACTAATACATAACTGAAAGTAGAGTATAACAATACCAAATCAACTGAGATAATTGTCTGAACATACTATAGTCTGAAAGCCTATAAACTTTTCTGAATAAGGAGTTGATAGGATATGTCCCCAACTAACTCCAACTACTGAAATATACTGAAAACTAAAATAGTAATGTAATCATCATGTCCTCGAAAGATAAGGACTCACAGCTGACTCTGACTGCTGAACTGGGATGCTACTGATGCTCTGGAGCTCGTACTTCTAAACCTATGGTATAAGACACCATAGCACAAATGCGTCAGTACTTTGAATGTACTGGTATGCAAGTGAGGTAGGCTAAATACAATAGGTTCATATGCATGAACAATACTAACTGACTGACTAACATGAACGTAAGAATACATGCATGCATACATAACTGTAACTGATATCGTGATAGGACTGAATATCGAGTTCTGACTACTGAGTTTACTGATATTGATATCTGAGTCACTAATAAGTGAAAAAGATTGATACTATATTACTGAATACTGAGGGACTGATACTATGCTACTGATACATGAATAACTGTGTCTAACAGTTCTGATTATGAAGAACTGATCTGGTTGACTGTATCTGACAGTCCTGAAGCTGAATACTGATAACATGAGTTTTGATAACTGACATAACTGATAACATGAGTGACTGTATCTGATAGTCCTGATCTGATGGAACTAACTGAGTTCCATACTATATCTGAGTAACTAAATTCTAGATCACTCTTATCTAGCGGGTGATCTCTAAATCTGAAGATACTGATAATAAAGATGATTTGACTTAGTATGAGATCAGTCCTACCTAGCGGGTGATCTCTGAATCTGATTATACTGATACTGATTAACCATAGTTGAGATCAGTCTTATCTAGTAGGTGATCCTGGAGTCTATTGATAATGATAAGGATTGACTGTATCTGACAGTCCTAATTCTGTAACTAAAACTGTGTGGGATGTATTCATCTAACCTATATGCCCCTTTCTAGCTAGTCTGGGGTCCAACCTATAACCCCAGTTGGAAGGGTGTCAGTACCGCACCACCGGTAAACACAACTGTTGTGGAGTCAATCCTAATCTAGCGGGTGACTCCTAGGATCAGTCCTATACATTTAAATGTGCTAACGGGCGATCCCTGAGTATGTCAGTCCTATCTAACGGGTGAAATCTCGTACCTACGCTGGCTACGTAGTTCTGGAACTTAGGAATTGCTTCTAGAGATCTCAGTCCTATCTAGCGGGTGAGTCCTCATCCCTAGGCTCACTTGGTGCTGAATCCTACTCCCATCTGAAAGACACTAAATTGATTAATTGAG
The DNA here is from genome assembly GCA_030864215.1 of Capsicum pubescens. Classification (NCBI taxonomy): domain Eukaryota; kingdom Viridiplantae; phylum Streptophyta; class Magnoliopsida; order Solanales; family Solanaceae; genus Capsicum; species Capsicum pubescens. The sequence continues at coordinate 269,941,442 of CM061538.1, forward strand.
TTGAACTGATTAACTGAACTAAACTGATTAGCTGATCTGAACTGATTAGCTGAACTGATACTAGTGGTATTTTTTAGCAGAGATAAACTGAGTTTACTGAGTTTCGTTGACTGACAGAAGGTATTGATGTCTGAGGACTGACTGAGAGTATTGTAGTTACTAAAATTTTACTTGGAATACTGAAATCACTGAGATTACTGAACTACTGAGATTTCCTGAGTCACATGGTTGACTGAGTTCTATGGATCATGGATTGACTGAGAGTATCGTGAAACATGACATGAGTCTAGACACACAACAAAATTCTTGGGTACAAGTACCCCCAGGACTCGATAGGAGGAAACTGACACACATGACACTTCTTGATCATAGGAATAAAATCCACAATTCATAATACCATAAATAGGGGATTTCATACTACACATGGTCCTCAACATCTTATACATGGAAGGGAATGCATATAACAAGTAAATACTTGCATAACTTCAAGGTCATGGGCATTCCACAACACAACAATCAATACACAACAATAGCATGGAATTCATGTTGAATCATAAGGGATATAGCATGGACTTGTCATGTAAGCACTATTGAGTCATGAAAACATGGTTTTTATCATTCTAGACATTTTATCGAACACCTTACATGCATAACTTTGGGCATAGGTATACTTATCAATTTAACAATCTAAGTCACCCAAGGTTATGGATTTCATCTAACATGCTCACATACTTCATGAAAATACATTAAGATACTACCTTGGAACCCAAATAACAACTATCAATATGGACATAATCATACCACAACAAGATAATAACAATTTATTATTTAAAACTTGATTCTTGAGCTCCATGGATGAAAGGGATACATGGATGAACACTACGCATACCTTAAAGCTTGATCTTGAAAGAGATCTAATGTTTCTTAAAGGTTCTTGAAGAAATCCTTAGGCTTGTTCTTGATTTTTCTTGATTAAGGTTTAACCCCTTTGGGAGAGAATGTTCTTGTTCTTTGCAGAATGAGAAAATAATGGGATAATAGCCTTCTCAGGGCTTTAATACCGTGATTAGAGTGAGAAAAAAGACCAAAATACCCTCACAAAATCACCTCCCAGTTGCTGAAATTATCAGCTGACGACCAAGGCTAATAAGCCGTCGATCTGTGATAGCTCATCGGCCCAGGTCGTTACTTGGGACCTGGAATTTTTGGGTTTCTGTCTAAGCCTGACGATCATGGGTTGATAAGCCGTCAGACTTGTGATAAGTCATCAAAAATGTCGTCACTTAGTTTCCAGGCTGACATGCTGGAGTAAAATGGGTATAACTTTTCGCTCCGATATTGAATTTTGGCAAAATTGATATTGTTGGAAATCTAATTCAATTATATATCTGTTGGTAGGTCATTAGATAAATAATTCATAGTATAATGAGAGATATGCTTATTTGAAGTTGACTATAGCAATATCCTTCCCAAGAATTCAATCGGTAAGGAATATTTTGATTCGTCTGATAGCTGGGAGTTATTTGAAGACTTAATATACATCTAACTTTCTCATAAAACTATAAAATAACCATGATGTACTATGCATGATCTTGAAACATGGTGCTAATATTGGTTTGGATTTTTGGGGTATTACATTTTTCCTTTTTTTTTTGGTGTTATATCTGATGCTCTAGTCTGCTGCTACATACTTGGAAATTGTTGTTGTTTCTGTATATTTTTTGTTGGATTCAGCTGCTGCTGATAGTTTTCCCTCTTTTTGTTGTTGCTGTATATGTCAAGCAGCTGCTATTATTTTTCCTGCAAGCAGCTGCTGCTATATTTCCTGCAAGTTGGCTGCTGCTATATTTCCCATAAGCTGGTTGCTGCTATGCTAGTTTCTTTTTTTTTCCAATTTTTTTTGCTGCTATATTTCCTTCAAGTTTCTCTTTCTTTTTTCTCTTTGTTTTGCTGCTATGCCAAGAAGTTTGGTGACATTTTCTTGCTTAGAATGGGGCAAAGAAACTTGGTGGTTGTGTCATGATTCTCTTTTGGTTTACTGCTATGTACGTTGGTCTAATTCTAAATACCTGAAAATTCTGTATAGGCTCTTAAAATAGGTCGAGATCCAACTCTAAGTGAGTTACATTTGTACATCCATACACATAATCATGATGGAAAATCTTTTTTTAGTGAGCATTCTCGACTTCTACATGTAAGTCCATAACTCACATCTAATGATATGATACTCATCTCTTATTTTTCTTTTGTATTGACATGAACTTCAGTCTATTTTAATAACTTCAACTGTTACAGGAAAAGTATGAAGAAATTGTACCGGGAAAATTACAGAGTGAATTTGAAATTGATCAATTGAAAACATATTATGAAGCTGCGCGGGAGGAGCAAAGAAGAAAATATTATTTGGCTTGGGTCTGAAGCTGCCAGTTACTTTGGAAAAAAAAACTTTGTGTCTGCAATGCCTCCACATCATCAGTAGCACCTTCGATTTCTTTACCGACAATAAATATGGAGGAGTTTGTGAAGCAATTGATTCCAACACTTACTACTCATTTTCTTCCGGTAGTTATTGAGCGTGTTAGTGGTGTTAGGGTACAAAAAGAGGCCGTGCTTGATCCTCTTCCTATTAATGATAATGATGACGACGTTGATTCCTAGCTTCATAGTATTCGTAGTCCTTGATCGTTGCATTAATTTTTGATAGACTATTTTGTGTGGAAGTACAAAACATTTATGTAGTAACAAATACTAATTTTGATGGATGTTGGTTTGCCATTAGTTTATGTTTGACAAAATACTTGAAATTGTGGGGGTTGGACATAATTATTGTGGATTTTGCTATCTTTATGAATGTTGGTTTTTAATCATTCTATAATGTACGTGTTTTAATTATTTTTTTACAAAATTATTAGCGACAAAAAATTAGTGACTAACATTTGTTGTTGCTACTGAAAAACTTGAGGGACGGATTAATTTAGTTGCTAAAGATGGATGCTATTAACGACAAAAAATTAGTGACTAACTTTAGTCGTTGCTACTGAAAAACTTTAGCAATGGATAAATTTGGTCGCTAAAGATGGCTACTCAGTCGACCAAATTATGTTGCAACGGATCAACGATAAAATATTCAGTCATAAATTTAGCCACGATGAAAATAAATTTTGAGAATAGCAACGGGTAAATACGTCGGTAACATCAACAACCGAAATATTTCGTTGCTAAGGGGTCACAAATTTTGCGACGAAAATAGTCGCTATGAGGCTAGTAATGACCAATATAGCGACAAAAGCCAATCTGTTGCTATTCCATCGCTATTTATATTTAGAGATGGATTTTCATATGATAGCAACGAAAACGGAGTGTCGCTAAATGCTGTTTTTTGTGTAGTGACAAAGCTAAGTAAAAAGCAAAGTGTGAAAACTACATCTTTCTAGAATAATGCTAGTAAAAAGTTGACTTTAAAGGACATGCAAGCAAAAGAGTATTCGTTTTTGGACTTAGATATCCCAATAATTTTTGAAGAACTCCTTTCATATAAACTCTTTGAGTTACCTGAAATGAAACGTCTAGATGAAGATGGAAGGACTAATTATCTAAACTACTGAAAATATAATCGATTGTTGGGTCATCCTATAGAGAAGTATTTTATCTTCAAGGAAAAGGTCATGGACTTGGCCAGTGAAGGAAAGATACTGCTCGGAGATGAGAAAGAAAGTTTGAATCAAGTATCTGTAACTTTTGGTTCACTTGATCCCATATTTATTTGCAACTTTGTTGAGGCACATGAATATGATGATGTCCTAATCGCAGCCCCAAGAAATATTATTAAGTTTGGTGACTTTGAACCCATCGATGTTAGCAGACCACTACTCCCTATGATGAATGAAGTGATAGTAAAGAGGAGCTAGTAGAAGAAAGGTGATCCCTTATTGAGCACACTGATAATAAAGGATGGATCCCGGTGACTCGGCGGAGATGTCGCAAAGTAAGCTCACAAAAGGATCCAAGGCCTCATGTTGCAATATTGATAAATAAGAAACAACAATGGGAGACTTATCATTGCCTTTAATCCTTTTAAATAAAGAACCCGTTGAGCCCCTTTCTGAAGAAGTGAAAACTTGTGATGAAAAAATCACATTTACTGATGATGACCTCTTGTTAGGTAGAACATCACACAATCGTCCCTTGTATATAGTTGGCTATGTGCACGAGCTCAAAGTAAAAAGAATTATGATTGATTATGGTTCTGGAGTCAATATTTTCCCAATACACAATGTGAAAAAACTTGGGATCTCGATGGATGAATTGTCTGAATGCCGTCTTATGATTTTGGGATTCAATCAAGGGGGGAAAAGAGCCATAGAATCTATTAAACTGGAAATCAACATGAGAGATATGTGTTCAAGAGTATTAATGTATGTGATTGACGCAAAGACCTCATATAACATCTTATTGGGAAGGCCATGGATACATGATAACAAAGTGATCACGTCCACCTACCATCAATGCTTCAAGTACTTTGAAAATGGAGTACAAAAGAAGGTAGTTTCTGACGATGAACCTTTTTCTGAACCAGAAGCCTATTTTGCAGATGCAAAATTTTACTTGAAGAAACACATCCAAACAGAGGTAAATGTTGGTGATGTGGTTCCTATAAGGAAGGTTGACATTGCAAATAAGAATGATGAGGCAACGAAAAATAAAAAGTTAATGGTTGAAAAAAGTCCAATATTTTCTTATGCGAATAAGGTACCTGAGATCAATGCAACATTGTAAAGTAAGATGGTGACTCCAATTATCCGTTATGTCCCAAAGGAAAAGAAGGTTGAAGTACAATTATCTGAATTACAGCAAAATGTGTTAGGAGGGTTGACCTTTCCTATTAAGCAAATTGCTGTAATCAAGTCACCTTCAAAATCGGTGGAAGGTTTTGTCAAGTTATCTAATCTTGATCTGTATAAAGTATTTTCTAAAAAGCATACGAATGAGGGTTTTGCCCTAAACGCCTATAAGTTATTGGCAAAAGCTAGATACAATCCCGATGAATCCTTTAAGTTAGGAAAGCTCCCACCTGAAGCACAAGGAGTGCCAAACCATAGTCTAAATACTACTCATTGGATGATGATAGGGAAAGGGTATGCTGTCAAACAATCGTGTGAAGGTTTGGGTTACAAACAACCATCACTGATCCGTATATCTATAAATAGGGTGTGTATCAACTACATTACCCCTAAGGACGATTCTGTAGCATCTAACAAAAGGGTTTCTGTGTTTTATCAACTCACTGACCCAAGTACAAGAACTTCTATGTTTGATAGGTTGGGGACAATGAAGAAGAAATACAAACACCAAGGAAATAATAGAAGGACGGAAGAATATGTTTATGCTAAACAACCTATTTACACAAAAGTTTCTCCAGTTTTATTCCTTCTAGGATGAGGTGAGAAACGAAAGTTTTAGTTTCATATGGAGATGTACTCAAAGCAAGAACTCATACTATAGTTCATACTAAGAAGCGTGAAGAAGATGTAGAAAGTGTAGGATCATTATATCACATTACAATGTGCGACAAGAAGGGTACTCTCCCATATGTGAAGATCGAAGATGAGTTCATTAATATCAACATTTGTCATCACATATATTTCAATGATGGTAATCCTCAAGAAGCTGAAGACGCTAAAGATGCACCACCTGAACTTAAGGAAGGGGTGAAGAACACTGTTAATGCATTGAAGAAAGTCAATCTTGGGACTAATAAAGATTGAAGGCCTACGTATGTAAGCGTCTTACTGGATGAAGATGAAAAAAATAAGTATGTTGAGTTTCTTGTGGAGTATAAATATGTATTTTCTTGGAGCTACAAAGAAATGCCAGGATTAGATACTAAAATTACAGTTCATCGCCTTGTTGTGAAGATAGGTGCTCGCTCTATTAAGAAAGCTCAATGCCGCTTTAGACCTTAATTAGTCCCTTTGATTGAAACTGAAGTTAACAAGTTCATCGAAGTAGTTTTCGCCCGAGAAGTCAAGTATCCCACGTGGATTTTTAGCTTAGTACCTGTAAGAAAAAAGAATGGTCAAATTCGAGTTTGTGTTGACTTTAGGGATCTTAATAATGCATGTCCTAAAGATGAATTTCCTCTTTAGATACCCGAGCTTATGATTGATGCCACAACTTGATATGAGGAAATGTCTTTTATGGATGGTTCATCTAGTTATAATCAGATTCGTATGGCACCAAGAGATGAAGAACTCACAGATTTTCACACTCCTAAAGGAATATATACTACAAGGTGATGCCTTTTGGTTTAAAGAATGTTGGTGCTACTTAACAACAAGCTATGCAAAATATTTTTGATGTTATGCTTCATAAGAATGTTGAGTGCTACGTTGATGACTTAGTGGTGAAATCAAGAAAAAGAGATGACCACCTACATGATCTGAGAATGGTATTCGAACAACTTCAAAGATACCAACTCAAAATGAACCCTTTGAAATGTGCTTTTGGAGTTGCTTCTGGAAAGTTCCTTGGCTTTATTGTTCAACACCATGAAATTGAAATTGATCAAGATAAGGTAGATGCTATTTTGAAGATGCCTGAGCCTAAAGATATTCACAAGATGAAAAGTTTGCAAGAAAAGTTGGTGTATCTTAGGAGGTTCATTTAAAATATAGATGTGAGGTGTCAACCATTCAGTCGTCTTATGAAGAAAGATGTCCCCTTTGAATGGGACCAGTCCTGCTCCAATGCTTTTGAGAGTATAAAGTCTTATCTAATGAAGCCTCTAGTTCTTGTAGCTCCCATACCTAGAAAGCCATTAATATTGTATATTGTGGTACAAGAAAGATCAATAGGGGCACTTCTAGCACAAGAAAACCATGAAGGGAAAGAAAATGCCCTTTATTACTTGAGTAGGATGATGACACCAAATGAGATAAAGTATTCGCCTATAGAGAAGTTGTGTTTGGCACTTGTATTCTCACTTCAAAAAATGAAGCATTACTTTCAAGCTCATGTTGTACGGCTCGTCTCAAAAGAAAATCCTATCAAGTTCGTCATGTCCAAGCCTATCTTAAGCGATAGACTAGCAAGGTGGTACCTACAATTCCCATAATTTAAAATTATATATATATATATATATATATACATATCTCAAAAGACAGTGAAAGGATAAGTGTTGGCAGATTTCTTGTCCGACCATCCGATTCCACATGATTGGAATTTATCTGATGAACTACCTGATGAAGATGTTATGTTTTTAGAAATCCAATCTCCTTGGAAGATGTACTTTGATGGCGCTGCAAATCGTGAAGGAGCTGGTGCTGGAGTAGTATTTATCACTTCCAATGGGGAAGTTTTGCCATATTCCTTCACTTTAATGCAATGTTGCTCTAATAATGTCGCTGAATATCAAGCGCTCATACATGGACTCAAAATGGTTGTCGCTATAAAACAATAACAATTGAAAGTCTTTAGAGATTCCAAGTTAGTGATCAACCTTGTTTTGGGTAGTTACGAGGTCAAGAAGCCCGAGTTGCTTCCTTATTGTGATTTTGCTCAGAAGTTGATAAGTTGGCTTGGAGAGGTGACCATTCAACACGTCCTTAGGGTGAAAAACAAAAGGACTGATGCGTTGTCAACTCTATCTTCTTCATTGGTATCTCCTAATCAAATGCAAGTTATCATTTGCCAAAAATGGGTAGTGCCACCGCCAAATGAAGACGTAGAGGAAGTTGAACAAGTTATCCCCGCTTCTGAGGCCGAGATTGAAGAGTGGCGGCAATAATTAATTGATTACTTGTGTTATGGAATTTTACCAGAAAGCCCTCAAAAGAGGACAGAAATCCCACGATGAGCCCCTCTCTTTCTTTACTATAAGGGTACACTCTATAGATGATCATTTGATGGAGTACTCTTACGTTGTTTGGGCACAGATGAGTCTGTTCAAGCTATGTAAGAAACATATTCTGGAGTGTGTGAGGTGCATCAATCTGGGCCAAAGCTTCATTTTCATATAAAAAGGATGGGTTATTATTGGCAGACTATGGTGAAAGATTTCTTAGATTACGCTCGAAGGTGTAAAACTTGTCAATTTTATGCAGATTTCATACATCAACCCCAGAGGTATTACACCCGACTGTTGCTTCATGGCCATTTGAGGTATGGGGATTAGATGTTGTTGGACCACTATCGAATTTTTCTGGTGGACATTTGTACATCCTAGCTACAACTTATTATTTTTCAAAATGGGCTGAAGCTGTTTCTCTGAAAGAAGTAAAGAAATAGAATATGGAAAACTTTATTTGAGTTAATATTATCTATCGCTTTGGCATTCCTAGATATATACTGATCGATAATGGTAAGCCATTTGATAATAAGTTGATGACTAAGATATGTGATCTTTTTGGCTTTAAGCAACACAACTCCTATATGTATTATGCTGCTGCCAATGGACTTGCTGAAGCATTAAACAAGACACTCTGTAACTTATTGAAAAAGGTCGTTTCAAAATCCAAGAGGGATTGGCACGATAGGATGGAATAAGCTCTTTGGGCATATAGAACAACGTATCGCACACCAACACAGGCAACTCCTTATTCACTTGTTTATGAGTTGAAGTAGTTTTTCCACTTAAGCATCAAATCCCATCATTACGGCTTGTTATTCAAGAAGGACTTACTAATGAAAAAAATTCTCGATTACTCCTTTAAGAGTTGAAGGCTTTGGATGAAAAGAGGATAGGTGCTCAACAAAGCTTGGCATGTTATCAAGCCCGCCTATATCGATCTTTTAATAAGAAGGTCCGCCTTAGATGCTTTTAAGTGGGTGACCAAGTTCTTGTTGTAAGAAGGCCCATTATCACCTCTTGTCGATCTAGAAGTAAGTTCTCAACTAAGTGGGATGGGTCATATGTCGTACAAGAAGTATACTCAAGTGGTGCTTACAAACTTTTTGACTTGGAAGGTTTGCATATTGGCTGCATCAATAGAAAGTTCATAAAGAGATACTATCCTTGAAGAAAAGAAGAATGCTCCTTAAGGAACGAGCCTAAACTGCATGTTACTCCTGGACCGTACGAGTTTAAAATGTGTATGGCCCTAAAAAAAGGAAGAATAAAGAACAAAAAAAGTCCTCTAGGGTGAAAATATCGAAAGAGGCAGCCTAGTCAAAAGTTAGGACCAAAAATAAATAAATAAATAAATAAATAAGCAAATTTATTGCTCCTTCAGAACTATGTTATGACTTGATCCTCTTTACTGAGGTACGTACGCGCTTAGAGTTTCATTCTAAGTTCAGTCTTATGAGTAAAAAAAAAATTCTCATAGTTCGAGTGTTTACGTTTCGAGTTATGAGTTCTCTATTACAAGACGTGCAATGTTGAAAAAATCGAGAAAAACAGAACCTGAGCTGACTTCAAAATACTTTTTAGAATGATCCAAATGCTATAAAATCTTAAATTTTGGATATTTTATATTTGGAAGTCTAGTTTATGGATAATTAAGCGTATTTCAATTTCGGTACTTCTACATCAAGATACAATATTTTTGGTAGAGTCGCGCAAACCTGAAAATGTCTGTCTGGCAGCATGTAAACTTGACTTTAAAATACCTTTTTAGGACGATCCAAATGCTCTAAAATCTTGAATTTTGTATATGTTTTAGATTTGGAAGTCTATTTTATGGATAATTAAGCGGATTTATATTTTGGTACTTCTACATCGAGATACAATATTTTTGGTATAGTCGTGCAAATCTAAAAATGTCTGCCTGGCAGTATGTAAACTTGACTTCAAAATACTTTTTTAGAACGATCAAAATGCTCTAAAATCTTGAATTTTGGATATATTTTGTATTTTGAAGTCTAGTTTATGGATAATTAAGAGGATTTTAATTTTGGTACTTCTACATCAAGATACAATATTTTTGGTATAGTCGTACAAACCTGAAAATGTCTGCCTGGCAGCATGTGAACTTGACTTCAAAATATTATTTGGAATGACCCAAATGCTCTAAAATTCAGAATTTTGGGTATGTTTTAAATCAAGAAGTCTGTTTTTAAAATAAAAATAAAATTTCAAGTAGCTCATAATTTTGGTATTCTCACCTCCAAATACGAATTTTCGCCACCTTAAAAACACAAGCTGTTGAACAACGAAACCTGACTGAAGTTGAGGCTTAATACAACATCATTAATGCATTATATGTAAATGATTTTGGGAGCTAAAAATCAAAAGAATTATTGAAAAGAATGCGCAATATAAAGCCAAGTGGAAAGAGTTTATTAATGTTACAGAATTCAACTGATCAGACAAAACCGAAGGAAAGAAAGCAAAAAGGTTTGAAAATAAAGAAAGACATCTTCTAAAGCTAATCTAAACACAACTTATAATTAACTAAATCCTGGAGAGAATCCTTTAAGCCTTGTTTCTTCACTTTTCAACATCATTCGAGGCATTTTGAGTTGCCAAGGAAATGTCAACACATTTGGTGAACTCTTCTTTAGCCGCGGAAACTTTGGATTCAATTTCCTTAGCTTCTTCTTTGGCTGCAACTCAAAGAGTTTTCAACTTCTTTACCTTCTCAAAATATTGGCAAGCAACAGATAGTTCTTCAGATTTCTCATCTCTTTCCTTCATACCAAGTTCAAGATGCTCCTTGACCTTTATATATAACTCTGACTTTTCAATTTCATCGGCCTTATCAATAAGGGTCGACCGTGCTTGGTCATAGGAAGTGGCAAGCTCGAAGAAAGACTCCAATAAATTCTGCAAAGGAGAAATATCTATACCCATTCCCCTCATGTCTTTAAGTACTACTTGGGCCTCTTTTGCAAGAGAAGAAGCACGGTCCACAGTAAGACCTTCTAACTTTGTGCGAATGCTAGCCCAAGCTTTTATAACAAATTCCTTTTTCAGCTCTGAGATAACCTTCATTCCATAAAAAACAGACATGGATATTGCTGGTTGTTTGTGGAAATCTGATTCTGCACTTGCTTTATCTTTCAAACCGAGGGTAGAAGTGACCTCTTGCTCAAATTTTGAGATAGAACATGCTTTTATGGAGTCTAGTCCAGTGACAGATTCACCACTGGCTTGTGGTCTACCGCAATAGGGAACATCCAATATGTTGACATTTTGTCGCTGTTATAAAAATGATTAGTGAAATAATTGGATAACCATAGAATAAGTGAGAGCTTGAATCATTACCTCTTTGATAGCTGTCAGTGTCCTTGAAGAACTAATATTATCACCAAAAATCTCTACCACGTGCAAATTAGCATTTGACGGTTCTTCCAAGGATGGTCTTACTTTCTTCCAACAGCAATATCCATGACTTCTATCACTCTCATCTTTAGATAGCTGCTTGTAGGGAACTTGATGAGGCAGGGTTGACCTTTGTTCTTCTTGAATTTATTCATGCAAAGGTTCCTTAATCTCTTCTACAACTTCTTTGGACTTCAAAATGAGAGACCTATTCACAACTAATGCCTTTTTCTCACATTCTTGAGGGGCATCAGTGTTAGGACCTACGACACTAACTAGAAATCATATATAATCTTTTAGAATACTCCCATGCACTTTTTCCCACCAAGACTTATAATTTGATGATGAGAATCTCTTCAGTTTGTAGTCACTAGGGGAAACGTCGCCTTGGCCATGGATTTAGCCAACACACAAATGTGTGCAAGTCTTAATCCATCTTCTAATAAAGCTTCTAAAAAATCTTGGTCTAGTAAGCCAGGAGAATCTTGGAAGAAGCCAAATTGATGGCTAAATATGTGGGGACTATAAGGCTCAATAATGAAGGAATCCCCATCCCTTAAAGCAAGATAGTTCGAGCGAATGCTCATGAAAAAATTCGACTGGAATTCCTTGGAATTTCCATCATCGTGGTAGTGATAGGCTTGAGGCCTGTCAAGCAATGTGCCATCCCAATTAATGGTTCCTCCTCCATGTATACGTTTTCTTGTTTCTTCCTTACCGTAGTACCTAGAAGCACCTTCACTAGAATATCCATCCATGATAGGATCGACTGGTCCATTTGTTAATGAAAAATGAATATTGAAGTATAGGGCCAACCAACCATATACGTAATAAACTGGGAAGCATTCCCAAACAAGATCAAGCCGCAAACATTTTGATATTACATTTAGTCCCCTATAGATGCTGGCTAAAACCGAAACTGCAAAGCTAACTCTTCGCCTACTTGCTAAGTGACAAGCAACTCTAAAGACTCCTAGATGGATAACATCTTCTTCCATAGTAGGAAACACAAATACACACAACCAGCAGGGTAAAAAGACATCTAAGTATGTATCATTCTTCTTGTCACTCTTAACTCCTAGCTTATGAAATAAGCCTTCTTCTTCGGATGACCAATTAACTGCCTTGTTGAGCTTTCCAGTTGGATTATGAGATGATTTCAGACGAATGGATTTATTTTCTCTTCTCAGCGGAGGTGACTCATATTTAAAATCTTCCTTACCCCAAAATTGTATCCACTTATTCATGGGAACACTCAAATTATCACCAGTCCCTTCACATAGCTTATGGAAGACATCGAGTAGATGTTTACAAGTTTTGGGAAGAAACCTTTTCCCCTTATCATAAGTGCATGTAAGTTCTGTAACATCCGGCAAAACTTCCTCATAAAGAATTCTTGTTATTGAAAGACCTCCAATGATGTGTAAATTCTAATGGGACAAGGACATTTCTCCAACTGAGGTAAGCAACGTATTCGTAATAGAACACCAAGCTTCACAAAAAGCCTATACAGAAGGCCTGTAAGATATTTGTATTATGGTTATAAGTAAAGAGTGAACTATATATAGCATAGTAAACCTTTGCATCCTTTAAAGTCTAGTAGCTCCTACTAAGAACATCTTCAACCTATTCTCAATAGCCAGGAATGTAGTGAAACTTGCCACTAAGCTGAAAAATTTCACCCCACTTATTTTCTCCATTTATAATTTGTCGTCCCAAGCATGGAAAAGTACTAGTGATATTCTTGGCATGAAGATTATAAAAGCAAAGAACCCATGTCTAAGGTGGACGACTGTGGAATTCAAGAGTTCATTGGTCCAAATCAGGTATATTTTCCAAAGGCGGCCACGGAGCAACATATTATCCAGCCAATGGCGTACCAATGAGTAGCTTTGTATTCACCTCACTATCCTTGTGATCGGATATTATAAGATATCGCGACTCGAATAAAGAAGATGATGAATCTCTAAAGTAAACCATGATTCAAACTGCAAAAAAGTGTATTTCATTAGCAATTACTCGATAGTTCAATAATTATGAATTCTGAACTCTAAATTCAAATATGATCAACTTCAGTTAAGTATTGATCAAATAAAGTTGTCGAATTGAACAGTGTGATGCTTTCAGTTCAGAAAGTTTAAAATGATTGCCTCAAATAATATAAGGTCTTTGGCTTAAGGAGTGTAAAAATCTTAGTCGCGGACCATGTAAAGTCTCTGCCTTAGACAGTGTGAAGTGTTTGGTTTGAATAAGGCAATATTTTAGCTGAGATTGTGTAAAATCTTCGCCTCGGGTAACATAAAGTCTTTGGCTCAGACGGTGTAAAAGTCTTAGCCACAGACTATGTAAAGTCTCTGCCTTAAACGGTGTACAGTCTTTGGCTCAAATAAGACGACACTTACGACACCCTCAGACGGTGTAAAAGTCTTAGCGCAGATTATGTAAAGTCTCTTCCTTAGATGGTGTACAGTCTTTGGCTCAAATAAGACGACACTTATGACGCCTTCTGCTCAAATATTATGTGTTCTTAAAGCCTCAAATTTATGATGTTGGAGCAAAGATATTAAGCACATCCCTTCACACCATAAGATCAACAGGTGGTGTTGTGGTAAAGCTTTCAAGTTGTGACATTCACAATAAAAAATATTATTCTCGGTGACCTATGAAAATGAGGCGACAACAGACAAATAAAATAAATAAATTATCTCAATATTGGTATGCTCAATGTTGATAAATTAAATAACAATGCAATATATGAAGTACTGTTACCTTAAAAATAACGAAAAGGTGGTTGCATGTAACCAAAGTAATATTTTTTTTCTTTCCCTTTGTTTACTAAAAAAAAATCAAAAGTAAAAAAAAAGGGGCTGCTACAGTACGTGACTCCTTTTTTTTTTTTTTTAAATTTTATTTTCTAAAAGTATTACTTTACTTCTTTTTTCTTGATAGCAGTCGAAAAAAAAGAAAGTGCGTGCACAACTTACTTAATAAACGTGAATATTTCTCTGAGGTTCTCCACAATTGAGTTGAGAAAAAATATATGTATATGTTTTTTTTTATGTGAACTCAATTCTATAGGCTGCTATTTATAGAGGGGCAAAAAGAATATTAATCTCCTAGTCAAATACAAATACAATAATGATAAGTCAAATATTTTTGAGATAAGGATAAAAATGTTTTCTTTCCTATCAAAAATCTCATAAAGTTTATCAAGAACTTTAAAGATAATGGTCCTAAAATGTGGACCCTACTTTACAAGCAATAAATTATCATTTCACTACTAGTGAAACTTTTACACGTCAAAATTTTCACCATAGATGTTTATTTACTCCTCAATTTTATTTTATGTGACATACTTTGATCGGACACGAAGTTCAAAAAAAAATCCTTGTGGAATTTTGTGACTACTTGAAGCCAAAGAAGCAAGCATTTACTATGTACAAGACAACCAAAAAAAAATATTGTTGTCTTAATTGTACTTCAAGTCTAGTCCATCAATTTTTTTAATTTTTTTTTAAAAAAATTGAATTTAACAAGTCTTGAAGTAGGGGCATTTGTGAGAATTAAAATTTTGTTAAATTTAAAATCATATATTTATTTGGACTATATTAAATTCAAGAAAATAGTTCAAATAATGTGACTAATATGATTGGGTCAATCATCTAATCCCGAATTCATTGGGCTAATTCAATTGAAATGATGAACCCATATTTATTAACCCAAAGCCCAAATGGGTGCTAGCCCAGCTTAAAAGTTCAAACCCATGACATGTGCCAATATTATGTGGCAATCCAAGTTAAATAAAATGAGCTACTAAAAACATGACATGTGTCAATATTATGTGGCAATCCAAGTTAAATGAAATGAGCCACTAAAAGCATGACATATGTCGATATTATGCGGCAATCTAAGTTAAATGAAATGAGCCACTAAAATCATGCCACGTGTGCAGATGACATGTTCTAGCCAATCAAATTAGAACTTTTCACTAAAACATGTGATTGGTTAATTTCAAACCAACCAATCAAATCACACAATTGCCTTGCCCCTCCAACTATAAATAGGGGTCCTCATAACTCACAAAGAGAAGGATTGAAGGGGGAGAAACAAGAAGCAAGAAGAGAGATCGTGGATCAAAAACTATAATTTCTCTGCAAGTTATAAGTTTCAAGAAATAAAGCTCAAGATCAAGAACGAAGGAAATTTTGTTCAAGATCAAGTTACTTATTCATCGTTTGTGGCAACCATCCAAGTGGTTGTGACGAACTGATATCCAAATTCAAAGACAAAGATTCAAGATCAAGTTACTCAAGCCCTTGAATCCAAATCAAGTTCAAGTCCAAGTTCATATTACTTTGAAGAATCAGAGGATTATCAGAGAGATTATAACACTTATTATATTCGAAATCAAATATTATATTTTGTTACTTCAATTTTTCTGTCTCGATTATTATTTTCTTGACCTAGAAAAATTTGTCATTTACACACATATAACCCAATCCTCTAGATATTGTGGTTTGTTTGCACTCGAATTTTTTAGTTTTGGAATTGAAAAAGAATGAGTCAACTAGTAATTCGAAATTGAGCAAAAATTATTATTTTTGGCTCAAAAATAATTTTTCATTTGTTTTTTAGCTCATACCTCCTCACTTTAATAGAGTGTCACCAAATATACCATGTGAAATTTTTTTGTCACATATCCTGTCCACGTCAGTATCCTATTTATAAAAAAGAGGTCAAACTATCCCTGAATTATCTAAAATGAAACAAAAATACCATCTATTTGTTTTTTGACCATGCATAGAGGTCTTTATTTTACAGCCCCTTACATTCTTGTCTAATAAAAAAGTAAAACCACAATAAATTTCTTCTCATTTTATTGGTGTTCACTACTTTGATTCTCTGCTATACTAACCCCTAATTTGGAGCACTCTTCATGACCTTGTCTTCTTCCTATAAACAAGTTGGTTAGGGGTGATTTGATTGGAAACAAGTTATTGTGGGATAATTAATTTTGAAATTAACTATTTCGGATTAGTTATTTCATTATATATATGGAATAACTTATGTCATCACTAAGACATAAATAGTGGGATAAATACCTCAAGTCAAACATAGAATAAAATAATTCTGTATTTTATCCGAAGAATATTATAACTTTTGTCTCATACCAAACGACCCCTTTAAGATATTCGAAATCAACTATGAATGCTAAAGGATAAAAAGAATCAGGAAAGTGTATGGTATAAAGATTTGAACTCTGCAGCTTTATATGTGAAGAAAATAGTACTGCTCCTATGTATTTGCAATTAGCTTAAACAAGCTGATTGGAGTTTTATCACTGGAATATGGTCAATGGATGCACCGTAAAAAGGATGATAGATTCTACTCCAATTAAATAAAAAACTAGGGAACATATTCGCGCTATTATAAAAATTCTTAGTAACTTTTGTTTATAACTTTAATTTAGAATAAATATTACTATAGTATAATATTTATTCAATATAATTAAAAAATATCAAAATAATAATCACTTAGGAGCAATAAGCATTTAATTAGAAATTAAATAATTAGAAATAGAGAAAGAACCAATAAATATTTCCTTTTTGATCACTAAATATTTAATTTAACAATTTCTTCTACATGTTAACAGTTGCTTTTGTGTCTTTTTCATTTTCACTTAATCACTTATTTATTATCTTTTAATTGCTTTATATATTATGGCTTATATTTAGTTAATGATTGTTGAGTGCAAAGATGAATATAAATGATATAATTTCAATGTTAGAGAAAAGTCAACAAAATTACCACTTCTTATTAATAAGTTAGATTTTGTAGCTACTTCAAAATTTTAAGCCTTAAAGCAGTTTTGAAAACAATTTTTACAAATTCAAGTGAGAAAAATTATACTTTAAAAAAAAAAAAAACTAAAATAAAGTTATTAAAATTAGGAAAAAGATAGATGAATTTAGAGAGCATTTATGTTATGATAAATTTATCCAACATTGAGGTAAATACGATAATCCAGACTCCTCGATGTAGATGATGACATACTACAAAGTATCAAAATTTAATAACAAGTATTGAGTAAAAATCAATTATGAAATTCAAAAATATATAGTTTTCAATCAAAATATTAGCATAAAAAAATATGAGTACAATTGAATATGGTATGAATATAGTATTTACAAATAAATTCAAACATCATAAAACATAAATCTTGCAAGATGGTCATGATTATAAAAAATTAAATAAATAAAATAATGAATATGCAAACAGACATCAACATTCTTCCTTGACTTCTTTATCTTCCTAAACAAAATACATAATTCTATTTCAATTTAACCTAAAATAATTTGAAAATAAATTAAAACATGACCTGATATTTGTTGTTAGTAAGAGATGACAATATCTCGTAAAATCAGTTGAGATGACAACCTGACAAAACATCACAGTTATCAGAAAAAAATTAAGAACGTATCTCACAAGTCAAATTCTTCCTTTTACTTTTTTGCCTTTTTGCACATGATGCATAATTCAATTTTTGTTTAACATAAAATAATTGAAAATAAACTAAACAATCTATAAACAACGTTTACTTTTCATACATAATATATAGAGGGAGCGAGAGCCCCAAAAAATAAGAATTATGACATTTAGATACGAGCTTACAACTACAATATAAAGCACCGCATTACATATGAATGGAGAATTTGAACAGAAATAATGAATATGGAAGGAGATTAAAAAGTATAAATATTAATTTGTATTAATTATTAAGCTTAATCGTGATTAAATAATTAGTATTGATTCATGAACAAAAGAATTGAAAAAGATGTAAAATTTGAAAAAACATTCATAAATATATATAGTAATTATTCACTTTAATTAGTGATAAAAGTGAATGTGAAGAGAATATACTTTTCTATTGTATTGAACGAATTATTGCATGATAAATAACCACTAAATCATTAAATTAATGGCAATAATTTTGCCTTTTTGAAATAGAAAAAAATAAGAAAAATGTCATAAAAAGAAGAAGAAAAAAGGCAAGTGTCATGTGATAGAGAGGTGCCACATCATCTTCTCTATGACATAAATATATATATATATATATATACAAAAAAAAATGCAAGATCCATTAAAGTATATGTGATTTTTTTTTCATCTCCAACTTTATTTTAAACAATTAGTATTCTCAATTATGAAACAAAACTATTAGAAAAAGAATAGAATTATATATTTTAATAAGAAAAAGTTGTATATACAATTTGTCAAACTATATATGCTTACTTTTACGTTACAGTTATAACAACATCTTACTCTTTCGTTTATTGTCTACAGTAATATAATTTATCTATGAACATCATACATTAATCATAATTAGTAAGGCACCAATACGAGTATCGAACACTCAATAGATTTGTTATGTATTTTTAAAGTTGTTGTCATGTGACCTAGAAATTACGAGTTTGTTCGAGTCGTGGAATTGCATAAATGTCAGGTAAGATTACATACAATAAATCTTTCTAGTCCGGTGTCACACTCCGATTTTCTGAACCAGAATGCTACACGGTGCTTATGACCCCAAAGGACCACAAGCTAACCCATGACTGATATTTGTACCTGTACACTGCAATATATGATGTAATAATGCGAAAAAACATGAACAATAGGCCATAAGGTTCAACTGAATAAAACATCTGACAAACGTAATATCTATATGGGTGGCAAATACACAAAAATAACTGAAGTCTGAATCAAATCTGAACTAAATTTGAAAGGCTCTAAATACTGTCTGAGTAAGGAGTTGAAGGAACATGTCTCCAACTAACTCCGTCTAGCAAAACTGAACTGAGATAATAAATAAAATAAAATAATATCGTCCTCGAATGGATGAGGACTCACTGCAACTCTGCGACTGGAATGCTACTGCTGATCTGGTACACGTGCCTCCGAACCTATGGTGTAACATAAAAGAAAGAACCATAGCACAAATG
Organism: Capsicum pubescens; assembly: GCA_030864215.1. Lineage (NCBI taxonomy): Eukaryota > Viridiplantae > Streptophyta > Magnoliopsida > Solanales > Solanaceae > Capsicum > Capsicum pubescens. Next base: position 269,960,705 of record CM061538.1, read on the forward strand.
CGTCAGTACGTCTGAATATACTGAGTATACGAGTGAGGTAGGCTAAATGCAAAGGGTTATATGCATGAACAATGCTGACTAATATGAACGTGAGAATACATACATGCATACGTAACTATAACTAAACTCGTGGAAATACTGACTACTGAGTCTGAATACTGACAACATGAGTATGCTAATACTGAGGTACTGAATAGATGAATGAATATTTCTGACAGTTTAAATTATGAAGAACTGGTCTGATTGACTGTGTCTAACAGTCTTGAAACTGAATACTGATAACATAAGCTATGACAACTGATACAACTGATATAACTGTGATGATCGGACTAACCGATGTAACTGATACAGAGCGACTGTATCTGACAGTCTAAGTTCTGGTAGAACTATCTGAGTTCTTTTCTGTATGGAGTAACTAAATCTGAGATCAGTCCTATCTAGTGGGTGATCTTTGAGTATACTGATAATAAATAATTTGACTTAGTCTAAGATCAGTCCTACCTAGCGGGTGATCTTTAAGTATGATAATTCTGATACTGATTAACCATAGGTGAGACCAGTCCTGTATAATGGGTGATCTTGAAGTCTATTTATAATGATAAGGATTGACTGTATCTAACAGTACTAAATCTGTAGTACTGGGCTGAGTTAACTGTATCTGACAGTCCTAATTCTGTGACTGAAACTGTGGGATGTATTCATCTAACCAACATGCCCCATGCTAAGCTGACTGGGGTACAATCTCTGCCCTGACTGGAAGGGTGTCAGTACCGCGCCACCAGTAAAGACAACTGCTGTGGAGTCAGTCCTAATCTAATGGGGGACTCCTGGGATCAGTCCTATACATATAAATGTGCTAACGGGTGACCCTTGAGTATGCCAGTCCTATCTAACGGGTGACATCTCGTACCTACGCTAGCTACGTAGTTCTAGAACTTAGGGATTGCTTCTAAGGATATCAGTCCTTTCTAGCGGGTGAGTCCCCATCCCTAGGCTCACTCGGTGCTGAATCCTACTCCCATCTGAAAGACACTAAACTAGATAACTGAGATAAAGTGAATAACTGAACTGAACTTATTAGCTGAACTGATACTGATGGTATTGTTTAGCGGAGCTAAACTAAGTTTACTGAGTTCCCTTGACTGAAGAAACATACTAAGTTCTGAGGACTGACTGAGAGTACTGAAATTACTGAGATCGCTAGGAATACTGCTATTACTAAGATCACTGAGATTACTGAGTACTGAGGTTACTGAACTATTGAGACTGCTGAGATTTCTGAGTCACGGATTGTCATCACAAAAGGGTGAAATTTTGAATTTCTGGTTAAGGTTGACGACATTGGTGATAGTCCATCACGGGAGTGACGGCTTGTCACAAAATGTCATCACTGGGGGTGAAAATCTTCCTAGGGCTGACGACAGTGGTGATAGGCCATCACGGGCGTGACGGGTTGTCACAAAATATCGTCACTGGGTTTCCAGCTTGACATGCTGGAGTAAAATAGGTATAACTCCTTGCTCCGATATCGAATTTAGGAGAAATTGGTATCGTTGGAAATATAATTCAATTATCTATATTTTTGTAGGTCATGAACTCAAAAATTCATAGTATAAAGAGAGATATGCTCATTTGAAGTTGACTATACCAATATCCTTCTTAAGAATTCAATTGGTAAGGAAATGTTTTGATTTGTCTGATAGCTGGAAGTTATTTGAAGACTTAATATACATCTAACCTGCTCATAAAACTATAAAAGAACCATGATGTACTATGCATGAGCTTGAAACATGGCGCAAATATTGGTTTTGATTTTTTGGGTTATTACAATAGCTCCCCCTTGGGAACATTCATCCTCGAATAAGAATGACTGAGATGGAAGAAAAGATCGACTGAAGTACGTACAATACATACACTACTAAAACATTGCTTCGGGACTGACATGACTGATAAGCTGAATACATCATACTGAACATGCATATCTGATGCATGAGTAATTGATTCATGAATGCACGACAGAAAGTACTGATAAGCTAATCAAGCATATCTGTCGCATGAATATATGACTGAAAGGGCTCAGGAACATGCGGCTGAACATGCAATGGTAAAGGTACCATGTTTGAACTGACAACTTAGCATAGAACTGAATACAAAGTTTGGTACTAAAATCTGAACATGGGAACGAGGAAGATAAAAGAAGATTGTCACCTTGAACTGAAAATATCGATGAGTCTGAGATTAATCACTCAATATGCATGAGAGGAAACATAAGAACAAAACTAAGTCTGGAACGTGATACATGAACTGAACTGAGTCTACAATGCATGACATAGATAGAGTATCGTATCATGGACTAAACTGAGCCATTGAGTACATGGCTTACTGCTGAGTTTTGGAGCTAGAGGTTCGGCTCATAAGTAACACTTCCTCCAAGACAGATTCATCAAATAAAATGACATGTTTAAATCATGAAAGTTTAGGGGCTATAGTGTATCTCCCCCTTGGGACACTATACCCCCTGAAGGATGCTGGACTAACGTTGCTGCGATATTGAGGAAGTTGAGGCGATGCAATGGTATCTCCAACTAGATTATAACTGAACCTCGGGAGTCTGGGACTAATGCATGATGCATGAACTGAACTGAACTTGCAACTACTAGGAGGTTCTACTTGGAATAGTTACATTTCCTGAGATCTCGGATAGCATAAATAGATGCAAGAATGAGGAAACAAACTATACAAATATGACTGCTCGATTGCTAAACTGACTTGTTGGCTTTACTAACCAACTTATGCTGAAACATATGTCCAAATCAGAGAAAGAGATCTAACAATGCATACCATGAACATGAAAGACTGGTAACGTACCCGAATCTAGGTCAGGGAAACTTTCCGGATCATGACGGGTCTGGAGTGCATAAAGTCTATTCTGATGCTGACCACTCTTGGTGCCTTGCTGATGCAACTCTTTACCCCTCTGTGCTAGAACTCTACACTCTCGCATCCTGTGGCCAGACTTGCCACACCCAAAGCATACATCACTACCTGCCTTACATGCACCTAGGTGATTCTTACCACACTCTTCGCAAAAGCGGATAAGTAAGACTTCTATTCTCACTACCCTAGGCCTCAGGGCCTAGCGCTCCATCATGACGGTCATTTTTGGACTTAAGTGTTGGTGCGCTAGCTGAGGATGGAGCTGGGGCTGAAAAATTCTGACTATGCTGAGAACGGTTACCACCCTATGACTTAGGTTGAGCAAAGTTGAAACTACCTTCCCTTGCTCTCTTACTCTGTCTCTCCCTCATTCTAATCTTCTGCTCCTCTATCTACTGAGCATGAGTCATAAGTCTAGCTAAAGTCATATCACTATTCAACATGGCAGATCTTCACTCGTTTACCATGTTATCGTTCACCCCTGACACGAACTTACTCATCTTGGCTCTACTGTCTGCAACCACATGAGGGGCATATCTGGATAATTGAGTAAACCTAAGAGAATACTCTTTCATTATTATACTGCCCTGCTTGAGGTTGATGAAATCTAGCACCTTAACTTCTTTAAGCTCTAGCGGGAAAAATCTATCAAGGAAAGCAGAGGCAAACTCCTCCCACTCTATAGAACCTGCTTCATCTAACCTTTCTGACTTCCACTATTTGTACCAAGTATGAGCCACATCCTGCAACTGATATGCAACTAACTCAGCACTTTCCACAGTAGTCACGCCCATAATATCTATCACTTTCTGAATCTGATCTAAGAATTCATACGGGTCCTCATCTGACTTAGACCCCATGAAAGAAGGAGGATTCATTCGGGTAAAGTCCCAAATTCTAGTTATAGCTGAATTGGCCACTGGATTGACCGGAACGACAGCTGGTCATTCATTCTGGGCAGCAACTAACTGAGCAAGAGTGGTGAATGTGGTCCTGAACTCCACATGAGAAACATGATCGCCCAAAGGGTCTTCAGGCTGTAGGGCTGACTGATTCCCATTTCTTCTTTTAGGAGGCATGTTCTGTAGAAGAAAGGGACAAATGGATTAGACTGAGAGTGACTTGAGATTATGATCACTGGCACGACATGAATACTGAAAGAAGGGAAATTATTTCTAAAACATCTCATAGCCTCCTGCACATAAGTGTGGTGCACAATACACGCATGTAGAAGACTCTACTAGATGCGGCTTTCAAACTTCCTAGGACTCTATTGAACCTTAGGATCTGATACCAATTTTGGCACACCCTGATTTTCTGAACCAGAATGCTACATGGTGCTTATGACCCCGAAGGACCACAAGCTAACCCATGACTAATATCTGTACCTATACACTGCAATATATGATGTAATAATATGGAAAAACATGAACAATAGGCCATAAGGTTAACTGAATAAAATATCTGACAAATGTAATATCAATATGGGTGGCAAATACCCAAAAACAACTGAAGTCTGAATCAAATCTGAACTAAATCTGAAAGCCTCTAAATACTGTTTGAGAAAGAAGTTGAAGAAACATGTCTCCAACTAACTCCGTCTAGCAAAATTGAACTGAGATAATAAATAAAATAAATTAATACCGTCCTCGAATGGATGAGGACTCACAGCAACTCTGCGACTGGAATGCTACTGCTGATCTGAAACACGTGCCTCTGAACCTATGGTGTAACATAAAAGGAAGCACCATAGCACTAATACGTCAGTACGTCTGAATGTACTGAGTATACGAGTGAGGTAGGCTAAATGCAAAGGGTTATATACATGAATAATGCTGACTAATATGAACGTGAGAATACATACATGCATACGTAACATAACTAAACTCGTGAAAATACTGACTACTGAGTCTGAATACTGACAACATGAGTATGCTGATACTGAGGTACTGAATATATGAATGAATATTTCTGACAGTTAAAATTATGAAGAACTGGCCTGATTGACTGTGTCTAACAGTCCTGAAACTGAATACTGATAACGTAAGCTATGACAACTGATACAACTGATATAACTGTGATGATCGGACTAACCAATGTAACTGATACTGAGAAACTTTATCTGACAGTCTAAGTTCTGGGGGAACTATCTGAGTTCCTTTCTGTATGGAGTAACTAAATCTTAGATCAGTCTTATCTAGTGGGTGATCTTTGAGTATACTGATAATAAATGATTTGACTTAGTCTGAGATCAGTCCTAACTAGCGGGTGATCTTTAAGTCTGATGATGTTGATACTGATTAACCATAGGTGAGACCAGTCCTGTCTAATGGTTGATTTTGAAGTCTATTTATAATGATAAGGATTGATTGTATCTAACAGTACTAAATCTGTAGTACTGAGCTGAGTTGACTGTATCTGACAGTCCTGATTCTGTGACTGAAACTGTGGGATGTATTCATCTAACTGACATGCCCCATGCTAAGCTGACTGGGGTCCAATCTCTGCCCTGACTGGAAGGGTGTTAGTATTACGCCACCAGTAAAGACAACTGCTGTGGAGTCAGTCCTAATCTAGCGGGCCACTCCTGGGACTAGTACTATACATATAAATATGCTAACGGGTGACCCTTGAGTATGCCAATCCTATCTAATGGGTGTCATCTCGTACCTACGCTGGCTACGTAGTTCTAGAACTTAGGGATTGCTTCTAAGGATCTCCGTGCTTTCTAGCGGGTGAGTCCCCATCCCTAGGCTCACTTGGTGCTGAATCTTACTCCGATCTGACAGACACTGAACTGGATAACTAAGCTAAACTAATTAACTAAACTGAACTGATTATCTTAACTGATACTAGTGATATTATTTAGCGGAGCTAAACTAAGTTTACTGAGTTCCCTTGACTGAAGGAACGTACTGAGTTTTGAAGACTGACTGAGAGGACTGAAATTACTGAGATCGCTAGGAATACTGTTGTTACTAAGATCACTGAGATTACTGAGTACTGAGGTTACTGAACTACTGAGACTGCTGAGATTTCTGAGTTTTTCCTGAGTCACATGACTAACTGAATTCTATAGACCATGGCTTAACTGAGAGTATCATAAAACATGACATGGCTCTAGCCACACAACTAAATTGTCGGGTACAAGTACCCCCAGGACTCGATGGAAGGAAACTGACACACATGACTGACTTGATCATAGGAATAACATCCACAATTCGTAATACCATAAGTAGGGGATTTCATACTACACATGGTTCTCAACACCATATACATAAAAGGGAATGCGTATAACATGTAAATACTTGCATAACTTCAATTTTATGAGCATTTGATATCACAACAATTAGCATGGAATTCATGTAGAATCATAAGGAATAGAGCATGGTATTGTCATTTAAGTTCTATTTAGCTATAATACATGATTTCTAATCTCTTAGGTATTTTATCAAACACCTTGCATGCACACCTTGTGGCATAGGCATATTCATCACCTTAATGGTTTAAACCACCAGAAATTCATATATTTCAATTTGCATGTCATCCTAGTTTCATAAAATCACATAAAGATTCTAATTTGAGAGTTGTATAACAATCAATCACACAAACATAATCAACCCATAACATAACTTCATGATTCATAGTTTAAAAGAGGGTTCTTGAACTCCACGGATGAAAAAAATTCGTGGATGAACACTACGTATACCTTAAAGCTTGATCCTGAAAGGGATCTAATGTTTCCTGAAGGTTCTTGAAGAAATCCTTAGGCTCGGCTTGTTCTTGATTTTTCTTGACTAGGGTTTAACCCCTTTGGGAGAGAATGTTCTTGTTCTTGAGGAGATGATCTTGAGAGGAAACCCTAATCTTGTGGTTGAGAGTGTATGGGAGAGCTTTTTGAGATGTTTCAACTAAAGAGAATGAAAGATAATACGTTCCTTGAGGGTTATAAGTCATGGAAAGTGAAAGGAAAAGACCAAAATACCCTTAATAAAACACCCTTAAACTGCTGAAAAATATTACTGACGGCATCTGTGACAAGCCGTCAAGTTGGTGATAGGCCGTCATGGATTGTCATCACAAAAGGGTGAAATTTTGAGTTTTTGGTTAAGGTTGACGACATTGGTCATAAGCCGTCACGGGCGTGATGGCTTGTCACAAAATGTCATCACTGGGGGTGGAAATCTGCCCAGGGCTGACGACATTGGTGATAGGCCATCACGGGCGTGACGGCTTATCACAAAATGTCGTCACTGGGTTTCCAGCCTGACATGCTGGAGTAAAATGTGCATAACTCCTTGCTTCGATATTGGATTTAGGCAAAATTGGTATTGTTGGAAATTTAATTCAATTATCTATCTTTTGCTAGGTCATGAGATAAAAAATTCATAGTATAACGAGAGATATGCTCGTTTGAAGTTGACTATACCAATATCCTTCTTAAGAATTCAATCGGTAAGAAAATGTTTTGATTTATCTGATATCTGGGAGTTATTTGAAGACTTAATATACATCTAACCTGTTCATAATACTATAAAAGAAACATGATGTACTATGCATGAGCTTGAAACATGGCGCTAATATTGGTTTGAGTTTTTCGAGGTATTACATCCGGTCCTTTCACAAATCTTTCATATAGCGAAAGTTTTAGTGCACCGATTTTTTTTTCTTTTTAATTCATCAAGAAGAAGAAGCAACAACATCAAGGGAAGAGCAATAACCATTTCTGAAGTTTGCCACTAGGCTAAATGTGAAATGCTTTGAAAATGAATTATAAAAGAAAAACAAACAAAAATAAAAGGATAATGAAAAGAAACAGAAATATAACAACCCACATTGTAAATAAAATTATTAAACGTTAATATTAAAAATCACAACTAGGAAAATTTCTTTTATTTTTACATATCTTTAGTTTAAGGCCACAAAGTTTAATATTTTCTTAATTTTTTAAATTTTATATCAAGTTAAAATCAGATAAATAAATTAAAATAAAGAAGATGCTACTCTCATTGTTGAAGCAACTCTTCATTTTTTCTTTCTCCTCTAACTATTCTTTCTTGCTTTTATTTCACCTATAAAAATCAACAAAATTAAAGTCAAGTCTATTTCACACAATAAATTTGGAGAAAAAAATACATAGACTTCAAAAATTTCAAATGAAACATGTAAATCTTATCATATACTGTCTAAAAGAATTTACTCTAGATTACTCTTAGCATATTTATCCATTTTCTGTCATCACTAAAATTGGAATGAAAAAGTCAAGAAATTGTTAAATACAAAAGTGTAAATGAAAGAGAAGTCCAAGAGTAAGGGAAAAGGTACATGCTTTGTCCATTAATGTTTAAAAATGAATGACCATATTTAACATTTCAAAGTAACGCATATGTTATATCCCTTGAGAATGTTCTCTTTCACCTTTAGTATTTAATTAAAACTTTTGTTAATTTAAAATGCAAAGAAATTTCAAAAAAAGTGAACATAGTTAAATTCATTTCTTGTTATTGAGCCATGCCATATCAGCAAGGTCGTATTTTTCCTTTATATATTTATATATATTCTGAAAGAAAAGAATATGTTGTACTAAAAATTTCAACTAAAAGTAAAACTGATTAATCAAGCCATATGAAAAATGATTCACTTTCGATTCATATACAACAAAAAATTATATAAGAATAAAATTTATAATTAAATACCTTTTTGTTAATGAAATCGTACCCAGATTGATCAATTTGATGTTTTTGTTAGATTTTATACCTACCATACTTTACAAACAATCAACTCTGAAACAAAAAGAGAATATGTCATTCTAAAAATTCACTCAAAAGCATAACAAACTAAGCAAATTACAATACCTTTTTTCCATGAAATCATATCCAGATTGATCAATTCGATGTTTTGGTTAGATTTTATCACATACATATTCTACAAATAACCAACTCTGATACCAAAAAAAATATGTCACTCTAAAAAATTCAACCAAAAATAAAACAAACTAAGAAAGCTACAATATCAAAAAAAAAGGTTCACTTCCATTTTATATATAGTACAAAATATAGAATATGAATAGGCATAAATTAATATAATTAATAAAAAATTAATGCACATTAAATCCATTTGAGCAACACTTGATCAAAAATTGTATGAAAAATATTGAAAAGCCATAGCGATAAGCATTGATTTGTGGAATGGGATCAACTTGAGTATTGTTTTATGGGTTTTAATGCATTTATTTTGGGAGTAACTAATTTAGTTAATATATTATGTATAAAAACTTGAATAAAAATTTCAAAAAAATTAGAATAAAGATAATTAGGAATGAAGACCTCTAAAGCATGCCAAATAGGATGGGTTAACTTTCTCTTGTATATATATATATATTGATTGCAGCATACTTGGCTTGTTCATGAACTTAGAATTTGGAAGTTAAATCTAATTTAATCTTAATGAAATACTCTCTTCCCTCTCTTTAACTTGTTCAATTGATTTTGAGAAAATTTCATTGGTGCGACTTAACTTTGTATTCATTATATAAAATTTGCTTTTCTTTTTGTCATTACACAAAAATCATCACTTTACTGTGCTCTGATCATCATAAAAGTCACTTTGACCGGATGATATAATAATCTCACCAGAAAAATAATATGGCAGCCTAACTAATACATTTGATTAGATAAATAAAATTCAGTCAAAGTGACTTTTGTGATGACTAGAGTAAAGTAAAATGACTTTTGTATAATGAAAGAACAAAATGACTTTTGTGTAGCGGACACAAAGCTAAGTGACGATAAATAAAATTTTCTTAAATAATTTGGAAAATTATTTAAATAAGGGTAAAATTAGAAAGATAAATTAACTATGTGTTGATTTACAAAGTTCATCAAGTAAAAAATTATTAAATATTTTAAGCATACTGAATAAGTGAAAGAAAATAAGAGTATACTACATTTGGTTTCAAATATATATATTAGTCATTTTGACAATCTCAATTTGTTGCAATATGTTTGATCCTCCAGAAAAACAAGAGATTATTTGTTAATGCTTAAAGATATCTATCCTTGCTCTTCAAATTAATTCGTGGAGTATTAATCGAGTGAAACATTGAGAAAATATAAAAGGTAATTAAGATAAAATACTCCTATATTTTTATACCCTGTTCATGACTTTCTCTTCAATTTTAGATATTTTAGCAATATCTTCTTTAACCACACCCCTGGACAACACAACAGTCCTCTCAAATTTTCTATGGACTTTTCAAATCCCTAGGTATTTACAGATTAATCCATCGTTACTGCTAAAACACTGAGAGACTAACCATATACTGGGGGTATATTTAAACAAGCAATTTACAAGAATTCATGAAAATTTCATATAACAAACATAATTTACATAGTAGAGAGAAAAGATACAATGATTTTAAGTAACATCTAGTTACATGTCTTAAGGTGAAGAGAGGTTTCCCTTTCGGGAGCCCCTAAAAAATTTCGCAGCTACGATGAAAAAGGTCTTAGAGACTATACACAACTACTTACTTACTCTCTCTCTCTCTCACTCTTTTTTTTGGAAACAATTTAGAAACGAAAAAACTCTCACTCTTGTATTCTCTCTACTCCTGAGTTCTTGTGCTCCAATCTCTTTTTCACTCTGTCTTCTTAAGTCTAACAAAGTGGGTATTTATATGCGTCTGGCGGGCTTCAATTTCGAACTTCAAATGTATTTAAGAAACTTTTGCATGCCGGCTACACTTTGTGGACCCCATCGTTACATGATCATGTTTTCTCTTTAATTCATATTCGTCCATTTATTTTCCACTTAGCATCAGTCTTTCATCCTTTACATCATTTCTTACGTCTTGAATTTTATCTTTTTATGAGTATTGTCACTACTTACATTTCCAAATTGTGTAATGCTTCTGGATCGAAACTCATTCCAGAGTTATTGTCTGCATTTGGGTCTTGAGCAAATTGATCCATAGCTGAGTTATAGTCATCTTCCATTGTCGGATCATATTTTTCACTGTCTCCACTTGATAGGCCTAGTCTTATTCCAGTTCAAGGTCGTGTCTCTTCTCCTAAAAAATTCCTGGATCTTGGCTCAGGCTTTGGATTTTTCATCACTATTTTTTTAGGTTGTTCCGCTAGCAATTTTTCTGATATAGTCTGCTACTATTTATTCTATATTTTTTTTTGCCACTTTTCCTTCTTCGTAGTTGAAATATTTTTTATTTTTGTCTTGGTTAGGCATCGACATTCCTTCGTCTAGTGTCTGAGTACCTGTTGTTTTGAAACTGGCTGGGAGAATTCTCCTAACACTTTTTGACAAAGTGTCATCCATGCATTAACGGATTTTGTGAGTCTTTACAAGTTACCATTTGAACTGGACTAGCTGTATCATTACCTGATACAATAGGTCTTTCTACATTCATTGGGGTATGCACACCTTTCTTATCCATTTTTAAAGGAGATGGAGAACTCTTCGGAACCATTTGAGTTTCATAGGTCTGCTGAGTCTGCTGGGATAATTCATAATGAAGAACTTTAATACGATCTTGTAAAATGCTTATATATTCTGTCATTTGTCCTTTTTCATTTATAAGATTTTCATTATATTATCTTAGAGTCTCATTTGCGTGATCTAGTCTTCTAAAAGCTTCGATCATTGAAGAACAATGATCGCAAAATATAATTTTATTTGTGTCTTTTTTGAAATTATATTGGGAAACTTCTTTCATATTTGGTCTTAAAGCTGGAGTAATTTAATAGTTTGGCCCTAGATTTCCTAGGGCATAGTCTAATGCCTCTGTGAGGTCATTAAAACCTTTATAGAGAGGTGTTGTATAGTGTTTTATAGAGTTCATTACCTCTATCCATGTCTGAAATACTCCTTGTGTCTGGACCCAAAGAATAACATAAAATTTAAATTTGTTAGTGCTAATCTTCTCAGTAAAATAATAGCTTAAAACATTTAGGACTGAAATAAAATAGTTATTGATTCTGGGTGTCTTATTGTGGGATATCCATAAATTATCGATCAGGAAGATCTGTTATTTGTACACTCGCACGTCTGGTCTAAGTTTGAAAGTCAGGTTGGATGATTCATAACTGATCGGATTGTGAGGCCCCAAATCATTCTTTCTAATTTCGGATGTTCCAACATTGTAAGTGGTCTGTAATGAATATTGCTCATTAACTTCCTCAGATAGTCTTGGGAGAATGAGGCCTCAGCCTTACCTTTTCCTTTGCCTGTATACATACTGAAACAAAACTCGTTAGTTGTCGTCTTTTATTAGTCTACTAAGTTGATCTGCTAGGTGATTATTTTTTTCTTTAATATGTTCTAGCACAATGTTATAAATAAAGTGGCGTCTAAAAAATTCAACCACCTCCTTTTACTACTATTCTTTTCTTTTATTTTCTGATAGAATTTTACTATAGCTTCGCAGTTAGTTCTTACTAATATTTCAGGTTTATTTAATATATAAAGCTTAAAACTATTTAAACTGTAGATTACTGCTAGTGTTTCAGCGTCAATGCTATTCAGATTGCCTTTTTCTTTATATATTCCACTTGAATAAGCTCAAATTTTCTCATCTTTCTTCTCATTGTATTTATTAGATTTTGCTTTTAATATTGCTCCCCATCCTTGAAGACTTCCATCTATTTCGACTATTAAATAGTCTGTTTCTAACGGCAGTGTCAAGTCCGGGATATCTTGGATCATGCGTTTAAGCTGTTGGACTAATTTTATGTCTTTAACATTAAAAGTCTTCTGGCTTGTTGATCCAGTTTTAGAATATAACGGCCTTGCTACCTTTCCTAAATCTTTAATGAAAGTTTTAGCATAATTTAGTAGTCCTAAATTTTTTTGTAAATTCTTAATTTTGTCTAATCTATCTGACATTTTTAAATCCTTCTTAGCTATGTGTGGTTGTAGTTTTATTCTATCACCCCCAATGACTACCTATAGGAAATTAATACTATTTTTACATAGTTCTATTTTCTTTCTACTTATTATTATTCCATTGTCTACAAATAATTTAAAAACTTGTTGTAAATGTCCTAGATGTTCTCTCGTGTTATTACTGAAAACTAAAATATCATCTGCATATACTAATACAAAATTCTTATAATTTCCAAAAATACTATCCATATTTCTTTGAAAAATTGGAGGAGCTGTTTTTAGTCCGAATGACATAACTAGCCATTCAAAATGCCCTTCTGGTTATGTGAAAGTTGTCCATTCTATACTATCCTCATGCATCTTAATCTGCCAATATCCGAATTTACAGTCAAACTTTCTATATACTTTTCTTCCTTGTCTTCTATTTATTGATTCTGTTTTGTCTGGTAACTTATATCCATCCAACGCAGTATTATCATTTAGTCTTTTATAATTTATTACCATTCTATCTTTCCCTCGTACTATTTCACTATGGTTTCTTACTATGAAAGTTGTTGATCTATGTCTTGACTTAGATCTTCTAATTATCCCTAATTCTAATAGTTTCTTTATTTGTACTTCAAAATCTTTAAGATCTTCATTTGTAGCTTCTATAGATGTTGTTTTTATAATATATTATTAGAAGCAATTAGAATTTCAAACCTACACATGACTAGAAATACCGAAAGAGGGAGTACTGTGTAGAATTTTACACCATATTTTTAAAAAATATATCTGTTTCAACCTTGTTGCTTGCTCATATCTGCGTGCTTATACTTGTTTACATATCAACTATCTATTTTTCTATCTGTTTACATATTATTTATTATTTATTTATTTTAGTATCAGAGCCCTAAGATTCTAGGAGACTTTAATACATACATATGGTATGAGATAATATTTCTAGAATTCATAAAAGAAAATCTAGACCCTATGAAAAGAAAATAATATTAGATTTAGAATATTATTGGTATCTTGTAAACCTAAAGAAAGAATATAGAAATTTATATAACGTTTTGATAGAACAAAGACAGTTATATATTAGTTTACTCAAAACCTTGCCAGATCTAAGCGAAGATATTTATAAAGAATTAATACAAATAAATAATAAATTATCAGAAGTACAGGTTAAAATATTTTACTACAAAGACCAAATAAAAATAGAAGAAATTTGGAGACAAAAGAATGCTATCTATCTAGCTTAATGAGAAGACCTCGTAGAAATACTAAGTCCTACAAAGAGATTAAGGAAAAATTAAATGATCTATATCTAGAATATAAGAGACTTAATAATACAAAAGAAGATCCTATAAGACTAGATAAGCTAATCACCATAATATCTCGACTAGAATATAAATTAATTGGACATCTCAAATCTAGGAATAAATGAGAACACACCCGTGGGCTAGAAGTATACAACTAAAATATTGGTACGTAAATCGAGAAATATTACTAAGAAGAAAGGCGTTCAAATTAAATTTTTTTTTAAGTAATTATTTAAGAATACTAGAATCATCAAAAGCGCCAGAGTCAAGACTATTAAAAGAATATATAAGTGCGTTAAAGTGGAAATTAGAAGGTATTAGAAGTGATATAGAACAATATAACAAACAAATAACTTTTCATAGAGAACAGTGTAGAGAAATTATTCCTTTAGGATAGAGTAAGCCACAATAAATAAGAAAGATATATGAAAGCACATCCTGTTGCTAGACTAGAACAAAAATCATATAATCAATTATATAAAGAAGTGAAACAAAGAAACAAAATTTTGAAAATAGAACAAACCTGAATAAATCAAATAGAGGTACTAGATACTACAGAATTATCAGAGCAATTATAATTTCAGACCCTATAAATCTGTTAAACTGTGTAGATCATATAAACTTGTTAAAGTGTAGATTAGAAGGTACTAGATATTGTATAGAATATAGAAATATTAGAATAAAAGCCATTAGAAAATAGTGTATTAGCGATATATTTTCGTTAGGGTAGGAATAGTGTTAAAATAGAAAACTTAAAGGACCTAGAGTATTTAGATCTAAAAATTCAGACTGAGAAGAAATACAGACGTTTAAAAGACAATTCTCTTATTAGGTGTAATTTTAACAATGGAGAACATATATTACATGGAGAAGACCCACAACTAAATACTATTACAAACCTTATAATAAACCTAGGAGAAATCTAGCAGTAATCTACGGTTTAAATAGTTTTAAGCTTTATATATTAAATAAACCTGAAATATTAGTAAGAACTGACTGTGAAGCTATAGTAAAATTCTATAAGAAAATAAAAAAAAATAATAGTAAAAGGAGGTGGTTGAATTTTTTAGACGCCACTTCAATTTATAACATTGTGCTAGAACATATTAAAGAAAAAGATAATCACCTAGAAGATCAAATTAGTAGACTAATAAAAGACGACAACTAACAAGTTTTGTTTCAGTATGTATTAAGGTAAGGAAAAAGGTAAGGTTGAGGCCTCATCCTCCCAAGACTATCTGAGGAAGTTAATGAGCAATACTCATTACAGACCACTTATAATGTTGGAACATCCAAATTAGAAAGAATAATTTTTGGACCGCACAATCCAATCAGTTATGAGCCATCCAACCTGACTTTCAAACTTAGACCAGATGTGCGAGTGGACAAATAACAGATCTGCTTGATCTATAGTTTATGGATATCCTACAATAAGACAGCCAGAATCAATATCTATTTTATTTCAGTCCTAAATGCTTTAAGCTATTATTTTACTGAGAAGAATAGCACTAAAAAATTTAAATTTTATGTTGTTCTTAGGGTCCAGACACAAGGAGTATTTCAGACATGGATAGAGGTAATGGACTCTATAAAACACTATACAACACCTCTCTATAAAGATTTCAATGACCTCACAGAGGCATTAGACTATGTCCGAGAAAATCTAGGGCCAAACTATTACATTACTCTAGCTTCAAGACCAAATATGAAAGAAGTTTTCCAATATAATATAAAAAAAGATACAGATAAAATTATATTTCGCGATCATTATTCTTCAATGATTGAAGCTTTTAGAAGACTAAATCACGCAAATGAGACTCTAAGACAAGACAATGAAAACCTTATAAATGAAAAAGGACAAATGATAGAATATATAAGCATTTTACAAGATCGTATTAAAGTTCTTTATTATGACTTATCCCAGCAGACTCAGCAGACCTATGAAACTCAAATGGTTCCGAAGAGTTCTCCATCTCCTTTAAAAATGGATAAGAAAGGTGTGCATTCCCTAATAAATGTAGAAAGACCTACTGTATCGGGTAATGATACAGCTAGTCCAGTTCAAACGGTAACTGGTAAAGACTCACCAAATCCGTTAATGGTTGACACTTTGCCAAAAAGTGTAGGGAGAATTCTCCCATCCATTTTTAAAATAAAAGGTACTCAGACACTAGATGAAGGAACATCAACACCTACCCAAGACAAAAATAAAAAAGGTTTCTACACACGAAGAAGAAAAAGTGGTTAAGGAAATATAGAATAAATAGTTGTAGACTCTATCAAAAAATTACTAGCGGAACAACCTAAAAAGTTAGTAATGAAAAATCCAAAGCCTGAGCCAAGATCTAGGATTTTCCCAAGAGAAGATACAAGACCTAGAACTGGAACAAGACTAGGCCTATCAAGTGGAGACAGTGAAAAATATGATCCGACAATAAAAGATGACTATAACTCAACTATGGATCAATTCGCTCAAGACCCAAATGCAGACGAAGACTATGGGCTGAGTTTCGATCCAGAAGCATTACACAATTTGGAAACATAAGCAGTGATGATACTCATAAAAAGCCAAAATTCAAGACACAGGCATTGATGTATAGGATGAAATACTGATGCTACGTGCAAAAAAAATGGACGAATATGAATTAAAGAGAAAACATGAACATGTGATGATGGGGCCCACAAGGTGAACCCGACATGCAAAAGTTTCTTAAATACATTTGAAGTCCGAAATTGAAGTCCATCAGATGCCTATAAATACCCACTTCGTTAGACTTAAGAAGACAATGTGAAAAAAAGATTGGAGCACAAGAACTCAAGAGTAGAGAGAATATAAGAGTGAGAGTTTTTTAGTTTTTAAGTTGTTTCCAAAAAAAAAAGAGTAAGTAAGTAGTTGTGTATAGTCTCTAAGTCCTTTTTCTCCATAGCTGTGAAGTTTTTTAGGAGCTCCCGAAAGGGAAACCTCTCTTCACCTTAAGACATGTAAGTAATTGTTATTTAAAATCATTTTATCTTTTCTCCCTACTATGTAAATTATGTTTGTTATATGAAATTGTCATGAATTCCTGTACATTGCTTGTTTAAATATACCCCTAATATATGGTTAGTCTCTCTGTGTTTTAACAGTAACGATGGATTAATCTATAAATTCCTAGGAATTAGAAAAGTCCAAAGAATATTTTAGAGGACTGTTGTGTTATCCCGGGGTGTGATTAAAGAAGATATTGTTAAAATGCCTAAAACTAAAGAGAAAGAGATGAACATGGTATAAAAAAAGAGTATTTTTGGGAGAAAAACAAATATATATATAAATATATATATATATATATAAATATTATTAGTCATGTATCGACCAATTGAGCCTATTTTCAAAGGAGGTCAGATTAAAAAAGGGAGAAATAAAATAAATAAATATTATTTACGCAATGTAAAGTGACTAAATATCATAAAATGAGATTACAAAATAATTGGACACTCGATCAAATGAGTATAGGGGAGGGCAATGGTAGTAACAACCAATTACCTAGAACAAGCGTCTCTGTAGAGAAGGACTTCTTGTTCTCAGACACTACTTGTCCATTGAACACTCACCAGTGAAAACCACTATAGACACCTAATTTTGTACCTCCCGAAGTCTAATTTTATTCATTTTTAGTTCACCTTACCATGTGTCCAACCCCATGTAATTATATCCCACAAAAATACAAAAATAAACAAAAAAAATACCTCTAACTAATTTATCTTATCCTAACAACCTACCCAATCAAAAGCTTCCACCTACCCTAACTACCCATATGATCCCCCCTCCTTTTTCTTGTCCACAAAGAAAGAATATATGGGGGACCCACCAAAATTCCCACATCATAACAAATCCATGCCCATTATAAAAGAAAATTTCTAAGAGGAAAAAGGGCTCATTCTTTGATCATCATCTTCTCCACAATAACAAGAATCACCAAATAATCTTCCACACAAGAACAAGAACAACAACGAAAAAAAAAAAAAAGTAACCGGTGAACAGTAACCGGTGAACAGTGACCGATGAACAGTGATCGGTGAACAGTGACAGCGTGAAAAGTGACGATGAACGAGTCATTATTTGTCGAGTTGGATTGTTGGTGTTAAGGTTCGGTTTGAGGTTTCCGGGTGCGGACTCTCTTTATTCGAATAACATTGAGTTTGAAAGTTTCAAATTTAAGGCTCAATTCTTTCTTCTCTTTTATTTAATTCTTATGTGATTGTGATTGCGTGTGATTTCATACCGTGGTTTGTTTGTTGATGTGAACTGTTGGTGATATTTGGGTGTGTGATGTGCTAAGCATGATTGGTGAATTTTCGTTATTCTCGATTGGTGGATTGTGTATTGAAATGGGTTAATCACGTGGTTAAAAATAAATGAAGGTGGGGATTAAAAATGGAGGAAAATGAATATTGATTAATTTTGATGTATTGATAATGTTAAACATGATAGAATTGTGATATGTTGAACTTGGTAGGCAAACGTAGGCCGGTTAGGCAAATTTAGGAATAACGATTTATTGGAGTGTTTGAATATGTGCGTGAATGGTACTTTCTACTTTATTGCACGAAAATTTTAAATTGTACTCATTTGGCCGGGGAATGCCCCGAAGGATTTGTATTGATTTATCTGGGGAATGCCCTGAAGTAGCATGTACGCAAAGGAGGCTCGTGATCAAGGCCCGGAACGTCGGGTGGAGTTTAGTTTAGGATTAGTTTAGAATAGAATAGGTTTTATATTTCAGCACCTCTTTTATTTTGGATTGTATAATTTGGACTGAACATTCTTTTTGTTTGTTTTGAATTTTGTGTGATTTATTTGTTTGCTTGTTTTGTGTGGTTATGTGGTTTGTACATTTGTAATGTCAAATTAGCCGATACGCTCCACCAAGAGACCGTGGTCGAACCACGGGATCGAGGGGTGCCTAACACCTTCCCCTCGGTCAACAGAATTCCTTAGCCAGAATCTCTGTTCGTAAACGGGTTTAAAGAGTCAAATGGTTTCGAAAAGGATTTTCCAATGGTGACTTGGCACATCAGATTATGCCAAGTGGCGACTCTGATTTTGAATGTAAAAACAATCTTTTTTCGGAACCAATCTTCATTTTGTCACTTTAATAAAAAACCCTTTCAAACCTTAAAATACATATTCTTTTTTGGAGTCGATAAAAGGGGTGTGACAGCTCTGGCGACTCTGCTGGAGATCTTTTCAGAATTCAGTCTTAATTTTGGAGTTGTATCGGCTTTGTTTGGCATTATGGGTGTATAAACATTGTTTGTGATTATTGTTTGTGTTATTGTTATCACTGTTGTGCGTTTTCGTGCTCTTTGTGTACAGTATTTATCCTATATGTTACCGCTTTTATATCTGGCATCATGTGTCTACCCCCAAACCTTCTTTCTGCAACAAGTCCGTAGTACACGTGTTGTACACGACCTCTAGTTATGTCACCCTTATTTTAGGGGGGGAGCCGTCGGTGTTATGGAGTAGGTGGAAAGCAAAACAGCCACTATCGACCATACGCTCCCCCGAACAGCCTTGTTAGTGAACCACAACGTAGGTCAGCCTTTAGGTCATGCTTATGTGCATCATACTGAGACCTAGCGGGACCCACATGACCCTTTGTAGGAGACTCACCTCTAAAGCATCCCTACGTGCTAACTGTTGCATCTTTAAGGATAACGTGGTCATTTGACGGACTGATTTGAAAAAAAAAATATTTGTTATGAGTAAGGTGCGTAGGCAAAAAATGAAAAAATAAATAAATAGAAAAAGTGAGTCGAAAAGAATGAATCGAAAGGAGTGTCGTAGTTTATTGTAGAGTTCTTTATGGCTTTTGTTCTTCACGATCCAAAAACACAAAAAGATTTTTTTTTACGTTTTGCATTTATCTTCTCAAAGTACCGTAAGTTCAACAAAAAAAAAAGAAAAAAAAAGAGTTTTGTTTGTCTTTTCTACTTATTTGTCAAAAGCAAAAATATAAAAAAGATTTTTCTTCATAATTGGTGGTGTCAGTCTTAGTTGAAGTGTCTAGTTGAAAATCCAAAAAGTTTTTATTCGTTTGTTTTTGGTTATGTCTCTTAAGTTAGGGTCAATTTATTAGTTAATCGTTAATTGTCCAATCTGGACGAACTACGCACCCCTGATTCTCTTCTCTCGGGAGTGAGATACGTAGGCAACCTATTGTGGGTTTGGGAATCTTATTTGAAAAATCCAAAAATATTTCTTCACTCTCCATTTAGAGTAGGCGTTTCATATACATCTTTAAAAGAAAACTACAAAAAGAAAAAAAAATTCCTTTAATAGGTTCAAGTTTCATTTTCACATGAAATTCAAAAATCGAAAACCCAAAAAGATTTTTTCTTTGGTAATCACAGGTTTCATTTTGTATAGAGATTTAAACCTAAAAAAAAAAAAGATTTTCGTCAATTCTTTTGACACTTTGTTTCAAGAAAGAAAAAAGAGTTTAATTGACCATTTTGGCAAAAATTCACGAACTACACACACCTGATTCTCTTCTCTCGAGGGTGAGATACGTAGGCGGTTCTTGGGTTCGGTGATCTTTTCAAGAAAAAAAAGAAGAGGTTTTGAAAAACTGTTGAACTCTAACCATTTGCTATCTCTTGTCCAGTAGTTTAAGGTGGTTGGTTTGTGGCATTCTGGCTGGTCCTCCATATTGCTCCAAGTCACAGAGGAAGTTATGGCCAACAAAGATACCGAGTTAGTTGTCACTAATCAAATAGGAAGTTCGGGGAATGAGAATGTAGGAGATAATGAAGAGATTCGGAAATTAAGGCGACAAATAATAGAAATGCATCGAGTTTGGGCTAATGGGTTGCCGCCTCCTCCAGTTCCCACGGATAATCTGGAATATCTTTCTAGCTTGCCTCCCGTGTCACATGCACAATTTCCCATTTTTGTTGATATGGCATAACATGCATCAGGATCGACTTCAGGGCAACAATATCCAACCACTTCTAATGTTCATTTCCTCACTCCCCAATCCAAGGCTACCACATACTCGGCTCCAGTTGTTGTTCATGCTTTTGCGGCGCCACCCCCACTTCCTACTTTTGATGTTCATCCACAAGTTGTGTCTCCCTACTCTACAAGAGAGCCTGCATTGAATATTTTTAGTGATCAGCATTATACTCTCGAGCCTATATTTAAGTCGACTGGTCCTTATGATTGCCCTCAACTGCCTGAATTTCCTCCTAACACTGAGAAACCTGTTATGACAGAAGAACAAGAGGAAATAGCCAGAAAATTGAGAAGTTTGGAACTGACTATGAAAAACTTGCAAGGACTTGGGGGGTACAAAAGTGTCTCATATAAAGATCTGTGCATGTTTCCTGGTGTACATCTTCCTCTTGGTTTTAAAATGCCGAAGTTTGAGAAGTATGATGGACATGACGATCCTGTAGCACATTTGAGACGCTATTGCAACCAGCTAAGGGGCGCTGGAGGGAAGGAAGAATTACTCATGGCATATTTCGGTGAGAGTCTTTTAGGTCTAGCTTCAGAATGGTTTGTTGACCAAGACATTGACAAATGGATTAGTTGGAATGACCTAGCTAACAAATTTGTGCAACAATTTCAATACAATGTGGAGTTGATCCCTGACAAAAAATCCCTAACTAGTATAACAAAGAAAAATACTGAGAGTTTCAAAGAGTATGCAATTAGATGGCGCGAACAAGTTGCTAGAGTAAAACCGCTAATGAAAGAAAGCAAAATAGTGGAGGTGTTTATTCAAGCACAGGACGAAACATATTATCAACACTTGTTACCTGCATTAGGCAAGCCGTTCATTGAGGTCCTTAAAATGGGGGAGATGATAGAAGAGGGAATTAAGACTGGTCGCATTGTGAGTTTTGCAACATTGAAAGCGAATACTCAAGTAATTCAAAAGGGTTCAGGAAGTGTTGGGGAGGAAAAAAATGAGGAAGATGCATCTGCAATTATAGTTGGACAGCAAGAAAGGTCAAGAAGACCACGTCGTTGTCGATCTTAGGCTCAAGCTCAAGTTTATGCGCAGGCTCCACATAATCACTCCCAAAATCCATTGTACTCTGTTCCTCCACATACATATCCAGTGTATAATGCACAACCACATGATCAAACCTCATCCTTCCCACAATGGCATACCCCAACGCCCCAGAGTCATCCTCTAACTCCACAAACATACCAAAACCCTTCTAAGCCAGATTCTCTATCCAAGCCAAACAATGAAATGAGGCAGAAGTCGAGAGATAGCTTCACACCAATTGGAGAGTCATATGCCAATTTATTTTAGATATTGGTACAGTAAGGAATGATCACTCCTCTCCTTGGGCACACCCTTAATCGGCGTTTAAGAAATTTTGATCCTAACGCACGATGTGCGTATCATTCTGAAGCTCAGGGTCATAGTATTGAAGATTGTCGAGATTTGAAAAGAGAAATTGAAAAGATGATTCATGATGGATCAATTATGGTGCAGAACATTGATAGTGAGGAAAACTCTAGTCATGCTGATATGCAAACCAGTGGCTAAGATGTCAGGCTGAGCAATGAAGAAGTCACCCCTCTCCTTACCAGGAAGGGGTTTGGAAGCTTGTTTTGTTTTATTTTCTGTTCTCCGAATTATTTCAGGGTTGTAGTTCGGGATCTGTCTTGTTTTGTCCTTTTGTTGTTTATGTCCAAACTCTTCTATCTTTTGTTTCGACTAAATAAAGTGTCTCATTTTCCTTTGTGTTTAAATATGTGTTGTTTGTTTGTTTTCTTTACATAGTAAATTTTGTGTTGACTCTAGTGATATGACATGCTAGTTAAATTTTCAGCCAGATCTTAAAATCCAGTTTAAGCATGAACATTGAATCAGAGGGTTAAAGTTAGAAAAAGAGAGCATATGAGAAAATAGATAGAGTGCTGAGACATTTGGTGACAAGTTAAGGCAATTATTTTGAGAATCACAAGAACAACTTGGTCATCGATCGAAAGGCAAGTCCCAATTAGGTCAAATAATGGATGTGTGATCGCTATATCAAGAGAAACAGAAAGACAATCAGCTTCACAAAATCATGAGTCATTCAACGTGAGGAATGTGCAACAAAAGTGGAGTTGTATGCCATATAAACGCAGAAGAAATAGTGATGCACAGACTCAGTCAAAGTTAATGCTGTAAAAGATGTCAAAAGATCTTCATCTTTCACTTTCATATTGCATGATATGTACTTGCATTTTCAAAGATTGATATGACGAAGGCATTTCATTCTGCCATCCAAACATCGTGTCATCCTTTGTATACCCCATTTGAGCTTTAGTCTTATTTTCTTTCATACACCTCTTTTGGAATCAATATAGTCAGCAAAGCTCGAAAGAACAATGTCGAGCAAAACAATAGTCAGAAAAGTTCAAAAAAAAAAAGAAGAGAAGAGAGAAAAAATGTGTCAAAAAAAAGAAAAAGAGTGTGAAGAAAAATAGAGTCAGAAAAATCCCCAAAAGAAAAAAAAAAGAAATCAGAATCAAGCAAAATAAGCTGCCAGAACTACACATAACCTGATTCTCCTCTCTCGAGGGTGAGATACGTAGGCTGCCCTACTTAGGGCTCGGTCCAACCAAATAAACAATTTAGTGTCACCCAGTCAAAAGAAACTGGGGCATGAGTTAATCCTCATTGTTTGAGTCGATTCCAAAAGTTGTAAGTCCCACCCCACTTCAAGTGTCGATTGGGACTTATGTCATCCTTTCTTTCTAATCCTATCCAAAAGCCAAGCTACAACCAAAGAAAGACCTTCAGATCAATCTTTGAGAATGTTAAGGCTAAGCATGCAAGGGATATGATGATGCATTTGGGAACTATTTGTCTTCCTCAGCATAGGGAATCAAGAGAGAAATAATAATGAGAGAGTCTTATTGGTGAAAACCCTTACGGGCATCATAAGGCGATGGTAAGTTGAGAGAAATAAAAATGAGAGAGTCTTATTGGTGAAAACCCTCACGGGCACCATAAGACGATAGTAAGTTGAGAGAAAATGAAAGAAGCTTGTTGGCTAAAACCCTTCAAGGCGCCACTAGCTGAATGGGGTCTTAAATGCAATTGACCTAAGAAAGCAACTCAGTTTCAAGGTCATTAACTCAACAACAATGGGTAGAAAGTTTGGATGAAAAGATCAAGCTGCTTAATCCAAAATGCATGGCATAATCATTAGTGTTGACTGTCATTTTTAGATGAATTTTTCGTTTCTTTGTTTTAAAAGGGGATATTCATCGTCTTTTCTTTCTTCTCTTTATTTTAATTTTATCTTTCTTAAGTCAGATATCAAAACAAAAATTATCATTCTTTTTTTTGTTTCTTGTCTTTGAGTCAAGTCCGTGTCAAAACAAGTGAGAAAAGATTTCAAAACTGGCTACCAGCTTCTTTAATTGCACAAAGCAAGAAAAAGCTAGCACATGAAAGAGACATGATTGTGAGCCCAAAAAAGACATGCAGGAAGTTTTGTCAACAGAGAAGTCGGGGAACTCATGAAAATACCAAGGTTCAAAGGGTTTATTTGAGAAACACGACAAAACAGAAATACTATGTTTGTTTTAGAGTCACTCTTAATAAGCTGAGTTTGAGTCAATGATACAGCAAGTCAATGACATATGCTAATGGTTGGAAGCAAAGCTAAATGTGACGGGGGCAGGAGCAATTGCCTCAAAAGCCAAAGCCACAAACTAGCCACCATGTTTTTTTTAAACTCACAAGTTTTCTTTGTATGTAATAGGAATACATGTTGCATTCAGATCAAGGATTTTCAGAGCCTAAATATCAAAGGCCGTAATTTCTCACCTCAACAAATGCAAGAGGCAAGGTTGCTGCACAGGTTTGTAATTCAAGCAGCTTTGGTAAGGAGAAACACTTCATTGTTTTGATAATTCAAAACAACATTGGTAAGGAAACACACTTCCTTGATTGGTTAATTTAAATTTTTCTTCTTAGGTAATGCATTTCCCTTTTGACCCCTAGAAGACGTACCTTTTAGTCGAGTCATTTCCCTTGATTCCTATAAGACGTACCTTTTAGTCGAGTCATCCCCTTTGATTCCTATAATACGTACCTTTTAGTCGAGTCATCCCCTTTGATTCCTATAAGACGTACCTTTTAGTCGAGTCATCCCCTTTGACCCCTAGAAGACGTACCTTTTAGTCGAGTCATCCCCTTTGATTCCTAGAAGACGTACCTTTTAGTCGAGTCATCCCCTTTGATTCCTATAAGACATACCTTTTAGTCGAGTCATCCCTATTGATTCCTATAAGACGTACCTTTTAGTCGAGTCATCCCCGTTGATTCCTATAAGACGTACCTTTTAGTCGAGTCATCCCCTTTGACCCCTAAAAGATGTACCTTTTAGTCATCCCCTTTGATTACTAGAAGACGTACCTTTTATTCGAGTCATCCCCTTTGATTCCTATAAGATGTACCTTTTAGTCGAGTCATCCCTATTGATTCCTATAAGACGTACCTTTTAGTCGAGTCATCCCCGTTGATTCCTATAAGACGTACCTTTTAGTCGAGTCATTCCCCTTGGATTCCTATAAGACGTACCTTTTAGTCGAGTCATCCCCTTTGGCCCCTAGAAGACGTACCTTTTAGTCGAGTCATCCCCTTTGATTCCTAGAAGACGTACCTTTTAGTCGAGTCATCCCCTTTTACTCCTATAAGACGTACCTTTTAGTCGAGTCATCCCTATTGATTCCTATAATACGTACCTTTTAGTCGAGTCATCCCTGTTGATTCCTATAAGACGTACCTTTTAGTCGAGTCATTCCCCTTTGATTCCTATAAAACGTACCTTTTAGTCGAGTCATCCCCGTTGATTCCTATAAGACGTACCTTTTAGTTGAGTCATCCCCTTTGATTCCTAGAAGACGTACCTTTTAGTCGAGTCATTCCCCTTGGATTCCTATAAGACGTACCTTTTAGTCGAGTCATCCCCTTTGATTCCTCTAAGACGTACCTTTTAGTTGAGTCATCCCCATTGATTCCTATAAGACGTACCTTTTATTCGAGTCATCCCCGTTGATTCCTATAAGACGTACCTTTTAGTCGAGTCATCCCCTTTGATTCCTAGAAGACGCACCTTTTAGTCGAGTCATCCCCTTTGATTCCTATAAGACGTACCTTTTAGTCGAGTCATCCCTGTTGATTCCTATAAGACATACCTTTTTAGTCGAGTCATTCCCCTTGGATTCCTATAAGACGTACCTTTTAGTCGAGTCATCCCCTTTGATTCCTATAAGATGTACCTTTTAGTCGAGTCATCCCCGTTTGATTCCTAGAAGACGTACCTTTTAGTCGAGTCATCCCCTTTGATTCCTATAAGACGTACTTTAGTCGAGTCATCTCCCTTGATTCCTATAAGACGTACCTTTTATTCGAGTCATCCTCTTTGATTCCTATAAGACGTACCTTTTAGTCGAGTCATCCCCCTTGATTCCTAGAAAATGTACCTTTTAGTCGAGTTATTTCCCTTGATTCCTATAAGACGTACCTTTTAGTTGAGTCATCCCCTTTGACCCCTATAAGACATACCTTTTAGTCGAGTTATCCCCTATGATTCCTATAAGACGTACCTTTTAGTCGAGTCATCCCCTTTGATTCCTATAAGACGTACCTTTTAGTCGAGTCATTTCCCTTGATTCCTAGAAGACGTACCTTTTAGTCGAGTCATTTCCCTTGATTCCTAGAAGACGTACCTTTTAGTCGAGTCATACCCCTGGATTCCTATAAGACGTACCTTTTAGTCGAGACATTCCAATTAACTCATAGAAATTGCATTTCTTTATTTGGGATAATTTTCTTTTCAGTTTTGATGTGATTTCAGGAGCATGCCCGAAGCACAGGGCGAATAAATGGAAAACCAAGCAACAAGGTGAAGATATTGAAAGTTAAACAGATTGAAAAATAGCAAGTCAGGAGCCCGCCTGCAGAACAGGGTGAAGAAATTGAAAGCATAGCAACAAGTTGATGAAATAGCAAGTCAGGAGACCGCCTGCAGAACAGGGTGAAGAAATTGAAAGCATAGCAATAAGTTGATGAAATAGCAAGTCAGGAGCCCGCCTGCAGAACAGGGTGAAGAAATTGAAAGCATACCAACAAGTTGATATAAATAGCAAGTCAGGAGCCCGCCTGCAGAACATGGTGCAGAAGTTGAAAGCATGGAAACAAGTTGATGAAATAGCAAGTCAGGAACCCGCCTGGAGAACAGGGTGAAGAAATTGAAAGTATAGCAACAAGTTGATGAAATAGCAAGTCAGGAGCCGCCTGCAGAACAGGGTAAAGAAATTAAAAGCATAGCAACAAGTTGATAAAAATAGCAAGTCAGGAGCCCGCCTGCAGAACAGGGTGCAGAAGTTGAAAGCATGGCAACAAGTTGATGAAATAGCAAGTCAGGAACCCGCCTGGAGAATAGGGTGAAGAAATTGAAAGGCAAGCAACAAGTTAAAGAAATAGCAAGTCAGGAGCCCGCTTGAAGAATAGGGTGATGAAAGTTGAGTCAAGAACCAATAGAAGCTGTATAGATAGGATTTTTGTAATTTCATTTATGTTTTAACTTATAATTTTCATTTTTTTTATGTAATGACGGAGCCGCGGACCGGAACCTCGATGGAACCTCACTCGACTCTCCAACTCGGTATAGTCCATCTCCCTCCAAAAGTTGAGATACTTGTCACTCGATCCTCTCATAATGTGAGTAGGTGGGATGTCTTAAGTCATGACCCGGTTGTCCTTCTTCCTTCTATTTCTTTCTTTGAATAATGGTCGGGTCAAAATTTGGTCTCGCTGTCTACTTCTTTGTCTGAAAACACTTTGTGTTTACATTCAAAGGGGGCATGATGTAGACACCTAATTTTGTACCTCCCGAAGTCTAATTTTATTCATTTTTAGTTCACCTTACCATGTGTCCAACCCCATGTAATTATATCCCACAAAAATACAAAAATAAACAAAAAAAATACCTCTAACTAATTTATCTTATCCTAACAACCTACCCAATAAAAAACTTCCACCTACCCTAACTACCCATATGATCCCCCCTCCTTTTTCTTGTCCACAAAGAAAGAATATATGGGGGACCCACCAAAATTCCCACATCATAACAAATCCATGCCCATTATAAAAGAAAAATTCTAAGAGGAAAAAGGGCTCATTCTTTGATCATCATCTTCTCCACAATAACAAGAATCACCAAATAATCTTCCTCACAAGAACAAGAACAACAACGAAAAAAAAAAAAAGTAACCGGTGAACAGTAACCGGTGAACAGTGACCGGTGAACAGTGACGGCGTAAAAAGTGACGGTGAACGGGTCATTATTTGTCGATCTAGATTGTTGGTGTTAAGGTTCGGCTCGAGGTTTCTGGGTGCGGACTCTCTTTATTCGAATAACATTGAGTTTGAAAGCTTCAAATTTAAGGTCCAATTCTTTCTTCTCTTTTATTTAATTCTTATGTGATTGTGATTGCGTGTGATTTCATACCGTGGTTTGTTTGTTGATGTGAACTGTTGGTGACATTTGGGTGTGTGATGTGCTAAGCATGATTGGTGAATTTTCGTTATTCTCGATTGGTGGATTGTGTATTGAAATGGGTTAATCACGTGGTTAAAAATAAATTAAGGTGGGGATTAAAAATGGAGGAAAATGAATATTGATTAATTTTGATGTATTGATAATGTTAAACATGATAGAATTGTGATATGTTGAACTTGGTAGGCAAACGTAGGTCGGTTAGGCAAATTTAGGAATAACGATTTATTGGAGTGTTTGAATATGTGCGTGAATGGTACTTTCTACTTTATTGCACGAAAATTTTAAATTGTACTCATTTGGCCGGGGAATGCCCCGAAGGATTTGTATTGATTTATCCGGGGAATGCCCTGAAGTAGCATGTACGCAAAGGAGGCTCGTGATCAAGGCCCGGAACGTCGGGTGGAGTTTAGTTTAGGATTAGTTTAGAATAGAATAGGTTTTATATTTCAGCACCTCTTTTATTTTGGATTGTATAATTTGGACTGAACATTATTTTTGTTTGTTTTGAATTTTGTGTGATTTATTTATTTGCTTGTTTTGTGTGTTTATGTGGTTTGTACATTTGTAATGTCAAATTAGCCGATACGCTCCACCAAGCGACTGTGGTCGAACCACGGGATCGAGGGGTGCCTAACACCTTCTCCTCGGTCAACAGAATTCCTTAGCCGGAATCTCTGTTCGTAAACCGGTTTAAAGAGTCAAATGGTTTCGAAAAGGATTTTCCAATGGTGACTTGGCACACCAGATTATACCAAGTGGCGACTCTGATTTTGAATGTAAAAACAATCTTTTTTTCGGAACCAATCTTCATTTTGTCACTTTAATAAAAAACCCTTTCAAACCTTAAAATACATATTCTTTTTTGGAGTCGAAAAAAGGGGTGTGACAACCACCACTCTTCCTTTTGGTCATCACACAAGTCTAATCTCTTGTCATTATATGTAGTCGTTCTTTAGTGATTGGATGATTAATATTTATTTTATTTTATTTTAATTTATTTTATTTCTTCCCTTTTTTTGTGTCATCTCAATGATCTACGACTACACCGTGTCTTAGATATCACTTGATCACGTTCAAAAGTGATTGAGAGTCACAATTGATGTATCTAAATTGCTTTACAATAATTTAATGGTGTTATTTGACTTACTCTAATTTTATTTTATTTAATTTCTCCTTTTTTGCCATTATTTTAAGTTGTCCATATATTCAGTAAGTTGAGCATAGACTATATGATAGGTCAATAATCGACCTTGATCTAAATCAATAATATGTCAATACACTGGATCATCAACACTGATATCAGTATATAATTCATATGTAACCTAGTCGATTATAATCTTAATATTTTCTTTCTTACGTTTAATGAAAGAGTCTTTAGAAGAGTTTAAATGTACTGTACTCCGTGTTTAGTAGTCAATTATATATTCATATTGAGCATATATAATTCGTATTTAGCATAGTCGATTATATATTTTCTTACGTTTAACGAAATAGAGTTTGCAAATCTTTAAACATGCATTACTGAAGAATCATCAACAAAGATTGAAAGACATGAAATCATTATACATAAATAGAATATCATGAAAACAGAAACTTGCTTATAGATAGATAAAAGTTCATTGCATCCATATTTACAATTTTTGGTAAAAAAATCCCAAACAAAAAGCCAAAAAGGAAGCTTTCATTTTCATAATCCAACTATGAAAGCTTCATTCAGCAATGAACTACAACAAACTAAACTAAACTAAACAAGGGGGATGAAGGGGGGTTGATGAGTTCGCGGGGGTCCAGGTTGAGCCTAGAAAATGGGCCATCCGCCGGAGCTCTCTGCCAGCCGACATTGATCGGCGGCAAGACCCTGGAAAAGGAAATGCAGGTCGCTCCTAAGCCTAAGCAACTCTATGTTTCTGATGGATGTCATTCTGTACATTTTGTTGTAGTGTGTACCTCCTCCTAGCCATCTTCTTCTCTCCTTAGTCTTTTCTTCAAAAAATTAGTTTACAATCGACAAGTGCCTCTATAAATAGACCATAGCATGAGATAATCGACCAATAGAAGTTGTACACATGTTGATGGAAGGGGAGAAGGCATGTGAGAATAGTAAACAAAATGTCGAGGTGGTTGTGGCAGTCGAGTCATTTCAAACCATCTCATTTTTTTAAATATAATAATTACATTGGAAGGTTCAGTGTATGAGAAAAAGGGTTTCTTTAAAAGACTACACGATTGGTTGATTATATACTATGTAGTTTAACCTATACCCCGTAGACCATGCATCGATCTATTATATATTTTGAGTCCAGTCGATGTGTAATGTGTATAGTCTATTTCAGAACTTGGGATGGCTATTTTCAAATTGACACCCTTTCCAATGCGTCATAATAATTTTGAATTCAAGTGTATGAAGAAAAGGGTTTGTTAAATAGACAACCCGATAGGTTTATTATACACTACGTATTGAATATTTACTCTGTAGACCAAACACTGATTTTTTATATATTATGAGGCTGGTTGATTATTTCAGTGTATAATCTATTTAGTACGTAGTATATAATATATGAACTGGAATCGATAATGCACAACAAAAGAAGTCGATTTTGACTGCAGTTTAGTGGCTTTGAAAATAGAATACACATTACATACTGTCCAGTGTATTTGACAAAACCAAAAACATAAAATACAATGAAAATCATATTATCCTACGTTAAGGCTGTATGTTGTTCTCTTATTTCCCGGCCTTTTGCACTTGGGTAACTTGTTCCTTTTCTTGTGCCTTAAAGGTAACTTGAAGGCTCTAACACACACTTAACGTGCTTCACCTTCCTTCTCCCTAGTTAGGAATCAAAATTAGGTGGAAGAACTTGCATTTCTAGATACTCTTGCGCCACACTCCACTTTAACTCCAGTGGTGCTGCACAAATAGGTTCCAAGTATGCAAGGAGGTATAATTCTTTTGAATATATGGGCGAAGAGTAAATGCAAATGCTAGTGTCATATTCGTCCCCATGCTTCAAGCAGAACGCTACCATTGCATGAGTGCATGGAATTTTAACCAAGTCGTACTTTCTGCAAGAACATTACCATCTCAAAAGACTAACTTTGACGGAACGACCATAACCAAGCGCGGTGAATTCATCGGTGCTTCTGTTTATGTTGTTCACATATAATTTATCGTCCTCGGTCATGTTTTCCCTCAAGATCATCTCGGCTACGGGAATGAATATTGTCTTTGAATTGTCCACCTCCACATACCTCTTCCTGAATATTTCTCCAAACCTATGTGCAATTGAATTGTATATGGACGCCACTGGATACTCTCTTTCGTCATACAATATTGAGTTGAGCGGCTCGGTGATGTTTGAGGTCATGACGTTGAATCGATTTCCTGGAAAGTGAGCCCGGCTCCACTTTTTAAATCCAACATCATGCTCGAGGCAAGCTGTTGCACTGGGGAATCTTTCTTTAAGGGCATTGAAGTTGTCATTAAATTCTTCCAACGTGTATGCCTTGGACGCATGGTAGTACGAATAGAGAGAATCAGAACAATAGTGATTTGTTTGAAGATTTTCACCAAGATACCTCATACAAACACCATGATACACAGGCGGATAATGCCCAGCGAGGCCGTTGGCTATGCTTACGTGTCTGTTGGAGATAACGCACAACTCTGGTTCATTGACGACAAAGGCCTTAAGCTTCTCGAAGAAGAAGTCCCGCGACGCATCATTCTCCTTATCCACCACATAATATGCTAAGGGATAGATATGATTCTGCGTATCTTGAGCGACAACGGACAACAGCATGCCCTCGTACTTGTCGGACAAATATGTTCCATCAACGACAATGACCTTTTCATGTGTGCATATCGACGGATGGAAGCCCCAAACGCCCTAAAGTAGTAAATAAACCTGCCCGAATCCTCATTAACCATGAGGGAATTTATAGACCCGGGATTGAGGCCATTGAAAACATATGAAAAGGTGGGAAACACTGCATATCCGTGCTCGAGTGTACCTCGAACTATGTTCTTCGCAATGATGCCTGCCATCCAACACTTCCAATACCCCGGCCTATAATGTATCTCCCTAAATATGACCCTCTCGATCTCTTTTGGGCTTGGACCTTTGTTGTCGATGAAAAAGTTCAAAATAAGTGAGGCAATGACCTCCACTGTGACATTCTTGTGCTTTCCCGTGACATGATCAATGCCACAACTATGCTCTCCTACGTACTTGTGGATATAAAATCAACCCGATTCTCCGATCGCACATGCTCGCACCATCCACCGGCAAATAGGATCTACGCACCTCACCCTCAAGTATTACTTACAACTCTTCATCGTTGTGTACTTGAAAGACATTTTCACCAACGCCTTCTTCAACAAAAGATTCAACGTTTTCTTATCCTTGAATGTTTGTCCTACAAAAAAATTGGTGTCGTCCGAGAAAAAGTGACTTCCTTGTAGTTCAAACTGCCTGTCCTCACCTCCTCCACACTCCTCTTCTTCATAATCTTCACTATTATCCCATTCGTCACCACCCATGCAATCGTATTCCGTTGACGTATCATCCACTGCCAAGGGTGGGGGTGGGGGTGGGGATGATGTGGAAGCTTCTTTCCGGGACCTTCCAATAACTTTAACCCGCAATATAGGTCTGGAGTTATTAGAATCAACGGAAAATATGTATAATTCCACGTGTCTATCATTTCTTATGAACGTTGGATATATTTTCCCTCTCCCATTCATCAAGTAACTAATTACCACATCGCTTTGATCACAACTTAATTCGCCGCTTTCCATTACACATTTAACCATATCGGCGTATGAACCGTTGCGACGAAGGGCAATGGACACTGTCTCCTTAGATGCAGTTTTCCAAACCCAACATTTAGGAGTCTCCTCCCATTCACCAGAAAATATACCACCAACAACTACATAATCTATAATAGACATGATATACCACGATAATAGTGTTTAATAGACTTAAATAGTGGTTTATGAGCCTAGACTTAATAGACTGTAGTCATCGTCTTCTTAGCTGTTGTCCGTACAATACACGATCGACCCTTTTCCGAAGACCACCGAAATAATCCATGGAATTTCAGCTTACAAACAACCTAAGGAGTGTTGGAATGTTGCTATTGAGCCAAGAATCGATTTCGAAATATGGGACTGATTTTCAAGCTTCCGTATGAAAATGGAAGAAAAATTAGGGCTAAAAATATGCGAAAATGGCTTAAAACAATGGAGATAATGTCACTTTCCGATGAATGTCAAAAAATTCGATGAAAAATGGTCGAAAAATTGAGGAAATGGCGGGAAAATTAGGTGGTTGGTAGTGGATTGGTTGAGAAGCTTGGGATATTTAAAAAAAAAAATAATTATCCAATATTTATATTTTTGGACATGGACTAAAGTGTAGTTTTAAAAAAATTGGAGCTGAAATGGAAAAAAGGCTAAAGTGTATATTTTGTAAGTTGAGTGCTAGGGTTGCATTTTTTTTTGTGGTCCCATTAGGGTGTCTATTTTTTCAATTAAAAAACTCAGTGTCTAAATATCAAAAAAGATTTTGGATGTAGCCTTTTAGCAAACTCCCCCTAATTTCTTCATTTATTTTTCTAATAAGCTGAAAAAAACTAATTTTATTTTCATGGATATCAACCAATTCCAAGTATTTTTACTTTTCACATGGAGCTAAAAGATGAGCAAGAATAGAAGTCACACTACTAATTTCAAATCCTAATTTGCAAAAACTACTCACCCTATTTTTTGTAATGTAATTTTTCATATCGAACTTTGTTCACTGACACTCAACATTTATGTGATTCTATTTCGTTATTATTTTAGTTCGTCACAATTGAATGAAACATTCCTACGTTTGAAAATGCTTTGACTGATGGAATAATAATCCTATGAAATTAGTTATCTTATATAAAAATATATGGGATAATTATTAATCCCATAAAATATTCCGGTATATCTCATCCAACAACTAATTAAACGGCCTCTTAAAGAATACATAGACAAAAGCTCCGCATAGTCGATGGACGAGAAGGAAAGATAATTTATTAAAAAAAGCCATGCTAGAACATGCTCCATATGTTTAGCAGAGTCTGATTTAGAAAACAAATATGGTAGAATAACATCTGTAGGAGCTGCAGGTTTATTTATTGGATGATCGATTAGAAAGATAATAATCTAGTTAACTAATAGCGTAATGCATGGTTAGGCTTTCTCGAATTAAAAACCAAGAGGGTAGTCTTTCACGAGAGTCAAACGCCTCTTTCCATATATCTTGAGAAACCTCACTCACTGGTTGACATTGATGTTTAGCAGGGCAATAGAATAAGCTGCAACCCAATACTGATGCTCACACTATCCTGAACCAACTGCTATTTGGTCGGCTTATGATTCCTCCTGTACGTCTCCAAAAATTTCTCATCGTAATACCAGACGTTCCAAATTGTATAGCTAACATAGTGTTTCGTAGTTGCAATGTCAGAATTGGATATTAATTAATGTCTTCGTTTTGATAGATACCTGGAGGGAGGTCCGATATGAGCAGACTTAATGAATTTGACGAGTACGGTGTACCTCTAGGTTCGTGCATCAGATCAGTTGTAACGGAATACGCCATCTTTACTAGGCGCAGTTGATCGAATTTGGGGAAGAACCTAGGTACACATCACCACCAGCGGCACCCCAAAGATAGAGTGGAAACTATGTATAAGATAACGTGAACCAGGATCAAAGTGCTTTACCCGTCTGGTCGGTCTAGTACTAACTCAGAAAAAGTGGCAGCAGCAGTGGGTAGGTCAATGGGATTTTGGCTAGTGAAAGTTGATGAAAATTGTTGAGGAATTGAATACTTTTACAAAAGTTCAGTGAAGATGAGTCAGTTGTATATAACTGATTAAATGAGTGCATGTAGTTAGTTAGTTAGTTAGACGGTTATTTTGCAGCTGGATCTTAGCTGTGATGCTCTATATAAAACACTTGTACAACAGATATTTTCTTAGTAAGCTGAATATACACAAAGGCTTCCACAAATTCTCTCTCTCTGTCACTGTTACATTGATTCAATCCATAGAAGTTAACATGGTATCAGAGCCACTCCTTGAAAGGAACAAATTAGGGTTCGTGGATGGCTCAATCACCAGAGAAACTTTTGGTGCTTCTTTTGGACCTCTTTGGGATCATTGCAATGCGATTGTGGTATCGTGGTTAACTGTTAATGTAAGTCGCGAACTTTTGAGTGGTATATTATTTAGATCGAATGCTTTTCTGGTATGGAGTGAGCTGGAGAAACGATTCAATAAAGTTAATGAATCTCGATTGTACAGACTGCACAAAAAAATTTTTACTCTTACACAGGGGGTACCTTCAGTATCTATATATTATTCACATCTAAAAGATCTGTGGGATGAATATGACTCGATGATGCCCCCTCCTTCGTGCAATTGTGACAAATCGAAGGAATACATTGCACAACTTCAGTATCAACTTTTGTTGCAATTTTTGATGGGTTTAAATGATGGCTACAGCCAAGCCAAAGGACAAATTTTGATGAAATCCAATCACTGACAGTGAACCAAGCTTATGCACTCATTGTGCAAGACAAAGGTCAGAAAATTGCAGCTGGTAGTAGTCACATTAATGGTGAAGGACCAAGCTCTGCAGTTTTTTTCTCTGCAAGGAACACAAGCAACAAACAGAAGAGTCCTTGGGTACTGTTTGTGACTTTTGCCATGTAAAAGGACATGTGCGAGAGGAATGTTTTAAGCTGATAAAATGTAATCACTGTGTGGCAAAACTGGGCATCTGGTGGAGAAATATTATCAGCTCATAGGTTATCCCCCATATTTCAAACACAAGGGAAAAGGCATTGCAATGGTTAATGTTGCAGTTCATGAAGAAAATGCTACTATTACTCAGGAGAAATACCAGGAATACACTATGATGAACAAAGTCTTTATTTCTAATGCTGTGCTAACTTGGCAGGTAAGTGTTTTTCTATTTTAGATAAACAGGACAATTGGATAATTGACACAGGTGTAACTCACCACATGACTGGTGATGAACATCTGTTGAATGATGATAAAGTAGGGGGCACAAGACATGTTCAGCTACCAACAGGGGATTCCGCTAAGATTAGTCACACTGGAGATTGTACTTTGACAGGAAGTGATTCATTAAAGGGATTTCTATGTGTACCAAGTTTTAAATTCAATCTTTTTTCAGTATCAAAGGTAAC
This sequence comes from Capsicum pubescens, assembly GCA_030864215.1. Classification (NCBI taxonomy): domain Eukaryota; kingdom Viridiplantae; phylum Streptophyta; class Magnoliopsida; order Solanales; family Solanaceae; genus Capsicum; species Capsicum pubescens. The sequence goes on from CM061538.1 coordinate 269,997,678, forward strand.
GAAAGATTTGAATTGTTGTGCTAAGTTTTTACCTGAACATTGTATGTTCCAGGATCTTTGCACTGGGAAAGTAAAGGTGACTGGTAGAGAACTTGCTGACTATATTTCTTGAGCACGCAACATGAGGATGGCATTGTAATAAATAGGAAGTCTATAGCAGTCCAAAGAATATCAGATTCTGAAATATGGCATAAGAGGTTGGAGCATGTGCCTACGGAAGTGTTGAGGAAAATTCCTGCTTTTAGTAGTAAAGAATTTCATTTAGAACATTGTGATATTTGTCCTTTATCTAGGCAAACAAGAATGCCTTTTTCTCATAGTTACAGTAGAACATTAGAACATTTCATTTTGCTTGACATGGATTTATGGGGTCCCTACAATGTTGACACTTATAATGGAATGAAGTACTTTCTAACTATAGTCGATAACTGCACAAGATGGTCTTGGGTGTTTTTGTTAAGAGTGAAATCTGATGTGTGTGAAGTTATTCAAAATTTCATTCTTATGGTTTCAACTCAATTTGGTAAGAAGATTAAGTGTTTTAGATCTGATAATGGCTCAGAATTCTTTAACAAATCATGTGGTGAATTGTTTAACCTGCATGGGATTGTACACCAAAGTGCTTATCCCTACACACCCCAGCAGAATGGGGTGACTGAAAGAAAACACAAACATATTCTTGAAACTGCTAGAGCAATCAAATTTCAAGGATATTTACCACTAAAATAATGGGGTATTTGTGTTGAAGCAGTTGTGTACATCATTAATAGGATTCCATCATCCACATTGAATAATAAATCTCCTTTTGAGTTGTTGTATGGGCATGTACCATTTATAGGTCATATGAAGGTGATAGGTAGTCTTTGTTATGTAACCACATTGCCTAAACAAGATAAATTTGCTCCTAGAGCTGTGAAATCATTCATGCTTGGATGTGGTGTTCATCTGAAGGGATATAAACTATATAATTTGGAGACACATACTTGCTTTATCAGTAGGGATGTGGTATTCTATGAAAATAAATTTCCCTATCAGTGTGGTGTTGTTGTAAATGATGATCCTGAAAATGTATTGTTTTCCCATAGTTATTTCGAAGATGATGCTTCAGTTCCAGAATGCCAACATCACCAACGCCTGCAGATAGTCCTGATGATTTACCTACAAATGCACCAGAGATGATGCTGTATAATGATACAGAAGTTTTATAAGAGAATTCACTTCTTCCTGATCAGAAACCACACATTATATATACTCAACAAAAACTGGATATAGGGGAACTAGTAGAACCCCTTGTGGAAGTTCCACCTGTAGCATAAACACCTAGAAGATCAACTAGAAATACTAAACCACCCATCTGGATAAAAGATTATTTTCCAGCAAATTCATCAGGCGCCCATACTTGTTCTTATCCCCTGCCAGACGTCATGAATTATCAGTCTTTATCTCTAACATATCAAAGCTACATTGCACTTATTTCTCAAAAAATAGAGCCATAGAGTTTTAAAGAGGTTGGCAAGGATTCAAGGTGGATTGAAGCTATGCAAGTAGAAATACAAACTTTAGGGGACAATGGGACTTGGACAGTAGCCAATTTCCATCTAGAAAAGAGGGTTATTGGTTGTAAATGGGTCTACAAAATTAAGTACAAAGCAATAGGTGGAGTGGAGAGGTTTAAGGCTCGATTAGTTGCAAAAGGTTACAACAAAAGGGAAGGACAGGATTATCAAGAAACATTTTCATCAGTTGTGAAAATGGTAACTGTGAGAGTTGTAGTTTCAGTAGCCGTTATGCATAGATGGGACATTCATCAAATGAATGTCTACAACATTTTTCTACAAGGAGATTTGAATGAAGAGGTGTATATAGATTTACCATTGGGATTTTTTGGCACAAACAAACGGCAAGTGTACAAATTATCTAAGTCTCTTTATGGTCTTAAACAATTATCTAGACAGTGGAATATCAAACTTACCACTACTCTGTTAGATCTGAATTTTGTGCAAAGACGCCTAGACTATTCTCTTTTTACCAAGAGAGACAAGGACAAACTGGTGGTTGTATTTGTGTACATAGATGATCTCATGATCACTGGGAATGATTCAACTCTGATTCAAGATACCAAAGACCATCTGCATAAATGCTTCAGAATTAAGGACTTAGGAGAATTGAAATATTTTCTTGTCATTGAGTTCGCAAGAAGTAAAGAAGGTATATTAATGCACCAGCGAAAATATGCCCTTGAAATGCTCTCTGATTCAGGTTTATCAGGAGCCAAGCCTGTTGTATGTCCTTTAGAGAAAAATTTTAAGCTCACTTCACTAGAGCTTGATCAAGATGTTGGTATCACTGATGATGCTCCCCTGGATGATCTCGATGCATTCCAAAGACTTATTGGCAGACTACTATATCCCACCATTACTAGGCCCAATATTTATTTTGTTGTACAATCTCTTAGCCAGTTCATGCACTCTCCCAAAGTGTCACGTATGCATGCAACCCTAAGAGTGCTTAAGTACATCAAACAGTCCCCTGGACTTGGTGTGTTAATGTTTGGTAAAGTTTCCACAGTGTTGATGGCCTATTGTAATACAGATTGTGCTTCTTGTCCCAACAAAACGAAGTCTGTTACTGGGTATTTTCTCCAACTTGGAGGTTCTTTATTGTCCTGGAAGACAAAGAAACAACCAACTATATCTCGAAGCTCCGCTGAAGCTGAATATAGAAGCCTAGCTTCAACGGTGGCAGAGGTTGTTTGGGTCTCTAACTTGCTTCAAGAGTTAGGTGTTCCTCTTACTAAGCCTATTTTCGTGTTTTGTAATAGCATAAGTTAGACGGTTATTCTCCAGTTGGATCTTAGCTGTGATGCTCCATATAAAACACTTGTACAATAGATATTTTCTTAGTGAGTTGAATATACAGAAAAGCTTCCACAAATTCTCTCTCTCTTTCACTGTTACATTGATTCAATTCATAGAAGTTAACAAAAATACCACAAAGGGAAGCAAACAGATACACAAGAAAAATAAACACTTTATCATATTTAAGCTAGCTACTGATTTGTGCATTGCTTTGCTTGTGAGTTGTGAGTTGACTCTACAAATGAAACCTTCTATATATTATAGAGTGATCACTCTCATATTCCTTGCTACCATGTTTTAAACATGAATGATACACTTGCCGTTCTATTTTATGTAACATTTTTGACTTGGCACGATTTAAAAAAAAAATTAAAATTTATGATCTAAAACAATCATTAAATATTGGGCAATTTTCATAAATTTCACTAGTTTGCTTCTTAATTATCCTCTCTCCCAAGTTTTTAGTAAATTTTTTCTCTCCCAAATTTTAGTTGTTCACATACATAACTGAACGTTAATATACACAAGTATGTTATGTATCATAACTAACTTCCTTAACGATATTTACAGAAATAAATCAAGTCTAATAATTATTCAAGATTTGTACCTTATTAATGTGTCATTAATGAATCCCTTAATTATGTAAATTTCCCCAAAAATATAGTCCTAAAAGAAAATTTACCACATAAATCACCTAGAAAATTTTAGAACCAAAGAAAAAAGACCCTTATAAAATAAAGGGACACAGAAAATTTGTAAACGAAAAAAAAAGACTTTACTACATAAGTTTACGAAAAATTTTACTACCTAGCCTACCTATAAAAAAAAATTTACTACGTAAGTATGAAAAATTTTGAAACAAAAAAAATGAACTCCTATAAGATTTGAAGAACATGGCAACAATAAACCCCAAGCTCTTATGCTATGTATCAGATTAGAAGGAATAAATCCATATACATTACATAGTGATGTATACGGGTGAAATAATAATAGATCTCCAAAACATGGCAACAGTGATCCCCAACAACCCTGATACATAACTATGGTATGTATTATATTAGCAGAAATCAGTTTATATACATTACTATAGTATAAGGGTGTGAAATAACAATAGTTCTCAAAAAGGCGTCTCCAGCCATATACATAACTAAGTTATGTATAGGGTTGAAATAACAACAACTTACACTTATATAACAATGTATAAGAATACATAAATTGATCAAAAAATACAGATTCAGCAACAAAAGCACTATACCTCTGGAAGATGCGGTCGTGATGTATCTTCACTTTTTCCTTACTTGAAGATTTAGCAACGGACCTTTTAGAGCTTGTATGAGCAATTTTCCTCAACTTCTTCATCTTGACGGGGTCGTTTTGGAGTTTCGATCTATTTTTGTACGAGCAACTTTCCTCAACAAAGTAACTCGTTGATTTTTGATTTAGTAAAGTTGAAAAACAAAATAAGAAATTAAACTAAACTCCAAAAGAAATTGAAGAAGATGATGATGTCGAGCAATTTGATAAGATAATGTTTGTAAATTCAAACCTTGAAACCGTCTGATTATGGTTGCTTTATTTTAGGCGCAAATTGCGGTGTATTAGCCGTAATAAAAGAAAAGTTGTGATATGTATATGAAGTTTGGAAAGAGAAAATATAGAATATTTGTAATTACTTTTTTTGGTTTGGATTTTGTGTAATATAGACACTTAGGATGTATATTTATGTAAATTTTTCTTAAGTATTTGTGCGGTTGTAAATCAATTTCATTAAGGGTATAAGGTAAGATGATATTATTTTTTAGACGAATTAAAAAAAAAAAAAGATGTCACATAAAGTAAAACGAAGAGAAAATTATTTATATTATGCGTGGTCGATCGTCCATATCTCTATAATTAAGTTAAACGCGTTATAAGTAGGTCTCTATATTACCGAGCAAACTAATTAAATGGTCATCTGATAACAACAAATTCTTCAGCAAAACTACTTATTTTCTTTAATCAATAAACTCACTCAAGTTGGAGGATTAGGTAATTTACATACAAAGTCATTATAGCCAAACAAAAATAAATTAAAACGATAATTACTTAATAGGATGTTTGCTCAAAGTTCTAAAATCAATTTATTTTAAATAATATTTTTTTATAAGTGTTTTTCAAAAAAGAGTTTTTGGTGAGAAGTCGATTGTGTTTGACCAATAAATTTAAGAAAAAAGTTACATGACATAAGAAACATAAGTCCTTAATTGTGATACATAACAACAGTTTAAAAAAAGGGGATCTTTCAGAAATAGCGGCATTTTGCTATAAAAATCCCCTTCCATAGTCATATTTTACTTAATTACCATTTATAGCCGTTGTATTCGATTTTCAGCCGTTGTATTCACTTTTACTCAGGAGTCTGTATTCATAAAAAACATAAATACACTATATATTTAGTCTCACCAAAAACACTACCATTATTTTTTTTATTTTTTATTTTTTGTGTTTTCTCCTTTTTTCTTCTTCTTTTTTCTATTTTTCCTATTTTTATTTTTTTCATTTCTTTCTTTTTTTCTCTCTTTAATCCCTAACTTCTAATCCTCTTTCTTCTTTTCTTTTCTTGTTTGATTTTTTTTGTTTTCTTTTTTGTACTTATTTTCTTTATCGTTTTTTGATCTATTTTATATTTTTTAAATTTTAAAAAAAATATAACTAATCGAGCACAAGTCATGGATGATAACGTAAATATCATAATTATTTATAGTATTTGTAGTCACACCGTCGTTTATATTTTTGTATTCATTGATACAATTGTGTTTGTATTTGTATTTTAAAGTTCGCACTTGTTTTTATATTTTATAGTTCGCATTTGTATTTGTATTTTATAGTTCACACTTGTATTTGTATTTGTTCTTAAAGGACAAAGTCTACGCATGCATGAAGTGTGGTAGACTAATCGGTTCCCAATGAAATAATTCTTGAAAAGGATAAAGAGCAAACAATCATAATAAGAAGGCAATGTGCTCTTGAAGAGCCTATGACATAACACTTCATGAAACCTTATAAGAGGTTCAGGTACCTGAAAATAATGAAGTAATGAGATCTCAAAATGTTATGTCATATTGTGAACCGATACAAAATGAGAAACTGTTGACGATATCTTTAATACAATATTGACGCAATATTGCAAAAGATTATGAGGATCTAAATTCTATGTATATTTAAGCATGCTGACGTAGAAATATTTATCACGTGACATGAAAGGATGCATCTTGGTAAGTGTAAAACTTATTTGATTTGCAGTCCAGACACTTGAAGATATCACATATGAAATGTTGAATATTGTCACTTGACAAAATTTAAATGAAAACTTTCTGAGGATTCAAAATATTTGAAGCATATAAAATTTTTTGGGAAACTTATTTAGAATCCTTATATTGTATAAGCTTATAGCTTGAAAATTATTGAAACTCTTGGAGAGTTTTCAAAAGCAATAGAATATTTTCTTAAATGAGAAACATGCATAATTGAATAAGAATATTGAATAAGAATTAATTCTGGCCTCAAGAAAAAAATGAGTAACTCCTTTGTTATGAAGTACCATATCTTAGTGCAATTGGTGCACTAATGTATCTTGCAAATACTACAAGACATGACATAACCTTTTTCGGTCAGTTTGTTAGTAAGGTATAGTTCTACTCCTACTAGAAGACATCGGAATGAGATCATACATATGGGTTTATTTTACTTTAAAAATTGTAGTTACGATCTTGTTGGTTATGCTATGTTGGGTACTTATCTGACGCGTATAAAGCTCGATCTCAAATAAGCTAGATGTTCACATCGGGATACTTCTATATCTTGGAGATATACAAAGCAGTCTATCTAGCCACTTCATTGAACCATATTGAGATAATAGCTATTCATGAAGCAAGCCGAGAATGAGTATGGTTGAGATCCATGATACATCTCATTCGAGAAAAATGTGGTGTGAAATGTGACAATGTACCCACAATTTTATATGGAGATAATGCAGCATGCATAACACAACTTAAGATTCATAAAAAGAGATAGAACGAAGCACACTTCATCAAAGCTTCTCTACATAGATGAGCTACAAAAGAATGGTGATATTAATGTGCAACAGATTCGTTCAAGTGACAATGTGACTGATTTATTCACCAAGTCTCCTCCAATTGCAACTTTCAAGAAGATGACACACAAGATCGAGATGCAAAGGTTCAAGAATATTCTCATTAGGGGGAGTTAATACGCGTTGTACTCTTTTTCCCTTATGAGGTTATGTCTCACTGGGTTTTTCTTGTAAAGTTTTTAATGAGGCAGCTTATATGCGTATTGTTAGAGATGTGTACTCTTTTTCCTTCACTAGATTTTTTTCCCACTGAGTTTTTTCTAGTAAGGTTTTAACGAGGCACATTATTATCTATCAATCAGACAATCAAGGGAGAGTGTTATAAATGTACCATATATAGTGAATGTCTACTTTACCATATATTGTGTATGTCTATGGATTTTCCTTCATTGTAATTCATCCCTCAAGAGAAATAAGAATTACTCTCTATTCTCTCTACTCTTTTTCTTTATTCTTTTATATTTCATAACAAATTACCTTTTATATGTATTTTTCTGCTGCTTCTTTTTTTTTTTTGGGTAGATTTCCTGCTTCTTATTCTTCTTCAACAACTACTTTTCTCTTACTCTTCTTGCTCCTTTTTTGTATATCCCCATCACTCTTGAATATCTCACACTTTCTTTATTCAAGAATTAACTACGAGGAATATTCTTAATTCTCGCCTCACTCGCGATACACTACTCTCTTTCACCTTCATTGATTTTTGGCGAAATGGTCTACTGGACCTTGTACTTGTTCCTGTTTGTAAAGTGGATACTTTTACTTAGCCCTTTATCATCTGAATCTTTCAACTCATTAAACTACAAGATTTTAAATCCTTAAATTTAACAAAACACAAAACTTTAAACTCTTTCCTAATCTTATTAATATGAGAGTGATACAAACGAGGACATGTGGAATTCCACGTTATTTTTCAATGACACGTGATAAATTAACATATTTAGTTAAAAATAACAATTGTAGTATTAGATTACTAAGTTTTAGCTGAAAATCATTAAAAAAAATAAGTACTTACAAATTATGGCTTCCAAATTGTATTAATGGTTAGTTTATTTGAATAGAATTGAAATATTAGAAATTATGGTGAATCTTTGTTGAATACTTTCAATATTTATTTAAATTTTTTTTTGGACTACTTACAATATGCACAAACACACATTAGTTAGTCATATGTTTGTACGATTGTGAGCTTAGTTGATGATCTTATTTATTTATTACTAAAAGTTTTGAGTATTGTTGATTTTCTTAAGCTTTAAATGAAAATCATATTTCATTACATTGAATATATTTTTGCGATTTAAAAATATTAACTTGAAAGTTTTGGTGAAGCAAATATTGGTGGAAGTTCAGGAATACTGTGTCTGTATCTGTTATAATATTAGCTTTACTGTAGCCCAATTGATTTTGAGTGATTTTTTATAGTATCTGCATTTCATATAGGAATGACTTTCCAATAAATTTTTGTTAGGTTATCTTTTGTTTTTATTTATTTATTATTTTTTTATTGATATAGGATGTGCTTGAAGGCAAAATCTACTATAATAGTTAGGACATATTTTCTTTTATAATATCAAAGTGATTTTATAAAATTGAACTCATTGAAGTGAGGTACATGTACAGAGCGTGTGTCCTAAACTAGTATATATATGCGTGTGTAAGTGATAGAAATATTAGATTTGTCTGACTATGTTAGATTTGGGGGAGTTGTTTCGAAGAGGGAACTGATAGCACTGATTTCATTCTTTATATTCTTGTTTAACCATTTTTCAATGCCAGTAACAAAGGGCATTTAGTTAAAAGTGACAAAAGAGTTTGAAAATGAGGTGTAGGTGACTCAAGTCTTAATAATTGAGTGGAGGTGACAATTACTTTATTATGGATTAAGAAAGTTGAAAAAAATTGGAAATAACCCACAAGTTTTTAAATTTATACTTTGATCCAAATGTTAGTTAATATAATAGGAAACGGAGGGGAAAAATGTGTTTCCCTCTCTTCTCGTCTATTGTTGTTTTTTCTCTCTTAGCGATTTTTGTTGGTCATTGTTGCTGTTGTTTTATTCATTATCTTCTGCTTCATTATCATCATCTTCTACTCACTATCATCTTCATCTTCTACTTCATTATCATCTTCATCTTCTTCTTGTCGACCATTGTTGTTGTTTTTACCATTACTGCTGCTACTTGACTAATTTTTTAGGTAAAATTTTATTTCGTACATCACTTTCCACTTTGACATTACTTCATAGGTGATTTTGATAAGTAAAAATTATGATTTTTAGTTGAATTTATCATCTGGGTACACTGCTATTGTTGTTTTTTCAATAATTGATAGAATCCGATCATGAATCCAATATAAGAGTCCACAATTTAAACAGATCACTCATCTGTTGTGACAGATAAGTAATCTGTTGCAACGGAAGACTCGTATGTTGGATTTATGTTTATGGTTCTATAGTGCCCATAACATGAATCGAGCAGATGGGTAATTTGTTTCAACAGACGAGTTATCTGTTGCAACAGACTGATTATCTAAAGTAATAGACTATTTATCTATTGCAACAGACTATTTATCTGTTGCAACAAATGAGTAATCTGTTTGGAACAACACAATACAACTCCTGCCACAAACCCAATAGATAATCAATATGTTTTAACTCTTGCTATTGCTACTGGATTCAAAATTATTCCTTACGACCAATCATCGACATATTTGTTGAGAAGAAGAAATAGACAGAATAAAAATTAAATAAGAATTAAAACGTCAAAGTCGATCAAACATAAATTTTTTATTAAACAAAAGTAAATAAAAATACATAGGCTAAAAGAAAAAAATAATCTAATTATTATTATTATCATTATTATTATTATTATTATTATTATTGGCAGCCAGCCAATCTTTAACCGGCAACAGCAGGGCCCTCCTCAGCCTGGGAATCTCCCGGAACATCCTTGCTCTCACGACGGCCAACTCCCACTGCAGGTCATTAACCTACCTCTGTAGTTCCTGTACGGTGTCTTGAAGAATAGCAATGTCCCAAACTGGATCAGTCATATCTAGAACACGCATGCATTGACAAAAAACGTAAAAACAAAAGTAAAGAAAAAAATCTGAATGTAATACAACGTATACTACCAATTGGATATATTTACACAAAAAGCAAAAGAAAAATTTACCTGAGTCAGGAAAAAGGTATCTGATCTTTGAAGAGAAAGTGGTTGAAGGTGTAATATGAAAGACAAGAGATGCAAGAAATAAATAGAGTCTACTAGAATGAACGAGCAAGAAATAAAAAAGATAGATTATATGTAGCAACAGATAGATTATCTGTTGCAACACATATAATCTATCTTTTTTAATAATAATCATATACTTTCATTAATTCATATTAGTGACTTTTTTATTATATAAATTAAAAAAATAGATTTAAAAATAAAAATGATGAAAAGTCACTACTTGTCGCCTATTTAATATTAACATCAATTAGTCAAATTAAATAACTATTTTTTACGGTTATAAATAAATTATGTTTATCATTTATTTTCTTATTATTTTTTGTGAAAAGAAATGACTTAATTAAATCAAGCTGGTGACTTTTTTATTAGTGTGATAAGTCATGACTTTTCGGCTTATTATTATTAATTTGTTCTTAAATTTAAATAACTTATTTTTCAATTAAATAATCGAAGACTTCTCACTTTTTCAATAACCGTATCTTTTAATAAAATAATAACCATTTTTATTGAGTTGTGACAACAAATTGTATATTTGTTGCATCAGATAACCCATCTGTGACAACGGATATATCATCTGTTGCAACAAATTAGCCATCTGTTGAAGGAGATTTTTTATTTCTTCTAACAGCTGATTCATCAATAGCAACAGATAGAGAATTTGATTCTTCAGTTGTATTGAATGTGTTAGACAAAAAGTCACGACTGTTCACCTTTTTTTAACAATCATCATATACATTAATTAATCCAAAGTGGTGACCATTTTATTATATAATAAATAAATTAAAAAATAGATTTAAAAATAAAAATGGTGAAAAGTCACGACTTGTCACTTATTTAATATTAACGTCAGTTATTAAAATTAAATAACCATTTTTTTACGGTTATAAATTGTGTTTATTATTTATTTCCCTATTATTTATTTACAAATCATTTTTCATATTAAATAATCGAAAAGTCTTGACTTTTCACTCTCTCAATAACAATAGCTCTTTTTTTATTAATAATTATTTGTTGCAACATATGATCCATCTGTCGCAACATATTAATCATCTATTGCAATATATGGTCTATCCGTTGCCACAAATGCTCAATCTCTACCTCCAACCGTCGACATGTTGAGAATAAGAAATAGACAGAATGGAAATTAAATATTAAATAAGAATTAAAAATTCAAAATCGATCAAACATAGATTTTTGAATCCATTATATACAAATATACAATAAACAAAACATACATTAGGTAGATCCGATATAATAAAAGAAAATGCATACGCTAAAAGAAAAAACATAAACTAATTATTATTATTACTTTTATTATTATCATTATTATTATTATTATTATTATTGTCAACCGGCCAATCGTCATCCGGCAGCAGCAGGACCCTCATCAGCATTGCTCTCATGTCACCCAACTCCCACCGGAGTTCATGTATCTGCCTTTCAAGTTTCCGCAAGGAGTCACGCAAATTAACCTTGTCCAAATCTGGATCAGGCATATCTAGAAGTGGATTATGTATAATTACATCCCTTAATTAAATAAAATTTGTGACTTTTCGAATATGTAAATAAATAAAAAATAGATCCAAATATAACATTTTATCTTTATTGTATTTCGGAAAGAAAAGAAAATTGCTTTAAAATGAATCTAACAAATGGGTAATCTGTTGCAAAATATATTCTATATGTTTGATAATTTGCAATATATTGACAATCTATTGCAACAGATGCATATATCTTTTTAATTATTTCCAACAAATAAGTCATATATTGCAACAGATTGATCATTTATCGTACCAGATATCTATAATTATTTGATAATTTTAACAGATGTGTCATCTGTTTATTTAAATTAAGCCATCAATGGGCTAGGAAGAATAAGGTGCGTGTAGATGGATAGATCTACTTTCATGTGTGGGAGTTATGTATTACTGATAAAGTCATCGGGACAACACTGTAATAACCCAGATTTTTAATAAGGGGTAAATGGATAATTTAGCTTATATTATTATATTAATTAATAGAATTAAGGTGAGCAAGCCAATTGGTTACATCTTGTGATTACTTTATTTACAATATAGATTTGCCAGTTAAAAAAAACTTGTGTCGATGGAGAAAAAGAAAGTCAAACCAGAAACAAAAATAAGTGTTGTAAGAAAGTAAGAAGAGTAATAGTTTACCCATCTTTAAATTGTTTAATTTAGTGGTGAAACATAGTTTAAGGATATTGTGTGTATGCTCCTAAGCTTAATGTTTCTTAAAAAAAAGGCTACAATTAGTAATGTTGTGATGGTGATGTCATTGGTATGAACCTGGTGTGAAAATACATACTCTAAGTATATTGATTATGAGCATGATAGTAATGCTTCAAGATGCTTAATATGTTCATGGAGCAAATCAGTGGAAATTCTAGACTTGTGAGAGTGAATAGAAAAATTTGGCCTAAGAATTTATGGACGAATATGGTTGAGTATGATACTCAGAGCAGTGTGGCATGACTAATTATTGAAATAAGGAATAATATGTGAATTATGAAGGTAAAAGAAATTTGAGCCAATGAATATGGAGACTGAAAAAAAAACTGAGTACTTCGATGTATCATTTGTGATGTCTTTTCAAGTGGGGGAGCCTACTATTATTGAGCAGTTTGTTGAATATGTGTGTACACAAATTAGCATCATGATACACTTACATATTATTATAACAGAGAATAATCAATCCTGAGGTTATATTTTGTTTGGACTCGAATGATGTTGTCTTGTGTTTGATTGTTAGGAAATACTATTGAATTTTTCATTTCAGTTGAGCCTAGTAATCTAAATGATAGATTCAATGTGTAATTCTACATGTAAACTACCTCATCGATAAAAGTTCTGATAGTGTTAGGGGATACTGATAGTTTATGATAGTGAGTAAAGTGAGAGCATTTCAATTAGAGGGTTCAATAGATATGCACTTGTGATGGTTGACTTAAGGAGATTTGTACTTGATAAGATTAAAACATTTTTCAATATTCGGTACATTTGAGATTCATAAATATAAATTGAGATAAAAAAAATAGAGCTAACATCATATAGTAATACAGAGTATTACACATGTTGCCCTGCAATGTTTGAGTTGTTCATAATTTAAATATGAGGGTTGAAAAAAAATCGTAGCTAGGATAATTTTGGTTAGACATATTCTCCTTTTGAGTGCTCGGGGGATAGAAAAATAGTTTGTCAACAAATGTGATGAGGGAGCAAAGACTAGTGAAATAGAGCACCTAATTTAGTTTGTATTTATTATACTCTATTCTAGACTATGTGTTGATATGTTTAAGAAATATTGCAATGGCACGATATGCGTGTGTTTTCATGTGTGAAGAGAGTAAAAGTGCGTTACGTAGGGTGTATGGATGTATTCCAACGCTGTCATACATGAGAGTTAAGAAGGGGTATAAGAATGTGTTATTATACCACTGTATGTATGATCAAGATGTAGAGGCATAAAAATATGTCCCAATGTCATTTTACGTGAGAGTTTTGTATAGGATTTTTTTAAGGAGAAAATAAGAGAGTATGCAATATCAACACTAGCCGAATGAATATATCATATTGTGTGGTTTGTGATTAGCTACTTTTGACAAGGGTTATACCTCATCTTTGTTACTAACTTGGTAAGAAATTTTTTTCTCTGAAACTTTATATAGGTGTTGATGTCATTTGTTAGTTGTTGATCCCAACAAGCTATTAAAAAAAGTGACCTAAGCTTAATATATATGTTGGTTCGGATGAGAATTGCATTAAGTCGGTTTGGGTATCAATATAGACTTGCTTTACCTTCGAGATTTTGGTTGTTCCTTCTGCTTTATTCCACGTGTCTATAGTTAAATATATTTTTTTGATGATAGTTAAAAAAAAAAGCTTAAGGGATTGGAACTAGATAAAAAGTTTTGGCATATGAGAAATGTCCATGATATTGGTAATTCTTTTTCAAAACTTGAGTCGAAGAAGGTTTCTCAAGTGAAAATTATGATTCACAAACTATGTAGTTTGAGATTTTATGTGATGCTTGGGTTGTCCACTAGATAAATAGCTTGAACTACAGAAGACTATATATTAGAAATCTCTAGAGATCAATGACTGTTTTCAAGCGTGCATTCTTCAATTGACTGAGCATTCTTCAATAAAAGTGTTTTAGAGATTTTATGTGTATAGAGTTGACAGGAATATCACTGCCAAAATGTGTGTGGAAAGGTCATATAGTGGTTGGTAGTTTCTACATAATTCAAGACCCGTTCGAGGACGAACATTATTTTAAGTGGGGGAGAATGTAATAATCCAGATTTTTAATAAGGGGTAAATGGGTAATTTAGCATATAATATTATATTAATTAATAGAATTTAGGTGAGCAACCCAAAAGCCAAAACCCTATCCTTAATTCAGTTTTTCAAAGTTTCAGTTATAAAAAGAGTAGAATATTAGGTCAATTGTTTCTATTAGCTATATTTTTCTATTGAAAGGAGCGGTGTTTTGTTCTTTTTCTACGGGCAGCCATACAAACTAGCAGAAACACTCTAATTTCACATTAAGGTATTGTGAATTACTTTATCTCATTTACATATAGTTTATTAAAATGTAAATTGCTTTCAGTGAATTCTTTAGGCAAGTCATTATAAAAATTTCTTTAAATAACTTCTGATCATAATCTTTATCGATTTAGTTATTGTGTGTGTTTGTTTAAGTGGGAGTAGCAATGGTGACGCAATAGTGGAAAGACATATGATTTAATAACAATAATGATTGGGGTATTAAATTGTGAATTACTAGTACCATGTTAATTGAATAAATAGGCAATTGGGTTTTGTTGTTCTTGTTGGAAATTGGAAAAATTGCTAGAGGACACCGTGATAAGTCCATGGACATTATTTTTAGCTATGCACTGTGAACAATTCATTTGTACACATTATCACCCTTTTCAGTGGTGTAGTAACAGGTATTCAGCGGACTAGTACTTTGATAGTGGCCTCACTAACTGAGACCTAATCCCGACTAGCATAATTGATATTATTAATTGATATTTTTGCATAGATTAAAGCTATCCGAGGTTATTTGGTTGATGTTCTACCCATTGCAAGATTGGGAAACTTGTCATTAGCAAAGTAAGTGAGATTTTAAGCTTTGATGCTTGCTTTTTAAATCTGCTTTGTAAAAATTATATTTTTCTGCCTAGTCCATATGTTGGGAAAAACGTGTTCTTGGTAGAATCGGTGGTCTTGGATCAACCGTGAATATGTATTTTGTTGAGTATATTGAGAATCATTTGATGGTGAGTTGTGAGGTGATGTTGGGATATTGGATATATTTACTAGTGTACATGTGTTGCCGTAATATGTTAGGGGCATACCTATGCTGCCGTAATATGTTAGGGGCCTTGTACTTATTGTCGTGATATATTTACTAGGGGCATACATAGCTGTCGTAACATGTTAGGGGCATTGTGTATGCTGCTGTAATATGTTAGGGGCCTTGTACATGTTGTCGTAGTATACTTTATTGGCATTGTGTATGCTTCTGTGGCCTTGTCGGGGTGCTAGGCTTATCACCTTCACTGCCGTTTATGACAAGCCATGAGAGTGGATGGAGTTGAGAGATATATAATGACTTTTGAAACATTTGTTGGAACTTATTGAGCATTATATTATAAGATGTATGTTGTGTATATAATTTATGTAATCATGGTGTGTTGTATTTTCTAACACTTGTTCCAGAGGTGTTAAAGTAGCGGGTCGAGGATCTTACTTATTTATATTTTTATATAGCTCTCTTCTTATTACATGTCTGCAGATACTACCGCGCAAGGTGAAACTAGTGGGTGATGGTTTTTTCGTAAGGATAATGCTAAGGTGAACCTTCACATTATTCGTGGGGGCTTTCGTTTCAGCTTTAGCTATTTAGATTACATTTTCTTTCAGTGGGTTAGCAATCCCGAAAATTGAACTCATATAACTCTATTTTAGATGCTCCATGGTCTTAGTGTAGGATTAGGGATAGAGTATTAGTTCAAGAGTGATTGTTTAATTTATAATTTAAATGGATTTTTGTTGAATTATTATTCGTTATTTATTTATGCATTGGAGTTGAACATACCTTATTTTACTTCTTATTGACTGGTAAAGTGTAAGGAAGATTGGTTCTCCTGATAGGTGGTGTTAGCGGGTGCCAGTCACGTCTAGGAATGATTTTGAGACGTGACAAAAACACATAAAGTATAATGATTTTTTGAATACAGTTTTTAATCGATTAGGCATTGATCATTGAAACAAGATCCTGCATTTGATAGTTAAGTTTTATAGGTTCGAATTGATAAGGCCTAGGGGCCCTTGAAGATGGTGTTGATACACTGTTTGAATTACTGACCATTGTTACTCATATTTATGTGTGTCAAGTTTTGAGAAGGGATCTATATTTGATGTCTTTGAAGAGATCCTATAGTGATTGGACCTAACTTTAAGTGTGCATTGGACTCTGAGAAGGCCTCCAAAGCCTCGCACTGCATCAAACAAGAATGAAAAAACAATAGAAATTCCCCTGGCCTAAATTTATATGGAAGGGTTGTTCGAGAAGATAATTATATGTCAGAAGGAGCCGTAGGAAAATACATTTTAACGCCCCAAAATCTGATCCCGAGACGTCACACAATACTAAAGACTACGAGTAGCCTTAAGCTAACCCTGTCTGCTTTCTACTAGGTATAAATCTCATAATCAAGGTAATATAGACATGAAAGTCATAATGAATGCGGAAACTGTCTGAAATGACTGAGAATAATCTGAAAGGAATGTCTGAAAATCAAATACTATAAGTCTGAATCAAATCTAGCAGTCTGACAAGCCTCTACTACTAATAACTAAAGAGTCACTAGGACAAACCCCCCGCTAACTTGAACTGTCTGAAAAGAATACTAAATTATATAAAACTACTAAACTGTAGAATCAGATTGAATAAGTCCTTGAACTAAGAGGACTCACCAACTGTCGGATGTAGATGAAGATGCTCAAACTACTCACGCTGCTGATACTGAGCACCTGAACCTATATTATGAGACAATGTAGCACATAGACGTATATGTAGATCAGTACTTTGAGGATGTACTGAGTATATGGGGGTGAAATGCATAAGTAAAACATCATCTCATCGTCATAATTTACAAAATAATGCATGCTAAATGTAAATGACTCACATAAACTGGAATATCTGAAATACTGAAATCATGAACAATAACTCATTCATACTTTATAAATCTAGTGAGTCATAATATTTAGTTCTGAAAGTTATACTAGTATTCTGTCTGTAAATCATATTGTCTGTAAATCATACTGTCTAAGTGTAGAAAGAGCTCACTTCTGAAATCTAAAATCTAAAAGCTGAAGTATGTAATTGTTATCTTTCTGTAAGCATAATATGTGTAAACTGTGAGCCTTTACACTTAGTTTTCTAAAAGCTTTTCTTACTAGAAGGAAAATACTCAAAACTATTTTATTTACTTTTACTAGCAGGGAGGTTTTCTTAACCGACATAAACCATGTGAGCTAACATGGAGTCCAACGTCTTGTTCCCCAATGGGGAAAACCTCACAATGGGGAGAGGTGTCATACTCTTGCCAAGGAGTATAACCTGAGCTAAGTGATCACATCTGAAATTGTTATCCACGTAGAAGTGAGAATAATCTGATAATCTGTACCGATATTGGCTACGCAGTTCTGTAAAAGTAGGATGTGCTAAACCCACACTTCCCGCTCGGTGCTAAATACTACTCCCTTTAATTTGCTACACTCATTCTGTTGGAAATCTACTTTAAAACTAGCATAAGGGTTTATCTAAAACCAATTATGCACGTATCTGATTAAATCTGTAAATAAAGCTATTCTAAATTTTGTAATTAATCTGTAAAGTGGATTCCAAAACTTATCTGATGATTAAAAGATCAAAGCTTTACTAAAAATCTGTAAACAATCTGATAAAAAGATGCTTAAAACATCATCTTTCTTTAAATAATAATATTCAATCTTGGGGTAATAACCCATGATTCAATCCCATGTCAAAAAATCATAATAATCATGCTTGATATTGAAAACAATGATAATTCATCTCAAAATCTATAAATTACTGAAATGAGCATGAAAATATGAAAATAGACATGCAATTCAACTTCTACAACACTTGAAATTTCAAAATCTTACAATTAGCAATAATAGGTTTGAATCCTAATTCAAATCTCATGTATAATCATTCATAATCACATGAATTTTATATAAAAACTTGGTTTTGGGCACAAGAAATGTGTTGATTTAGTCAATCTATCTACTATCACTCAAATCAAATCATGCTGACGACACGAATGGGGTAAACCAGTTATAAAATCCATATTCACCTCTTCCCACTTCTAAGTGGGGATACCAAACTCTTGCAATGTACCACCAAGCCTTTGGTGCTCAACCTTAACCTGTTGATAAGTTACACACTTACCTATGAAATCTGCTATATCTATCCTCATACCTCTCCATCAATAGATTTCCCGCAAGTCGCGGCACATATTGGTGGCTCCAAGATGGATAGAATAACGCGCACCATGCACTTCCTCCATAATCCATTGCCTCAAATCATCAACACAAGGCACACACACAATCTACTCTAGTATCTCAACAAACCATCTCCCACTTGGGAGAAAACCTCTGTGTTTTGGTCTTTGACTGACTCCTTCAGTTTGACCAAACTAGAATCATTATCTTGCTTCTCCTTTACTTCCGAAACTAGGGAAGATTCGAAACTACTCTGAACTCAAACATTTCCTTCAGCTGAGTCAACCAATCTCACACCAATCTAGCTAACCGGTGCACTTCCCGAGCTAACTCTTTCTTATTATTCTCCACATGAGCAACACTGCCCATGGATAATCTACTAAGGGCATCTACCACTGCATTGTCCTTGCCCGGATGATACAACACGCTTATATCATAATCCTTCACCATATCCTTAGACAAATATTCAACTCTCTCTGAGTAAACGCATACTGCAAACTTTTGTGATCCGTGAACACATCAACATGCACCCCATACAAATAATGTCTCCAGATTTTCAAAGTAAACACAACAGCAGCTAACTCAAGATCATGGGTTGGGTAATTCTTTTCATGCGGCTTAAGTTGTCTAAAGGTATAGGCTATGAACTTACCTTTCTGCATCAAAACACAACCCAAACCAACTCTGGAGGCATCACAATAAACCACAAAACCATCTGTACCATCAGGCAACGCTAACATGGGGGATGAAGTGAGTCTAGTCTTCAACTCCTGAAAACTCTTTTTGCAGGAATCTAACCACTGAAACTTAACTTTCTTTTGGGTCAATCTATACATAGGAGATGCAATTGATGAGAAAACCTTAACAAAATATCTGTAATAACCCGCTAGACCCAAGAAACTCCTAATATCTGACGGAGAAATAGGTCTAGGCCAATTTCTTACGGCTTCTATCTTTTGGGGATCAACTCTAATACCCTCAGTGGAAATAATATGATCGAAGAAAGCTACTGACCTTAGCCAAAATTTGCACTTGCTGAACCTGGCGAACAACTGGTGATCCCTAAGAGTCTGCAACATAATTCTAAGATGGTCTACATGATCATCCTCACTACAAGAGTAGACGAGAATATCACCGATAAAGACTATGACAAACATATCCAGATATTGTTTGAACACTCTGTTCATCAAGTCCATGAAGGCTGCCGGACATGACTAGAAACTCAAAATGACCATATAGGGTTCTAAAAGTTGTCCTTGGAATATCACACTCCCTTACTTTAAGATGATGATAGTCGGATCTAAGGTCTATCTTTGAGAAATAACTGAAACCTTGGAGTTGGTCAAATAATTCATTAATTCTAGGAAGAGGATATTTATTCTTGACTGTAACTTTATTCAATTGATGATAGTCAATGCACATATGTAAAGAACGATCTTTCTTTCACACGAATAGGACGGGAGTGCCCCATGGAGAAACACTAGGCCTTATAAAACTTTTATCTAAAAGTTCTTTGAGTTGCTCTTTCAATTCCTTAATCTTGGCGGTAGCCATACAGTATGGAGGTACAAAAATAGGTTGAGTATCTAGAAGAAGGTCAATAACGAATTCTATTTCCCTATCGGGAGGTACCCCTGGCAAATCTTCGAGAAAGACATCAGGGAACTCATTGACTACACTGGGTGACTGAATTGTTGGAGTTTCAGACTTAGTATCTTTGACTATAACTAGATGATAGATACACCCTTTGGAGATCAACTTTCGGGCTTTAAGATAAGATATGAAATGACTTTTGGGAGACACTGAATTACCTTTTCACTCAAAAACTAGTTCATCTGGAAACTGAAACTTCACCACTTAGGTGCAACAATCTATAGAGGCATAAAAAGAATGGATCCAATCCATACTAAGAATATGATCAAAGTCAACCATATCTAACTCTATTAGGTCTGCTAACATGACTTTATGAAGGACAATGACAGGACACTTTCTATAGATTCGTTTAGCAACAACTGACTCACCCACTGGGGTAGAAACCAGGAAGGGCTCAAGGATCTTTTCAGAACTTAGCTCAAAATTTATTACAACTAATGGGGTCACATAAGAGAAACTCGATCCAGGGTCTAACAATACATAAGCATCAAAATAAAAGACACGAAGCATACCAGTAACAACATCTAGTGAATCCTCCTTCTCCTGACGGAATGGTAAATCATAGAATAGATTTTGGCACTGACCACCACTGGTACTGGATGATGCGCCCTAAGGAAGAACTGGGCGACCTAAAGGAGTTGGTGCACTAGTAGTCTGAGTCTGGGGAAGATCATCTCTATTTCCTTGCTTAGCATACAAGCACTCTTTAATTTCATGACCCGACTTACCACAAGCAAAATAACCCTTCTGTCCAGCCAAGCACTCACCGGGATGATTCCTACCACACTTAGCACAAGAAGGATAATGAGGTCTTCCACTTATACTATTCTAAGATGTAGACATAGAAGATTTAACCCACTGCTCATGTCTACCTCTGGGAGCGAAAGCACTAGCTGAAGATAGTGCTGGCATATATGAACGATTCTGAAGCTGCGAACGATTTCCTCCTTGAGACCTATTCTGACCATACTCAAACTGTCCTATTCTAGCCCTCTTATTATTTTTATCTCTTTTCTTCAACTTCTCTACCTTAATCTGCTGAGCATGAATCATCAACCTAGCCCTAGGGTCAACCATCGTATCAGGCGCATACTTAGACAACTGGTTGAACTTAAGACAGTACTCTTTCACTGTCATCGAGGCCTACCTTAAATTCACAAACTCTTCTATCTTAGATTCCCAAATCCGATGTGGGAAAAAAATTTCTAGAAAAGAATTTTGAAACACCTGCCAACTCATAAGAACCGCATTCTCACCTCTACTATTCCTCCACATAACTACCCAATCATATGTTATATCCTTCAATCTATAGGATGCTAACTCTACACTCTTCTCTTCAGAAACATGCATAATCTGGGTGATCTTCTTCATCTCATCTAAATAAAGTTGTGGGTCCTCACCGAATTTTGACCCAAAGAACTCTGGCCGATTCATTCTCATAAAGTCTCTGATTCTAGCTGTTGCTAAATCCCCATTCTGCTATAGTAGGACTACAGCCTGATTCTGATGATTTCCCTAAACATTGGCAGGCATAGCTTGGGCTAACGCCTGAAAGGAAGCCCTAAACTCAGCATGGGATACATTCTCATTCAAAAAATTGGCGGGATGGGGTGGCTGGTTATTATTTTTGTGGGCGTTAGCTCGACGAGAAGGCATATCCAACTATCACATAAGAGCATAAGTTAAAAGAAGATAGAGACACTGTAAGCACAATAGATCATGAAAAAAAGAGATGATTTTCTAAGAACGTTCCGTAGACTCTTGCTCATAAATATGGCACGCTTCACACCCATGATCAAGACTCTATGTAACCCGGCTTGTCTGACTCCCTAGGACTCTTATAAACTTTAGGCTTTGACACCAAGTTTGTAATGCCCCAAAATCTGATCTCGAGATGTCACACGGAAATCAAGACTATGCATAGCCTTAAGCTAACCCTGTCTGCCTTCTACAAGGTATAAATCTCATAATCAAGGTAATATAGACGTGAAACTCATACTGAATGCGAATAATATCTGAAATAACTAAGAATAATCTGAAAGGAATGTCTGAAAATCAAATACTATAAGTCTGAATCAAATCTAGCAGTCTGACAAACCTCTACTACTAATAACTATAGAGTCACTGGGATAAACCCCCAGCTAACTCGAACTGTCTGAAAAGAATACTGAATTATATAAAACCACTAAGCTATAGAATCTGAATGAATAATTCTTCGAACTAAGAGGACTCACCAATTGTTGGATGTAGATGAAGATGCTCGAACTACTCACGCTGTTGATACTGAGCACTTGAACCTATATTATGAGACAATGTAGCACATAGACGTATATATGGATCAGTACGTTGAGGATGTACTGAGTATATGGGGGTGAAATGCATAAGTAAAACATCATCTCATCATCATAATTTATAAAATAATGCATGCTAAATATAAATGAGTCACATAAGCTGGAATATCTGAAATACTGAAATCATGAATAATAACTCATTCATACTTTATAAATCTAGTGAGTCATAACATTTAGTTCTGAATGTTGTACTAGTATTCTGTCTGTAAATCATACTGTCTAAGTGTAGAAAGAGATCACTTCTAAAATCTAAAATCTAAAAAATGAAGTATGTAGTTGTTATCTTTCTGTAAGCATAATCTGTGTAAACTGTGAGCCTTTTTACTAAGTTTTCTAAAAGCTTTTCTTACTAGTAGGAAAATACTCAAAACTTTTTTATTTACTTTTACTAGCAGGGAGGTTCCCTTAATCGACATAAACCATGTGAGCTAACATGGAGTCCAACATCTTGTTCCCCTATGGGTAAAACCTCACGATGGGGAGAGGTGTCATACTCTTGCCAAGGAGTATAACTTGAGCTAAGGGATCATATCTAAAATTGTCATCCACGTAGAAGTGGGAATAAACTGTACCTACGTTGGCTACGTAGTTCTGTGGAAGTAGGATGTGCTAACCCACACTTCTCGGTTGGTGCTAAATACTACTTCCTTTAATTTGCTATGCTCATTCTATTGGAAATCCACTTTAAAACTAGCATAAGGGTTTATCTGAAACCAATTATGCACTTATCTGATTAAATCTGTAAAAAATGTTGTTCTAAATTCTATAATAATTCTGTAAAGTGGATTCCAAAACTTATCTGATGATCAAAAGATCAAAGCTTTACTGAAATTTGTAAATAATCTGATAATAGGATATTTAAAGCATCATCTTTCTTAAAATAAAAATATTCAATCTTGGGGTAGTAACCCATGCTTCAATCTCATGTCAAAACATCATAATAATCATGCTTGATATTGAAAATAATGATAATTTATCTCAAAATCTGTAAATTACTGCAATAAGCATGAAAATATGAAAATAGATATGCAATTCAACTTCTAAAACACATGAAATCTCAAAATCTTGCAATTAGCAATAAATGGGTAAGAACCCTAATTCAAATCTCATGTATAATCATTCAAAATCATATAAATTTTATATAAAATCTTGGTTTTGGGCACAAGGATGGTAGAATATCCATGTTCATAAACCCCGCATACCTTGATAAATGATTAGATGAAGAAACCTTGAATTTTGAATTCCTATTTGAGTTCTTGAAGATGATTTTTTGATTATCTAGTCTTGGGAATCCTCAATCTTAAGCTTTTTTATAGAAGCAATGGTGGATTTTGATTTCTTGGAGAAGAGGCATTGGATCTCTAGGGTTTTGATTTTGAAGAAAATGATGAATAATGAGCACAAAGTGATTTGAATATGATTAATCTTGTGTTTTGGATGGATTGCAGGCTTGGGAAATTACCAAAATACCCCCTTTAAACTTCTAAGCGAAACTGAAAAAAAGAACTAAAAATCCCGATTTAATGGGCCACCGCGACGCCCCACTATCACGGTGGCTCACTGGAAATTGACGACTGGAAAATTGGGGACCTCCGCAACATGGAGATATCGCGTTGTCCCACTGGATTTTGACAATTGGGACCTGGTACTTCAATGCGACGCGCCACCATCGTGGTGCCCTATACAAATGCCATTTTGGCCTTCGGTGCAACGCGCCAACATTGCGTAGGCTTTCTGAAAACTGACAAATAAGAACTTAAACCTCTTCGCGGCGCGGTACAATCGCGGAGGTCCACTGGAATTGACGATTGCCATTTTACCCGCCTCCACAACGCGTTGAGTACCCAGTTGGCACACTATCAACTTAAAAATGCCATAACTTCTCAACCGCGTGTCAAATTTAGGCGAATTTGATATCGATGGAAAGCTTGTTCAATTTCCCACATAGTGGAAAGACTAAATCTGGAAAATTCCACATGAAATAAATATTTTTCATTTTGAAAGCTATTTCTTAACATTCTAGGAACAAATTTAAGCTAGAAAAAGTGCAGGGTATTACAACCTACGAGGGAAAAGGGAGTTGATGAATATTATATCATCTGAGAACTAATTGAAGAGGAAACATAGGATAGGAGGGAATTTGTAGTGAATCTGGCCAATTAAATTGACTTAAAACATGAGAAATCTGAACCAAGAGCAAATATGAAAGTGTATCCAAAAATGAAAATCATATGTCGTCTCTCTCAGGGAAAAATAGTGCATCTGGGCACTTTTCTAGGGATCTATGACTTGCTAGCGTGTTTGGAATGATCACCTGTATAGAAAATAGCTGAACACCAAGAAAGCAACTTTGCGGGCACCAAGGGTTGTAATGATGTACAATAAGTCAAGAAAACTTGTCCCAAGAACAGCTGCAGTTAAAATAAGTAATTTAAGCGAAGGTGATAATTTTTAAATTTTAAATTGCATCACAAGTCTTCTTGTTTGTGGTTCTGATTAGGTACACTACTATTGACCTAATCAAAATCACAAACAAGAATGAAAGACAAATTGAGTATCATTACCTCCTTAGCAATATGGATATAATTGAGTGTGTTTTCTTGCCTTAGCATACATTCCAAAAATACTAACCCCACCAACAACATCAATAACAACATCAACAACAAAGAAACAAATAAAATACATACAAAAAAACTGATACTGCCAATAAGGCCTTTAAACTTAAAAGTCACATTTCCTTCAAATTTTTTAAGCAAATAGGGTATGAGTAAAGTATAATTAAACAAAAAAAATATGAAAATAACTAATTTAAATAACTTGTAAAGAAGAAGACAAGAATGAAAGAGCAATAGTAAACCATATCTGCAATATCAAAAGTAAGGGGATCAAAACAGCAATTCAGTCGAGAAAAGATATAGATTGGTTGAGATCCAAAAGTATCCTTATGAGAAAGAGGAGAGAAAAAAAAAAGAGAAAAAGGAGACAGTTGTGATAACCCTAAAGAGCAGAGAAAGAAAAAGAAGAGAGATGAATCAATTTATGGCTGAAGGAGAGATAATTCTAGAGATGGGTTTAAATATTCATTAATATTCATTAATAACTTTGAGGGGCACGAGGACATGGGTGACATTAAAAAGACAAGATAAGACTACTCAAGAAGGAGATTTTTGAGTTATCCAAGAAATATTTTTTACCATCTTAGTATTTTATCTTTTTTTATTTCAGACAGAAAATTGTTTTAAAATAAAAAAAAAAGATTTTTAAAAATATATGTCATCTGTTGCAATAGATATTAATATCTATTTAAAAATTTCCAACAACTCAGTCATCTGTGGCAACAGATGCAAATGTCTATTTGATAATTAAAATAGATTGGTAATCTGTTGTAACATATCTTAGTATCTGTTTGAAAATTTCCAATAGCTCAGTCGTCTGTTACAATAGATTTCTTTGCAATTGATTTAGCTAAAACTAGGGATGAGTTGATAGGGTCAACTACATCTTCAATTGAGTCTTTGCAATTGCATGATATTGGTATTGCGTTCCTCCCGACCTGAGTCGTCAATCGATCACTCAGAGTTGAAATGATTCATATTAACTTATTATTAAGCTAATACCTAAATTTATTTAGCTAGAACTAGGGATGAGTAGATAGGGTCAACTACAACTTCAATTGAATCTTTGCAGTTGCATGTTATTGGTATCGCGTTCCTCTCAACCTGAGTCGTATATTGATCAATCTCAGTTGAACGATCCTTATTAACTTATTATTAAGCTAATACCTAAATAGATTTAGCTAGAACTAGGGATGAGTTGATAGGGTCAACTATAACTTCAATTGAGTCTTTGCAATTTCATGATGTTGGTATTGTGTTTCTCTCAGCCTGAGTCGTCAATCGATCACTCTGAGTTGAAATGATTCATATTAACTTATTATTAATCTAATACCTAAATTAATTTAGCTAGAACTATGGATGATTTGATAGGGTCAACTACAACTTCAATTGAGTCTTTGCACTTGCATGATGTTGGTATTGCATTTCTCCCGACCTGAGTCATCAATCAATCAATCTGAGTTGAAACAATTCTTATTAACTTATTATTAAGATAATACCTAAATTGATTTAGCTACCACTAGGGATGAGTTGATAGGGTCAACTATAACTTCAATTGTGTCTTTACAATTACATGATGTTGGTATTTGCGTTTCTCCAGACCTGAGTCATTAATCGATCACTCTGAGTTGAAATGATTAATATTAACTTAATATTAAGCTAAAACCTAACTTTCCATTAAACGTTCACTTGGACTGACCGGTGACTCCGACGTCAGTGTTGATGCGCCGGCACAGGTAAGGTCCATTCTCTCTCTTTCGTTCTCTCTCTGTCCAGTTCCCTCGCTCCCTGGCTTTCTCTCTCCTGAGTTCCATTTCCACCTAGTCACTTCTATCGCCGACGGAATCAGGGTTTTTGCAGGCTCAACTCCATCGACACCGTAGAGGGCAGCACCATTCAGAATTGGTTATAACAGTAGGATCAACGATAACTAGCGACCAACTTCCGACAACAACAAGGAGATGCTCCGGAGGTATATTTTTCGGTGACCTTATTCCGGAAACCAATTTCAACACCAAAATTGTCGTTACCAGTAATCGCAAGAGTACCCCGGTGATATCCGAACCTTTTTATTTAGTTACCCTTTACAGTTTAGTTTCTCTGTATGTTTTTTGTTTTTGTTTTTTTTCTTTGCTTTTGGTTTCGTAAGATTATATGTTTTTTGTTTTTGTTTTTTCTTTTCTTTCGGTTTCGTAGGATTATAGTTGGGCTTGGCTTGCCTGCTTATTGGTGGATATTGTTGTGTTGTCCTAGCTGTTAGGTCAGATAGTGTATTTTTTTGCATACTTGCTATTTTCTTACTATTTTCCTTTTGTTACTTTATCTATTTTTCTGTCTGCTTGCTGTTCAATTTGGGGCTTGGTTGCGATTATTGAGTAGTGGTTGTGGGGGTTGTTGATGGATTAAGGTCATATTTGAGGGGGTTAGGGTTGGGGGCTGGTTTGGAAGGACGAGAAGAAAGAAGGGCAGGGGTGGGTGTGGAGTCTAGACAAAGGGTTTAGGCTGGTTCGGTGAGGGGTGGAAGAGGTAGACGAGAGGCGAGAGAATATAAGTTGAGGGTAGGGTCGTGGAACATAGGGACCCTTCAAGGTAAGTCCGTAGAGTTGGTGAAGATTCTTAAGAAGAAGAGGATTAATATTGTGTGTGTACAAGAGACTAAGTGGGTAGGGGCTAAGGCTAGGGATGTGGATGGGTACAAGCTGTGGTACTCAGGAAGTTAGAGGCATCAAAATGGAGTGGGCATCTTAGTGGAAGAGAAGCTTAGAGGGAAGGTGGTGGAGGTTAAGAGGGTCAGTGATAAGATGATGATGATCAAGTTGGTCATAGGGGGTTTACACTACATGTGTGTAGTGTGTATGTGCCGCAGGTAGACTTGGATAAGGAGGTGAAAGAAAGATTTTGGGAGGCTTTGGATGAGGTGGTGAGAAGCGTGCCAAGATTGGAGAAGATTGTCGTAGCGGGGGACTTCAATGGGCACATTGGGATTTTACTGGGAGGTTATAAGGATGTATATGAAGGTTTTGGTTTCGGCAATAGAAATAATGAGGGGTTTGCCCTATTGGACTTTGCAAGGGTCATTGCTTTAGTGTTTGTAAATTCAAGCTTTCCGAAGAAGGAGGATCACCTGATTACCTTCTGAAGCGCAGCAGCCAAGACTCAGACTGACTTTCTACAACTTAGGAAGGGGGATAGAGTTTTATGTAAGGATTGCAAGGTAATTCCGAGTGAGTATCTTTCGACGCAGCACAAGCTTCTGGTGATGGACTTATTTATCAAGAAGAGAAAGAAGAGTAGGGTTGAAGAGGGCCGACCCAGGATTAAGTGGGGTGGCTTGATGCCAGCTAGTGCTCTGGAGATCGGGAAGAAGGTGGCGGGAATGTGGGTGTGGGAATGTAGGGGGGACGTGGATGTTATATAGGATAAGGCTTCCAGCTACATCAAGGATACGTTTAGAGAAGTGTTGGGTGTTTCGAGGGGTCGGGCAGGTCGTCATAAGGGGGAATGGTGGTGGAATGAAGAAGTTAAGAAGAAAGTAGAGATTAAGAAGGGGCGTATGTAAAGTTGACGAAGAGTAAGGACGAAGAAGAGAAGCAGGTGAATAGGGAGGTGTATAAAGTAGCAAGGAAAGAGTCTAAGTTAGCAGTTATGACTGCTAAGCCAGCAGCTTTTGAGAGCTTATATGCGGCATTAGAGGAGAAATGAGGGGAAAAAAAGTTGTATAAGCTGGCTAAGGCTAGGGAAAGGAAGGGTCGTGACCTCGATCAAGTGAAGTGTATTAAGGGGGAGGATGGTAGAGTTTTGGTAGAGGATGTTCACATTAAGAAGAGATGGCAGGAGTATTTTCATAGACTTCTAAATGGGGAGGAGGACAGAGGCATTGTGTTAGAGGAGCTGGAGCGCTCGGAGGAGAGCAGTACTTTTAGTTACTATAGATGTTTTA
The DNA here is from genome assembly GCA_030864215.1 of Capsicum pubescens. Lineage (NCBI taxonomy): Eukaryota > Viridiplantae > Streptophyta > Magnoliopsida > Solanales > Solanaceae > Capsicum > Capsicum pubescens. Next base: position 270,027,021 of record CM061538.1, read on the forward strand.
AGGTTGAGAAAGTCATAGAGGCTATTCGTAGGATGCGGAGGGGTAGGGCGACGGGGCCTGATGAGATTCCAGTGGATTTTTGGACGTGTGCTGGTGGGGCAGGTTTAAGGTGGTTAACTGATTTGTTTAACATCATTTTCAAAATGGCGAGAATGCCTGAGGCTTGGAGATAGAGTACGATAGTTCTATTTTATAAAAACAAGGGGTGACATTCAGAGTTGCAACTACTATATGGGTATTAAGCTGTTGAGTCACACTATAAGGATTTGGGAGAGGGTGGTTGAGCGAAGATTGAGGAGGGTCGTGTCCATTTTAGAGAATCAATTTGGTATTATGCCTGGTCGCTCGACGGCAGAAGCAATCCGCCTGATGAGAAGATTGGTAGAGCAGTATAGGGAAAGGAAGAGGGACTTGCACATTGTGTTCATCAGCCTAGAGAAGGCGTAGACAAAGTCCCTAGGGAGGTTCTTTGGAGATGCTTGGAGGTGAGTGAAGTTTTGGTGGCATATGTCAGAGCTATTAAGGACATGTACAATGGAGGGAAGACTCGAGAGAGTATGGCGGGAGGATACTTAGGGCATTTTTTGATCGAGACAGGTTTAATTACTTCAGGGATCGACTCTTAGCCTGTTCCTTTTTGTGTTGGTGATGAACATGTTGACTTGGAGTATTCAAATAGAAGTGCCTTGGTGTATGTTATTTGTGGATGATGCAGTGTTGATAGATGAGATGCGGGGAGGTGTGAATGAGAAATTGGAGGTTTGGAGGCAAACCCTTGAATCTAAGGGGTTCAGGTTGAGTAGGTCCAACACAGAGTATTTAGAGTGTAAGTTTAGTGACTCGAGTCAGGAGGACGAAGCGGTGGTGAGGTTGGATTCATGGGATGTTTGCAAAAGGGATAGTTTTAAATATCTGGGGTCTATGATTTAGGGGAATAGCGAGATTGACGAGGATGTATTTAAACATATTAGAGCAGGTTGGATGAAGTGGAGGCTCACCTCGGGAGTGTTGTGTGATAAGAAGGTGCCCTTTAAGCTTAAAGGCAATTTCTACAGAGTGGCAGTCCGTTCGGCCATGCTATACGGAGCTGAGTGTTGGCCAGTCAAGAACTCTTACATTCAAAGATTGAAGATGGAGGAAATGAGAATGTTGTGTTGGATGTGTGGACTTACTAAAGGGGATAGAGTTAGGAATAAGACTATCTGGGAGATGGTGTGAGTGGCTTCGATGAAGGATAAAATGCGAGAAGGAAGGTTGAGATGGTTTGGGCATATGATAAGGAGGGGCACGGATTCCCCAGTTTGGAGGTGCGAGAGTCTAGCTTTGGATGGCATCAGGAGGAGTAGAGGTAGGCTGAAGAAATACTGGAGGAGGGTGATTATACATGACATGGAGCATCTACAGCTTACTGAGGACATGACCCTAGACAGGAAGGTGTGGAGGTCGTAGATTAGGGTAAAAGTCGAGTGTGAGTGTGTGGGTTGTAACTAGGTGTTAGGAGAGCGCTTGTGTAGCCAGGTTAGTAATCCTAGGTTTGTGTCCTTGAGTAGGAGCCTCTAGTTTGGAGAGTTTGGGTGTGGTGGGTGTTTTTGGTCTGGAAGTGAATTGTTACTACTAGGTGGGTGTCCTCTTTCTTATATCTTATTTTGAATTGCTAGTATTTTGCTTATTTTCGTATTTCTTTGTTATTTATTTTGTATTTTATGTTTATTATTTCTTATTTCGTCTATGTCATCCATCATGTTTCATTATGGCCTTGGTGTACTATTCTCTATCT